>CM052702.1:14724174-14777759 GCA_028551405.1 Uromys caudimaculatus
GTACCCCGTCACACAGGAGTGCTGACTGTGTAAGAAGTACCCTGTCACACAGGAGTGCTGACTGTGTAAGAAGTACCCCATCACACAGGAGTGCTGACTGTGTACGAAGTACCCCGTCACACAGGAGTGCTGACTGTGTAAGAAGTACCCTGTCACACAGGAGTGCTGACTGTGTAAGAAGTACCCTGTCACACAGGAGTGCTGACTGTGTACGAAGTACCCTGTCACACAGGAGTGCTGACTGTGTACGAAGTACCCTGTCACACAGGAGTGCTGACTTGTAAACTCTAAAGGATGGCTCTGAGAGCAAGAAAACAGTAGAAAGGGATCACAAGGGAGCTCTGGGTGATGCAGAACTGACAGTCAATGATGATTTGACAAAAAGTCAATGTCTTTCTTAGTCTTCGGTCCATTATAGCATTTCAGTGGGGGACGACAGCCCAAGTTGTACTTCAGAATGCCAGGACTGCATACCCAGATGGCAATGAAAGGAAACCGAGCTTTCAGCTGCAACAGCCTCCACAGCTGCATGACTAAGGAATAGAACACATTCCTTTGCCTGTGGAGATGTGGGGAAATACTTGTGAGATTAGCATATAGCACACTAGTTCTGTAGGAATAATCTTATAATTCCTATAATGAAAAAGAAATTCTGGGATGGTTACATTTAAAGAAATAAAATGCTATCTCAGTATCTTATTCTAATACCACCTTCATGTTGCTATAAAGCAAAACATGCCAAAAGAAATCTGGAAGTCAGCCATGGGTACTCATGCGATGACAGCATCTGCCTTCAAGTAACAAAGACCCTGGGTTTCCCGTGGTTAGCATATGACTCCAATTCTGCAAACCACCTTCAGAGAATGTTTAAGCTGGTTTAGTCCACATGAAGTTCTATGCGCACTGCTCCCTAGGTTATTGATACAAATTCTTCATTATATCAATACAGCCTTACAGTCAGAAATTTAACATTCTTATCATCAGCAAAAATCAATGCCACTGTTCTGAAGTAGTTAATCAAACAGGTCCCTTAAGCATATCCTTTCTCAACAGTTTCTTACTGTAAAACTAGGCTAACCTGCACTAAGAGGATTGCAAAAGGTCTGGCCACTGTGTTCAGGTGTCTGGAAGGCCGTGTTCACTGTGCCGAGCATCCGATCCTCTGCTGCCTTGTTTTTATAATTTTAATACTACTTAATGTCCTTGGAGAAGACAGTTCCCACTTAGTTTTGTGCATTTTTGATACAATCATACAAAAGTATTGATAGCATGCATATTTACATATGTTAGGCACTGCTGTCTCCTAACGAGATTATTTTTCTGTGTATGTATTCGGGGTTGTCTGCTTTTCTTCTCCACTCATGGAATTCCGATAGATTCAATAAAACTAAGAACTTAGGGATTAATTTCACAAGTTTAAAATATCTCTTCTTTTGAAGTTAAAAATAAATGATAAAATTATTCCAGAGGTATATTTAGTGGGAATCATTTAGCAGCAATGAATGGAGACATTTCATTCTGTAGTCTGGAGTTTTCACACTCTTTAATTATTTTCTCTGAGAAACCATTCTTGGGTTTTTCTACTGTCAAAATGGATGAAGCTAATTAGATCATACTAAAGGTCATAAAAAGTAGGAATCCGTATTTTCTCTTTTAAAAATTAAATTGTCAAAACATTCCAGTTTAATTGACTTTGCTTATATTATAATTCACACACATAAGAGGATAATCATTTTTAATTAAATTTTCATTAACAAAATAAATGTTGTGTGGAATGGTTAACAAATCAAGTCCAAGAATACTATGATTTAAAAGCCCTTCTTAAAAGGTTGGCTGCCCGGGAACTTGGGTTTTTAAAAAGTTCCCGGCATCCCATATGTAATAAGAATGATTTATTGGGTATAAGTTCTGTGTGTAATATGGGTTACTCCAAATATGAACTTTCCTGGTGGATATTTGGATGTGGGTATGTGCTTCGCAATGTTCCCCAGGGCATCCAGTCTCAAGGGAGCGCCCTTGGGAGACACACACTGCATGTTCCCCAGGGCATCAAGTCTCAAGAGAGCGCCCTTGGGAGACACACACTGCATGTTCCCCAGGGCATCCAGTCTCAAAGGGAGTGCCCTTGGTAGTCACACACTGCAGGTGTAGTAACAATTCTTTCACAGAAGACTCCACTTGGAAAGGCACTTTGAAGCCTTTGCTTAGTGTCTGCAAGCTTTTTGGCCCATTTGTCTTTCCCCTTTGCTGAGTATATTTAATATTCTCAGCTAGAGTAAATCACATCTGTGAGTATGACTGATTCCTGCTTGGAAAATCCTTGGTCTTCACAATCCCCAATACATATGCCATAAAATATTTTTAATCAATATATCTTTTGTGGTTTCCCATGTTCATATAGCTTTTTGTTATTTTCCCAGTTAGAAACACAGGTAAATAGACTGGATGGTTAAAGCAAGCAATAACATCAACTTTGCCAGAGTAACAATCTCATTGGGAAGGAAGCAGAAAAACTAACCATCAATCAATTACAGACTCACAAACAATATAAGTTATTCTCCTTGATTACAATGCTTCTGACAGATTAATTGCAAAAGATTATAATGTTCGTAACACTGGAAAACTCTCCAGGTAACTTGACAATTTATTAATTTTGCTCTCTTAAAAATGGATTTCCCTTTAAAGAATAATAACTAAGCCCAATCATTTTCATTTCAAACTGGAATATGTTAGCCTAAAGATGCCTTGGCTTTGTCTTAAAAATGATAAGGAAGCGTGCATTCACTTCATGACATGTCTTAAAAAGCAAATCTCTACTTAAGTGAGAATTCCAAGCTCTTCTGATTGCTCTCAAGTACTTCTCAATGACATTTCCAACAGAGAACTTACATTTTTTTGCAGTGTGGGCATTTTGCCAGAGTGTTGAACCTCAGTTCCATCCACTGTAAAATAAATAGAGAGAAGGATTTGAAAAGAATAACAACTGAAAACCAGCCAATCGGAGAACTGTTTACTTTAGTTTGAATGTCACCAGGGATCATGACACAGCCATCAATCACCCTCTCGTGGCTTCATGGTTTTTTCCCTCCAACGGTTCTCTCATCCCCTGGAACACATTTGGGGTCCCAGCCTGAACCCATTCCCATGACTCTCACAAGGCTCTGACAGCACCCAGATTTGCCTCACGAGGAAAACTGCACTCTTTCCTGAGTTCTTACGTTCACTTACTAAAGTAAAGTATATCACGTTCCGTATATCACGTTCCTTCAAACTTTATTTTCCTCTAAGCCCTGAGGACCAACTTGCAAATGTTTGAACATTCTGATTTGTAACTGTTTTAAATTTTCTATTTCACCTGTGCGAGAAGCCACAGAATACATAATAAACTAACCAAATGAGATGCTGACAGAACTACAACCGGGAAACTGGATCTTGCTCCCTCGTTGCTTATAAAAGGTAACAAAACCACATTAATCCTATGGTACAATTTTCCCCATCTACCAGTAAATGAAGTAATAGAATATGTTGCCTTTCTCATAGAAATGTCATTCAGATACTTAAAATAGCATACATATCTTAGGGCAAGTGTTTCAAAGAAAGTTCCTGTAAATTTAAGCTAAATCTTTACTTCATGAAAGAAAGTATTTTCAAACGGCTTTCTAAGGGGGTGTGGTTGTTGCTCTGATTTCCTGTCGATGTTGAATAGACATGGGACCCTGGGTTCACTGTGATACCCCAACAGGCTTTCTAATTGTTCGTTTTGCTTTAAATAAGATAATATGATATTTCTTTCATAGTTCCACAGGGAGATAAATATGTCATTAGTTTTGTGTCAAAACAAGTTTCCCATATAAAAGTTAATTTGTGTTAAAGATTCTAGGTGGTCAATTTCTACTTGTGAATTTTCAATAACTTGTGCAGTATTTAATGTTTCAAATAACAAAATATAGTTTTAACAAAACATCTAATGGATTTTTTTTTTTATCCTTAGATTTAAGAAATGAGCAAAGAGGTATGGATTTCCTGTGCTCAGTCTCTTCATTTTATTAAAAACTTCAGGAAAGAGCTGGATGGTGGTGGCGCACGCCTTTAATCCCAGCACTCGGGAGGCAGAGGCAGGCGGATTTCTGAGTTCGAGGCCAGCCTGGTCTACAGAGTGAGTTCCAGGACAGCCAGGGCTACACAGAGAAACCCTGTCTCTAAAAAACCAAAAAAAAAAAAACTTCAGGAAACTCAGCAAACCTCAACAGAAGCTACCCATTCCTGTTCTGTCAGAGCAGGCCACTTAGTCTCAAAGTGAGAAAGGAGACTTCACACGCATGCTCAGCTTCTCAGAGAGATCAGTTTTCAACCTCTGAGAACATCAACCAAACCCACACTGTTTCCAGGTTACAACCAAACTTCCTCTCACTGCTATCTCTCTGTGATATGCTGGCTTATTTCAGTTGTTCTTATCTGCAAAAGATTCTTGAATTAATATACCAAACAGAGATTTATACAGATTTACACAGAAACTGGATCAGAACACAAAAATGAACTAAAGTGTTCTTTTCTATCTTCATAACAAAGATAGATTATTTCCTGAATGTGTAATATCATCCGAGATTGTATTTATAAACAGCTTTTCATAAATGAATTTCGTAATTAGCCTGAAGGAGACAATTACAAAACCCTTAGGTCAAGGGTAACTCAAAACCCAAGACTTAAGGTTGACACATTTCAGAATGTGAATTTTAGGGGATCAGCCAAAGGGGACAATTTATCTCCTTATTATTTTAGAGTGAACATTTTAGCACTGGTTAATCTTGGCAAATTCATTGATAACAAACATGAGAACTGGTTGTGAAAGAGGTAAATTATGTGGCCATCAACCCGACACAAATGGTTGTGGTGCCACCTCCAAGTATGGTCTCTCTGCAGCAAATTCAAAAAGGAAGAGATTTTACAGCTGGGACTGATTTTGTGGGTATTTAATTGCATGAAAATTTTTTGCAAAGAATTTGACTTTCTACAATCTCCCTATCTAAAATATTACACCTGTACTCTTAAAATGTTATTGTTTAATCTTGAAGTCCTGGCAGGAAAAAATTTCTCTCTCTCTTTTTTTTTTCTGTCATCTTGGTCACTTCAGATAGTCCCTAGCTAGGGGATGACACCTGCAAGAGACCCTGAATCCAAAACATAGCATGGCTACCTCCCTCATGAAGACTCCCTGCTCTGACCTGACTCCACCCTGCTCCTAGGCGCTGAAAGAGCATCGTTCCGATGCGTAGTGGCGTGTGTGCTGAGCCGTGGTGAGATGGTATGAAGCAGAGTCTGGTCTGCATGCCAACCATCCCTGATCTCATACACATGCTACCCTGCTGCAGCTCAGCCATCGCCCGCACACATCCGTGAGCTAGAAGAACACAACATAGGGCCAGAAGACAGGTATACTACTGGGCTCCTTGAAGCCACTTGTCTGCATTTCTCCTCCTCTCAGCTCATTGGATGTTATCTCTTCATTAATTAAAAACAAGATTATGGTAACTAGACCAGGGTCAGCAATGCCTTATGTGTCCCCTTATTCGCAAGCACATCCTCAGTCCCTCACTGAGTCCCCATGCTAGAATGCAAGACTACGTCTTTAGAGAAGCTATAGATGGGCCCCTACGCCCATATGGCTGCAGTCTTCTACTATCCTCATCTGTATGGCTCTGGCTGTCTTTGTATGGTGCTAAGACTCAGCATTGCCAATGGTGGTTGGGAAGGGCATGTGGTTGACACTGGCTCCAAGTGTGATATCGTTTGTCAGGAGAGGTACGAATCCATCACAGACACGTCTATGTCACTGTAGGCCTTTCTCCTGAAAAAACTGGTAACCTCTTTGTGAGCTCTGTACTTTTCAGGTAAATTCTGATCCAGAGCGATCCGTAGACGTCCCGTTCCCCTTCCCTTGCCTCCATCTCTTCCCTGACTCCGTCCTAAGATAACAGCACAACAGTCTCTATAGAGAGATGTTATCCGTTCTCTTTTGTGCTGTACAAGAGACTCTGCATCCATTTAGTATCATTTCTTCCCATGATTCAACTGGGGAAGCTGGTCCTTTGTCTTCCAGGCTCCAGGAGTGAGAAGAGTGGTAAAGAAAAGTTACTGCTCTTTCATGGCCAATGTAGTTAAATGACCAGGTTCTTGGTTTTTTTTTTTTTAAAAAGAAATCTCACTTCTGTCAAAAAACTAAAAGTGACTTCTCTAAAACTAAATCATTTTAGACATCTTGCAGTATCGTATTTATCTCTAACCCATTCTACTAATCAGATAAACTCAGGGACCCCATGACACATTTTTAAACTATGAGAGCTCATAAGTAAGGCTTTATTGCATAAAATCAGTCACTTAATATCACCCCATTGTCTAGATAATAGACAATGAGAACGACCTGGACATGTGTTTACACTGAAACTATCATTTCCCTCTGCTATGGCACTTATTCTGTATTCAACTGAAGAAAGTCATCCCTGTTTCACAGTATCTGCTTGGCTCCTTTCAGGGATAAGTTTGAACCATGACAGGATAAACAGCTCACCATCCTGATCTTTAATCCACAGAAGAGTGACTTAGCACATTTAGTGAGTTATGCCTCTGGACCATGAACTGTGACTCAGCACATTTAGTGAGTTATGTCTCTGAACCATGAACTGTGATTCAGCACATTTGTGAGCTATGCCTCTGAATCCTTAACTGTGATTCAGCACATTTGATGACTTGTGTCCCTGACCCATTATCTGTGACTCAGCGCATCTAGTATGTTGGGTAGTTTTATAAAAGAACACTAGCCTCAGTCAGGATGACAGGATGAATATGCCTTTTATCAGCAAGTGCATCCCTGTCTCCAGGAGACTTGGTGTTAACCTCTGTTGCACGTTAAGAAATGTCTTTATATTCCTGGTGGACTAGTTTAAGCCTGCATATTCACTTTATTTCTTCTAGTAAATTGTTTTCTCAACATGTCTCTCAAAATAGTCACTGTTATCTGACCACAGGATTCCCTCAAAATAGTTTGGATGAGAAATAATATTTGGACATGCGACATAAAAACTCCCTTTTGGGTGTTAACAGTGACGCACAGGAAAACTACTGAAGTACTTACAAAAAAAAAAGTCTTATTTTTTCAGCCTGTCATTTCTCAAAATATGAAACTGTTTATAGAATAACACTTGATTATCTCATTAAATAAATATGACATTAAATACACTTTTCAAACACAACTCTCCTCCTAAACTGTGTGAGTTCAGGCAGGTCTTGAAACAGTGTCAAATAGTAGACTCCTAACCAACTTAACTTCGGAGTTCTAAGCCTGACTATTAAAAGAAGACAGGATAAACAGAAAGATGCTGCTGAGAACAGCTCACCATCCTGATCTTTAACCCACAAAACAATGCCCTCTCTGGTCTCAGTATTCCAGAAAAGGCTTTTTATTTCCCGTTGTTGTTATTACCCTTTTGTTTAAAATGTCATAAGTATCTTCTAAGAATCACAAGATTTCTTTTTCTTTAGTCTTTAAAAAACTCAACTGCAGTTCAGCCTAGCTTTCATCCTACAGAATTAAATATCTGCATACTTTTATTGATAAACATGACTTCACTTTTTTTCCCCCCTGAGGAATTTTTATTCTCTTGATTTTTCTCCACTCAGGACAAAGAGTGAGTAGAAAGGGGTCAATATAATTCACGTTTAGCACAATAATGATAAGGTCATGAGTAAGATGAGCTTTATAACCAGCATTCACTTAGGAACACTGAGTGAATCTTTAGTCCCCCAACCCCTGGTGTGCTGGGGATAGAACTCAGGCCCTCAGGTCTGCAAACCCTCTGACCTGCAGAAAGCCCAGCAAAGAGGAGTAACAAGTTATCGCTGAGCTCCCAGCCCCTCTGGGCTTGTCTCCTTAACCTGAAACTATCAAAATCAATTCCCATCTATTAATACTGACAGTGTTCTTACTTATTACTAAAAATAACTTCCCAGAGATTTTGAAATCATCTTTACATTCTATACTTTAAACCAAATATCTCTTCTGGATAAAGGTTTTAAGTTTTTAATTATTTTTACTGTGTGAGAAACATAGGCTAACACGATCGTCTGACTCAGTTGTCTGGCCTAAACGTTAAGTAGAACATTTGACTATAACACGGGTCCGTGGCTTCCATTGAGCAAAACACCTAAATGAATAAATAATGTTTTACGATTATAAAACTATCCCTCCTACACATCTCTTTAAACTCTCATTTGGATCATTTCTCTAGAATTCACTAATAGACGATTCCCCTAGTACTAAATAGAGGACATGAAAACAGAAAAGAAAAAAGCATTGGAGGGGGGCTTACTGGGGTAGCGGTGGGCCAGAGTAACTGGGAAGTGGGAAAGATAACAGAAAGAACCACAAAAACACTCCGTTTGAAATGCTACAATGGTATCCAACATCTTACATTACAATTTAAATTAAAATATATATATATATATATATGTCTAACAATTTCTTAAACATTTTCCTCACTCTTTTCTGTATTATTACCACTATCATTCATTTTCTTTCTCTCAAATTATTAATACTTTTTCTAACCATCATATCTCGTTTCTGGATACCAAAAGCTGAACATCTCTTTATCCCGTGGACTGCATGGGCATGACACCGTATACCTAAGTATAAACACTTTCTTTTTAATTAGCATTTTTACATTTCTTCTTTTTTATTCTGCACAAGTGTGTGTATGTGTGCGTGTGCGCGCGCGCGAGAGTAAACTCAGGTTGTAGAGGTCAGAGGACAATGTGAGAATCAGTTCTTTCCTTCTACCATGTGGGGCCCTAGGTTTGAACTAGGTTTATCAGGGTTGGCAGCAAGTGCCTTTAGCTGCTCAGCCATCTTGCCAACCTTACATGAAGCACTTGTATAGTTTTCCATCCGAGGATAACGCCATGTCTTTCAGGTCAGGCGGGTCTCTGCATTAAAACAGTGCACTCCTGTGCTCTATTCTGAATACACTTCACAGCGTTCTTCATTGTCTTTCCCTCCCTACTAGGTTAGAAAACTCTACCAAAATAGAGCTTGTTTGCCATGATTTCCTTGGGATCTGCTCAGCACCTGGTGCCCACACTCCGTATTTATTCATGAATTACATTAGCTCTTTTGCACACTAGATACAAAGACAATGCATGGAAAGACTAGGAATATAAAATATAAAGACTGCATGATCGCCGTGGAAGGAGATCCCTGAGTGAGTTAGAAAGAGGTCTGTTCTGAAGAGTTTTAAATGATAGCACATCCAAAAGGCAGTTTCTTCATGTGAGACAAAGAGCAACAAATGTGTTCAATATGTATGTAGCCAAGTCAATGTACTTTATGTCTACTGAAATCTGTACTAAGTCAATATGAAGTGATTGTAAACAGAAATCTGTGACTCATCCATCCAAAATATATTCTATAATTTATGTAAGCGCTGTTCTAATCAATAAAATATAATGTAAAAAGGGAGATTTATACTTCATCTTAGATCAGACAAATCTGAGTAATTATGAAATGCACACAATTGAATGAGGGAATAAATTTCTATTTCCTTCTCCAACTACAGCTAAAGTGATCGTTAAGTGCTCATCTTTAATCCCAGCACTGGGGGGGAGGGGGGGCAGAGACAGGTGCATCTCTGAGTTCAAAGCCAGACTTACAGAGAGAGTCCCAGGGCAGCCAGGGCTATACAAAGCAACCCTCTCTCAGAAAAACAGGGGGAAAAAAAACAAAAAGAAAACAAGCAAACAAACAGCAACAACAAAACCAGAGGGCAAATGGCTTCTAAATTTTGTTCAGCAGAAATCAAAGTCTTAGCAAGTAATTTGGTGAACCAGATGCTAAAACATCACTGCTTGCAGAGACATATGCCAGAGAAAGCAGGCAGGTTCCCAGGGAGGAGAGTTCTAGCAGATCAGGTATTTGAACTACTATATACTTTCAAATTGGGTGTTAGACGCTAGGATAAAAACAAGGGGCATCAGACTTCCAGGACTACTGAGGCATGAGTCACAGTAACCAAGATGCAGACCCAACACACAAGCTTGCTGACAGACCAAGAAATGGTAGTATGCACATGAACTGAAACAGTTCTGTCTTTAAAAGGAAGGCAGACATACCACTTTATGACAACATAAGTGAACATGGAGGGTATTATATTAAATGGAATACGTCAGACATGGAAAGATTAACACTGTGTGATCACGTCTATCGACAGAACTGAAAACAGTGAAACCCATAGAGGCAGAAAGAACAGGATCGTTCTAGTGGCTGGGCAAAGAAGATTTAGGAGCAGTGTACTATGCAACTACAACTAATGACGTTGTCTCAACTTCTTAAAATGATGAAGAAAGCAGGTAGTGAGCTTGACTGTTGTTTTTATGATGCGTACACTAAAACTGATCTAAATGTCTATGTGTTTGATTGTGATTTTAATGGACACACATATACAAATGTAAGTTGCTCCTCCTCTAGACACATGTATGATTTCAGCTACGTCATAAGGCTGAAAACCAAATATCATGGTGTTCCTTGTAAACTCTCTGTAGACTACACAGGCAGAAGCACTCCTCACGCAACACACGGAAGAGAAGAGTGATTTGCTCTGGAAAGGAATTGAGCTAACAAGCCTGTGACCCTAAGAAAGCAGAGGGAGTATTCTAAAAACAAAGGAGTTAAAGTCTGCAGCCTCCGCACGGGTAAGTACATCACTCCAGCACTGCCTAGAATGCTATATCCCAGCTCCAACTTTCCCAGGAGATCAGAGAATCTTTCCCCAGAGAAACTGGTGCCTCAGCAGATTCGCAGGTATTCATGAATGACAAATTTTCAAAGAAAAGGAGAAAATGGAAAAGAAATTATCTAGCCTCTGTGTACATGTAGAGTCCAGTAAGGGAACTTAAATTAACATTTGAGTCAAATTTCTACTATGAATGAAACACATATAGAAAAATGAGGACAAAGCAGAGAAAAGGCACTGAGAAAAATATCACCTCCTAAAAAGTATTTCTGAACGATACCAGGGGGAAGAGATTATAATCAGAAGGAAACAGAATTTGAAAGGCTCTTGGGTGATGAAGCTTAAGTTAGCCCGAAGCCCACCGAACACGCTCCCTGGAACATGTCCTCACGAAATTTCAAATCAACGAGGAAAATGAAAGAGAGGGAAAAACAAGGAGAAATACAGAGGCAGAGGTCCAATAGGAAGGCCCTGGAATTATAACAGTCAAAGTCTCTTTATCACTGGGAAAAGTCTGCAACTTTCCAGAAGGAAGAACCGGAAACCTCGACATCAATAGCTAAATTATTACACAAATTTGATGTTAAACTAAAAACTACCTTCAGAATAAAGTTTACTTCCTGTCCCTTCACAGAAGGTCAAAGTCCGCAGCTGCGAAGGTAGCACGTGATGCAAATCTGCAGACTGAAACAGACCTTTCAGGACAGTGGTGAAGGAGGATCCAGGGTGACAGCTACGGAGCAGAGAGCTAAAATGAAAGATTTTAGATACATCTACTAGATATATCTGTACACCTAAAACATGATGCAAAGAACTAATAACCTGCAGCCAGAAAACAGGAGGCACATATTTTCAGTTCCAACAAAACACTGAAGGTCATGTGATAAAACTGGGCTATGTCACATGGCTCAGCTGTGAACAAGATTGCTCTAATCAGATAAAGCTGCAAATCCTAAGGAACAGGGCTAGTCCACTGGGAATAAGGGAAGGAAACAAGAGTGAAGAGAGGAGGAAGGGGTGTGGGTGTAAAAACTCTGACAAAGTAGTGGCAAATCAGAAAGGGAACAGCTTGAAACAGGAAAGCGCTGTCAGTCAAGTAGCTGGAAGAGCTGAAGGCATCTGAGGGACATGAGCTGGTGATCAGGTAGATGAGGAGCCCCCAAGCCCAATTAGATATTTAGAATGTGTGCATACAAACTGCTTCAATACAATAAACACTTCAACGGAAAAAGCCAATCACACTTGTTAAGTTCGATCATCCCATGGTGGCATGCGTGAACGTCCTTGCCACGACTCTAGAAGATATCTAACACTAAGGACCTAAAATAATTCTTCTCCTCTGTAGAAAGAAGAAGAAAAAACTCACTCCCCACTCCACCCCCCCACCCCCGTCCTGGAACTCACTTTGTAGACCAGGCTGGCCTCGAACTCAGAGATCTGCCTGCCTCTCGTCCCTGCCCCCCAGTGCCGGGATTAATGGCAAACACCACCATGCCCAGCTGAAGAAATCCTCTTACGTTCCTGTGGAGTGAGTCATTATGAAATTAATTCTTTAAAAATCAACTGTGAGTTGAAGTTAGTAGTACTAAACAACTTCTATAGAATTACTCACATCAAAATACTTGTATTTTAGATTTTGTCCAATGATTTTTCTAATCATGGGTATCAGAATTAACTTCCTTTAACACCAAGTAAAAATTTTGAAGTCAGAACATTTTTCATAAATCATATTAAGAATTTTTCTTGAATTCTTATATTTTCTAGAAGCCGTAAAGCTGGGTTAAACATGTGCACTTTGCCACTAAGTCAAGTGAGAGGCATGCTAAGATTTATTTGCTCACAAATACCTACCCCTAGAGCTAAAGCCGGACGCATCTTTGTCTAATTCACAAAAGGTGTTATAAACCCTGCCAAACTCTGGACTCAGCAGCTTCATAAATAAGGTTCTATTTTAACTTTGTGATCGATGTACAGTTGGGTAAAACTATACAATTATAAACAGTCTTCAGATCTATGAGAGGATGACCTAGCTGGACAGATTAGTGTCCTATGACCAAATACAGCTACTTACCAGGAACGTGTTCCCGCAGTGCCCGCACACTACCCTTGTGCCTTCTGGCTGGATTGGCAATGCAGGTTGAGCCGGCTGTTCTTCAGAAATGAGCATTATGGGGCCAAGGTTAATTATGCGGCGACTGTGAAAGAGAAAGCAAACAAATTCATTAACCAACATGCAGACCGAAGGCAGACCCGGAACACTCAGCCAGAAACAGACAACAGTAAGGTAAATTAACTGAATCAAGTTTCATACCCTGATCCCAAATCATAGAAAGTACTAATAATCTTTCAAAAGCAAAGCATATATATATATATATATATATATATATATATATATATATATATATATATATATATATATCACATTTCAAATATAAGCTATATTATGACATGAGTTCCAGCCAATGCTCTTGGTAATCACTTTTCTGCGATTTCTAAATCTGTATAACTTCAAATCAGAGAAGAGTTATTTTTTTTCTTAATCTACACAGATAACTTAAATTTGGTATTTTCCACATTAATAAATGTGTCTGTCATGAAAGTACCAAGTGCTGAGCTGAAACCAAATTTCTCTGAAAAGCCTAGTATTGCTTGATAATTATTCACTCAGAGAAGGAAAGGAAGGAACGTGGCATCCATGTTTCCTTTTTATTCCCCAGTCAGATGATGCATTTGATGGTCAAAAGGCCAGCGAAGCTTCAGGAACAAGAAAACAGTAAAGATTTTTATATACTTGCATGTGAGGCCATGCATAATCAGACTGGCAGAGGCCAACAATCCCAGGCATTATTTCATACACAGACATGCATGTGGTATACAAGGAGATACATTATAAAAATTGTCTCCTGGGTTAAAATTAAGTGTATCAGATGCAGACTAAGTAGTTATTTTTAATAAGTCCAGTGAGTCATTGGTTTATTATAGTCCATTAAATGCCCACATAAGAAAAAGAAAATATCCACTGTCCATTCAAAAATATTAGATCCTACAAATAATTCTGACTGTCAAGTTCTAAGTCTGTCATCTCTTTAACAACAATAACAAGAAAAATCTATGCTTTGTAATAACTGAGGAGAAAGACTGTCTGGAACAAAGCCTAGTACATAAAGAGCCTTAGTAAACACTTGTGGAACACACAAATGAATGAATGAATGAACTTTGTCTCTTACCAGTTGGGTCTCGGACATCCTATTCGCCGAGATGTGTCCTTACAAATGAGGAGACAATTACAAGGGCATCTAACGTATTTCTTCCCCGTTGGGGGGGTTTTGATTGGCTAGATAATAGAAGAAAATGCAAACAGAAAAATCAGCCAAAATACAAATTGTCACAGATCATTTGTGTTTACGGAGGAAATGACTACTTGAAATCGAAAGGCCCCACAGTGCTACCCAAGTACACTCTAAGAAAGAGTGCACTACACATGGCTTCACATGACACAGATGCTGGTTGGTGAGCACTCTGAAGTTCAGGGCCTGTGGGAATTTGTGATAAAGAATACATTCCAAAGTAAGTTTGCACTGTTCTTTTCATAGGGTGGGAACAGGTAGCACATACTGGTTGTTTTCTCCTTAGAGTTCCCAAGATAAGACCATATAGCTGTCCACTTAGGTAGAAACATAAATAGGACCCACACTCAACAAAAGCAACAGCAGAGCAAAGAGGGCTCATTCATTTTCTTAAATTACTCAATAGAATTAATAGACTGATTTTATGGCAATATCAAACTTCAAAAGTTGGAGTTGTTCCAAACACTAGCATTTTTTTATTACTATTTAAACTGAGACCAAATAGCCTAGAAGGAAACACTCCTTGCCATATTAGAACTTAACGCTTGCTAAACTGAATAGTCACATTGAAAAGAACACATGTTTTCTGTGCTGTTCCTATCAAAGCCTGAAGCCAAGCATGAGAAAACAGGTGACATCTCAGTCTGAGAAACAGTCTACAAAGCATCTTGCCTGTACTGATCAAAACAAAAAAGCAATAGAAAGACAGAAGAGACAAACATTGCAGATAAAAGAATGTTAAAGTATTCCAGTATCCCAATGCAATCGATAATTCTGGTTTAACTGCTGAAGTGGAAGTTTTTCCTTCTTAAAGATGCTAGTGAGACAGTTTGGGAAATGTGTACTAGGTCATAAGGTAAAAATGCAGGGGTTGGGGAGATGGCCCTGTGGTTAAGAACACTAGCTACTCTGCTAGTGGAGTGGTGTGTGGTGGTGGGATTAATTCCCAGGCTCACGACCATCTGCAAGTTCAGTCCTACGGGATCTGACTCCCTCTTCTGGTCTCCATGGGCACTGGACACATATAGTGCACAGACATCCGTGCAAGAAAAACTCTCATACACTTAAAAAAGGAAATATAGAAAGATACAAAAGAGAAGGGGAAAGAAAAGTAAATAAAATTGCAAAAAAAAAAGAGAGAGTATAGAGTAGTATGATTCAACGTTTATTTTCTGCACTTGATAAATGTATACTAGTAAAATGTATTTAGAAAGAAAAGCTTCTATAGCATAAATGCTAACATTTGTGGAATAAGGATGAAGGGCATTTAGGGATGCTTCCTATTCGTCTCTACGTCTTGGTGACGTAAAGAAAGAAGTTCGCGTTTGGTAGAAAACAGACAGAGCACGTTGAATTTCGGGGGGCTAACAGAGCAATATGCACCATGAGATTCTCTAAGAAGCTGGGCGTCAGCAGCAAGCTACAGCTCTCAGCCACGTGATCTGTAGGGGAAATGATCCATACTACACAGTGAGCACTGTAACCTAGGATGCTAAGTAGGCTAAATATATAATATAATATGCTTAGCGTACTAAATGCATTCCATGATCTTATGGGTATGTTGTTACATAAGACTACAGAAATCAAAAAGTGCCCACAGATGATATTATTTTTGTAATCCTTATCTTTTAAAAAAAAAATCCAAATATTTGTTTTTAACTGTCATGAAGATTAGTTAAAAATCTATAATTTATTATGTATATTGCAGGCTACTAAACCTGAATGTTTAAAATTCACAAACATCAAGAAAGACAGAATTTGGCTGTATACATATTTGCTATTTATCTATGTTATTCAAAATTTACCATAAAATAAACATGTGCTTGAAAATGAGTAAGATTGCTGGGCAGTGGTGGCGCATGCCTTTAATCCCAGCACTTGGGAGGCAGAGGCAGGTGGATTTCTGAGTTCGAGACCAACCTGGTCTACAGAGTGAGTTCCAGGGCTACACAGAGAAACCCTGTCTCAAAAAAGAAAAAAAGAAAGAAAGAAAGGAAGGAAGGAAGGAAGGAAGGAAGGAAGGAAGGAAGGAAGGAAGGAAGGAAGGAAGGAAGGAAGGAAGGAAGGAAGGAAGGAAAAGAAAATGAATAAGATTTTTACACTTTTTTTTTAATTTTCTCACTTCTAGACATCAATTTTTTCACTTATAACACAAGGCAACTAAGTTAGATTTTGAGACTAGTTCTCAGTAACGCCTTATGTCATATCCTGAGCACAGGAGAAGGGAAAGAGAAATGCCCTTGAGCGTGTTTTTGTTTGTTTGTTTGCTTGTTTCATTTTCAGATTTATTTACTTTTATTTTATGTATATGGCTCTTTTGCCCACAGGTATGTCTGTGCACCACATGCATGCAGCGCTACTGGCGAGAAGAGGGCAACAGTTTCACTGGAACTGGAGTTACAGCAGTGTTGTGAGTTGCCAAAGGGGAGCCGGAAACTGAACTCAGGCCTTCTGCAAGAGCAACAAGTGCTCTTCTCCTTTGAGCCATTTCTCCAGCCCAAGCATACGTTCTAAAATTATTATTAGGTAAAACTAAGTGTGGTAGAGCATGCCTTTAATCTCAGCACTCAGAAAGAAGAGGCAGGAGGAGTTCCGGGCCATCCTGGTCTACATAGTGAACTCCAAGACAGTCAAAACTACACAGTGAGATCCTATCTCAAAAGGCAACAACAATAAAAGTTGCTTTGCCAGTAACTATGCTGGGTGTTGTACTCCTGTTTCCACAGTAATCCTATAAAATTGGTATTATTTTCATATGAAGAAATGACAGTTTAAGATATGAAGCCTCAGAGATACCACCACTGAAGGGAAAACTGGCACTCACGCTCCCGTCTGTCGGCCTCTGAATCTCTGGCTAACAATCAGTTACGGGCCATTTAATCTGTCAGACAGAGCAGGTTCCTATCAGAGTGGCTACCACAGAGAATTGAGACTCTGAGGCCAGGTTTCAGAAAGGATCACAGTAGTGGACTGAGACAGTGGGTGGGGGAAATCTCACTGTTGGACCTGAGCCTATTTCACTCATTAGCTCTGACATTTTCAACCTAGGATTCTCTGAAGCCGCTCCCCAGTCCCTCACAGCTCTTCATTTGAAAATAAAGTGTAAGATTAAACCACATGTGAGACATTCCAGTCACATGGCATGGCACTCCTCAGAGCCTTCTGTTCACCTTTCCCCCTTACTAAGGTTAGAGCTAAGAAACAAAGCAATCTGATACACGCCAGAGTCTTCACAATTGTTCCCATGTCTTTACTTGTCAGAGGTGATAATCATGAAAAGAATCGACATAGTTCCCTTTAGACACCAAAGCAGCAAACTGCCCTGGTCAAATCACTGACTGGCGCTGTCTGCTAAATCTTCAGAAACTAAGGTTTTATCCTGAATGACCTACTCTGTCCTGTTTTTTTTTTAAAAAAGAAAAAGACAAAACTTTAAAACTTTTGCTTGGCTGCTTGTTCCTATTCATTAACAAAAGCCAGGCACAGTGACACACTCTTGTAACCCTAGTGCCCCTAGGGACTGAGGCAGGAGGATCACGAGTTTGAGGGCAACATGGGCTATGTAAGAAGATGAGGAGCCTGAAGGGACTAGGGAGACAGCACCTTGGGTAAAACTATTTGCTGTCCAAGCATGAGAACCTGAATTCAAATTCCCAACATCTACATACAAGGAAAGGCATGACTGTACGCACCATAACCCAGCACTGTAGGTTCCAGAAACAGTCAGAGGCAGAGAGAAACTAGATAGTCAGCCTAGCTCAAAGCTCAGTGCGCTTTAGTGAGAGATACTATCTTAAAGGAACAAGGCCAGGAGTGATGGAGAAAAACATCCTCCTCTGGGCTCCACACGCACGTGTACAAACACACACACACACACAGAGACACACACACACACACACACACACAGAGAGACACAAGGACACTGTCTCAACAAAAAGATGTATATAGATAGATACAGCAGAATGAGAGAAGATATTATTAAATCCAAGGAAAGATTCAAAGCTCTGGCTTTTAAAATTAGTACTTTTGCCTTACTACGTTTATTTGCTTGCCAAGTTTACAACGAGCACAATATAAGACGATCCTAACTAAATTCACTGGCCATTGATCAACTTACACACTAGCTAGCTTTGTCGTTATGACTGTTTATCACGATAAACTTTAAGTGGTAGGCTACCCCTTACCGGAAAAAAAAATTGCAATGAAGTACATTGCTTGATGAATTAGAGTTTTAATTTTACAACTTCCAAACATATGAAGCCTAGTATCTATGATTTGTGGTTCTTAGAGACAAGGACCACCAGCAGACTGACTTACAATTTTGCAAACTGGAAGAAAATACAAACGCTAAAATTCAATTCATATTTAATTGCAGATTTCAAAACAAACTGAGAAAAATTAAAGTCTAATTATACAAGTAGAAACAGAGATCAACTAAACAGTATATCCCCTCACCAGGTACTAATTTAAACTATAAAAACTTACTTAGTTTTTCTTCCCACAGAAAATTTATTCCATTAAGATTTAGGTCTAGTTATTCTTCCCAAAGATGAGCTTTTTTAAAAGATTTATTTACTATGAATACAGTGTTCTGTCTATATGTATGTCTGCAGACCAGAAGAGGGTACCAGATCACAGATGGTTATGAGCCACCATGTGGTTGCTAGGAATTGAACTCAGGACCTCTGGAAGAGTGGTCAGTGCTCTTAACCTCTGAGCCATCTCTCCAGCCCCAAAGATCAGCTTTTTAAAAGTGCCCTTCAATTATTCAAAAATCACATTGCATTGATATCTAGCAATTGGAATAAAATGCTAAGCTATTTGCAAACAAGCAGTATGGCACAGAAAGTAATAATAAATTCATAAATAAGGATAAAGAATATTAAATAAATAGTATTCTACATAAAGACCACATATGCAGTAACGTCCAGTAGATCTGCACTAAAATAAAAATGGACATATATTGAAGAGAAACATAAATGCCCACAATATGTAAAGAACCAAAGGAACATTATATTTATATTAACCAAGAAATTTTATAATGGTGTTATCCTAACCATGTACAGACATTATTATATAATAAAAGGAAGACAGGCAGGAGGAAAAAGACAAAAAGGATCATCCTATCTGTGTACTGCATTGGCGCTTAAATAACACTATTGAAGAACTTCCTTTAGAAATAAGACATCAGTTAGTGTCCTGTGCTTTTAATGGAAATTGCCACTTACCGTAGCCTCATTGCAAACTGTGCACTTAACCACATGCTGGTGAAGTTTCCCATCCAGGTTGATTAGAGATTGGCACACACGACAGTTGATCACAGGAATACCACTTGTTCCTGGACTGGCGACGGCTGTATACGGCGGTGGGAGCTCAGCTGAAAGGATTTTACATTGAATCAGACACTGTGGCCAGTTTGAGCATAGAAGCCTTAGATGTACAGTAGAAACTACTAAGACACTTCCTCCATATTTAAGATTTAACACTAGCTGACCCGTCCTTGTTGCAGAGAGTAAATATGCGCGTAACCGTGTCATCAACCAGAATGATTCTTAACTCTGATAAAATCCACATTGGATAGCTTAGGTTTCCTGCAGTGGGGAATTTCCTTTACTCAAAATATCCACTCCATTCCTTTGCATTCATCTTGATAGCTGGTAGTAGTAGTTTGTGCCTAACTGAAAAATCATATACTAATGCACCAGTAATTCCAGTACTTGGTAAGACGAGACGGGAGGACTGCAAAAAAAAACACAAGACAATAGATGAAGGGACAAAAGGCTTGGGATTCCCCGTACTTTACCAACTGGGCCATGACCTAGTTAGAGAGTAATCACAGTTATTTATGACATTGAGAACTTGATAGCCAACACTCTACTAAAAAGACCAACCCGGAGAGACAACACTGTAGACTTTATTCCAGAAGACACTAAGAAGCTCATCTGTCTACCCACACATGGATGCCTACAAATGGTTCACAAGATAAGACCAAGTAACATCCACCAACGGCTGCACTATTACAGAAAGAATCCCCATCCCTTCCTAGACCCATGGTCCCCTCAGCCATCTGCTCTCTGAGAACTCGCCATTCTTCATGCATATTTCAATCAATTTTCTCTCTGTTTGTTTGGACCCTTGGTAAATTCTTATTTACCCATGCCTGTCACCACCCCGCCAGACACTGCTTCACATGGCAATACAAAGACTCTATCAAAGAATAATAACTAAATAAAAGCCCTCCCTACGAGAAAACAAAAATGGCCAACAACAGTGCAGTGATTATAATCACTTACACATAGCACACATTGCATTTATGCTTTCTCTTTATACTGGTGCAGTACTATGATTGCCTATGATCAGAAGAAAACAAAGGTCTCAAGAAAGTCTAGGAGAAGCCCAGGAGAAGATATGGTTAACGCCCTTTTAACCTTGAGCAGAGATGTTCTAAAGAAAGACTTGTGTTTCTCCTTCAGCATCAGACCACCAGTGTCTTTTTCCCCCATGCGAAAGGGGTCACATCAAAGGAATGGACAAAGAACTCCGCCAAGCGAAAACACACTGGCATTCTGGGCATAAACGGTGATCTTATAAGCCACAAAGACCCTAGAGCCTGTCTCCCTTCAAGGTGAAGCATCTTTAAGATTCCATTTTTGTTGGCCCCAAAAAGCTTATGCCATAACAGAAAAGTGAGAGTGTTTGGAGTGCAGGTCCCTTCCTCCAGGAACTGACTGGCCCATCTCGCCACTAAATTCACCCTTTGCTCGTGGCTTCTTACCAACTCCAAGATGGCCACAGGTGAGATGAAAAGGGAATTAGAATTCCTCCTGATCGATGGTCAAACTGCAAACATATCCCTTTTCCTTTACCAAATTTTGTTTCCCAATTTCTTTCAAATACTGGGGGAAAGGGGCAAGTGTATATAGTGTATAAACCTAAATACCCATGAAAGTAAAACTTTTGAAAAATCTCATAACTCAAAGATACACACAAGCACACATAAGTATTCTCTGCTGTTGCTGAAATAGTTTTGATTTGTGAGACAGAGTCTAGATTTGATTGAGTGGGTAAAGAGTTATGCCTAGTTTCATCTGATGTACTAGAAATACCAGAAGTAAAGCTCATGAGGCCGCATCCCTAAACAAAGAATGACAGGCACTGAGAGCTTCTGAACGCAGGAGAAATAGGGGTGAGGCCCTAACTGGTTATCCTATTCCAAGTGGTCAGCTGGTATATAATCGTGTTATATACCAGCAACACTAAATGAGCTTAGCAGTGTGCGTGTGTGTGTGTGTGTGTGTGTGTGTGTGTGCGCGCGTGTGCGTGTGTGTGCATTTATACATACATGTAACAAATAACAAAGAGATACTATGAATTGGAGAGGAGGTTTGGGGGTGGGAGGGTGTACCTGGAAGAGGTTGAAGGTAGGAAAGGGGGGAATCTTGTACATGGCAATCATATGCAGTCAAACACAATTATACACACACATACAAAAACACAAAGACTTTTCAAATTGTGAGAGAAAGAAGGAAGGGAGGGAGGGAGAGAGAGAGAGAGAGTAGGCTGGAGAGGTGGCTCAGCAGTGAAGAATGCTTGCTGTTTTTCAGAGGACCCACCATTCCCAGCACCCGTATCAGGCAATTCATAACCACGTGTGATTCCATCTTCAACAGATCTGATGCCCTCTTCTGGCCTCCTCGGGTACCTGTACAAGTGGTCTTCACTCACACAGATGCACACATGCAAATAAAAATAACAAAATAAAGTGGGTTTTGTTAGTATCTTGTTATGGTTTGTGTATGGGTGTCCTGTCTGCATGTACACTTGCTCATCATGTACACGCCTGGTACCCGAGGAGGCCAGAAGAGGCATCACATCCCTTGGGATTGGAGTTGCAGACAGTGGTGAGCAGCCATGGGGATGCTGGGAATTCAACCTGGGTCCTCTAGAAGAAAAGCCAGTCCTCTTAACCACGCAGTCAACTTTCCAGCTCCAATAGCCTGTGTCTTTTTTGTTTTTGTGTTTGTTTTTTAAGAATAAAATGTCAGTGTTGTAACAATCACTTCAAATGCAAAATATAAGGCTGGAGAGATGGCTCAGTGGTTGAGAACACTGACTGCTCTTCCAGAGGTCCCGAGTTCAATTCCCAGCAACCACATGGTGGCTCACAACCATCTGTAATGGGATCTTATGCCCTCTTCTAATGTATACTCATATAAATAGAATAAATAAATCATTTTTTTTAAAAAAAGGAAACACAAAACATAAAATCCTATGAATTTAATTAACCTCAAAGACTAACCCTATAATTTTTAATCTGTCAAGCAAGAAAAGCCCTAAATGACAAAATATGTTCAGATCTGCTCTTTTGGAGGTGTGGTAGAATAACCAGTGATGATTAAGTTTAAAACAGAAGAGACAGTCAGCTCCATGTAGCCTAGGGTATGTCTGGCTTGTTAATAACTCAGGCCCTAGCACTCTTAGAATGCCCTCTATTTGGCTGATATTCGCTACAGTTACTAAATGGTACAGTGAGTCTTAGTAAAATAAGACTAAATAAATATATCACTACCAATCTCCTCAGAGGAAAGCCAGCATCCATATAAAAGAATGGCTCTACATTGGAGGAAAAAAAATCTCTTTTCCTTGTGGAACAAATGGTCCTCCTAACCCATGCCCTTGGAGGTGACAAAGGCAGGGAACATCAGCTTGACCTAACACATGAATAGAATAGCAGATACTGTTGCCTCATTGATCCACCAACCAGCATGTATAGGCCACTCATTATAATTTCCTGTGCATCACTGTAGCCCTAAGGCATCCAGAGATACTTCGGGTACTTTTGGCATCTCTCCCTCAGAGTCTACCCAAAGGAAGCCTTCATTGACAGCTCTCCCTCCTCCCATAAGAGACCTGCAATTGTGGAAGCTCCGCCAGTTACTTTGGCAGCAATTAGGATTTAAATTTCTTCACTTCATTTCCTTTCACCTTTACAATAGCCAAAAAATCACTAGAGCTGAACTTCAGGGAATTTCTAAATAAAAAGGCTACTGTGATCTCAGAACTGCAGCTCCCTTTTAAGTAAAAAATTCCATTTTTTAAGAGTCTTGGTAGATACTTAAGCAATGAACATCTTCTCTGTGGGGTTATATTAAATAAAAGATCCTTTTTTTTCTATGTATTTGTAGTCTTTAATTCTAAACAGCATTGCCAAATCTTTAGGACTGTGCCACACACAGAAATGAAATCAATCTATGAAGTCTAATGTTGTTACTGAAAAGAAAGCCTTCAGATTATGAGACTGACACGCTGCCTGCTCCTGTAGAGTCATCTAGCAAGGCTATCCTGAGAGGCTCCACCCAGCAGCTGACTCGGACAGATACAGACACCCACAGCTGAACAGTGGATGGAGCACAAGGATTCTTACGAAAGAATGGGAGGAAGGATTGCAGGTCCCAGAGGGGATAGGAACTCCACAGGAAGACCAACAGAGTCAACTACCCTGGACTCTAGGAGCTCTCAGATCCTGAACCACCAACCAAAGAACATACACAGGCTGGACCTAGGCTCCCCACAAATGTGTAGATGTCCAGCCCAGTCTTCATGTGTTTCCTGAACAACTGGAGCAGGGGCTATCTCAAAAGCTGTTGCCTGTCAGTGGGATATCTTCTTCTAGCTGGGCTGCCTTGTCTGGCCTCAGTAGGAGAGGATGCACCTAGCTCTGCAGAGACTGTGCCATGTGGGGGGATACTTAGGATGGGGGAGGGGGTTCCACCCTCTTAGAGGAGAAAGGGGAAAGGGGGAAGGGATTGTGGGAGGGTGTGGCTTGGAGTGGAGGCAGTGACCGGGATGTAAAGTGAATGCATAAAATAAAAGAAATAATAACAATAATAAAAAAGAAAGCCAACGCCTAGAGATGCTGACTACTGAAGGGCTCTGTGATTCTGCTCCTCCTAGAACAGAAGTCTCAGCTCAAAGGGTAAACCCTTGTAAAGACAAGGGAGGTGAAGGAAACAGTCAAGAACCTAATAGTGAAGGCTTCGGGAAAATCAGATCAGGGGTACACTGAATAAAGATGATGAAAGACTCAGGGATGCTGAACAGTATGGAGGAATCATTTCGTGATAATAAAAACTTCCTAGAAAAACGGAGACTCCTAAAAGAGACAGAGCGAAGGCGGAGGGATCAAAGGACACAGAGCGGCTTCTGCCACACTTGAAAGGAAGCGGTACCACCCTGCAACCCCAAGTGATCACGTTACAGTTTCCCATCACAAGCATCAGCATCGTCCATCTATTCTGCGCCAAACAGTCTGTCCGTTTTGCTAATTCATCCTAGTGGATTAATCTGTACTCTTTGCTTTGAGACACGTCTCTTTGTATTCTAACGGTTGGCATTGCCTCTCTAGGCTGCTCGGACCTTTTACCACCTCGCTCACTCCGAGCCTCTTCAATGGCAATGCCTGCCCACTGACTTCACTTCTTTACCGTGCGCTCACTGTATCCAGCCCTTGACAAAGATGCATGCGTAACAGGAAAATGACCATCACATTAAAGTCTGAGAAGGTCTAGGATCCTATTACAGAAGGGGGCCCCTGAGAAGGCCGGCGTTATTCTCCCCCTCTCCCCATTTCCACTTCAGGATCACGTTCTTCACGGTCTTTGGAAGAATGTGGGTTAAAGACAAAGTCAGCTGAGCTGTTATAGGACTTCTGCTTTCAGCCGCAACTCTCTCCGATATAGCTCAATACAGAGGAGAGGAAACAGCGTTCTTTATTCGTCCCCTTCCCAGAACCACACCACTGTTGGAAGGACGTATCTGGCACAGATCAGATTAAGACAGAGTGTTGGTGACCAGGTCACTGACTGTCACCCTGGAATCTAAATCCACCATTCTTTGTGCAGTATTGTGACTGTGGGTGTGTAGACACCCTCTCACTCTTCAAGCTGGCTGCAGGTATTCTGTTAGTAGGTGCTGGAGAAAACCTACCAAGCCAGAAGAGAGAGGCATTCGTCTCTTCTGTTACCTGTTTGCATCCTATGAATTTCCAAACCAAATGTCACCCTTGGAATACTATGGCTAAAGCACTTTCCGATGACAACACTGAATCCCGTTTTCAGTCTTCAACTACCAACTTCACTGCGTAGGCCGTTCCTGCCAGCCCCCTTAGGCAACAGTCTGTGCCAGCTGCTTGGTGGTCTTCAGTAGCCTTAATTCAGCAGTGCAGGGAACCCCGACCCCACACTGCCGAGTTTTAACAGCTTCAATCGTTTGCTCCCTGGGCCTAACCCTGATTGCTACATTTTGTTACACTTGAGACAAAGATGTTTACCTTTCAGTTATCCAGTTAGCAATTTTATACCTAGCTAACAATTTTTTCTATTAATTTCTATTGAGTTGTTTCTATATTCCGATAAGGTACTGACTAATATAGAAACGATCTAAGATACCTCAGGAAAAACAGGGATAAATCAGAGGAACGGCTGGCTGAGCCAGGACTTGAGCAGCATGCTGAGCTCCTTACCAAGGAGAAAGAGGAGCGTATTGAGGCAGTCATCCTGAGGAACCTGACTCATCGTGGCTTTAAGCGTGATGTGTGATCTGTGGCTGCTTCATGTAATCATTACAGGAGTAACAATTACTATTACTATATGGCCTGTGATAGGAAAGGATGTCCATGAATGCACAGGTCCTGGAAGAAAATAACGAGGCTCAGATCTTTATATTCTCAGCTCATCGGAGAAGCAGAGACCTGTTACAGCTTTAAAATTATCATGTATTTTCATTACAAAACGAATGACAACTAAAGGCGTACAAAGAAACTCCCTCTTTTGACTCCAGAACTGATTCTCTTCAGAGAGCCTGCCAAACTGTCTGTCCCTAGTGCTGGGGCCTAAACTCTCATCAGGGCCTGTGCCATGCCCCTTTGTTGTTTATGTATGGTAATAACATATCTCCTAATAAATTCCCTAATCCTCAGAATAAGAGAAGTGAGGAAGCAAGCAAATAAGCAAGCAAGTCTGAAGTTCTTATTAGAAATCAAACACAAAATTTAGTTGTGGTGATTGAAAATGATGTCAGGTAAATCCACAGCCTTACTAAGTCTGACATTGATAGCCAGCCAGAGTATTGATTACAAAGGAATGGAACTGTGGACCTTAGAATGTACCCCAAATAGAGCTGAGACTTCATCCCTGACTCAAAGACTCCCTCATAAGTAGAAAATAGCTTTCCTTATCCTCGAAGATCAGCCTCCCTCTATAAATACCTCCTATGACGGAGTGGCCTACAGGGAGATGGCTGGCCAATTTCCTTAAGATCAACAACCATTAAAACCTCTTATTGCCTCAAGATCTGGGATGAGGGCAAAATCTCAGCATGCTTTAGAAGAATGAAATTGAGTCTGGTAAGATGCTTCTGTGATTACGAGCCCTAGCTGCTCTTGCAGAGGACCAGATTTAGGTCTCAGCACCCACATAGTGGCTCCCAACCATTTGTGACTCCATTTCTGGGGATCCAACACCTCTTCTTCTGGCCTCCAGGGACAATACACACACACACACACACACACACACACACACGCACGCACGCACGCACGCACGCACGCACACACACACACACATTGCTCATATATGTATGCAGACAAAGCATTGACTACATAACATAAAATTAAATAAATCTTAAGACTAGTTTAAAAAACAAACACAAGCTCTAAACAGAATTGAATTATGCATTAAGAGAACTACAAGATTTCTGGTAATACATATCATCTCAAACCTGAAAATATTTTGGAGTAAATCTTCAGGGTACACACAAAAGAAGACAAAACATATTGCTGAATTGAGCCAGATTTTCTGGATTCACTCCTTGGTTTAAAGCTAGAATTGGCTGAGATGCATATGAACTCATAGAGACTCTAGCAGTAAGCACAGGTTCAACCCAGATAGGGTCTGAGCACTGAGATGGGGAAGCAGACACAAATTCCCATCCCTAACCAAGAAGTTCTCTCCTACTGACAACCCACGCAAAGAAAAAATTAGTTTATTCCAGTGGCGTCTCACTGGGTAGCCACACTCACAGATAGGCCCATGCCTACCAACACAAAATTAATTCAGTGGTATTTTTGTAGACTTTTGGTCTCATATGGTTTTGTTTAGGTATTTTTTTGTCTTACTGGCCTTGTCTGTTTGCCTGTTTTCTAAAGAGAGAAAGGAAGAATGTGGAGTTGGGTAACTGGAGTTGGCTATTATTAACTGGAGCAGCCATGCTAGAAATCAGCAGGGTTCTCAAAAGCTACAACTACTAAAGCTAAAGCTGCTCTATGACCTGCTATTCAACTCCTGGGTGTGCACCATATGTACTATAGCCGTCCTTGGATATCCATGTTTACTGTTCACAGAATCCAGAATACAGTGTGGAATCAGCCTAGATGTCCAGAAATAGAAGAATACATAATGAAAATGTACATGCACAAAATAAAATTTTTTTCCAGACATAAAGAAAATTAAATTATGACATTTGCAGAATAATGGGCTGTATTAGAAATAAACCAGATTCGGAAAGACAAATGTCATGTCTCATTTACAGAATCTAAATTGAAATACATGTATATCTATGCACATACCTAGTCATATGCCCATATCCAGATGGAAATGGGAACAGGGGTAAGAAAGAGGCAGAAGATGTCTAAATGGAGGAGGCAGGAGATCAAGAGAAGCTAACAGCCCACATGCGGCATCAACGCATGCGGGAAGGTGGGGTCCCTGAAGACAGTGGGAAGCAGTAAGAGCAAGGCGTGATGGTTATACACATATAACAACGCCACAAGGATGACTGTCACCTCGTATGGTGACAGAAAGATAATTATTTGTTTAAAAAAGAAAACTCTGATGGTGATAGAATGTGCACCAGAGTTACGAGTGGAGAGGAAAGGCTGTGGGCACAGTCCTTATGCACAAACTAGTGCTGACTCCTTTAAGTATTGCAGCACTTCCATGTAAGTTTACCAGGCACGCCTTCCTCCAATTAACGTCTCTAGAAAAACAGCCACACCAAGCGGCTGCCATATCAGCTTGCGAGCAACTTCAGTTTACATCCCAGTGCCATTAGGGCTCCTTACGGAAGTTTATGTGAAGCCAGGATAGACCACCAGGCAACAAGTCAGGTGCTCCTACCTATCGGCCAACAATGAATATATTTTTTTTTTTGATACTTTATTTACATTTCCAATGTTTCCCCTTTTCTGGGTCTTCTCTTTGGAAACCCCCTATCCCCTCCCCAACCCGCCTCTATGAGGGAATTCCACCTCCCACCCACCCGCTCACCCATCCCCATATTCCCACCTTGACATTCCCCTTTACTGGGGCCTCTAACATCCTCAGGCCCAAGGGCCTCTCCTCTCTCCCTGATGGCCATCAAGGTCATCCTCTGTCACATATGTGGTCCAAACCATGAGTCCATAGATGTTTATTCTTTGGTTGGTGGTTCAAATTCCAGGACGGGGGGAGGGGGTCAGGCCCATTGACGCTCTTGCTCCCTCCATGGGACTGCAAATTCCCTCAGGTCCTTCAGACAACAATGAATATATAATTTCTCTATGAACTATCATCTACTATTTCGCGCTATCTCATGCATGTAGACTGTGTCAAAGAACAGCCACATAACGAGATCCTGGTAAGAAATGCTTATTGACCTGCCAATAAGCAACCCCTAGACGACAATGGCTGCTACTCTAATTTCCCCATAATGCAGTTCACCTGTGGCACCGCTAGTGCTCCCAAGAAGTGATGGCTTATGGTGTATTTTTAATTTTGCTTTTTTCAATTATTGCATTTATTGATATTTCAGGAAATAACAATTTTTTTTCTGGCATTGCTTTATGTGACATCACACTGAGTATTTATATGGCTCCACTCTCAGTTTGACATTTATGATACTGCTTTCAAAATACACGTCTCAAAATAACTACAAAGATGCTCATTTGTTATAAAGATCAAATAATAACATGGTAAAGGAAGGAAGAAGGAAGGAAGGAAGGAAGGAAGGAAGGAAGGAAGGAAGGAAGGAAGGAAGGAAGGAAGGAAACCTCTTATAGCCTAAACAGGTATAAAGGATTACTCTTCTGGTACTTTTTTTTTTTTTAAAGATTTATTTCATGTATATGAGTACACTGTAGCTGTCTTTAGACACACCAGAAGAGGACATTGGATCCCATTACAGATGGTTGTGAGCCACCATGTGGTTGCTGGGAATTGAACTTGGGACCTCTGGTAGAGCAGTCCATGCTCTTAACCACTGAGCCATCTGACCAGCCCATTCTGTTACTCTTTTTGCTCATCACATTTCACTGATGATCACATAGTACATTTTCTAAGAGAAAGTAAGACAGCCCTTTGCATCTCTCTCTCTCTCTCTCTCTCTCTCTCTCTCTCTCTCTCTCTCTCTCTCATATATTTTATATATATAATATATATATTATATTATATATATATAATATATATATATCTCAAGTATTCGTGAATCACTAGTAATAAAGTCTACTTATCCCAGGTCTGTTGAAAGACATGTTAGACCAAGAGATGACATGGGGTGGGAGGAGAGATAAACTACATGCATGAAAAAAGCAAACAACCAACCTGGTTTTGTAATGTTTTGTTTACTTAAAAATGTCAAACAGTACGGCATTCTGTTAAGATCTCATGCCACTTGATAGTAGAAATATGTAAACTAGTATATTATATTCTGCATTGTTCTAATTACATATTATTACCTTTAATGAATTATAAGTGGATCAATGATAAACCAATTTTTGATTAAAAATCAATAATTAGAATTTTAGAATAGTTTTAGAATTTGAAGTAGTCACTACACCTGAGCAAAATCAGATAAATACACAAGACCCTTAGGATCAATATTTATTTTACAGGCATACAGTAAGTGCCAAAAACTATTAGTTAAAAAAAAAAAATTCCCACTTTTAGCCAATGGATTAACTAAATTTCATTTCTAAATGTAAAGATTCCTAAAGAAACAGAGCGATTAAAGTGGCAGTTCTTCACGACAGACAGTAGCAGTGACAGCCCTGCACCCTGTGGACATTTCTGGCAAAGATTGACCACATGTTCCATGGATCACACTGCCTTCTGTTCTCATGCTCCTCCAGCTCCCTGGAACACCTCCACTGCCCAGCGATGCTAGCGTCACCATGGTGCCTCACTCCACCAGCCCTTCATCCACACGGTGGACACATGGAGGATGGGGATACTGAGTTAGAGATGGAGTGTGCTGAGTGCCTACATGTGGGAGATCTAGGAGATCACACGCCAGAGAGAGGACAGAGACGGGGATCCAATCTCCAGCCATGTCTCTCTCTCTCTCTCTCTCTCTCTCTCTCTCTCTCTCTCTCTCTCTCTCTCACACACACACACACACACACACACACACACACACACACACACACACACACACTGCAATACAAGCTGGACATATGCTGTTCAGGGAACACGTATTTCCTGGCAGAGACTGCACAAAACAGGGGAGCTCTGCGGTGGAGCTACAGTTTTAGTTCTCATAGTTCCAGAGTTGCCTTCCCATTTGTCTGTCTGTAGGAAGGAAAATGTAAATCCCGGCCTGGAAAAGAGTAGAACTGACCAGTAACTGACACTGGTGTGAGGCACTGGAAAACATGTAGGAGACACAGGGTTGTTTCCTGTTTGGAAGATGATTCTTCTAAGACCTTGAAAACATTGACAATGAAGGTCAGCCACGAGGTCTGTCCTTCACATCAAATAACATTTTCATGTAGGATCTGTACCACTTACTTTCTGATATATAATGCATTTATTCAAGCAGTGTTTCCTACATGTTTATAGAAAGACTTTCTGAACTACTTAGCTGTAACTTAAGAAATATATTTTAAGGCATCTATGCCATCCCATCATAATCATGAACTAGAACGTGTCTAGAAGTTTATGAAGCTTTCTCTTTCATGTTGAGAGCCATTATTATCATGAGCTTATAAGTAATGGTGGGCTTTTCTCCCTTCGAAAACTTCACCTTATGCTTATATTGCCATAACTTTTATTTTGGAAAAAAAAAAAAGCTTGTACTTTATTATATCAATGTATTCATTATGTTGGTATGAGAGCCTTCTGACTGCAGACCACAGAAGCCACACCTTTTAAACACCCTGCCAGTGTTTCTAAAGACTATTGCATATAAGCCGGGCAGTGGTGGCGCACGCCTTTAATCCCAGCACTTGGGAGGCAGAGGCAGGCGGATTTCTGAGTTCGAGGCCAGCCTGGTCTACAGAGTGAGCTCCAGGACAGCCAGGGCTACACAGAGAAACCCTGTCTCGAAAAGAAAAAAAAAAAAAAAACTACTATTGCATATAATACACATATACACATTTGCCCTATGTTTTTACACACAAGACAATATGTCTTACACTATTTCTCATCACACGTTTTGTGCCAGCGTCTCTGGCAGTCTTCCCCACTAGTATTCTAATGGTATATATAGTGCCCTCATTTGCTTTTCCAGCTGCGAGCCAGGCATGGTGACACACATCTTTAATCCTAGCACTGGAGAGGTTGAAGGAGGCAGATATCTGAGTGATCAAGGCCATTCTGGTCTACAAAGCAAGTTCCAGGAGAGCCAGGGCTACAACAGAGAACCCCTGTTTTGAAAAACAAAAACTTCTTACTTTTCCAACTGCATAGCATTCCATTCCAGCCACACGTCATGGCTCACTGTGGTGGTTTTATAACATGGCCGCAAGTTCCTGTCTCTCTTACCAGGAAGAGATAAAGTCTCTATTTCTCCACTTTTAAACCGGGTGATTTATAATTGCTTCAACCAGTAAGTTTGCAGATGTGGTAATCATTTGACCTCCGGACTCAATCACACATATTCTCTGGCATTCACTTGATCATCCAGTATTGAGGCACGACTTATTCTCGTTAGAGATTGGTAGCAAATCTAACTTAGGACAAACTTGCCAAAGTGTCCTATACAGAGAACCAAGGCAGTCCTATACTTTTGGATACGACTTATCTATCAAATTTTTAAATTATTTTATATTCATGTATAGAACCCAAACAGCTCAGCAGAAATGAATGTTTATTTGGGTAACGTCCTATGAAAATCTTCCTATTTAAATCCCTCTCATATCTATGTGTTACTTCTCTTCTGGATGATGAAGCATAGACCTTTTCTTCATTTCTGAAACCACAAAATGTACTGTGTCGTCCTCAATCTCGTCCTCTATTGAAGTCATAGTCAAGTCTAGGCCAGTGAGAGCCTTTGTCATAAACTGTTTTGAAATGCATATGCATCAACCAAGTTTAAACAACTCAGCAAAATACGGGCAGAAGAAATAATATGCCTCCGAACACCCCTGCTTGAATAAATACTCTGACCAGTCACACAGCACATGCATACATGGTCTACAGATGGATGAAACGTCCCATGCTAGCCAGACCTCTAATTTGGAAAAGAAATACGCAATAGTTCTAAAACATTCACATATTGTCGTTCCTATAGAGATACTATAAAATTTAGAATTTAATCCCAGGTGGGACGTTTGAAAGTAAAGGTAAAGAGAGGTCATGCAGGTAATACAGGTTGGACACCTATTTTAAGGTAAATAGTTTGAGCATCTCTAATTTAAAACAAAAGGGGGCTGGAGAGATGGCTCAGTGGTTAAGAGTGCCGGCTACTCTTCCCAAGGTCATGAGTTCAAATCCCAGCAACCACATGATGGCTCACAACCATCTGGAATGAGATCTGATGCCCTCTTCTGGTGTGTCTGAAGACAACTACAGTGTACTTACATATAATAAATAAATAAATCTTTAAAAAAAAAAAAAACAAAAAACAAAAAAAAACAAAAACAAGAACAAAAACACTAACCTCCAAACTGTTTTGAGATCCAACTCTTTTTGAACCCTAGAATGACAGAGTATTTCAGATTTCCCCCTTTCAGATTAGGAATGTTCAGCCTATGTAAATTTCTAATTAATTAACTAATTAAACTGCTTCCCGTCCCAAGCACTTTGGATGAAGGCTATTCTGTGGAGATAGATCTCAGGTGCTTCAAATTCCTTACGAAAAACAACTGGGCCACGAAACATAAAGCATAAAAGCCAAAGGTAATACTACCTGCTGCGTGTTTCTGGGGTGAGAAACTGGGGCTCTGAACTGGAAGAAGCAGCGCCCGGCAGCAATAAGAATGGCTCTGAGGCTATAAGGGAACTGAGCTCCATACTGAGGTCCATGAAGCTTGGAAGTCTCACCTGAAGTCATGGAAAAAGAGCAGGACCTTGCACATGTCTTCTTATTCCCACCGAACAAAAACGGGGAGAGCCGTTATTTTATAATAACAGTGGATCAAAGAAAAATACCTAGAAACATATAAAAGCAACACAAATCCGCTAGAACTCTTCCTCCCTTACCCACCAAAGAATGGAAGCATTGTCAAAAACAAACCAACACAACCAGAAACACATTACTGACTCCTCCTAGGAGAGATGAAAATGATGTTATTCCCACTATACATAATAGGCACTCAAATGGATTGTGAAAATACAACGCACAAAAGCCAAGCTCAAAGTCCTCTCCAGAACTGCCTACGTTCCCCCGCAGTAGGCTTACAGTTCTCATTTGGAGAAGTCCCCCGGTTATTTCCCAGGGCTTACTAGCCTGAGAGACAGTTGTGAACGTCTTACAGTGCTAGCTCTCCTCTGCCACACCTCTGTCCATCTGCCAAGTGCCATCAGCAAATGCCAGTGCTCTAGGCTTGAGACCGCCTGAGACAGGCGTGGAAGTGAAGACGGATGGAGGATGGATGAATGGGTGGATGGACGGGTGGATGGACGGGTGGATGGACGGGTGGATGGACGGGTGGATGGACGGGTGGATGGATACTCAATTCCAACACATCTCAGTATTTCCAGTGCTTCACCTCCACCACTGTTCAGAACATCGTGCCACAACTCCTTAATTAATTAATTAACTAATTAATGTATGCCCCTTAATTAGTGCTATATCTTACTGATTTCTTCTCATCTTCTCTACATATTCGTTTTCCACATACAAATCAGGACAATTCTTAAAAGTAAAAGTTCACTCTCCTCTAACCCTCTATCCATGGTTCCTTATTACCATCCTAATGCAATTCCCCTCTGGCTGGTGACCTGCCAAGCTTCTCAGGCTCTCTCAGTCCACACCTCTGACCTTTCTAGCTATTCTTCCCTAAATCCCCATGCTCTAACCTGTGGTGTTCCCAGCTGTAAAACTGCAGGTATTATATTTCCTGACCTCATTGCCTAGAAATCTCTTCTTTCCCCTAAAATTTTGATGGCTGATTCTGATTCATTTTTCAGGATGCTGTGATTGTTACCTCTGAAATGTCTCTCCTGATAGCCCATATGAAATGCTGTTCCTTGCTTATTAGTCTGAAATTACAGTGCTTAGAGTACACAGCTCAAATGAATGGAAGTTCTTCAGCATATGAATAGCATAATAGGCACTCAAATATTTGAAAGAGAGGCTGAAAGAAGGGGGTGGCTTGATTTAACATTTTAAAGATGCTGGGGAAAAAAACCCAAGTGAAACGTGAGAATTATAAAACAGAATAAAAGAGCCTTGAAGGCCAGTGCTTAGGAAATACCGGAAAAAGATTCTGACAGGAAGTGCGCTTGGCTTGCCCCTGGAGTACCAGAAGCAAATATACTTCACCCTCTTTTTCTTCTTTCTTTATTTAGTTTATGTATATGGGTACACTGTAGCTGTCTTCAGCCACACCAGAAGAGGGCACTGGATCCCATTACAGATGGTTGTGAGACCTCTGGAAAGGCAGTCAGTGCTCTTAACCACTGAGCCATCTCTCCAGGCCTATACTTTCTCCTTAATGAAGATGTGTCCTCCGTGAAACAAAGTTTGACTTAAGAAGCAATTGAAAGATATCCCTTAACTGAAGTAAATGAATTATAATACCATAAAAATCAAGTTGCATACTCATATTCATCAAGAACATATCATAGAGTGCCAGGACATTTCTTGCATATCATGACAATTTGACTTCCAGTGGGTCTCAGAATCTTTGGTAAATAACAAACAATTAAACAAAGTTTACTAGTGTATGTGTGTGTGTGTGTGTGTGTGTGTGTGTGTGTGTGTGTGTTCCTTGCATCTACATCATTTCCTCTTATCAACAGATAATCAACCTTGGTTCAAGTATGCAGGGAGATTCCCCAGCCCAACAAGTATGTCTAGTGTTTTGATTCATCTATTATGGTTAATTTTGTTTTGTTTTGTTTTTGTTTTTTCGAGACAGGGTTTCTCTGTGTAGCTCTGGCTGTCCTGGAACTCACTCTGTAGACCAGGCTGGCTTCGAACTCAGAAATCCGCCTGCCTCTGCCTCCCAAGTGCTGGGATTAAAGGCATGCACCACCACCGCCCAGCATTATTATGGTTAATTTATTAACCCTTAAATATTGGTTATAAAATTATTTCCAACAATAGAGTCATAGTCATGCACACTCTAAACTCCCTAGTTTTATTTCAGAGGAAATAACCAAGCTGATGCATTAAACTTGCCCAATTTTTACTTCTCCAGAAGAAAATTGGGAAGGGGTTTGCATCTGTCATTGCAGATGGAGCCACTGAAACAGATTTCTGTTCAGCTCCTCCAGTCCTGGGCCAGTAAAGACACTGGCTGAAGGCAAGGAGACAGTGGAAGTCACCAGAAAGAGATCAAACTTCCAGTAAAGGGCAAAGAGAGATATGGGCAATATCGAGAGAACCAAGTTAGATGCCAAGCACCACAAGAGTGGTTACTTTATTGATGACTCTGTTTGTGAATGGACCTTGGGACCACAATCGAGTCATCCATTCATCAAGAGAAAGGACTGTACTTAAGTTTTCCTTGGAATTTGAATCCCATCCCATTTGCATAGGACAACATAACATTGGTTTTCCTATTAAAGGCTAAATATGGACGTATATTCTACAAGATACTAGAACTACAAACCATATGGGTCTCTCCTCAAGCTATTCTCTAGATTTTTCTGATTAACACAATAACATAACTAATAGACATAGTTTGGATCTCTGTCCTTGTTGACAGAGTATTACACACATGCTCTCACTGTTGTAATAATATAATTTGTATATAGGATACAAATGCATCAAATGACAGCTAGATTCATCTACAACATCTCAAACCAAGACCACTCTGGATACCCTGCACTTAAAAAATAAAAGGGGTTAGGTGTGGGCAATGGTGGCGCACGCCTTTAATCCCAGCACTTGGAAGGCAGAGACAGGCAGATCTCTGAGTCAAGGCCAATCTGGTCTATATAATGAGTTCCAGAATAGCCTGGGATATACAGAGACATCTTAAATAGAAAAAAACAAAATACATAAGTAAAAATAAATATAAAAATTTAAAAAAAAACAGGTAGATGTTGGAACACAGTCCAAAATGGAGTCCTGCAAGGGGAATTTTGCATGCTTGTGAGAAAACTCCAAGAAACAAGAGTCTTGTGACCTCAGTTTCTTAAAAAACACTGAATTGTTCTTGGAATGTGCTTTGAATTTGAATGTTCTTGGAACTGTGCCCCTTCTTCCAAGGTATAGTAGATAGGAGTGAGTTTACTTCAGCTATTGTTATTCATATCGCTTGTCCTTGTGACTGAACACAGTATTAACATAATTATTCTTAACCCTCAGAGGATATATTGCCTGATCCTCTGAATGAAGTTGACCACTACATGAGACTTCAATATATCTCATTTTTAGGCCTTGCATGCTGCCAACTAGAGCAGTAAACACTGGAGCAATTGGATTTTTTTTTTTCCAACACGATACTTCATCATGGAGATATACATCGTGGGTGGAGGGCACACACCCTAGCACACATTCCTAGGGCCCTAAAGAGCTCTGAACCCGTGTTCATGTAGTTAGCTCTGGCCAAGACACAAACAGCACACTTTGGTTTTCAAGGCAGGCCTCTTAGTTCTAGGCTTATAGATCCTGTAGATCAATTCATGTCGTTTCTTTTTGGATATTTGGAAGCACGTGAGATGCCTCCCATCTAAAGCTAAGTTTGGGGTCTGTCTTCTCCGACATCCTGTTCTGGTGTTCTGCTTTATCAGGTAACCCATGAAGCTGCATAAGCAGAATTCCTGGAGATCTTCGCCATCATCCTCTCACTCCCAGTAGCTAGCCATCAAGAAGTTCTCTTCAATCTACGCTTTGGATTTGGCAATGCTGGGAACTAAGCCATGGCTTCTGTCTTCTAGTCAAATCCTCTGCCACTGGGTTTGATCCCCGCCCCTTTTTCATTGTTGCTATTTTTAAAATTATTTTGAGCAGGATCTTGGTAAATTGACTTAGCCCGCAAACTACAGTTCTCCTGAGTAGCTGGAATCATAGGTAAATGCTACAATGCTTATTTTTAGTTTCCCTCCTAAGCCTCATTTTTTGCCTTTTATCTCTAAATATAACCTGAGTCCAAACAACCAGCATAATTAATCAAGTTTTCCTGAATTATTCCTGCAGTTCAGTAAGTTATCCCTAAGTTCAGTAAGACAGCTATCCTTATGTACTCTAGTCAACCATCGAATTCATCTATTCTATAGAGTGATTTAAAAATAGTGATCTGACACACTAGTTTTTTTTTAAACAAAATACCCTTCATATGCCCTGTAATGCTCTAGAATCGACTCACATTCATTGTAGGGTCCCTTGGTACAGCAGAACATATCACTCAAAATTACAGTATCAGTTTGGGTTGTTGTTATTTACAGTCTCTTGTGTAGACATAGTAATAGTTTGGCTTTAGTTTGTGTGATTTGAAGACTCGTCTGTGTGGTGTATCCAAGACACTGACATGTCTGAGGGTTGATCAGACACCTTTCTTTTTTGTGGCCTTTCTGAATGGTTGGTTTTTGTTTTCTCTAAGCACATGACTGTCTGTAGCCATCCCATTTCTTACAGGAGAAGTTACTTTTTCCAAAGTGTGCTTCAATAATGTCCACAGCAAAATGGATAATCTCTTCTCATTACCATCTAAACTCATTCAGCACATCTTCTACCTTATTCTAGATATCTAAACCAAGTCTCAGGGTCAGCCCTCGTGGAAGGGGAGAGGCTCTATAGGGCTCGAATGTCTGAAAACAAAGTTAGTATGAGGCAAGGAAGTCTATGAAGAACATCAACACACCTACCTCTCTAATCTCATTTTGTAGTATGTGCCCTACATCTATTTCTACTTCAGCAACATTCCTCCCCTGACCCCTGCACTAACCATTCCCCATTCGGATACTGTGGGTTTTGGTTGGTTTTGGGTGTGTGTGTGTGTGTGTGTGTGTGTGTGTGTGTGTGTGTGTGTGTGTGTTCATACTACTTGCTTTGCATACAATGTCCATGTGGTACGCCTTTCATCTGTATAACTCCTGTTCCACCTTTAGATTCCAATCAAGGTTCAGGAAAGCCTTTCCAATCTGCCTTAACCAGGTTAAATCAATGAATGTGGCCAAGGCACTAGACATGTTTCAAATATGGTCCTTGTCCCCTTTGCATTTTGTGTTTCTGTGAAGGATTGTGCAATTCGTTCTCCATTACATCATAAGAGAAACTAGTCTGCTTTTCCTTTCCCACCACGGAGCGTGGCTAAAATGTTAGTTGAAGAATGAATGAAAGAAACAAGCCTTGAAGACCTGCCTCTCTGTTTGTAACGCAGAATCTCCCTTTCTGAAGTATATGAAAGTATACAAGCACATTGCCATTGGCAATACTGTATACACTTAGACAACTTGGAATTCAAAACCTATCATATAGATTTTGTAAAGTGAGCTTTTAGTTTTTGCCAACTTGATACAAAATGTAGTTGTCTGGGCAGAGAAAACCTCGGCTGAGGAACTGCCTCCCCAACACTGGCCTGTGGGCAGGCCTGTGGGACATCTTCCTAGTTAATAATTGGTATGGGAAGTATCAGCCCACTGTGGACAGTGGTCCTGCCTTTAGACAGGTAGTTCTGGGCTGCATAACGACGAAAGCTGAGCAAGCTACAAAAAACAAGCCAACAAGCAGCACTCCTCCATTGCCTCTGCTTCAGATCCTGCCTGCAGGTTCCTGTCTTGAGCCCTGGCTTCCCAAGCTGGAATAAACCCTTCCCTTACAAATTTCTTTTGGTCATTGTGTTTTATTACATCACAGGAGAAGCAAACTGGGATGCAAATGTAAATAGTCTCAAATATTGGTTGATCTGAAGGGAACCAATTAATCTATCCAAACTATTCAAGTTTGTGGTACTTTTCCCCCTACTTTCATTTCAAATGAAACTAATATCTGTTTTTTATTTTAATTGCTATGCCTTAACACAAGCTGGCTTATATACCAGAGCATTATAGTCAGGAGAGAAGCACCATTCTGTAACTACCCAGTATTGACATTGGAGACCACCCACACTCTACTCAGAAACTCAGGTGGATAGTCTCAAGGATGTCTTAGGGTTTTACTGCTGTGAACAGACACCATGACCAATGCAAGTCTTATAAAGGACAACATTTAATTGGGGCTGGCTTACAGGTTCAGAGGTTCAGTCCATTATCATCAAGGCAGGAGCATGGCAGCATCCAGGCAGGCATGGTGCAGGAGGAGCTGAGAGTTCTACATCTTCATCCAAAGGCTGCTAGCAGAATACTGGCTTCCAGGCAGCTAGCACAAGGATATTAACGCCCACACCCACAAGGCCACACGTCTCAACAAGTGCCACTCCCTGGGCCAAGCACATACAAACCATCATAAAAGACTATATGGGATTCTTCTTGGGCAAAACCTAATGTCCAATGCTAAATGCTCTCCACTATATTATTAATAGCCTACCCTGAAATAACCCAAAATGCACAATTTCTTCTCAGGAGATAGGAATGATAATTCACGATCCTTAGAAAGTGATGCAAAGAGGAGCTGATGAGGTGGCACAGTGGTTAAGAGCACACAGTGCTCTTGCAGAGGACCCCAAGTTTGGTTACCAGCACCCACAATGGGTGGCTAACAATCAGCTGCAACTCCAGTTCCATGGAATCCAATGCTCTCTGCCAGCATCCTTGACCACCTGCGCACACATGTTGTACATACATACACTCAGGCACACACACATACACATAAAATAAAAAGTAAATCTTTAAAAAGAAGGGTAACACAAAGCAATGGATTAGAAAATATTGTTAAGACTCCTTCTCTTCCTCCTCCTCCTCTTCTTCCTCTTTCTCCTTCTCCTCCTCTTTTTAACTTACTGAACATCTGAGTAATTAGGATGAGAAGACAGTAAAGTTGGTGATGTGTTTACTATGAAAGTATGAGGACCTGAATCTGGACCCCTAAGACGCACACAGAAAGCTGGGTGTGGTAGTGCACACTGGAACCCCAGTCGTGAGTAGTCAGAGGCCGGAGGACTTGTGGGCTTTGTTGGTCATCTAGAATTGCTTAATCAGTTAGCTTCAGGTTTACTGAGAGACTCTGTCTCAAAAATTGAAGGAGAGAATGACAAAGACACATGATTGTGGACCTACAGCACTTGTATACACAAGCAAATATAACACACACAACACACAAAGTTTGAATAATTATAAGTGGTATCATAAACTAAAATTAACCATCAAAATGTATATTCAATTTCTAGTCACTGGATTCCAACTAAGAAGTTTATTATTTTTAGCTATTAACAGAATCTGATAACAGAAGTCTTCAAATCTGAACTGCCAGAGACTGGTGTCAAATACCTTTAATTCCAGCGCTCCGGAGGCAGAGGCAGGCGGATCTCTGAGTTCAAGGCCAACCTGGTCTACAGAGTGAGTTCCAGGACAGCCAGGGCTACACAGACAAACCCTGTCTCGAAAAACAAAACAAAAGCGTCTGAACTGAGTCAGTCAAGAATTTATTTATTCTTTCTCTCCACTACATGAGTTCCATGAAGGTACAGTTGTGGTCAGCCTTACTCAGAGCAGTACAGCGTGTGGCATATTCTGTGAACCCGTAAAGTTCCTGAATGAATGAACGGGTCAGTGTTCAAGATTTAGACTGTGTGCATTACTGTCATCGTGAGAATAAAATGACTTTGTTTCTCGATTATGTTTCTTGCTTCATAGATATTACTCCATATGATATTAGTGTTTTAAATATCTCCATCAGCTCTGAAAAAATTACTCTACTGTAAGGCCAAAGGAGTTTTTTGATTAAACACGCCCTTAAAACTGGTTGTTAAGAGATCTTTAGAGTGAAATGACTTCTTTTCAGTGCTTGATTGGAAATGCCACTTCCTTTGTAGTTTGAGGAATCTGATCAAATTAATGAAATCTATAGAGAACAATGAAGTCTATGCAGGTCCTATACATATACATATACATATATAAATATCTCAATGTGTTTCTTGTAACCACAAATTGACTAAAAGAAGGAAAAGGCATCTCCACGACTTGAGTCCAAAGTCAGTCCCTTTATAAATCAGCAAATACTTTATCTCATAGACAAAAATTAATAAAACGAAAACATTCATTCAGGAACCAGTGAATAAATAGTAGCTAGTACGATATTCATATCGAATGGCCACCAAGGGAAATCCCCCAACTCGGTGCCCTTGTGAATTCTGACCAACAAGGGTAGCTTGTAGGATTTCTGAGTCAGTTCCCTTGGACTTTGGCCCTTTCCTCTCAGGCTGTCAATCACTCTGAATTACTCCCAGCTAACCATAGTTTTTCTTTGTTCTGCTTCTGTTTATAGATTGAGACTCAGAACGTTGATTTTCAAGTTATAAAATGTTAAAAAGCAATGTTAAATGCCAGACAACTTCAACTTGTTTAGTGCTCTCCCCCCCCCCCCCCATTTCAGACATGAACTTAGAAGAAGTTGTGTTACAAGACATGTGACCTGCTTCTATTCCCAAAGCTCGACTAACTTTGGCCTCCTTGGGTTTTAAACTTCATTCACATTCAGCCAAAAGAGCACGATGAAGTAAGGTACATTTGCATGTGCCATATTTAATGATCTCTGTAAGGCCTGCCTTCCGGAGTCCAGTAGTAAACACTCCCAAAGGCTCTGAACAAAGACCGATCTTGAATAAACCGAATCCTTTGGTAAACAGATTTCTTTTCCTTCACCACACCATTTTTTCCAAATCCCTTTTTATTCTACACTGAAAACAAAACTAAAAATATATACAGCATAAACTTGGATAACTTTTTAGAAGTTAATTTCAACCTCATCCAGACATGCATTTAAAAAATTCTTCCTTCCTTTCTACCTGAAGGTTTTTCATTCACCACTGAAGCCATGAAACACACTCCTTACAGGCAGGAATAATGCCCGTAGCTTTGGAATTTCAGACATATTAGGGATATCGATTAACTCTGTTGCTTCTGGTTAGGCACTTCCCTGCTTGCACTCGGGGGACTGAGTGTAAGAGACTAGGATGTTTCCAGCTCAAGTCCTCTCAAGGACAGATGCCAGGCTGAGCAGTACCCTGTGTTTTTCTGCACAACCGAAAGCACTTGTGAATGACTGAAGGCTCTGCACCACCGCCCAGCCGCACTTAGGGGCTGCTTTGGAAGCAGCAGTACGGAGCTTGGGAAATTCATGCCAGATCCTGAAGCTGTGTAAGAAGTGCTCAAGCTCGCCACACCACCAGCAGCAGCGAGGCCCTGCGGAGAGGCTTTCGGGTAGGCAGGCACCGCCTGGGAAGGCAACAGTCAGCATCCTTTCCCCCCAGCCCAAGGGAGAGAAGCTCTCCTCCGCCTCCGCGCTAGAGCTCCCCGGCATTCATCCTTCCAGACGTTTCTGGGAGAAGCAGAAAGGTCTATGCCGGCCTTACCTCTTGGGCTGCTTTCTTGCAAGTACGGCGGGGCTGTGGGAGTGACATTTCCCGAATGGGATGCTGACAGCAGAGGCGAACGTTCGTCCACCCCGTCAGCAGCCATGACTGCAGCGACAGCGCGGCGGGCCGCGGGCAGAGCTGGGCTGCGGCTAGGGAGGAGGTGGTGGCCAGCAATGCCGCCGCGCCGCTGCTACGGCCTCCGGGAGGGCCCAGGATGTGTCACAAGGCAGGAGGCCGGGGAGGGGAGGGTGCGGGACCGCAAGGCGGGGGGAAGGGAAGCACGCCGGGAGGCATGCTGGGGGAGGGGACTGGAGAGGAAAGAAAGAGCCCGGGAGGAGGAGGAGGAAGGGAAGGAGTGTGGAGGGAAATCCAGCCAGTCTGAGCCAAGGGGGGACGGGAGGGCTGATTCGGAAGTGGGGGAGGGGAAGAGATCAAGTAAGCCAGAGGAGGGGCCAAGGGAAAGAGAGGGTGAGGAATCTTCTTAAACTAAGGGAAACGAGGATAAAGAGCAGCTTTCAAAGGCACTGAAAGGCCTGTACTTGATTACGGGAAAACTAGAGCTAACAAGTTCAGCTCCTCCAGGAAGTAGGAGAGTCTGACTTGTCTGGTAAACTTTGTAGCTGGAAGAAAACTTATTTCTTGGGTTATCAATTTCTTCTGAGAGGTTTCTTCTTTGTTATGAATCATCGTTCAGTATCTGTTGTCTAAGGAATGTTGGTGCTTACGCATTGGGCTTTGCTCTTTTCCTTGATTTTTTTTTTTTTTAGCAATAAGAGTGCTGACATTTGATTTTTGGCACTTTAAGCACAAGTGTTAACTTTTACAATTTCCGTTTTACAAAAGAGACTGTCATTTTAGTTTTTACAATAATGGGGCTTTTGTGTAATGTAAAACAATTAAATATGTTTCCTACAAAAGATTTTTTTAAAAAGGTTATTGGTCTGAAGAGAGAGCTCACTGATTAAGGTGCTCACTGGTCTGGCTTAGGACACAAAAGCCAGTTCTTAGCACCCATGTTTGGTGGCTCACAAACCACCTGTAACTCCAGTGAATGGAATCCAGTGCCTTCATCTGGCCTACACCGAGACACACACACACACAGAGAGAGAGAGAGAGAGAGAGAGAGAGAGAGAGAGAGAGAGAGAGAGATATTTTAAAAAGCTTTTAAATACTCAGAAGACTTACTGTCTTATTTTCTATTTACATTTCTGTTACCTTTTTTTTTGAAGTTTTGCCATTTAATTCCAACGCAATTTACATTTTAAAAAAACAACAAAAACAAACCAAAGTTTAGAACACAGCCAAATAAAAATGCAATCCGAATAATAGCTTTCCTGCTGTGGTTCTTCTGAGTGACTTGGGAAGAATTATTTACTCACTTTCCAGGTGTCCCTAAGTATCTAGGGTGTGATCTCCATGCTCAAGGTGGCTGAAAGGTACCACAGAGAAATAGCTATACAGGAGACTGGTAGTTGCCCCTTACATTTCAGCCCTTATAAACAGCAGACATCGGACGTTTGAAACTACTCAAATCCCCTTCAGAATCCTCAAGTCGCTCTCTGACGACATACTCTTTCTTCCTAAATTTATTAAGGACCAGCTAGAAACATTGAGGCAAGATAAAGAACAATGTTTTCTTTCATGCAGCCTCTTGGGAGGGTCAATAACAGGAAGACACAATGCAAAATAAGGGTCTTATTGTGGTGTGATCCCTATGAGAACCTAGATGGGTCTCCAGTAGCCTGGAATTTGAAAACTCAAGATGTAGCACTCCTGGAAAAAAAACAAAAACAAAAAGCTTTATCCTTATCCCTTGAAAAATGAGTCCCAGCACCTCTCAGTTATAGACTAAAGACTGCTGAGTTGAAGAAAATTATAAACTTATCCACAGAACCCTGCTTTTACTCTAGTTAGGGTTTGGATTGTCCTACAAAGGCTTGTGTGTAAATGATTGGTTCCCCAGAGAACCAATCATTTTGCAAGGTTCTGTCAAGAGTTAAGAGGAGGAGCCTTTGGCTTATCAAAGGTGTACACCCTTAAAAGAAATTGCATTGCTGGCTTGTAACCCCTGGGTCCCCACACTTTGCTTCCTGTGTGATGAAAGACAGCTATTCCCACAGCTGATTTTCCCATTGCTATCCAAAGCTCTCATCAGAGGACAACTAATACCTTGTATTTGAATTGCCAGAATAAGTTAAATAAGGTATTTATTTGCCTTGTGTATTTGTTTGTGCTGAGGCGAAGAGGACAGTAAATCCCATGTTCTGTCATACCACCCCCAACTCCATTTTAACAGGCTATTCACAGTTGCATTATCCTCCTACTCTATCTCCAATTGACAGATGAGGTCGGAAGACAAATATCTTTTGGGGGGAGAGTCCTTTAAATTTTAATTACCTCACTCCCCCTCTCTTTTCTTCCTTCAAGCCCTCCCACACATTCCCCCACTCCCTTTCAGAGTCATGGCCCCTTTTTATTTGATTATTATTATTATTGCATATATATGCATAAATATATAAATACAACCAGCTGAGTCTGTTGTTGTTTGAATGCACATAATTTCAGGGCCTATCAATTGGTATTATATAAACAGTGGCTCATCCCTGGGGAAGACTAGTTCTCCCTCTCGGCATTGACAATAGTCCAGGATTAGGGCCCTTTGAGATTTCCCCCTTCGGATTTAGTATGTCTATTACTGTTGTCATTGTTTGCATCTTGTTTAGACAGACATATTGTTGAGGAATCATGGGTGTAGCTTCCCTGTCATTTCTAAGAGATATAATTTCACAATAATATAATTCCTCCAATTTCCCTACCCCCTCTTCTGAGATGATCCCTGTCTTTGTTACGATTTCTATTGCTGTGAAGAAACATCATGACCAAGGCAACTCTAATACAGAAAAATATTTAATTGGGGCTGGCTTACGGTTTCAGAGGTTCAGTCCATTATCATCATGGTGAGAAGTATGGTAGCGTGCAGACAGACATGATGCTGGAGAAGTTCCTGAGAGTTCTACATCTTGATCTGCAGGCAGCAGAAGGAGACTAGCCTCCACATTGGGCAGAACTTGAGCATAAGGCACCTCAAAATCCACCCCTCCTAGTGACACACTTCTTCCAGCAAAGCCATACCTACTGCAGAAGGACCTTGTCATAGCAAGCGTGATTTCCCTGTTGTTAAGTGGGCCTTAAGTCCAGTCATATTTCTAATGTTTACTGTAGGAGCTAGTGCTGATCCTAAGGTCCTGTTCCCCAATTGGTTCTTGATTAATCAATAAAGATGCCAGGGGCCAATTTCTGGGTAGAATGAAAGAGGCGGGACTTCCGAGTCCCCAATCCCCGAAGGCACACTAAGAGATGCAGAAAGAGGAAGGGGGATTCTACCATACTTCAGAGGGAGAAAAGTTTAACCTTGTGAGATCTAGGGCGGAATGGCCATAGGCTGCTTCCCCAGGTGGCAGATTAGAAATGCAACTAAACTGAGGGTAGTTTGGGGTTGTCGAACAAGAAGGTAACTGGGAGATTAAAAGTGCCTAGCAATTGAGCTAATAAGACTGGTTGAAATTGAGCTACATGTGTGTCTGTGCCTTTTCATCCACGGATCCAATATCCTCTGAGTGGGGCTGGTAGTGCTGCTCACCCGGAGCTTAAAGCAGGGTAGTAGGAACTACATGCAACAGCTTACCACCAACATCTGAGTACCACAACTGCACTTTGGGTACATCTTACTGTGCTAGTCATTTTTGTGGTTTCTAGATGTTACCTCTGGGTGGGGACTATTCATTGTTTCTCCCAATTTGGCAGCTTGTATAGCACCCCCTGGTACTATGAAAGCTGGTCCTTGAGGCCATATGTCTTTTATTCACAAATTATCTCCAATGTCTAACATAATGTGTAACACATTAACAAGCATATTCTATTTGCCAGACAAATAAGGAAATGATTGCAAAAACAAATACTGTATAATCCCAAAGTCTTTTTTTTTTAAGATTTATTTTATTTATTATATGTATGTACACTGTTGCTGTCTTCAGACACTTTTTCTTCTCTCTCTGGCCCCACTCACTCCAGCCCTGCTCACAGTAACTGTCTTCAGACACTCCAGAAGAGGACATCAGATCTCATTACAGATGGTTGTGAGCCACCATGTGGTTGCTGGGATTTGAACTCGGGACCTTCAGAAGATCAGTCAGTGCTCTTAATCGCTGAGCCATCTCTCAGCCCCAATTTCAGAGTCTTAATAAAAAGTCTTCAGCATGAAAAAGTCTAGAGCAAATCTTGGGATATAGCTTAGTTGACAGAGTGCTTACCCACCGTGCACAAGGTCCTGGGTTCACGCCACAGTACCACATAAACTGAGTGAGGTGGTGCACTGTTATAATCTCAACACTTAGGAGATGGAGACAGCAGGAACAGAAAGAAGTTCAAGGCCAGCCTCGGCTACATAACAAGTTTCAGGCCAGCCTGGACTATGTGATGAGATCCTGTCTTAGGGTAAGAATAGGGGTGTCTCCTGTATTGCATAAGCTGGCTGAGACCTCTTGGAATCAAGCAGTCCTTCTGTAACTTGTCTCAGCCTTTAAAGTATCCCTGAGACTACAAGTGTGTACCACTGTGCCTAGATCATTTCGTGACTTAAAAAAAAAAAAAAAAAAAAAAAAAAAAAAAAAAACCTGCATTGAATGGGCATATGTGCATGTGCAGGCAAGTATCCACAGAGGCCAGAAGCATTGGGTTCCCTGGAGCTGGAGTTATTGGCAACTGAGATCTATCTAGCAGGAAATAGAACTTGGATCCTTTGCAAGAGAAGTATGGGCTCTTAAATGTTGAGCCACCCTTGAGGCCTTTTGTAACTTTTAATGAAGATAACCGTATTGCCATTCAACTTAACAATATTATTTTCTTGTTGCAACTATAGTTTTACCTATAGAGTGATACATTTGAAGAATTTTTTCCCCTTTTACTTCACGATAAATCAATCCAGGGGATTATTTTTCCTTACTTTGTGATATGGCTTCCCCATTCAACTTAGAACTTATTTGAAGCTAATGGCAGTTACTCCTACACTATAAAAGACAGGAGATCTATGGAGGTTGCATTTACAGTAATACCAAATCAGGCAAAAAAAAAAAAAAAAAAAACTCTCAGGACATTCTAGTTTCAAGATATGGTTACTCAATAAAGGTTAAGTAACACTTGCAAATTCAGGGTATTTCATTTTTATGACAGGTGACATCTTTATTCACAAGAGAAGCTAATCCATCAGTTATAATAAAAGGTTTTGTCCACACAAGGGTGACATAGAATGTAACTAGACTGCTACCCTAGTTATTTGCTACATAACAAACCACATCCAAAGCCAGTTGCTTTACACAATGTATCTGGTTGTTCATAATTGCCTGTAGGTTGATTGGGCGACTGTTTGGTCAGACTTACATCAACTCAGCCAGCTGAACTTAGCTGGAAAGTTTACTTATAGCTGGTTTCAGCTGGGACATCTGAGGTAGTTGGACATCTCATAATCCTCATGTGCCTGCTAGTAGTAAAGCTATACTCCAAGAGGAAGCCAAATTGAGAGTGCAGAGTTCTAAACAGTGTCACTTTTACAACATTCTTAGGCCGTCAGCTGCTTTCAAAGTCTACCTATTTGGCTTTCAGTTAGACAACTAGTGCCATCTTCAGATTGGATCTACTATGGAAGCCAGTCTAGCTCTGTCTATTGCATGTGACCTATGTGGTACTTTCTGCCATTTCTTAGACCTCTGTAAGTCCTCACCAGCAAGGTAATCTGCACCAGACGTGGGCCCTTAACTTCTAACCTCAGAAACATGAGCCAAAATAACTGTTTTGTTTTTTGTTTTTATTTTTGTTGGTTTGTTTGTTTGCCCCCAGTTTTCCAGTTCGGGGTACTCTGTTATAGCAACATAAAATAAACTAAGAAGATTATCCAAATCTACTTTGTTTATTGTGTCACCTAAGTCAAATCCAGATCCATACAGAGCTCTTTGATATGATTTCACACGTTCAGCCCCTCGGATAGAACAGAATTCTGAAACATACTGGGGAACAAGTCACTGGTCGCTTGCGTACAACAGTACAGGATTCTCCCTCATTAGGATACAATTCTGCTTGTTCTGGTATTCCATTTTCTGAATACTGCTTCCCCTCCCTCTTGGCCTCGCACTGAATCCATGCTTTTCTGTAAGCTGTTGACTCCTATTGACTTCTGAGTAGATTTTTCAGCCTGCCTTCTGCCAAAAGAGAGTTGGAATCACAAAGGCCTCTTTGCATTGGACACTGTCTCTTTAAGTCCATATTTATATAGTTTCATTGAATGTAAAATTCCCTCGGTAAGCTCACGTGCCTGAAATCCTGGTTCCCAGCTGGTGGTGTTTTTTGAGAATGTTGTTGCATATTTAGGAGGTAGCACCTTGTTGGAAGAATGAGTCACTGGGGGTAGAACTTGATGTTTTATAAACTCATTCTATTTCCTATTCACCTTTTTTTTTGAAAGCAAGAAGAGATCCTTGCACGTACAGATCACCAGGGAAACCAGGAATGTTAAGCATGCAGGATTGTCCTTTGAAAGGAAAGGCTGTATAACCTGTTTTTTTCCCCCATCCTGAAGGCTGGGAATTGGAGGTGAATAACAGCCTGGTGATTTGTGTTACCTGTAAAGCCAGACCAGAGCAAGCTTCCCCAAACAGGACCAGAAGTGGCAAGTAGCCTAAATGACTCTTCCATTATCTGTAGAGCTAGAAGCTTCCCCAAGCACTCCCAAGGACTGGAGGTGGCTAGTAGCCCAAATGACCTCTGTGTTACCAGTTTGACAGAGACCAGGCCAGATCCTTCCCTGGACCCTTAAGCCAATACATGTAGCCTATCCCTAGAAACCATCTTCTTGGAAGAAATGACATGTACGTTGGGCTGAGTTTCAATGTAATTGTGCCTCCTTGTGCACCAGGAGTTGTATTACACCAGGAAAAAAGTTTCCCCTCAAATTGTACTGTTTAAATATGCTGGCAATAAATCTCCTGACATTAGACTCCAAAAGTTTGATCCAGCCTGGCCAACTCAGCCTGAACTGATTTTTCCTTCTTGCCTCTTCATGGCTCTTTATGCTACTTACTGGTCGTGATGCCTTTAAGGACACGACACTCTCTGCTTTCTGACTTCAATGCAATGTAACTAGAAGCCTCCTGTACCTGTTACCATGTTTCCCCTATCCTGATAGACTGTATCCCCTTGAAATGTAACAAAGTAACCACTCTCTCCTTTAAGTTACTTCTTGTCAGGCAGTTTGTCACAAGAATGAAAAAAGTATCTCAGTACAAGAAAGTATTATTGAAAGTGAGATCATTGCGATAAACCTGAATATATGGCGTTTAGGCTTTGGAACTTATTTGCAGGAGAAATATAGTAGACTTTGGAACTTCAGGCTAAGAAGAAAAAGTCCTTAAATGCTGTCAATGGAGTTTAATGGGCTATTCTCATTGGAATTTTAAAGCCCTAAAGACTACAAAGACTAAATAGTAGAAGGCTGGTTCCTGAGGTTTCAGACGGCAAAAACAACTCATTCAAGAAATGATGTAGGCTCTTCCTGCGGACCTGTGGTGAGAACCAGAGGGACGTTTAATGTTCAGGCATAAGGCACTGTTTTGCTTGGCAGAGGACATGTCAAAGCAGGGCAAGAGTCATGCTGGGGAATAGTTATTGCTCCTCACTATAGGTCTAGCTTTAAAGTCTATCTTTGCTTCTTATTCACCCTTTGCCTTCTGAGCAGAAGTAATGTGTCCGGCCTTCTTCTGACATCATGTCTTCCATGCCATGGCTTTCTTTACATGCCATATCCCAGAACTCTAAACCAAAATTAACTCTTTATCCTTAGGTTGCTTCTGTCATGATATTTTATCTTAAGGATAGAAAAGTAAGCAAGACCCAATTGTAGAGAGAATCTGGTGTTTACTATATGGATATATCACCTGTTAATAAAAAAGCTTATGGCCAGTGAGCTGAAGCAGGAAATAGGTGACAGGAGTTACAGGAGAAAGAGAAAGGAATTCTGGGAAATAGGTGTAAGAGATTCACCCGGACAGAGAGGAAGATGGTTGAATAAACCTGACGAGAGGTAACTAACCAGCAGAGGAACTTAGACTAGAGTAAACTGAATTACTGAGACATGAGCTAGTTAGGGAACAGAGCCAAGGTTATTGGCTTAGGCATTTGTTCATAGAAATGAAGTCTCAGAGTTGTTATTTCTGTGAACTAAGTGGATGGGAGGAAAAAATAGTTACAACAAATTCTTGTATAGCTAAAGAAATTTTCTATATCACTCTCTTAGTTTCTTGGAGGTCAACCTCCATATGAATTTTATCCTGAGGCCTTCATCCCTATTGAGAACCTGCCACTAGTTGAAAGACTGTTCCCGACCCTATACATTTCCTTTAAAGTCTGTTACAAATGTTTCTCCTTTAGTTCACTTCAGTGGTAGGCAAAATGGTGCCAAAGACATCTGCAATCTAACCCCCAAGATCTTGTTTTATCTCATGAAGCAAAGGGCACTTTGCAGATCTGGTTATATGGTACAGACCTACAGACAAGGAGTCTGATCTGAATGGCCCCTCCAGGCCAAGTGTAACTGCATGAGTCTTTAAAGGTTAAGCACCTTTTCCAGCCAAGGCCAGATTCCCAAGAGGAGCTGTGAAAAGTGAAGAGGACACAGCCTCCCACTACCAGCTTAGAAGATGGGAGAAGACTGAAGAGTAAAGGTGGCCTTTGCAAGTTAGGATTGACCTTCAACTAATGACAGCAAGGACATAGGGTCTGTACTCACAAAGAACTGGACTCAGCAAAGTACAAGTAAGCAAGGAATGAGGTTTCGCCTTAGCTCTTGAAACATCTTGTGTTTGCCCACCAGAGCCAATGTTGGACTTTCACTTACAGTAACAAATCTGTATTATTTAAGCTGCTCTAGTTTTGGTAATTTGGGGACACCAATTGAAAAGGCAACTTTTTCTTTTATAATACTTTATCAAATGCCACTAAAAAATGCAAATTGCCAACTTCATGGAAATTATCTTAGTAAAATCAGCAAGTTCATCTGGTACATTTTCTATTTTCCAAGTTACCACAAGCTATAGTTAACTGGCCATCTTATCTCTAGTCTCTGTAGCAATTTTTCCCACTGATCCCCTGGTGTTACTATCTCTTCTCCATTTCTTACACTATTGGCCTGCTGCGTACCATAACTAGTGTTCTATATATTACAGATTTTTATTACAAAAATACCAGTTTTGGTAACATTTGTGTTTCTTTGCACTTTACTTTCAATACCAATTTTCACTGAAGTCATCTGTTACATGGAACTTTCAGTAGCAGATTATGTTTATAGATTACTTTGTAAGAATCTACCATCCTAAAACAATAGATTAAAATAATAATGTATTACTATTCACAGTCTTGAGGATCAGTAGTTAGCTGTGCAATCTCAGCTGCAGATGCATTCAGCAAATGGCTATTGGCTCAGCTGGGGTACGCAATCAGATGATATGGCTGTCCTAACTTCTCCCTTTTTTTGAGAAGGGGTCCCAGGTGGGCAATTAACAGATGCTGCTTAGCCTCTTAACTCTAAAGTTCTAGACCATGTATGAGGTTGCCATATTCTTTTGTTTATTATAAGTCACAGGAGTACATTAAAGTAGCAAAAGGATAAAGCCAGTTTCTTGATGGAAGGTGTGACAATGTCACACACATAGCCATATCAGTGCAGGGAGGTATTATTGATTAGAGGCATTATAGAGTGATCTACTGCAGCTACAAGTGACATTTCTTGTTATGAAAACAAGGAAAGCTTAAGTACAGTTGTTTATAGGGTGCTATAATTGGAGAAAAAAACTTTAATAGGAACTTCTTAAATCTGCCTGAGTAGTATAATTTTAGTGACTCCTTATGAAATGTGAAGTATACTCATACTTATTTAATTATGTTATTGCAAACTTTATAACTGCTTTCCTTAGCATGGGGGAGGGGATGTAAAAATTTGCTCTACTTTGCAGACTTTCCTCTTTGTCTTTCTCATTTGTGATAGAGGAGTTCAATATTAGTAAAATTATATTGAATCTACAACCTTTGTGTAGTGATGTTAAGTTAGAGAAATCTGTTTGCACCTCATTTATCTAATTAGTTTTAAAAATCAGTGATAGTGAGGTGGGTATTTGTGACAAATGAGATATATGTACAGTAAAGTGCTCATCACTTAGATCTTTCATATTCTTGAGTGGGTTTTGTTTTGTTTTGTTTTGTTTTGTTTTGTTTTGTTTTGTTTTGTTTTTCTGTTTGAAGGAGACTCAGGAACTAAGTATCACCAAACTAAAAGAAAAGTGTAATGATCTGGAGTGTGTTCAGATTTTTAATTCATTGAAGTGTTCACACTTGCCTTACAGCTAAATGTGGAGGTCTCATTGTACGGTCTGGGTGCTTTATGTAAAATTTCTAGGATGCCATAACAGGCCTAGGGGCTTCCTCCGTCGTTGGGAAGTGCATATTAGGGCATCTCGAGGGTCATAACTGGGCTTATCAACAAGG
>CM052702.1:14777859-14844931 GCA_028551405.1 Uromys caudimaculatus
TATATATATATATATATATATATATATATATATATATATATATATATATATATATATCCTTTTTCCCCTTAAGTTGCTTTTGCCAGATATTTTGTCACTGAAACAAGAGGATAAATGGTCATAGCTAAGTAACTAAGATAATACATTAATTTGGCTAAAAATTGTTTTGCCTCCTTAGAAGGATACAATTTCATAACACCATGGTGTCTTAATTGTCAGTGATGTTTTAAGAACCTGAAGTGCTAGTCCAATGTGGTGGCATATACCTGTAATTCCAGGGCATGGGAGGGGAAGACAGGAGGATCAGAAGGTCAAGGTCAGCTTTAGATGCACAGCAAGTTTAAGGCCAGACTGGGTTACATCATAAGACATTATGTCAAAAAACAAAACCAAAAAACAACTAAACTGTCCATTTTGTATGTAATTAAGCATTGTGACAATACTGTTGACATGAAGGATGTCTGTCAGGCATGCTTCAGTCTCAAGTTTCTCTGAGAAATTTGTGTTTATATCTTATGATTAAAAGAGATTTTTATTTGTTTATGGTAAGATTTCACTATACTGTAGTCCAGCCTGGCCTGGAATTCACTATGTATGATAATAAACACTGAATGTCAAATATACAAGATTTAGAAAATCACCTATGAAACAAGCCAGTGGACACTGAAGTAAAATTTCTGTTTCCTTTAGAGATTCAGTTGTGTCATGTGATGTTTTTCTAGAAACTGTCTTATGAGAGATTGTTTCTGTTGAAGCAAATATGTGAAAGGATATTTTTTTCTGAGGACAGAAAAGTGGTGTTTTTCTAAAAGCAGCCTGAGAAAGGGGCATGTGATATTTAGCAAGAGCAGATACTTGAGCAAATACGTGATGTTTAAAAAGGGTATAAATATGGCCCAACAGACAGAGGACGACACTGTGTGGTATTTGTTCGCCTTGCCACTCTTTGCTGGTTAGCATTTGTCATGACTTCGTAGCGAAAAACACACCATTGATCTGGTGGTATTCCTGTGGCTTCTTGCACTGGTTGGCAGAGTCTCATGGTTTCTTCTGGATCGACCTGCCATTGCTGATTCCTGAATGGTGTTTGCGAGTGGATGGAGCTGCAGCTGCTGAGTTGTATGAACTACATTGCTGATATCCTGATAACACGGAACCTGATTTCTAAACAGGTCCACAGCCTCCTTTGCCTTATTAACCTTTCCTTTCCACTACTTCTGGTGGGTAGTGGGCTAAAAGGGAGGGTAAAGCATTTTAAAAGCCTTATTAAAAGTAGGTTTTAAACAGTATAAGCCTACAGGGCACACATATGAGGGGTCATTTTGATTGGTTTAGCCATTGTGGATGCCTATGGATGATTTTCTTGATTAGGTTCATTGAAGTACAAGACCAAACTCAAGTGAGTGGTCCAGATATCATGAAAGACTAAGGAAAAGCATTTGGATTTTGCTTGCTTCCCTTTGTTATCTTGCTGATGATTTTACATACTCTGCTGCTGCTGCTGCTGCTGCTGCTGCTGCTGCTGCTGCTGCTGCTGCTGCTGTTGTTGCTGCTATTCTTCACAGGCATTTGAACCTAGATTCTTGAGCCTGTCAACATAGACTGATAAACAGTGGGTTTCCAGGAACCCTTGTAGCCTTTGGCACCAGATTTGAACTACTGAGGCACTAAGCCTAGTGGACTGATCAACTACTGTGTTCTTAGCCTTTCCAGTATGGAGATGTACATTGTTGGACAACCCACACCATATTGTGTAAGCTAATCTAATAAATCCTTCTTTAATATACCTTTGTTCTATTTGGTTCTGTTTCTTTAGAGAGTTCTGACCAACACACGGTCTCACTGTGGCTGGCCTTGAACTCACAGCATTGTTTCTGTTTCTGATAGGATTGTAGACATGTGCCTCCACACCTTGCTTAAGAGAGTTGTTAGGAAGAAATTTTTCCTTTATAAAGTATTTAACTTTATGAACAGTAGCTTTTTCTTGCTCACAAATTTGATGTATTTTATTAACCCCTTGGCCTCTTTGTTAGTGTCTCCATATAAATGCTTTCAATCAGGTTAACATTCCTGTTGGTTATTTGTTAACTTTATGGTATTCTCAAAATCTTTAGAAATACGTGTGAATTGGAGTTGGGGCTGTCTCTGATTCTGTTGCCTACCAATGGATCCCCTTTCCCTAGCTGGACTACCTGGTTGGGCCTCAGTGGGAAAGGATGCCCTTAGTCCTGCTTGGATGTCCTGGATGTCCCAGGATGGGGTGGTAGCCAAGGGGGGTTTCCCCTTCTCTAAGAAGAGAAGTGGGTAATGGGGGGAAGGATTTGTGCATTAAGCTAAAAACTCTAATGCTAGTCAAAGAGACATAACATTTGTTTATATGTAACCCGTCCAGATACACCTCTAAAAGCGCCTGTATTATCTTGACATTAAACAAAAAATATGGTGTCCTGTGCTTATAATCTCAGTACTAGAGAGGAAGAGGCAGGTGGATTAGGAGTTTAAGGTCATCTTTAGCTAAATAGAAAGTTCAAGGCCATTTGGGTTGCATGAGACCTTGTCAAAAAAATAAAAAATAAAGCCCATCAAAACCCCAAAAGTAACAAAACGAGGCCCAGTAAAAATGGTACTTTGCCTTGACTGACATGCATCTGATCCAAGTGACAATAATAATACATTTCATGTAAATGCTTATTTTGATTTGAATTTTCATTTGTGTAGTAGGGGTTCTTATCTTATTTGGTTTGACTAATATCGGCCTGCATTTAAAAACCTAACAAAATAACTCCATAAAACTTCTCTAGGACACCATTAAAAATAGGTTTTTCTTTTGTATAAAGAAGAATGAGCTAATGTAGCTGTGACTGAATAATCCTCTCTCCTCCAAATTGCCTCAACCCCATGCTGTATGTATTCAAAGGAAGGGCATTCAGTGTGTGAGTCGGTTGGTGAGATAATAAAGGTGGAGCCCTAATTGAACAGAATTTGTGTGTGTGTGTGTGTGTGTGTGTGTGTGTGTGTGTGTGTGTGTATGAGCATGCATGCATGTATGAGCTGTGCTCATGTGTGCACGTGTGCTTGTGTGCTTGAGTGTGTGTGTGTGTGTGTGTGTGTGTGTGTGTGTGTGTGTGTGTGTGTGTGTGTTGGGGGTTACATCTACCTATTTGTGTACACACAGGTATGTAGGTATCAATTACAGGAGTCAATTGTCTCCTCCACCATGAGAGGTCTGGGGATCAAAGTCAGGTCCTCAGGCTTCTTGGCCTTTGTCTTTTCTGCTGAGCCATCTCTCTGACTTCAATTAGCATTCCTTTAAGAAGAGGCAGGAGGTGCTAATTAGCTTTCTCTCATCAAGCTTGGGAGGGATGCCACTTACAGATACAGTTAGATAACTGTGACCACCTTCAAGTCAGGAAGAGAGCTTTCACCTGCCCCAGAACCTGCTGCCTTTATCTTGGTGCTTCCACCTGCAGAGCTGTGAGAAAATACAATTATATTTTGTAAACTCTGCAATCTGTTTTCTTTTTTTATGGCAGCTCAAACTGAACAATAAATCCCAAAAAGTAATTAATTAATTACAATTTTTTTTTTCCAGTACTGGAGATCAAACCCAAAACCTCATGTATTCTAGGTAAGTCTAATGCTTGTCTCCATCCCCAGGCCCAATATAACTTTATAAATAGAGTTTATTCAGGGCATGAGGAGGGGAGTTAAGAGGGTAGTAGAGGCAGAGAAAGGCAGAGAGAGAGAATAGAGAAGTAGAGGAGTAGAGGAATACAGGCTGGCCATGAGCATGTGGAGGGCAAGGGGGGAAGAGAATGGGGAAAGAGGGGAGCAAGGGGCGAGGGTACAGAGCGGGAGTAAGAAGGGAAGAGCAAGAGCCCAATATAACTTTAAAAACAAAATCCCTTTAGCCCTTTGAGAGATATATGAAGACTATCATAGAGAGATATACACACATGAATTGTAAAGAACGCCTACTGAGAGAAGAAATTAATTGGCAAGTATTAAACTGTCCTTCCCTGTGATTTCCCAAACTCCACTAAAAAACCTGTCACCCCTTTAGAAGCTGGCCTTCCTTGTATTTCCTAAAACATTTTGAATCACATTTTGGGCTTATTTTCTGCTTTTTTTTTTTTTTTTTACTCTCTCTTGTGTAATTGAGCCCTTAAATAAATCATCTCAGTGTTTAACCAGGTGTCTGCTTCCCAATGTTTCAGAATCTTTGTACCATTTTACAACACTTTTTTTTTTTCTCAAATGTTTATTGAGCACTTTCTACATGCCAGGCAATTACAGGGAGTCCCAAATGCCTGCCTACAGAACAAAAAAGATAGATGGTTTCCTAAGGAAGGAAGGGCACACATGCACGCGTGCACGCACACACACACACACACACACACACACACACACACACACACCCCAGTAAATAAATATACAAAACAAAACAACTGAGCCTAATTGAATCTTCTAATTTGGGGGAGATATTTTTGTTAATCCATTAACATTTTATCACATTTATCTACTATTTTTCTTATGTCAGTATTTGGACAATAAAAAAGACTAACCAGGTCAACACTTGGGACATGTTAGATAATGTATGCTGTGTGATAAACACTGATCTACAGAGAATGAAACTAATTTCCACATGCTGATATTGAAAACCTCCTAAATAATTAGGTGAAAGCATGAGACAGAAAAACAGGGCAGAACTATCCCAGTTATGTTAAATTAAATATATACAAACCTTGATTTATTTGACACAGAGTAAACAAATGAATGCCTTTTAAGATCTTTGAAAAGGACTGGAGAGATGACTCAGTGGTTAAGAGCACTGACTGTTCTTCCAGAGGTCCTGAGTTCAATTCCCAGCAACCACATAGTAGCTCGCAATCATCTATAACAGGACCTGATGCCCTCTTCTGGTGTCTGAACACAGTGACAGTGTACTCATATACATAAAATAATCTTTTAAAAAGAGTTCTATGATCTCAAGTACCACAAATATAAGAGTTTGATTCAGAAATTTCACTTTGATTTTTCAGACAAGGTTTCTCTGTGTGGCCCTAGGGTCCTGGAGCTCACTCTATAGACAAGGCTGGCCTCAAACTCACAGAGATCCACCTGCCTCTGTCTCTTAAATGCTGGGATTAAAGGTTTGTGCCACCACCACCTGTCCTAAATTTCACTTTCTTAATAGAAATGATATACTAAAAAATTACATTTTATATAATTATTGAAATATAATCCTCTCAGCATCTTAATAGTAGAATGTTTTAAGCAGTTTTAGTTTCCAACATTCTGAAATTAGGTCATTAAAAGGTAAAATGTACAGTTGTTAAAGTTACATTTCTAAAAATATAGTGATATGGAAAATAGAACAAAAATTTAAATAACAAAAACCAGATTTTTTTTTTTTTTCTTTTCGAGACAGGTTTTCTCTGTGTAGCCCTGGCTATCCTGGAACTCACTCTGTAGACCAGGCTGGCCTCAAACTCAGAAATCCGCCTGCCTCTGCCTCCCAAGTGCTGGGATTAAAGGTGTGTGCCACCACTGCCCAGCCCAAACCAGATTTAACAGAAGGATCTTCATCTTTTGTTTTGTTTTGTTTTGTTTTGTTTTTTTCGAGACAGGGTTTCTCTGTGTAGTCCTGGCTGTCCTGGAACTCACTCTGTAGACCAGGCTGGCCTCAAACTCAGAAATCTGCCTGCCTCTGCCTCCCCAGTGCTGGGATTAAAGGCGTGCACCACCACTGCCCAGCTAAGGATCTTCATCTTAAGTGTATGTAAAATGTATCTGTTTAATCAGCTGTGGTGGTGCACAATTTTAATTCTAGTACTCAGGAGGCAGAGGCAAACAGATCTCTTAGTTAGAGTCTAGCCTGGTCTACAGAGTAAATTCCAGGACAGCCAGGGCTACACAGAAAAACTCTGTCTCAAAAAGCAAACAAATAAATAAACAAATCTATCTGATTAGACAAATGAATTCAGCACAAGAAACATTTTAGACTAGTGTGCTGACATCAGAGAGAAATTGACTTCCCAGGGAGAAATAAGAGCCTATTTTATAAATGGAAGAGGAGTTATGTGGGACCATGAAAGGTAGCCTGGTTCTCAGGTAAGCTAAAGCTCAAAACCCCAGAGACCTTGAAGGGACCATAGGTACACCTGTTCCTATGTACCAGGCCCCTGTCACTAGTTGCAGCCCCCCCCCCCATAGATTTGTGGCCATCGGCCATGTAAGGGCAATGCCCCAAGCTCCTCCACATATAGAGGATGTGACCTGTGGTCACAAAGGCTCAAGACAAATTTCCATTTTAATGAGGTACCTAAAGGCCTGGAGGGCTTAGCCAATAAGCTTTCCTTCCCAGACACTCCTCACTGTAAAAAGTATTTAATCTCAGGCCCACCCTGAGAAGTGGAGTGTGGTTTTACTCATCCACTTTCCGCCATGACAATAAATGTCTTAAAACCGTGGACTGCCTCTTTTGATCCAGATTTGCTGTGGGGAGCAATGGAGAAGGCCTTCTCCTATAGAGCCATTGTCTAATCTCCCATAGAAGGCCTCTCTGGGCTCCCAGTCACAGCCACCACCAAGCCCAAGCTCAAACCCACCACCACTGACAAGCCAGGGACTCTCCTCGCAGGATCAGACTGAGCTCCCCCAGCCCCCCAAGAGCCCCCCTTGTCCCAGGCTAGATCCAGTCCATGGCCCTCCACTCTGTTCTCAGCTCTTCCGAGGCTCCCAGCGACGCCTGGGTGTCTGAGAGCCTGAGAACAAAATGGCCAGGGCCTCATCACAGGCCTGGGACCGCCGAGCCAGTTCCAGCTGTCTGGTGCCTCAAACTGGGCTTCCCCCCCCAAGAGCAGTGTCCTGGGGCTGCCCTACCACCCAGCACCTGCCCAGTGATGGTGTGGGGTAAGCACGGTCACTCCCCGAGTCCGCATCCCCAGCGGCCATGCCCTTTGGTGGAGTGGACACGGGGGGGGGGGGCATTAACCCTAAGTAAAAAATAAGAGAGAGAGGATTCAGAAACAAGAAGCAATGATGTAGCCATATGAGGACTGAAAAGCATTAACTAGAAATGCAGAGAAAGAGCTTTTAGATCCTGTGCAGTAACTAGGCCGAACAATATTATTGAGTCACATCGTTACCGCCTCCGGGTCTTGATTGGGTTTATTTTCTCTGCCAGTTAAAGAAATAAAGAGAAAAAATCTCTAGCGTGACAGCAGAAGAAAAATTACAAACACAGCAGACAGGGGCAGACGGGCAGCTAAAGAAAGGCCCATAGGGGGTGAGGCAACCCATACAGCAGGCACATAGAGAGGACCCTCAGAGCAGAGGGGATGCTTCTGGGAAGCTGGGAAGCTGAAGCCTAGTTTCCCCTTGAGAACTGGGGGTTTTAAAGTCTTTGAAGGGTCTGCTTCAGAGAGGTTGGTAAGTTTGAAGAAACACAGCACTTCTGTTCACTTCTGTTGGGTAAACATATTCTGATCCAGCTTTGAACTGGCTGAACCAGCCCATCAGCAGGCACCCTATGTGCAGAAGAAAAAGCTGCCAGGTTTTTGTCTCTGGTCAGGAGACTGAAGAAGACTGCCATCTCTCCCTCTTAATGACCTACTTGTGTCCCTTCTGTCCCTGTCTGCCTATCTGGGGATCTTACTCCTAGTCCTTCAGCATGGTATCTAATCCAGAATTACTCATCTCATATTATCTTCATATGCCATTGACTTGAGGACCATGGCATATTCTAACCAGTTTGAAAATAAATAGTAGAATATTAGAACTCAACAAGAATGAAAGGGAGACTTTTCATAGCAGAGAGCTTGCTGCTTCATGGTAGGTAGGTTGAGACTATGCAAATGGTGAGAGAAAGCTAAGATTTGTTTCAGATTGTAACAGTAGTAAGGGCATCCTAGAGCTGTTGAAAACTGTCAGTGACTGGAGCTACCACAGCCTGAAATTCAGGCTTGACATGGTGGCTTAGTTACCTTTTTAATTCTATAGTAAGACCTATTTTGAATCTCAAAGTTACTCTTTCCATTTTGAACAGCTACTTTAATTTTACCTGGCCACTCCTCATCTCCCCCCACACCAAAGATATTTGCATAAGATCATTTGTCTTAGCTCTTGGCTAACTTCTCTTTATTTTCCTTTCTCAAATGTGTTATTTCTCTTTTTTATGTATTTCAAACTTTTGTTTTTCTGAGATAGGGTTTGTCTGTGTAGCCCTGGCTATCCTGGTACTCACTCTGTAGAGCAGGCTAGCCTTGAACTCAGAGATCTACTGCCTTTGCCTCCGGAGTGTGGGGATTAAAGGCCTGTGCCACCACCACCTAACATTAGAATTATTTTGTTTTATTCACAGCTTATCTAAAGTCATTTTGTTAGTCAGCTTTGGGTTGCTCCTTTAGAAGACTAGAAGGAATAGTTTACAAAGGGAGCTGATTTTACTTTGGCTCAGGGTTTTTAGAGATTTTAGTTCATGGACAGATGGCTCCATTGTCATAGGCTTGTGGTAAGACAGATATTATGATAGCAGGAATCTATGATGAAGCAAAGTTACTCATCTCCTGGTGGTCTGAAAGGAGAGTAAATGAGAGAGAGAAAGAGAGAGAGAGAGAGAGAGAGAGAACCATCATCATGGATATGGACAAAGTATCACATCCCACCCCCTCAAAAACTGACTAATAAATGATCTACTTCTTCTAGCTAAGCCTCCTCCTCCACCTCTTCCTTCTCCTCTTCTTCCTCCTCCTCCTCTTCCTCCTCCTCCTCTTCCTCCTCTTCCACTTCCTCCTCTTCCTCTTCTTCCTCTTCCTCCTCCTCTTCCTCCTCCTCCTCTTCCTCCTCTTCCTCTTCCTCTTCCTCCTCCTCCTTCTCTTCCTCCTCTTCCTCTTCCTCTTCCTCTTCCTCTTCCTCCTCTTCTTCTTCCTCCTCCTCCTCCTCCTCTCCCTCTTCTTCTCTCTCTCTTTTTTTCCAACATGACATTTTTATTGATTATCTGGGAATTTCACACCATGAACACTGAGTTGGTTGGTGTTTGAATGCTTGGCCCATAGGAAGTGGAACTTTAAGGAGGTGTCACCTTGTTGAGGTGGCCTTATTGGAGGAAGTGTGTCACTGTGAGGGTGAGCTTTGAGTCTCCTAAGCTCAAGTTATGCCCAGTGTGACAGTCTCCTTCTGGCTGCCTTCAGATCAAGATGTAGACCTGTTGGCTCCTCCAGCACCATGCCTGCCTGGATGCTGCCATGCTTCCCACCATGATGATAATGGACTGAACCTCTGAAACTGTAAGCCAGCCCCAATTAAATGTTAACATTTATAAGTGTTGGTTATGGTGTCCCTTCACAGTAATAAAACCCTAACTAAGACACCCTGATCACACCCCCTTCCCAGTCACTCCATGTCTGCCCCTCCACCCTTGTGTTATCTCTATACTCATTAAAGCATGGTCAAACTCTCAATGGCCCGCCCTTTAAAAGAACTGAGTCCTTTCCCTCCCATATGCCCATCAGAAGTCATCAATTGTGGAGAGATACACTTCAGCATCCCCACATCACCTTTAAAAGAGTTCTCTTCAGTGGTTTTCTGTGTATGATGTTATTGGGGGGGGGGTTGGGGTAGGGTTAGGAGTTGTCACAGAAGCCTTCCGTGTCCTTCCCTCTCAACTGTGCATCTGTAGTCATAGAGATCACAGCAAATGTATCTCCTTGGTCCAGCAGGAACAGGGATCATGTGTTCCATAGGGTTTCTGGAAACAGCACAAACCACAGACACAAGTCCTGGCTGCAGTGGGACCATGAACCAAATAACACCCTCAGAGGGAGCTCAGATCATGGAAACTAACATGTAGGCCCCATCTCCTAAAAATACTCCACCTCCCCACATACTGATACCAGTGAAGTACCAAGCCTTCCACACATGAGCGTTTAATATTAAAACTATAGCAGTCACTGAATCAAGTACAAAAGGCATGGCTCCAATTTCCTGAATTTCCCTAAAGGAGTTTACCTAATGTTTAAAACATTTATTCTAGTCTCTGCATATGGAATATTTTTAGTGTGAGAGTCTACACTAAAAATAATCTTTTGCAAGTAGGTCTTAAACTGGGTCTCAAGAAGGCATGGCATGGCTGTCATCCTTTGAATTCTTAACAGCCATGACTATCAAGACTCATGCAAGATTGAGCCCAGTAATACCCTATGATGATGGAAGATAGGATGAGACCCAGCCCCTTCTTGAGGATATTAAGCAGTTAAGTTCCTAGGAGAGAGATACTTTCTTCAGAGGTGTAACCCATGGCCCTATAGATAACCTCTCACTGCATGCTCCTATAATAACCCCAATTAAACTTATTGGTGCACCTAGCTAGGCTTGGGTAGAACTATTTCTTTGGCTTTTCACTGGTGTCTTATCTGGGTATTTAGACATTTAGTAATCTCTCTATCCCATGTAGCACTTGGTGCTGGAACATGGGCATGACCGAACTAAAGATAAGTTTGGAAAGAAGATTCTTCTTGTTTCTGTTGTGTGTGCTGAGACATGTGATGAAAGCTAAGCAGTCTGAAGGTGGAGCATCTGCAGGGGGACTTTTTTTTATGGTTGTCTTTCTCCTTGTGGTATGGACTGGTATGCCTTCTAGCTGCACTGTCCTTGATATGACTTAAAAGATGTACAAGTAAGACTCATGAGTCTACAGTAGAGTGTCCATGAGGAGAAAGGCATAGTGGCTATCTTCTGCTTATATGTGTCAGCATACCTCATAGATGAATGGGGTCTACCTTGTGAGTATGGGGATGACCTATTATGTGACACTGTCCCTTGGGATATGTGGACCACTGTCTACTCACCACTGATAGTGAACTGGTGACACACCTGGGTAAGGACACCACAAAAGTCCCACTCGCTAAACCAGTAAGATTTATTGGGGTTATTTACAGGAATATAGATGAGGAGTTACATACAGGAGAACAAATAACTCAAAGACAGTAGCATCAAAACCCAACCCAACATGGAGGACAGCTCATGGAAACTGGAAACCTGGAGCACATTAAACAGCCTTCAGGCAGTTCGCTGAGTTAGAGTGTGTATATCGGTTGGTCTGAACCTTCCTAGCACTCCAGGGTGTTTCTGCATCATCCAAGTGGCTCAGTTGGTAACCACCTTCTATGTGGCTAGGCTCGTCTGAGAGTGTCTCTCAACAGTCCTCACTACTTGCATATGCTTGGGAAGGGAGGGGCCTAGTGAACCTGGTCAGTTTGGGGGATATCCTGAAACCTTTGGGTTGCTTGTTTTCTGAACTTAATGAGTTCTTTCATAGGATGGAGTATTTACCTCTCCTTAGAAATCCTGTGTTGTTAGAAGCTTCTCTCGCTGGGCAGTGGTGGCACACACCTTTAATCCCAGCACTTGGGAGGCAGAGGCAGGCAGATTTCTGAGTTCAAGGCCAGCCTGGTCTACAGAGTGAGTTCCAGGACAGCCAGGGATATACAGAGAAACCCTGTCTCGAAAAACCAAAAAAAAAAAAAAAAAAAAAGAAAGAAAGAAAGAAAAAAGAAGAAAGAAAAATAGAAGCTTCTCTCAGTAAAAATTGCTATATAATTGTCCAAATGGCTAATGGGTTAGAGGGCGAATTGCAATTCCTCCAGGTACCATACATGGGATAAGATCATAAACAGATTGTGGCCTCAGTTATTTGGCTTTACCCTCCAAATAAGAAGAGATTGAACTGCCCATTCAGAAAAACCTTGTGTACAGGAGAACTTACAATGAAAGAACAGGCTAGTCCTCTACACAAACCTTTGCAACTTGGAATGAAATGCAGGACCTAGAATGGAGAATACAAACGGAGTCTGCGCTAAGCAGCTGCTCCTGGCATCCACAAACATGAAATCCATGTCAAGAATCAGGCAGTAAGGGGGACAGAATATGTAGAAGTGATAGGAGAAACTTTTCAGGCCCCTCATTAATATACAGGGAGGAAAGGAGCCATGAAATGACATTCAGATGAAGGCCTTAATAGTGGCTTAATATAGGCAACTATGATAATCAGCGATATTCTGCCTTTGAATTGTTTAAATTGGGAAATACTTCATTCTTTAAATTAAAAAACCAGATTTACTTTTATCTGTATGTCTGTGTCTATGCATGTTGTATGTGTAGGTGTCCAGAGAGGCCAAAGGAAGCATCCATGTTCTCTAGAACCTTTGTTTCGGGAAATCATGAGCTCCTAGTATAGAGTCTCTGAACTGAACTCAGATCCTCTGGAAGAATCTCTGGGCCATCTCAACAGCCTCTGAGAAATACTTTCATATAAGAACCAAGCAAGGGTTTCCCAGTCTGGATCCTAAGCTGTGGACACGGAGTAGATGGAATCAGGCCACATCCATGAAAAATCAAGAGTAATGGAACTTCCCATTCCTTGTGAAATCCAAGACAGCATAATCTAAAGCAATCTGAGAGAAATCAGTCCCTCATGGACTGGCTCATAAAAGTGGCCAGGGGCACTTGCTTATTGCTGGTAAAGTCCCCACGAATATAAAGTGCTGAAGGATATTAGAGGGAGGACAGAGAACTGTGCATGCACAAGGTGGCAGTTGATGGCCAGTTCACTAGATCAGACAGGACTATTGACAGGAGACTTAGGAAGGGCTGCTTCAGCACTGAGTTCAGAACTGGTACAGCTGAGCCCCAGCCCAAGACACCATCTTTATGAGGTAGGAGAGATGCTGGTAGGCCTGAATGAATTAGGCTGGCATATAATCAAGTCTGTAAAGTGCTAACGCCATTGGAAGAAAGAGAAAGCCCAGATATACCTTGTCTAGGTCACAGAAAAGCAGATGCAGCAAGATTTCCAACGTGCTTCAGAAAAAAACGAGCAGAAGGCAAATTCAGTATGTCAGTGAGTACATACCATGTATGTCCTTTTGAGTCTGAGTTATCTCACTCAGGATAATATTTTCTAGTTCCATCCATTTGCCTACAAAATTCATGATGTCCTCATTTTTAATAGCTGAATAGCATTCCATTGTATAAATTAACCACATTTTCTGTATCTATTCTTCTGTTGAGGGACATCTGGGCTGTTTTCAGCTTCTGGCTATTACAAATAAGGTTGCTGTGACCATAGTGGAACATGTGTCCTTGTGGTATGGGGGGCATCTTTAGGGTATTTGCCCAGGAGTGGTGTAGCTGGGTCTTCAGGTAGAACTATTTAGAACTATTTCCAATTTTCTGAGGAATGTCCAGGTTGATTTCCAGAGAGGTTGTACCAGTTTGCAATCCCACCAGCAATGGAGGAGAGTTCTTTCTCCACATCCTCCACGGCATCTGCTGTCACTTGAGTTTTTGATCTTAGCCATTCTGATTGGCGTAAGATGGAATCTCAGAGTTATTTTGATTTGCATTTTTCTGACGACTAAGGATGTTGAACATTTCTTTATGTGCTTCTCAGCCATTCAAGAGTCCTTTGTTGAGAATTCTGTTTAGCTCAGTACCCTATTTTTAAATAGGGTTATTTGGATTTTTTGGAGCCTAACTTCTTGAGTTCTTAGTGTATTTTGGATATTAGCCCTCTAACAGATGTTGGATTAGTGAAGATCTTTTCCCAATCTGTAGGTTGCTGTTTTGTCCTATTGACAGTCCTTATAGAAGCTTTTCAGTTTCATTAGGTTCCATTTGTCAGTTGTTGATCTTAAAGCATGAGCCATTGGTGTTCTGTTTAGGAAAGTTCCCCTGTGCCAATGTGTTTGAGGCTCTTCCTACTGTCTTTTCTATTAGTTTTATGTTGAGGTCCTTAATCCCCTTGGACTTGAGCTTTGTGCAAGGTGATAAATGTGGATCTATTTTCATTCTCCTACATGCAGACTGCCAGTCAGACCAGCACCATTTATTGAAGATGCTTTCTTTTTTCCACTGTATGTTTTTGGCTTCTTTGTCAAAGATCAAGTGTTCATAGGTGTGTAGGTTTATTTCTGGATCTTCAATTCTAGTCCATTGACTGACCTGTCTGTTTCTGTGCCAATACCATGAGGTTTTTAATTCAATGAAAATGAAGACACATCATACCCAAACTTGTGGGACACAATGAAAGCAGTGTTAAGAGAAACATTCATAGCACTAAGTGCCTTTATAAAGAATTTGGAGAAATCCCATACAAGCAACTTAATAGCACACCTGAAAGCTATTGAACAGAAAGAAGAAAACACACCCAAGAGGAGTTGTGGGCAGGAAATAGTCAAACTCAGGACTGAAATCAACTAGTTAGAAACAAAGAGAAGATATAAAGAATCAACACAACCAAGAGCTGGTTCTTTGAGAAAATCAACGAGATAGGTAAACCCTTAGCCATACTAACTAAAGGGCACAGAGATAGTATCCAAATTAACGAAATCAGAAATGAAAAAGGAGACATAACAACATAAACTGAGGAAATTAAAAAAAAAATCATTAGAACCTACTACAAAAGCCTATACTCTACAAAACTGGGAAACTTAGAAGAAATGGATGATTTTCTAGACAGATACCACATACCAAAGTTAAATCAAGATCAGGTAAACTATCTAAACAGTCCCATATCCCCTAAGGAGATAGAAATAGTCATTAAAACCTCCCAACCAAAAAAATGACAGATGATTTTAGTGCACAATTCTACCAGACCTTCAAAGAGCTAATACCAATGCTCCTCAAAATGGAAACAGAAGGAACACTACTTAATTCAGTCTATGAAGACACAGTTACTCTGATACCTAAACCACTTAACGACCCAAGGAGGAAAAAGAACTTCGGACCAATCTCTTTTATGAATATCAGTGCAAATACACTCAATAAAATGCTTGCAAATTAAATACAAAAACACATAAAAGCAGTCATTCACCATAATCAAGTAGGCTTCATCCCTGGGATGCAGTGATGTTTTAATATATGATAATCTATCAACATAATACACCATATAAGCAAACTCAAGGGGAAAAGCCACATAATCATGTCATTAGATGCTGAAAAAGCCTTTGACAAAATACAACACCCCTTCCTGTTAAAAGTCTTGGAGAGATCAGGAATTCATGGCACATGGCTAAACATAAGAAAAGAAATATATAGCAAACCAACCACCAACATTAAATTAAATCAAGAGAAATTAGAAGCAATCCCATTAAAATCTGGGAAAAGACAAGGTTTCCCACTCTTTCCCTATCTATTCAATATAGTACGCAAAGTTCTAGCTAGAACAATAAGACAACAAAAGGAGATCAAAGGGATACAGATTGGCAAAGAAGAAGTCGAGGTGTCACTATTTGCAGATGATAGGGTAGTATACATAAGTGACCCCCAAAATTCCACCAGAGAACTCCTGCAGCTGATAAACAACTTCAGCAAAGTGGCCGGATATAAAACTAAATCAAACAAATCAGTAGCCTTCCTCTACACGAGTGATGAACAGGTTGAGAAAGAAATTAGGGACACAACACCCTTCATAATAGCCACAAACAGTACAAAAATATCTTGGTGCAACTCTTACCAACAAGTGAATTATCTGTATGACAAGAACTTCAAATCCCTGAAAAAGGAATTCCTTTGAAGACCTTAGAAGATGGAAACATCTCCCATGCCCAGATTGATGAGATTCACATACCAACAGCAATCTACAGATTCAATGCAATCTCCATCAAAATTCCAACTCAGTTCTCCACAGATATAGAAAGAGCAATTCTCAACTTCATATTTTCCAAGAAAAAAAACCCGGAATAGCCAAAACAATTCTCAAGAATAAAAGAACGTCTGGGGGAATCACTATCCCTGACCTCAAGCCATACTAGAAAACAATAGTGATAAAATACACATGGTATTAGCCGGGCAGTGGTGGCGCACGCCTTTAATCCCAGCACTTGGGAGGCAGAGGCAGGCGGATTTCTGAGTTCGAGGCCAGCCTGGTCTACAGAGTGAGTTCCAGGACAACCAGTGCTACACAGAGAAACCCTGTCTCGAAAAACCAAAAAACAAAACAAAACAAAAAAAACACACATGGTGTTAGCAGCCTTTTAATTCCCTTATCTGGTAATACCTGAGACCAACTGGAATTTTCAAGGAATGGAGGGTTGTGGGACCTCATTTATTATAGTATATGTGTTTATGTGTGTGTCTATGTAGGTCAGCTTTCGGAAGTCAGTTACACCTTCTGTGGTGCGGAGGCAGGGCCTTTCTTGTTTCTGATGCTGTGCAGCCTACTCCAAGCTGGGTGCTTCCAGCTCACGTTACTGTCCCAGACTTTCATTTCACCGGGATTACAGACACACACCACCCATCCAGCTTGTTAGTGAGTTCTGGGGTTTAAACACAGCTCACCAGGCTTGTGTGGTAAATGGTTTCATCTGCCAAGCCTATTCTCAGGTACCCAAAATGGTTTCATTTCATAGATTTGAGGCCGAACTATGAATGTTTTATGGCCTTATGAAAGCACCTGAACACTGTGCAAGCACAGGTCAACAATTAAGGATGTGAAATCCAGGTACACAGACTATCAGAGCCAGGCCCAGCTGTAAAATTCTTGGTAAAATAATGGATGTATAAGGAACAGAGGATATACAGGAAGGTGACCAAGAAAAATCCAATGGCCTGTGCCTGAAAATATTAAAACAATGATTAAAGAACTGAAAGAAGTTACTTTGTGTGGGTAGAAAAAGAGATGTTCCCAGAAACCATACGGTTATTAATAAAAGTCCCAGGGCCAGCGGTGGGCTACCATGGAAGCTGCTGTAACCACTGAAACAATTGAGACTGCTCCACTTGCGTTTGTTGCAAACCAGAACCAAATACTAAGACTCCATTGCTGGAGACACTGCATGCTCTGGCTTCAGAACATAGAGACATGAAGCTGGGGTTTAACTGGAATCGTATTGCCTATTGGCTAGCCTGAGTAGTGCCAGAAGGTGTATATAGTCAGCTGAGGAAAACTGCCATCAATAATCCTACTCAGTCATGGACCCAGTGTAGCTAACTATAAACACAAAAGGATGAATGCAATGGGTACATGTGAGGTGCAATTTCTATGGGTACAATCAATTGCTTTCTAATTGGATTTTTTTATTTTTGAGACAAGGTCTCTCTACGTAGTCCTGGCTGTCCTGAAATTTGATAAATTGGCCAATTTGGCTTTCAGACTCACAAAGATCCACCTACTTCTGCCTCCTGAGTGCTGGGATTAAAGGTGTATACCACCACACCCAACTCTAATCAGATTTAAAGTCAGTTCCTGGGATTAAAGGTGTATACCACCACACCCAGCTCTAATGAGATTTAAAGTCAGTTCCACAAGAGGGAATTCTTACCTGGTGCCATAAACCAGGGCAAAGGATGGAGGATGGGAAGGCATAGGTCCTAGTGGTAATTCTTGTTTGCCAATTAGTTATGATGTGTTTGTCATTACTTTCTGACTATCTTGCTTATCCTCATAGATTATTCTTGCTATCATCCTTGGTCAAATTTTTTTTTCAGTGAGTGGTGCATAGGTTCAAAACCAGTCAAAATGCTGAAAATGATTGGCTGATGGTTACCCACACACGGTACTATACAAAATGGAGCCTAGTAACATTCCACCACGGAGAAGTGGGGCTTTCACAAAGCTCTGTCCCTCCCGCAGGATACATATGCAGTTACAATTCTCTGGGAAAAAGATACTGTTTTCAGTGGTTAAATTGATCATGCTCTTGTAAACAACCCCCTTTTCTAAACAACAGAAACCCACTTTTCAGCCCCGCAGTGGTGGCACACGCCTTTAAACCCAGCACTTGGAGGCGGAGGCAGGTGGATTTCTGAGTTTAAGGTCGGCGCGGTCTAGAGAGTGAGTTCCAGGACAGCCAGGGCTGTACAGAGAAACCCTGTCTCGAACAAACCAAACTAAACCAACCAAACAAACAAACAAAAACGAAAGAAAGAAAGAAAGAAAGAAAGAAAGAAAGAAAGAAAGGAAGGAAGGAAGGAAGGAAGGAAGGAAGGAAGGAAGGAAGGAAGGAAGGAAAGAAAGAAAGAAAGAAAGAAAGAAAGAAAGAAAGAAAGAAAGAAAGAAAGAAAGAAAGAAAGAAAGAAAGAAAGAAAGAAAGAAAGAAAGAAAGAAGGAAAGAAAGAAACCTACTTTTCAAGGTTTCTGGGCAATGCTGTGTTTACCAGGGCAGAGTTCAGCCTGAGCCAAGGACACACCGCTGTTTTTGACCCATTCAGTTGGTCTGCCCTTTTGGGGTGCTTAGGGCATTTCTGATTGGACCTAATAGAAAACAAAATAGAAATTAAAATGAAGCACATATAAATACTTCTGGGATATTTAAAACAAATTTTTAAAAAATTCCCATGGAACTCCATATATTAGAAAAACAATAGTCATAAGTCAACAGCCACAGCTTCTACTCTAAGAAACTAGATGCAATGAAATAAAAAGAAGTCTGAAGGTTAATCAAATAAACAATACATCTCGAACCTAGTGTTTTCAGAGGGAGCACAGTCTTGCCAAAACCTTGATTTTGGACTTTAGTATCATAATCATGAGATAATATATTTATTTCTTTAATTTAATAATCCAGCTTTTGGCATTTATTTTGCAGGCCAAACCAATACAAACTAATAAAGCTGATGAGCCCACAATGCTACTAGCTCTACTAGAACATCAATTGGATTAAGTGGATTTGTACAGTGATCAGTCTGGGGACCAAAATTGGAGAAAAGAATTTTAAACCCCTATACCAACTTCTTTTCCGAATGATGTTACTAAAATAAGTACTGTGCAAAAAAGTTTTAATATAATATTTTTCTCTTTCAGAAATAGATTATTTTTCATATAATATATCATGATTATGGTTTCCTTGCTATTGCTCCAGGTTCCTCCTCATCTCTCCTTCCATCTGAATCCACCCCCTTTCTGTCCCTCATTAGAAAACAAACAGGCTTTTAAGGGATAAAAATAAAATAAAATAAGATAAACCAAAGCAAACACATTGGAATAGAACAAAACAAACAGAAGGAAAAGAGCCCAAGAGAGGCACAAGAAACAGACGTAGATGCAGAGACTCGCTTGTTCTCACACTGAGGAATCCTATAAAAACACAAAACTAGAAGCCATAATATATATATATAAAGGACAAGTAGAAAGAAAAAAAGAAAAATTCAAATAGAAAATGATAAAATTTAGAAGAGAAAAATCCCCAACAGGATATTATAAGACAAGGGACCCCCAACCCAACGATGTCATTGAGTCGGTTTTCTGTTAGCCATCTAATGCTAGACAGGTGGCCTACCCTTAAGAGTATGTTTCCCTGGTGAGATTTCCTTGGAGAAACTTAATTTTCATTTGCAAGTGGTTATCAGTTGGAGATTGCTTCTGGGTTAGTGATGGGAGCAGGTGTCTATTTTTCCTTTCAGTTCAAAGACTCTTCCTGATACAGAAGGGTGTAGGCTCTATGCATGCTGCCTCTGTGAGTTCATATGTGTCAGTCCTGCTGTGTTTACAGGGCCTTCTTTCTTTGGTGTCCTCCATCCCCTCTGGCTCTTGCACTCTTTCTGCCTCCTCTTCTGTAGGGTTCTCTGAAACCTAAGTGGAAGGATTTGATGGAGATATCCCACTTAGGGCTGAGTGTTCAGAAGTCTCTCAGTCTCAGATTATTGTCTGCTGTGGGTCTCTGTATTTGTTCTACTGCAGGAAGATTCTGATGATTGCTAGGCAACATCCTGATCTATGAATACAAAAGAATGTCATTAGGAGTCATTTTATTGTTATATTCTTTTAAGACAGTAGTATCTGGCTTTCCCCTACATCCCTGAGCTATTGGTCACTCAAGTAGCGTATGAATTTCATTTCATGGAGTGGGCCTTAAGTCAAATCAGATATTGATTGGTTACTCCCACAAGCTTTGCACCAAGATTTCATTAGCATATTTTACAGACAGGATACCATTGTAAATTAAAGGTTTTGGATCTGGGTTGTTTTTTACTTTTCTCTTTTGGAGTGTGAAGAGTACCTTCAGGTACCAAGAATACTAGCCTATAGGAGTGGTGGCTCTAGGGAGGCACCAGCTCGACTTCTCCATGTTCAATGAGTTGTGTAGGTGTTGTCTTCTGCAGTGGGGACTTGCCATCAGTTTGTGCAAAGCAACCAATAGTTTCCAGAACAGCCTGGTTGTTTGAGGATTTCCTTGGACCCCTCTGACCAATTACCCAACTAGATATAACCTATTCCAGGTACCGGAAGCCTCATTTGGTGGCAAATGATATCCAGTTGGGGCTCTGTGTCCCTTGTTATTTGGCTATTTCATTTAGATCTCCTTAATATATGTATATTTTAGGAAGTTTCTATTGTGTTAGCTTTCCATACTACCTTTCAAATGGTCCTTAATTTTAGCTGTTTCTTCCCGTATTTCCCTTCCAGTCCCTCCTCCATTGTCCATCCATTGCTATCTACTCTAGTTCCTTTTCCTAGAGATAGCTATCAGCCCTTCCTAGTCCCTTACTCTGTATATACACTCTGTGGTTCTAAGAATTGCAGCTTGGTTATCAATGACTTAACAACTAATATCCACGTATAATGGATACAGCCATATTTGTCTTTCTGGTCTGGGTTAACTCACTTAGGATGATATATTTTGTAGTTCCATCTATTTACCAGCTTCCCTGGACAGTGTGGCTGGTGGATTCCCAGGGAATCTCAACATAGCATTTTATAAATACCTTAAAAAATAAAGAGTGAGATAGTGACTATACAAGGCTGGAGTATAGAGATTGTCTAAAGAAGTATGTATTAAGAATAGTATTCGCTGGGTAGTGGTGGCACATGCCTTTAATTCCAGCACTTGGGAGGCAGAGGGAGGTGGATTTCTGAGTTCGTGGCCAGCCTGGTCTACAGAGTGAGTTCCAGGACAGCCAGGGCTACACAGAGAAACCCTGTCTTGAAAAACAAAAACAAAACAAAAACAAAACAAAAAAAAGAATAGTATTAACTAGACAAGTGATTATAAGTAAACATGATAGTTTAAAATGGCATAATTCTTGTGTTTAGTAATTTGTAATGTGATTTTTAAATATTAAATACTGTAAATTGTTGCTTGTTTTTGTAAGATAAATGTAATAAAATTGGAATTGTTTTTATTTTTTCTTCCTTTCTCCAGAGCTTTCATTCTTAACTCTATTTACTATGTTACTTGAAATAAAGCCCAATAATGATCCAATTTCACTCTGGGTAAAAAGTTACTAATGAAGTAACCTTATGAGAACTCTTAAGATTTCCAAACCACAATATTATTTTTACAATTTAAGTTGAAGGATATTTTTTCAACAAAATGAAATTAGAGCATCACATGACACTCTACACAGAGTATAAGAGCTTGACATGAAAATTGTACTAGTCAGTCCTTGTCCTTACTATTGTACTTGCTCCAGAAAAGAAGTAACTATTACAAGGAGAAATGGTGTTGACATTCAAGAGCAATCCCTCATTTCTCATTAGCTCTTTGCTACAATTCACTATGCTCTGGATTATATGATCTAATGAATTCTGGCTCATCGATTAAAATCTCTTGAGATCTTGGATTTCTTTTTAATCTTTGTTTTTACAGCAATCTTGTTTTACTAAGTGCTATAGTATGGATGAAAGGCACAAACAAGCATTGAAATCAGTTTGGCTTGGCTATTCATCATGTGGTGCTAAGCCAATTAACATTCTGAGCCTCATTTTCATGGCTAGTGGTTACAGAGTATAGATCCTTGTCATTGCTTCACTTTCAAGTTTGGTACTAATTGGCAGCATCAGCAACATGTGATCTTGAAAGAAAACAATCCTCGGTTTAATTCAAACAATACATCTTAACAATAATCTCTTGCCAATTGACTGCATGCTGATACAAAGGTGATGTCATCTTCAGGAGAGATCACTAGAGAATATTAACAGATTTCATTGTATCACTACAGCTTATATCCTAACTATTGGCAATGTTTCTATTCATCTACACAGCACCAATTAAATGATTAGATTATGCTTTTAGAAGCTTTATAGTTGATTAAAATGGCACAGTTGCAATAGTTTGGATTATAAAAATGAAAACATATACCACATATAAGCAAATTGTAAATGTTCAATAACTTTTACTGAGCACTCACAATACACAAGGCACTGCACTAAAGGAAAAAACTTGTAGATGTTTAGTAAGATTTTAGCCCCCAATTCCATGATGTTATTGGTTTTGAATACTGTTTATCTAAGAGGTTCCTAGGCTGTACTGAGGCTAAGTTTCTGTGGTATGTATTTCTCAACAAGATTGCAAATCAAGAAGCCTTATGGGCAGGTATAAGATGCATTTGTTATGGGACCATGGCTGGGTGGCTACTGGGACCCTGCAAAACAGTCACCATAGGCTTCAGGAAGGCAGAAATCCTATACTCTTCTTTCTGCATGTGTGTCCTTTATTATTCCTTTACCTTGTCTGTTCCACAGGCTCCACAGAGCACAGAATAAATAGGAATGGAAATGACAAGCAAGTCATAAATATGACCTATAAATAAAAGCACACACATACTAACACACCAGCCTTCAGACAAAAGAGTTTACCTGCTAAGCCATCTTACTAGCCCTCGGTTCGTTCTTAAAGAGGTATTTATCATGTTCTCATGACTATGCCCACAAACAACCTAACATGAAGTGGGTAGGAAGCAGTGCGGAGCCTGTAAACTTGGGAATTTCAATGGCCTTGATCCCACGTGAATACCGCTGTCCTTTCCTGATAATAATTCAAGTTTGACAAAACAATCTCTCTCTCTCTCTCTCTCTCTCTCTCTCTGTGTGTGTGTGTGTGTGTATAGATAGGGTTTCTCTGTGTAGCCCTGGCTGTCCTGGAACTCATTCTGTAGACCAGGCTGGCCTTGAACTCAGAAATCCATCTGCCTCTGCCTCCCAAGTGCTGGGATTAAAGGCGTGTGCCACCACCGCCCAGCACTGACATATTTTCTTAACTCATGCATATTTAAGAATTTCTTTCAGTTGCTGTATTAATTAGTTTTCTGTTGTTGTGATAAAATACCACAATGAAGCCAACTTACAAAATAAACAACTTTTTTTGGCATATTTGCTTTCCACGGGATTAGAGTTCATGATGGTGGAGTGGAAGTCAGATGGTGAGAGCTGAATCTAAGGGCTTATGGCTCCAGTCACAGGATGGAATAATCAAAACAAAACCGAACATCAATAACAAACCCAAGAAAACTGGGATTGCACATTTTGGGAGTCAAAAGCCCACCTCCAATGAAATACTTTCTCTAGCAATGCAATACCTCCTATTCCTACCTATATAGCCCTGCCAACTGGGGACCATGTATTCAAATATCTGAGCCTATGGGAGTACATTCTTATTCAAACCAATTTCCACTTACTGACCCTATAGCCTGATGTCCACATCACAATGCAAAATGTATTTAGTCCAACTCCAAAAATTTCTAGTCTCTAAGCTTGGTAGGGTATACTGCTCTCATATAAAATCTACCTTTCTATATGATTTTATTGCATTTCTTTCTGGCATTTAGAGTTGCAAGAAAAAAAAAACTTAGATCATAATTTGATTTCTCATTCTGAATACTTGTACAACACTTCCCTCAACCTTGAAATTAAAATAAAACAAAATAGGATACATGTAGATGTTTAAAAGTACCCTTTATAGGTTTATACAGTTGTAGGTCCAGTTCATTATTTATCTCTGGAAATAAGTCTTCAATTAGTTTCAGAACTATTATTTCAACCTCGTTTTATTCTGCCTCAGGCATTCATATAAAAAAGAGCCTTTTTACTTATTTATTTACTTTATTTATTTTTGAGTCAGGGTCTCACCTAAGTAACTCTCCTGCTGTCCTGGAATTCACAGAGATCTGCCTGCCTCCTAAGTGCTGGGATTAAAGGCTTGCATAACTATACTCAGCCTTAAAAATAGATTTTTTTATTTTTTATTTTATTGGACCATTCTCGTTCCACCATTCCGTGAGAATGTTTGCCTTTACTAATTTGGTTTTGTGGCACATATGACTTACATTGTTAGTCTTGCCTCAAACCTTCAAAACACTCTGACATCACTGTTATCAATGAATTTAAGTTTTACTATTGACTTAGCACATGGACTTTATGACACTTAGTCCTTTTTCTATCTTTACTATCATTTATTCAAGCGTAGGCATTTCTTAGATTATTAGCTTCTCCCCTTTTACCACGTTGTAAACAAACAAAATTCTCTACTGTATGATTGATACAACGTAGAGCTCCTCATTGAAAACAACCCACGCTTTTATTAAAATAATAAAAGAAAATCTTTTCAATGTAATGGCAATGGGCACAAACAACTGCACAGCGCTCAAAGCACAAATTGAAAGCCACGCGGAAGAACGTTCGTGATGTCATCTCTGTGCGCCCCATCAGGGCCAATCGCCTGGCTCGTAGCTTTGTGCTGGAGGAGCACCAGCGCTAGATGCGTTCTCAGTCGCTGAGTCCCAGCTTCCGGCGCGCCGCCCAGAGAGGTCCAGGGCGCCTGCGCGCTAGCCCATGTCGGCTTCTCCGGGTTTCAGTGGTTAGACCTGGATCCGGAGCCGCCTTGAGGCGGGGCTGGGCCTTCCCGGCGGCCAATGGCGCCCCGGGTGAGGGTTGAGGGGTGGGAGGCGCTGGCCTGCCTGAGGTGCGTAGCTCCTCCTGCTCGTGTGCTCTGCCACTTGGTCGTCATGGAGGAGGTCTTGGCAGAAGAGCTTGATGATGAGGAACAGCTGGTGAGAAGGCATCGGAAGGAGAAGAAGGAGCTGCAAGGTGACGGGAAAGGGACTGCGAATGTAAAAGTCCACACCCAGGGCTGGGAGCGTGGCGTGTGCCCTCGGGAACCTGGAGGGGCACACGCCATGGATCCGTCTAGGCTTCCCCTCAGAAAACTTTTGGTGTGTCGTCCCCAGCTTTTCCCATCCCCGCGACCCCTTTATTTGCAATCCTCGGAGGTGTCCCCGTGTGAGGCCTGCGGTGGACCCCAAGCCGGTCTGGCGCACGTGCTGCTGCTTGATGTGCCTGGAGGCCAAAGTCTTGACCTCCTCTGTCTGTCTTCCCATTCCTGTCCCCATCCCGACGCCTGGCCTTAGCGGTGTGGTCTGAATTGCTTCACCTTGGCTTGACGATCACAGAAAGAGATATTTAAAAAAGCGGAAATTTTATCTTAAATCTGTACTTTTTTAACTTTGGTTTTGCCCTGTCAAACCAAACAAATTCAAGGTTGTGTTTACCACGTTGGGTCGGAAGCCTCATCCGGGCCTTTCTCCATAGCTGATTGTTGTGTCATGATTAATTGATTCTATAATTACATTGCATTCTATAATTATGCTTCTTCCCACCCTCTTTCTTACTGCTTTTCACTCTTTCTTCCTGGGGCTCTGACATGGCGGTTTTGATGACTTTTTAGCCAAAATTCAGGGAATGAAGAACGCTGTTCCCAAAAACGATAAAAAGAGGAGGAAGCAGCTCACGGAAAATGTTGCTAAATTGGAGAGAGAAATGGAGCAAAAACACAGGGAAGAACTGGAGCAATTGAAGCTGACTTTCAAGGACAGTAAGGTATGGGGAGCAAAGCTTATCACTGAGTCTGTGGAAACAGCTGTCTGACTGTGTTGAACTGCTTATCGAATACATTCTCACAATTGGTTCTGAAATCAAGTCATATAGGCTCACATTTCCTCATCATTTGTTTTTGAGACAGTGTGTCTTGTAGTCTAGGCTGTCACCCATGTGGATTTGGAGCAGAGGGTGACCTTGAACTTTGACTTCAGATCCTACTGCTTTGATTTCACAAGTGCTGGGATTACAGGCTTGTGCCACCACACCTAGCTTTACATTTCTTAAGTATTTTTGGGACCAGGTTTATGGCCGGGGTTTTTTTTTTTTTTTAAGGTAGAACAGCACAGAAGTGCCTACTTACTTAACCTAATAAACAAGTAAAGTATAAAGTGTGCTGGATAAGGTTTCTCTTGAGTAAAAGTTGGAAGATTAGACTGTCACGAATTACTGATGAATAAGATTGTAAGCTCTGAAAAGTAGCTTAGTCAACCCTAGAGTAAAATTGTCTGTTCGACAATAAATGTGAAATTATAGTTAAGTAGAGAAGTGCTTTATGACCCAGTTGTAGTGAATGAAGGTTTACTGATGCTTTTGTGTAAATGGGAGTTTGCTTGCTTGCATCTTTTTAATGTTTATCATTCTGCCTAACGTGTATACCAGTTACTTCGTTCAAGGCATGTAGTTGTCAGTAACACTGTAAGGTAGTAGCTATGAAGTAATGTAGATAATCACGATTCCAGGAAACCAGTTTAAAGATATTAAGAACTTTGTCCCAAGTCATAATAGTTATTGAGGTGACAAAAGCTCAATACCAGTTCAAAACCAGACCCATCTTTATACCGTGATGTAATATAATAATTTGTTGCCTGTTTTTTTGGATATGAAGGGTCATATATTCTACAGTTAACTGTTGATAGGAATTTCTTAGTTTTGTTCGAGATCTCATCCTCCATAAGTTTTGATTCATTTTTGTTCTGTTGACAAGGGAAAGGTTTCTGTGTGTCCATTTACACAGAGTATTAAATATAGTGTCAGAGTCTTTGATTTCATTTCCCTGTCATCATGTTCCTGGCCTTTCTTACTATTAAAATACTTTTATCTCCTGCCTGGCAAGGTGATATCTCATGCCTCTAGTCCCAGCACTCATGGGGCTAGGGAGGTTGTGAGTTTTGAGGCCAGCCTGGGCTTCCTAGCAAGACCCCCATCTCAAAACCCAACAGCAGCAACAGAAAAGAAAGTGGCAAGAAAACTTTGACCAGGGCTGCTAGTATGGTTCGCCAGGTGAGGTGCTTGCTGGTCAGCCTGGGCACCTGGTTCTATCCCTGGAACCAACCAACCTACATGGAAGAAAGAAAACTGACTCGCGCAAGTTGTCCTCTGACCTCTACGTGCTATTGTGCCATACACAATAGCACGTAACAAGGTGTACTGTTGTGTTTATACATGTTGTTAGCATTGTGGTTGTTGTGTTTTTAATTGTCTCCCTGTGTTTTCTAGTAGCTGGGTGTTTGTTCTCTTAGGCTTTCAATTTTAAGATTTCCTTCATGGATTTCCAAAGAGAAAAGTTTGGTTCATAGTCATTTGTCACTTACATGCTAAGATGTAAATTCTCCAGTCTGCCTTTAATTTTGTCATTAATTAAACTTTTGTGTTTGGCCTCTCCCCAAATTCTAATTTTTTTTGTTAATATGGTCGTTAATTTATCAGAATCTAAAAGAAAAATAAAATAAAAGAAAGAAAGAGCTGGGCAGTGGTGGCACACGCCTTTAATCCCAGCACTTGGGAGGCAGAGGCAGGCGGATTTCTGAGTTCGAGGCCAGCCTGGTCTACAGAGTGAGTTCCAGGACAGCCAGGGCTAGACAGAGAAACCCTGTCTTGAAAAACCAAAAAAAAAAAAGAAAGAAAGAAAGAAAGAAAGAAAGAAAGAAAGAAAGAAAGAAAGAAAGAAAGAAAGAAATCATCAGATTCATAGAGTTGATTAAGTCTATCAGAAATTTTAATAGTTTATCACCTGGGATATGTCTTTGGAAACTTCTGTGTCTGTTTCAGATGCTTTGGGTTGTTTTATATATTTATCATATTAAAAACTAGCTTGACTTTCAGTTTATACTAATGGTAACTAAATAACAGTAATAATAAACAGCTATTTATCCAAGTAGAAGACTAAGTTCTTTAACAATGTTGACATTTGGATTTAAGGGTTGTTGTAATTATTAATGAAGTTATCAGTTTGTAGCTAGGAGAAGATAGAAATTGCTCAGTTGTTCTAACCTGAAGAATTAGTGCTCATTGTTTTGGCTCATTACCATGGGGAAGTGACTTGTCAGCTTTGGGATATGAATGGAGTCATGAGCACAGATGATTTTATATGTGAGCATTCTTGGACAGGAAGGCTGTCCTTAAATGAAAGTAAGGCATTTAGAGTGATGGAGGAGGTTATGGAAGGTCACGGAAAGCTCGGCGATTTTACAGATTCATAGAGGTAGAACAAGGTGACAAAAGCATGCCATCTAATCCTGTGCCTAATGTTGCTCAAACGGGAAGTAAGGGATACATTTTTAATTTTTAGTAACAATTTAGTAGCTTAACACTTTCAATAAATTAAAACTTTTTTTATTGATTTTTTTTTTTATTCCTCTTTTTTTTGTTTTTTTTGTTTTAATGTTTTTGTTCTTTCAGATAGATTCTGTTGCTGTTAACATTTCAAACTTGGTACTTGAGAATCAACCACCTCGGATTTCAAAAGCACAAAAGAGACGGGTATGAAAGTCATATCACCATGTATATAAGCTAGTGCTGTTGTGTGCTTAATATTTTCTTGGTATTATATAAGAAATGAACAGAAAAAAACTGGAATTCCTTGTCAGGGAACGTGAACTAACAAGTCCTTACCATATGTCAGATAATAGTCTAAGCTACTTACATTGAAATCTCATGTAGTCCTGACAATAATCTTGTGAGGTAGGATTTTATTTCCTGGCCGTCTACAGAAATTAATAGGTATAAGAAATAAAAAAATAACATATCTAGTTTGCAATTCTTGTAGAAATCAGGGAGGCTAAGGATTGTTTTCTTCTTAGGCAAATATATTATGGTAGACTTAATTTAGAAATTTCAAAGAGTGGGGTGATATGACTGATGCAGAACCCTGTTTAAAAATTAGTGCTCAGGGTGAAGCGAAGACTTGAACTTAAAAATACAAGAAAACACAGAGTTCCAGAGTTGTCACAAAATTATGTTGGTATTTATATAATGGTTAATGACATTAAAAATGCAGAGAAGGGAACTTCATTATGTCAAGTGTTAAAGATGTGTTATAATTTGAAGGAAAGATAAATGTCTAGACAAGATATTGTACGCTGGAGAAATAATGTAATAAAAACAAATGTGGAATGAGACAGAACATTAGATTTATTGGAAATAATGTGTTAATGATCTTAGCATAATGAAAGTGGCAGGAGGTGGGTAAGTTGTTCCACCTTAGAAAAGGAAGTTTAAAATCCAGTATTTTGGTTCTGAATGCTATTTTCCTAATTGTTCGTGTTTTCTAAGGTCTAAGTGTCTATCCCAGAGTGTTTTTAGTACATAGTATAGTAGAGCATGGACGATCAGTGTCTGACAGAGTGGGTGTGCCCCCCACTTGTTAAATTGTGCTTTGGAGGGTCAGACAGGGCCTTAGGCTGCTCCCCAACCCCAGGTATGGTTTGAATTTCATGTACTCTCATGACTTGCCATTCAGTTTCAATAATAGGTAAGGGAAAATAATATCCATGAGAACTATTGTGGGTATTCAGTAATAAGTTGTCCAGAACCATAAATGTAAGGCCTGGAGAACTGATTGTCAACAAATAGTCATGTTTACCACCTTAAGCGCATAATATTCCTTTTACGAAGGCCTAAGACAGTCTCCATTTGTATGACAGCTAAGTTGCAAATTATCAAGTATTTGTCATATTTCCATGAATTTTACTCTTGACTATTATTGCCATTGTGAATTTCAAAGAATCGTTTAGAGCATGCTGTCTTGAAGGGCTATCTAGTTCCCCTCCTTATTTATGAAAGCCATTCTTTTTGTCATAGTCCCGCAAGTGTCACCTTGCTTCTATACATCAGCAGGTGTTTGTGTGCCAGTAAGGTAACCATTTAAAAATTTATTGGTACTTATTAATTGCAGCATCTAATGGTAGCCTATTTGATTCTAAAACCCAAGCTACTGTGTACCTAGACCTATCTTTTTAAAATTTTTGTTACTCCTTTCCTATCTGAATTTAATAATTTTCCAATTAATCTCTGAAAAATTTAGTATGATTTATAGTTGACTGCTTACCACTTGGCAGAGGAAATATTCCCAGATTACTTTGTTAATCTAGTGTGCTTTTGTAGTAGAGAACACGAAATGTTCATAATGCTTACCAGAGTAGAACCTGGATCCAAGATAGGCAAACTGGACATTAAATTATTTAGAACTGTTCTTTTTGCCAAAGCACTAAGGATTAAAGTGCCAGTTAACCACTCGTGGTTGTATTGGTCGTGAGACAACTATGGAGGAATGCATGACATACTTATCGTGGTTTAGCATAAGTGGGGTCTTATTTTTAAACTGGAGAAACATGGGAGCATTAAATTCAGGAAGTTGTGCCTAAGAAGATGGCTCAGTGGATAAAGGTGCTTGCTGCCTAGCCTGAGGACTTGAGTTCAATCCCTGGAATCCACATGGTAGAAGGAGAGAACCAACTGCTGCAAGCCACCTCCCCCACCCTCTCCGCCAACAAACAAAAAACAAAAAACAAAACAAACTCTCAGTAAATATTGGGAGGAAGAAAAGAACTTGGATGCTCTTTGTATTTTGGGAAAACAAAACTAAGGTAGAAATAAAATAATTGATGTCCAAAACAAGGCATTTGAGAAGTAGAATGGGATGTAGTTTTTTAATTTTACAAATGAGAAATATGAGACTTGGTTATATCAACAAGAGGGAAAATTTAACACAACCCTGAACTAGTGCTCAAATCAACACGACTGGTTTGCTTGCAGTGTGTGTACGAGTTCCATGCTCCTGCTTTCACCTATTCTTGTAGACCCGATTGCCGTTCTGTCTCTCGTACTATCCTTGTAGAAAAGTACCTAATGTAGGAACGCCCACAGAGACAGAGATCCAGTGGATTTGACACCTGACTTACTGGAAGCAAACTCAGTTGCTCTTTAGTTCTGAAGCAGATCATTATGTAAAATAAGATAATGATAGAGGTTAGTATTCAAGAGACTTACAGGGCTTGGAAGATAGAATGAAGTTCCATTCTGACAGTAACAAAGTGTATGACATTAACTCCAGCTGCCATCTGCTCCAACCTTTATTCTGATTCAGGTGCCTGCATAGAAGGAGCTCTGTGTGTTGTCCCCGGCCCCGCTCTGCTCTAACCAGCTGTATGGCCTTTGGAAATCTTTCTGCGTGCTGTTTCCTCAGAAGAGGGAAATGAGGGGTTTTGGATTAGATGATGTCCAAGGTGCTTATTCTTCCTTTCCCCGCTGAAACTGTTTTTAGTCTTTTATAAAGTTATAGTGCCATCTTGTGTTTTAAGATTTTATGCACAGATCCACAGTTGTAGATGAAGTAATCATGCTACTTTCCTTATGGTTAAAGCTGGTTTATGTTTTGGTGGATTCAGCTACTTAAACCCACAAAGGAACATTTGACGTTCTCTCATGTGGCACATCATGGAGTCATTCAGTTTATTAAATGGTGCCTTCCCATTTACTTCTGCCCCAGGGAGTTGAAATTAGAACACAGAAGTCTTAACCTTTTGTTAAAATTGTTTTATCATTTTTTTTCTCCCTTTTGTAATTTACTAAACCAAGATTTTTCAGGTGCTGGAAATATGATTTAGTGTTTAAGAGCACTAGGTACTCTTCCAAAAGACCTGGTGTGCTTCCCAGTTCCAACACTATGGCTTCCAGTTATCTGTGATGTTCTGGGAATCTGACTGACACACACACATACATACCCTGCCGTCTTCACCCCTTTCTGCATTGTGGAAACCTCATGCATTTGGTGCACAGACATAAACAGGGCAAATACTGATACTATACAAGGTAATAAAGTAAATTTTTTAAAAATTGCAAAATTTAGTGAGGTTTTTTTTTCTTAGGTTGAAAGACAATTTCCCTCCAAGTGCATAAACACACGTGTGGTTGAGATTAGAAAGTGTAGAGGCATAGTGACAACCCTCCAAACAGACTGTTCTGCTATCCAGAAAGGACAGTCTACAAATGTTTAGCTCTCTACTTGTTAGTGCTATGTTAGGATGAACAATATTTATTAGTGACAGACTTGTCTTTAGCCAGCCACCTCATGTCTTGAAACTTTTCTCTTGTATGCTAGTTCTGTGAATTGTTTTTAGCTATGAAACATGAATGTTCTCTGGCTTATGAGTCTTAGTAACTCACATATGGGAATGTGTTCCTTTGTCTCCAGATTTCCCATGGTAGTCACTAACAAATCACTGAATTCACCCAACGCTAGCCATGGCTGGATATACAGCCAGGGGCAAGCTCAAGCACTGGTATTTTCTTATTTAAGTAAGAAAGCATATCATACTATATAAAAATTAATGCCATTTTGTTACAAAGACTGTGTCACATTTTCTGTAATCGTATATGTTTATTACAATTAATGGAAAGAAAATTTGGGAGGGTATTTACTCAGCTCTGGAGAGTTAGAGGGATTATATGATTTAGAGGGAGTTTAGTATAACAATGTTTGAATTGCTTGCCAGGAAGTTTTTTTAAAATCTATTTATTAGCTATTTATAGGTGTTGTATCCACCTTTAAAAAAATAGATTAAAAGTAGTATCTGTCAATATCTTTCTGGTTGTTTTAACCTAGTAAATCCACTAATGGAGTGATACAATCTTGGAGTAGTTTGGGATTAAATATGTTCGTATACTTTAAGGCTGAGGAGAACTGAGTCTTTTTAATTTTTTTTGAGATAGGATCTTACCCTGTAACCTTGGCTGTCCAGGAGCTCACTTTGTAGACCAGGCTCATCTTGTACTTACAAAGATCCACCTGTCTGTGTCTTCCAAGTCCTGGGTTTAAAGGCATTGCTCCAGTATGGGGACTGGACCACTGAATCTTACAGCCAGTCAAGTTGTTCACATGGTTTTAAATAGTCCTTGTAAGGACAGGTGTGGTTGCAAATGCCATTAATCCCAAGACTTAGAAGTCTGAGGGAGGAAGTTGGAGAGAATAGGCTAGCCTCAGCTACCATAGCAGGGCACTGCCTCAAATAAGGAAACAAATTAGCAGGTTTTCTAAGAAGGCCCCCCACCCTCCCATCCCAGCTGCTCCTTTTTTTCTTCTGTGAAACAAGCTCTCACATTACAGGTCAGGCTGGACTAGAACACCGCAACCCAAGCTGTCCTTAGGCATGCCATCCTTCCGTACCATCTTCCCAGGTACACTTAGAGACCTAGGCCACTACACCTGGTTATACGAAAGGCTGTTTTCTACGATAGTACAGATCGAGGGGCTGGGAACATAGCTGTCAGATGAATGAGATCATTGTCCTCTAGGGGTTGTAGTTAGAGAGTTCTACAAATGGTGAGATGATCAAAATGGCAGCGCTTGTGGAAGAAGGAAATGGCAGAAAAGTCAGACCAATGTCTCCATTCTTATCAAATGTGAATTAATCCTAATCATTATCATTAACTTTCCTATATTTTTGTTCTAGGAAAAGAAGGCTGCACTGGAAAAGGAGCGGGAAGAAAGGATAGCTGAGGCTGAAATTGAGAACTTATCTGGAGCCAGACATCTAGAGAGTGAGAAACTTGCTCAAATATTGGCAGCCAGAGAATTGGAAATTAAACATATTCCATCTGATGGCCACTGTATGTATGGAGCACTTGAAGATCAGCTGAGGGGACAGGACTGTGCCCTGACGGTGGCTACCCTAAGGAAGCAGACTGCTGAGTACATGCAAAGCCATTCAGACGACTTCCTGCCGTTTTTAACAAACCCCAATACAGGAGATATGTACACTCCAGGTATTTAGCTTTCCTCACTACATTTTGTTAGTGTTTCTGGTTTTCAAATAAAGTGCTTCCTGAGTAGCAAGGAAGACCTTTCTTAATGAAGACAAAAGATCATTAACATTTAGGCAGATTTATTTTCTGTAATTTGAGGCGATGTAGATATATTTTACTCTATCTCTTAAGTACTTAACAATTTTATAGTTAAAATATATTAATTGTTATAGTCAAGAAAATAGAGGTTAGTCATCAAAATAAGTAGGGCTAGTCATTATCGAAAGATGTGTATTATGTTTAACAAAGTTAGAGGTGACGTTTTGATCACTTTGTAAGTATGCAGGCGTATGGCATCAAGACCATGAGCAGAATATGATTATGAAAACTAAATCCTATGTTCAATAAAGTATAGCTAGGAAGGTGACTAGTTAGGTAAATCCCGTGAACAGTGTTCCCTGTTGAAGTGGTTATCAAGGTAGAGTTTTTATGATGCTCTATGCTGGCGAGAGTGATGAAACGGAGGGAAGACCCCAGGCAAGGCAGTGGCCACTGGGAGTTCCATGGCCAGGGGGCTTGGGAAGGGATGTATAGGCTGACTCCTGTAATGACTTCTGCCCCCATGGAAGAAGGTAGAGCATAGCCCAGAAGCCACAGAATGAGCACTGGCAGTGAGTCGGTCATTGTGGTGAGTGGGGCATGCCTTAGGTAGCTGGACATCTCAAGTGTGACTGACTTCATGTATCAGAAATCTTAAGTGTGTCTACCCCACTCCGCTAGTGGTAGAATATTTAATTCACGCTGCATCAAAGAAACAGACAAAGGATTTAGTTCATTCAGTCAACTTTTATTGAAGGCCATGGTGTGCAAAGTATTTTAGGGACTGTTTTGAACAATGAACTTAATAGTGAAAGAGGTTAACCTGCAGGTATATTGTCTTTTAGTTTTAGCTTTCCTTCCTTCCTTGGACAGGAAGGATGTTTGGCCCCGTTTTATTTTTGTTTTATGTGTATGGTTTGCCTGCATCTGTGTGTGTATGTACCATGTCTTAGTCCTTGGGGGCCAGAAGAGGCTTACAAACAGATGGGAGCTTTTTCCTGGGTGCTAGGAGTTTAACTCTTTCCCAGATTCTCTGAAAGCAGCAAATGCCACCCAGCCATGGCACCATCTCTTGTTTAGCCCATTTTAATGTGTTACATTTAGTAGTGTATTTTTGCGGTAATATGCCTATCATAAATTCAGAGATTAGGCCTTTTACTTGTCAAGGCCCATTCAGTAAAATCTCTTCCTTAGCTAAAACTGACACTGATACAGATCATGGAAAGATATGTAAGGCGGCAAGCAGAGAAATTATTTGCTGCTGCCCTGGGCAGATTAAGCTCATTTGTACCTTAATTCTTTATAGGCTCTTGCAATAAGCCCAAATATAGAGAGGCTACCTATTTTAACTTTGTGTTACATTTTGCATGCAGTTTGGGCTTAGAGCAGTTGTCAGGATGGTGAGTACCTGACACTTCGGAGTCCTTGCTTTAGATGATGGTGAGAGCAGTTAATTACATAGTCTCTGGGTCTCAGCTGGAAGGTCAGAGGCAGAAGTGCTTTGCTCTTCCATAGAAAGATGGTGGAAAGGTGGGGCGGGTGTGTTTAGTGTACTTCTGAAGGGGGGTGTTCTTGATCATGGATGGTGGAGCTACCGAAGAGATGGTGGGCCGTGATTTCAGAAGTTCTTGTGCTCTGTTTCCTACAGAAGAGTTTGGGAAGTACTGTGACGATATTGTAAACACAGCAGCGTGGGGCGGTCAGCTTGAGGTAAGCTGCTGCACAGTGCTTGTGGATATTAAGTTATTTCTGAATCCCACTTGTAGTTTTTACATGTTTTTCAGCTAAGCCCAGTTCTCTTTGATGATGTCTTTTTATTTCTATATTTGCCATTTTTCTCCTGACAAAGAAATAGAGCTATACGTTCTTGTGTCTGTGATTAACTATGTCCCCTTGTGTAAGTGAAGTATGATTTCATCTTAAATACCCCAGACTTGGATTTATGACTTCACAGAAGCTGGTGTTGCGTCTGTGTGTTGTTATTTGAGATGCCAATCTGTTAGATTTTTCTGTATTTAAGAAAAATGAAGACAATAAAATGAAGACTTACTTGGTGTGGTACACACCTATAATCCAAGCTGGTGAGATGCCCTCTTGGATACTAGCCTGAGCTACACAGGAAGACCCTGTCACAAAAAAGAAAAGTTGTTGATTTTATTCCCTGAAGGTGAATTTTAATCTACTAGTTCAATGCTGCAGAAATAACTTCTCCTTTATGTCAGAAATAGAAAAGAACCATGGTTGGACCTTTTATGAGACCCGTAATCCCATCATTAGGGAGACTGAGGCCAGAGGAGTAGTTAACACCAGCCTAGGCTGTGCAAAATAAAAATTGTATTTTGTATAAAACTTATTGTAACGCATTTGTTACAATTATCTATTGAATTCCTCCTTGATAGTGGATTACATGAAGGTAATAAATCAATGCATTGGCATTTTGTATAAGAAAACAATAGAAACTTAACATTATTTCTTTGAGCATTAATTTTTAACATTTACTCTTAACTATGCTTAATTACATCAAAACATCTATTTAATATTTAAGCCTGGTGGTGACAAGCAGTCTGAGGTATTAAAGGATGAGACGGTAAATCCTAGGCTCATGTTCTGACTTTTCCTCTGTGCCTTGGCTGATTCTCCAACTTCATGGCCTCTAGTTTTTAGATGATTCAGTAAGACCCTTGTAGTCTATGAGTGTGTGAACTCAGATGCCAGGTGACTGCCCCAGCAGTGTCAGTGTTCTGTGAAGGTGATGGGTGTCTTCAGTGGTCTGTGCTCCTGAAGACCCTTTACACCACTGGTTGAAGATGGGATGTAAATGTTCCCTGGCAGTTTTTGACTACAGTGCTGTAGTTGGACCTCTCCACCAGAGGGAACCATCCTCATTGTTTTCTCTCCTGATTCAGACCAGCGAATGTCCGGCTAGTAATGACAGGGATAAGGAGACCTTATCCTTTAATGTAAAGTGCCTTTAATGTAAAGGTTGACAGAGTGACTTAGGATGGTTTTGGATGCTTAATTCTGTTAAAGTGAGAAAATTTGAGACACTTTTAAAAAACATCTTTGGAAGGGTATTTGCTCATTTATTCAATGCTTTTGAATTTCTTTAAAGTACAAGTTGTTTTCATGGTTCGATAATGTATATTTTTTGATCAAATCCAAAGCCAAAAGACAATCTATACAGTGTGTGTATGTGTGCTCTTGGGTGTGTGGTCACATGAGAGCCACAATGCACTTGTGGCAGTCGGGATAGCTTTTAGGAGCTGATGTTCTTTCTACCGTATGGATCAAGTTGTCGGGTTGGTGGCAAGGGCCTTAAACTTGCTATGCCATCTCATTGGCCCTATTATATCGCTTTTTGAAGACATTGCTTTGCACTCTATTCTGTGCTAGTTTTAAAAAAATTTTAAAATGTGTTTCAGAGGAACATTTTTCAAAATAGAATATGGGATTTTATTTTATTTTTTCATGGAGCATAGAATCCATTCCATATTCTTGAAGTAATTTTAACTTTGTTTCAAAGCCCCCTGAAGGTTCTACGCTCGTGGTGTAGATTTTGTGATTGGGACAGGCACATACATTAGGGGGTTGGAAGCTGGTGGGGATGGATGTGGGTAGAAACTCAGGCTCTGCCCTCAGTCTCCTCTAACACCCTTCTATCTCAGATTCTAGGCTAAAAAGTAACAGTAAAGTGAGGATGCTGGTCCTCACTGGAACACTAGTTAGTACTTGGGAGGCAGAGGCAGGAGGACTCCAAAGTTGAGGCCAGCCTGCTCTACATAGCAAGTTCCTAACTATTTGGGGTCATGTCAAAATCAATAAACAAACAAGTCCCCCTCCCAAAACAAAAACAAGACAACAGTGACAAAAACCCTCAACTCACCAATATTTGTTCCATAAAGTTATGACGACTGGATGAACTAATCCACATAAAGTGTACACAGGATTATAGTTTTAGTCCATAGTTGTGTCAATAGTTTGTCAGTAGTTGTTAGCATCACTTTAATTACTGGCTGCTATTCATTAGACATGAACCCAAGGTTTTATTGCATATTATATAATTAAAGTAATATAGCTTGCTGACCAGATGGAGATCCTAGCACTAGGCGGAACAATTCACATACGTATTGTTCGGTTCTTGCTGACAGTTACAGAGCTGTGGTTCTTGATACTGACTGACTGCATTAGCATCGTCTGAGAAGCTTTGAAAAGTGAACCTCATGTTTTGCCAGACCTTATTCCCTGTCCTTTGGCTGGTAATAATTTGGTCTGATGCTTAGCCGCTGGTACTTAAACATCTGTAGCATTATGAAAAATGGAATGTTTTCAACTTCAGAGACTGTAATAAGCAGTGTACTCTTCACCCGCTTCACCAGGCTTGACATTGACAACTCCGGCCTTGGATGCAGTTATTTATTTAATTTATTCTTTCAGCAATTCACTAAAAAACTAAGTGTCCATTTACCTGAGCTCTTGGTGCTCATATGAGCAGAGCAAATCTCTGCTCTAACTGGTTGCCATGTTCTGTGTATGTAGTTCATTAATTTGTGATTTGAGTAAGATTTACATTTTTTCTTGCTAATCCAGTTTCCTCCTTGTAGCTAAGAGCTCTGTCTCACATCTTACAAACACCAATCGAGATACTACAGGCAGATGCTCCTCCTATTATAGTTGGTGAAGAGTATCCGAGGAATCCATTAGTACTCGTGTAAGTACCTAGGAAATTTTACTGTTTTATTTTTCGTTATTAAAATAAAAAGGCATGTGAAAGATTTTAGGTTGTATATACTGACTAATCAAAATGCTGTAATTATCTGAATTAATTGTTTATGTTAAAGGCAAACATAGAACTAGAAAGCATCTGAATTATGTAAATTGTAATTTACATAATTGCATAGACTATTGAGCCTTTTTTTTGGGGGGGGGGTATGAGTTAAGAATAAAGTTCTTAAAAAAAAAAAGTTCTTCCAAAGGCTGTGAAGCTAGGGCTAGTTCTGTGCGTTGCTCACGTGACATCACTAGCGCCAAGTTTTAACCGCCGTGCTTCATGCTGTGGGTGTATTTGCAGGAGTGGGACCTGACCCTTCATACTCAGCTTGGAGGAATAATTTCTCTAGTTGGTCTCGCGTGTGTGTGTGTGTGTGTGTGTGTGTGTGTGTGTGTGTGTGTGCGCGCGCATGCGCACACGTACGCTCAGTCTTCATGTGTGCATGTTTGAGCTCATTGAGCCCTCAGCATCTTAGCCTTTGCGCTTCTAGTACCTGGACTACTTGTTTACTTCCAAAACTTGTCACATAATGTTGACCTCTTAATGAATATGCTAATAACAGTACATTAATGATCTCTGTGGACTGAGATATTCAGAGTTTGTAATTATATATGTCTGTATACTACACACATTTATATATATATATATATATATATATAGTAAATAACTCATCAAAATACAATTTCATTCTTTTCATTTCAGATACATGAGGCATGCGTATGGCTTAGGAGAACATTATAATTCTGTTATACGGTTGGTGAACTCAGCTACTGAAAATTGCAGCTAGTTTTCAAAATGTTACACTGTTTTTTCGAGTGTGCCAATCTACCAAGTGCTAGATTGTTGTAAATGCTACTGAAAAACACAGCTACCGTAAATGAGCTTTATGAATAAGCTTACTCACAGGCTTTTTAGAAATACATTGGATTAACTTTAATCAGTGCTCTCTTAGTGGCATTTTTAGAATTTAAAGTCTGTTGTGGAGAATATCATTCATAGACCCAGGTATTACTCTTCGCACTAATTAATTTTAGTTGTCCTGCACATTCTGATTTGGAATAAATTTTGTTTTAAATTTTGGCCCCACAGCTTTATGTTCCAAAAGTAAGGATTTCAATTTAATTTTTCTTACAAGTATGGAGACTCGGTCTCTCTTCATAGGAACACATTGTAGTGCGTGTGGCCCCAGTGACTTTGGTGTTACTAGGGCCAGCAGGGGCCACTTTTTATGGAGCACATTTCTGCTGCTAAGAAGAAACTACTTCAGTAGTTAAGTTTTGAATCCTTACATGAGAATCAGTATAGTTAAAGAAATGAAACAAAATCATTGGTAAATAGGTGTTGATTGTGTCAATTTTGAACCTAACAAATTGGAGATTTCCCTTTTATGTATGTGTACCTTTAAAAGTTTGTAGCTCCTGCATGCTGGTTTTCCAACCAGAGGCTGGAGTTAGAGTCGAACCTTGTTTCTTTTCACAAGTGAGAATTTTTACATTTTCCCCACACTGCTCAGCTGCTCTGCTTTCTCTAGAACCTTTCCTACTGAGGCAGGCATCCAGTGGCCTCATTGCTCGCCTGTGCAAGGTGGTGCTGAGGTACTGCAGGACGGCCATGGCCACGTTCCCTTGTTAGGTCTTTCCCCTTTCCAGCTGTCCTGACAAGATCTCGGCTTGGGCTCACTTTCTAGGACTCAATGAAAACCCTGGCTACAAATTATTTCATTACATAATGTATCACTTTTTTTTCACTCGGATGTTTGACTGTTATATTTATGTTTAGGAACAGTTGAAGGCCGCCGTTGAGAAGCAGGGAGCTGTGGTAAAGTTCAGAATCTTATGTGCAATGAGTCACGCCCCTCAGATTTTCAACCACTTAGAACAGTGTTCTCTGTGAGAGTTGTGCCCACACACACGAGTGTGTTTGCTGTTCTTATGTAACAGTGTACCGTGGCATGGAGACCCAGCTCTAGGAGAGCACTGGCCTATGGTGCATGAGACGCAAGGTTCAATTTCTAGCACCAACAAAACACAACAATTTGTGAAAATGAAACTTTGTTGTGATCTGTTTTTTTTCGAAGTTAGTAATATAAGATTGAGCATCATGTTTATAATATTTGGGCTTTTGATCCATGTATACATCTGAGTAAATAATGGGCTTATGATGTTAAAAGCAGGTAACAGTGTGGCAAGCTGGCAGAGACTGGTCAGCAGAGCAAGGACTTTGTGAGATCATTTCAGCTGACAAAAACATACTCTGCCTGCTACACATTGTATTCTAAAGGGTGTCTGCTTTGTAACTTTTGATCCTTTTTTATTCTGGAATTTATAAAAGCATAAAGTTGTAAAATAAATGTTTTGAACTTATTTTGAAGTAATGTTATCATCTTATAGTATCAGCCTTAAGGAGTAACAAAACATCATGAAACAATAATTGAAAATTCTGTTTTCAACAAAGATACTCTGAAATAACTCATTAATGTTTCATTGTTTTGACAAGAATTCAAATGTACTTAATTATGTATTTCTAATTTTTGTTTATATGTTTTATTTTAATATGGCCAGTATATTTATGAATATAATGTATGGCCCACTTCCACCATTTTAGCTATAAATAGAAGTCTTTTAAGAATGGTAGATGTTAATTTAAAAACAATGTATGCAAATTAAGTTTGCTGCTGCTGATCTGATGGAACTTCCACAAGCTTTCTTTAGTTCTGATTGAAAACATTTATGTCAAAATTCTGGAATGTGTCTTCAGCCAAGGATTTTATCTACTTACATATATTTATAGCCTGTAAAAAGTAAAACAAAGAATGTGTAACTGTTGTGAGCAAGATAGCTTTGCACATAATATCTGATGTTTACCAAAAAGAATAAATGATAAAGGAGTTGAATCAACATGTCTTTGTTCAAATTGTCTTTTTTTTTTAAAAAAATAGTTTCAGAATTTAGCAGTAGAACTCAGTTTGCTTTCTAGCTTTATCCAGGTTTTTTTCTTAACATATTGAGAATGTTACAATCACAGATTCTTGCACTTAAGGGCCTCTGAATAAATACAGGAGCCTAAAGTAAAGAGAGATAACAAAGCATTGACCAGTTAAGCTACTGCTTTTAGAAGAAATAAGGTGGAAGCTTGGGACTGTGTTGATCAATGGATGTTTATTTTGGATCAGAAAGTTGTAAAAACATTGTGTAAGATTTATGAGGTTCTGTTGTTTGGTTGTTTTTGTTTTGTTTTTTAAAGAAGGGCATCAGTGGAAGGCACATCTGTGCCATCTGGTGTCTGCAAATTGGTACCTGCCCACAGTTATTAGTATCTTGGTCCACTTGTCATGAACCAGTGAAAGAGCAAATCAATTGATTTTTTAGAATGTAATTGCTGGTTTTATAACTTTAACTTTAGTTTTTAACATTAGTTGAGCAGATGGTTTTTTCTCTATTAAGTTTATTTATTTTCTCTTATTTAAAATCCTTCTCCATCTTTAAACTCTGGTAGCATAAGTTCTTTCTCTTGAATCTGCTCTTGTTTTCTCTGATTGAATACCTCTCCTTGACTCTTTCCTGAATATCCACCCTTGGTTCAATCACTGACCTCACTTTGACTCTCCCCACTTAACCACCCACTCATGTTCTCTCCTCACTGAACACCTACCCTTCTCACCTGACAGGAAACTGCTGAGCTTGTATTCAGAGGCAAATGCTTTACCTACTTCACCTTTCTTCTGCTTTCCCCAGTCAATTGGGGAAGAAAAAAAAAGAAAAAAAAAGAAAAAAAAGAAAGTCCCTTCTTAGGCACTTGTCTCTAGACCCTCACACCCAGGCTAGATTGGTTAATGTAAGACTGTCTTAGGTTTCTATTCCTGCACAAACATCATGACCAAGAGGCAAGTTGGGCAGGAAAGGGTTTATTCAGCTTACACTTCCACGTTGCTGATCATCACCAGAAGAAGTCAGGACTGGAACTCAAGCAGGGCAGAAAGCAGGAGCTGATGCAGAGGCCACGGAGGGATGTAACTTACTGGCTTGCTTCCCCTGTCTTGCTCAGCCTGCTTTCTTAAAGAACCCATATGGTACCACCCACAAGGGGCCCTCCCCCCTTGATCACTAATTGAGAAAATGCCTTACACCTGGATCTCATGGAGGCATTTTCCCAACTGAAGCTCTTTACTCTGTGATACACAGGTTGTCCTCTGATTTCACATGTGCCATAGGAACTTTATAGTTGTTTTATTTCAGCATAGTTAGCAAGGCTAGCTAGTATGATATACTGAAATACTTCATTGCCTTTCCAGACGGCTGATGAAGTGTTAATTGGCTAAATCAAGGTCTCTTGTGACTTCTTTTTTAGATCATCCATGTTGATAGTTTTAGCCAGCATAGTACTACCATGGGGATGAATGGCGGGTTAAAGTGCTCTGAGTGAGGGCCTCTGGGAGAGGCGGGACTTGGCTGGAAATTTGACCGAGCTCACCCCATGGCACCACGGGGCAGCTGTGAGAAGCCGAGGGACACAGCCCGGGAGTGGGGGATCGAGGCCTACGGTCCTGAGGGACTCCGTCTGGTTCTCAGGCTCTTGGGCATCCCTGGCAACACTGGATGCCACAGTAGAGCTGAGAACCGAGTGGGGGCCCGAGGACTGAATCTAGTCCAGGCCGAGGGGGAAAGTCAGGGAAGAGCCCGGCTGGGTCCCACCAGGGACAGAGTCTTCGGCTTGTCAGCAGCTAGCTGGCTTGGTTTGGTAGAGGCCCTGGCTGGGAGCACTGAGAGACCTTCTGCGGGAGACTAGATGGCAGGCTCTTTAGACAAAGGCCTGTTCCATTGTTCTCCATGGCAGATCCCGATGAAGAGAGAGTCCATGGTTCTATGTCATGGCAGAGAGGGGCGATGACTGAAACCATACCCCAAAACCTCAGGGTGGGCCTGAGGTTAAAATACCTTTTGCATGGAGGAGTGGCTGGGAGGGGGAGTTTATTGGCTAGGCCTCTAGGTATCTCATTAAAATTGAGATGTCTTGAGGCTATGTGATTACACCTCTACTTGTGGAGGGGCTTGGGGCGTTGCTCTTAAATGACTGATGGTCACAGACCTATGGAGAGCTGCGGCTTCATGGCTGGAGCCTGGGGTCCAGGAGCATGGCAAAAAAGCCTATCGTCCCTTGTATGGTTATCTCGTGCTGGGGACCCCCTACTTGGTCTCTGGGGTTTTAAACCTTAGCTCAACCAGAAACCAGGCTGCCTTTCATGGTCCTACAGATGAATACTAACTCCAGATTTATGAGTTCGTAAGAGATAAGATGACCTTGTTAAAAAGTAGGTTGTTTTTGAATCTTGTGTCCTGCTGTTGTGATCTTCTCCCAACAAAGAAACGTTTCTAGACTGCCCTTCAGTTTACAGGTTGACAGTGGGCTTTCCTTGTTTTTATACAGTAGGATGAAGTTATTGGGGTTGTCTCATGGACTTTGCCAGAAGAGAGTATTCTGATATTTCAGCAGATAAACTATGTAGGTTAGAGTTGGTTATGTGGCCTAAGCCAAATACAGAAGAATCCAAAAGAATAGTCATGGGATATTTAGAGACTATTGTTAATCTTTGTCATACGCACTGAAGATAGTTTAATCTAGGATCAGACAATGAATCTTAATTTCAAACTCTTTACACCTCTTGCTTGTTATAAATCAGGAATAGTATGTCTCTAGTAGAACTATATTCCTGTTCTTATGGCGGCAGTAAAATGCTTAAGTAACAAGGAAAAAGACTTTTCTTCTCACAGTTGGAGAGTTTAGTTCGTCTCAATAGGCAGTGCATGATGACAGGAACGTGGGTCACATTGCCCCTCAGTAAGGGAGAAGATGGGTGTCATTGCTGAACTTGTTTTCCTTTGAGTCAAAGACCCTAATCCATGAAATGGTGCCTGCCACCTCTGCTTAAGGTAGTTCGTCTCACCTCAGATAGTCCAGTCTAGAAGTGACCTTAGAAAAATGATCAGAGGTCTGTCTCCTAGATAATTCTAGCTTCTATCAAGCTGACAACATCACAAGAACTACAATGAAAACTTAGGTGAGGTTAGAGAGACAGCTCAGTGCTTAAGGACTCATAGTGCTCTTGCAGAGGACCCAGTTTTATTCCCAGCACTCGTGGGGTGGTTCACAGCTGCCTGTAACTCAGGCTCAAGGGCGCTATGTCCTCTTCTGGCCTCCAAGGGAACGTACTTATATATACACATGTCTTCACATAGATAAGCATGCATATGCATAATTAAAAGATAAATATAAAAGTATAGAGCCTAAAGACTTCCTGGGAAACCATCATTCCTTAACAAGAAAAGGAAAAATTAAGGTAATTTTAGCTAGCATTTTAGCATATTCTATGTGATTTATGCTTATGAGAACAGTTATTCTATAAATGATCTTTGTTTTTAATCTTTGGGAAGAGAGGCAGAACCATAATAAGACATTAATCTCTTGGAAAACTAAACTCTCAAGACAGTTTATAAATCAACTTTGAAAGGCCAGGGGCAAGGAAGGCTTTCCTCTTGCCTCCGGTGGCCAGGTTGAGACCACCAGAGTGGGAGAAGATAAAAATCACAGCTGTTCTGTTTTGTTTCTTATCTAATATCTTGAATTTTCTTGCAGTCTGTTTAGGAGTTTGGTTGATTTAGCAATGTTTACAGTTTTGGTTATGATAGTACCCTTAAATGAGTTCTTAAATTGTGGCTATTCAGAACCAATCAGCCCAAATTGGGAACACACCTTTCCTGAGTTCATAATGAACGGTCAAGTGCTTCTTAGAAATACTTGCTGTATGCTGCGATGTATGGGCAATGCTTGTTCTAATTATTGCTAAATGCGACACAATTACACAGTTACCACAATTACCAGTGGTTTGATTGTGTGGCTTTGAGTTTTCTACATTGCTCACTGATCTGGATGTAACCCCCACCACATGCAGAAACGCTTCTAAAAACTACCAGGTTCATTTTGATTTTAGTGGAAATCACTATTGCCTTTAAGCCCGTGGCTCGCTCCCTCACTGAGAGTCTCTGCTTCCGAAACTCAGCTCTTTGCTGGTTCTAACTCCATGGGCTCTGTTCTGGTCCAGCCCTTTTCTCATCATTTTCAGGGTATTATCCATGACTCTCTCACATGACTTTAAAGCATCTAAAGTTGGTGTGCAGAATACAGCAGTTATATTTTGTTTGGCCCATGTAGAGATTTAATTTTCTTTAAAAGAAGGATTAGTTGGTAGTTTAGAAACAAGTAGATTTCACTTTAAAATTCTTGTTTTCACCTTTTCGAGAAGAAAACTTCAAAGAGTTGTTGATGCCAAGCCAGGGTTTCCTGGCAGGGCTCAGTGGGAAGCTGTTAGCAGCTGTCTGCTGTAACAGGACAGGCAATCTGCTTAGTGTCTGCTAACTTGTGTTTTTTGTCTCCATCAGACTTACCCAGTGTCCAAGCCACAGTCCTGGCGTTACTGTAAGCCATTCTTTCCTGTGCTTCTTTTGTTTATTCCCTGTTATTGGCCTTTGTAGATGTTTAGAAATTGATTGGTTTTGGTTTTATCTCTGTGTTCTGTTTTCTACCTCCACCCCTTTATTGGCTATTTCCTTCTGATTTGTATGTTTTTAATATTCGGTAGAAAATATGTGTGTATCTGTATGTTTTTAAAACAAATTTTAGAGCAGTTCATCTCAATAGATGATAATTAAATTGCTTCTCTGGAATCAGGTCCCATTGGCAAAAGAACAAAACTTACTATAAGTTTTTGTGATGCTTCCATGAACTTAAGGAAAGTTGGTTAAAGATTGTATTCTCTATCAGAGGAACTAAGAAGTCCTTATTTATGTAATTATGCTGGTGGTATTTGAGGATGAAGCTTTAAAAATGACCTTACTTAGCATTAAGAGTGGATAATTCTGTATTTTTTCATCAGTGACATGGTTTTCCAAATTTTATGAACTACTCATGGAGATCCAATCACCTAACCCATGTAAAGTTTTTTTGTGTACCGTTTCTTGACAGTTCATTATTTAGCCCTTCACTTGAACTCCTGTAAGAAGGGTTACTTAGGCATTCAGATATCTAATAAATATAGTGAAGTAGGGATGGATAAGGAAGTAGATAGCTAAGTGTGGTGGTAAATGCCTTTAATACTAGCACTTGGAAGGCAGAGCCAGCAGGATCTCTGTGAGTTCAAGGCCAGCCTGGTTTACATAGAGAATTCTAGACCAGTCACAGTAAGAACTCATCAAACAAAGAGGAATAAAGAAGAGGGTGTTGTCCCATGAATGGCAGAGGGAGGCAGGAGCTGTGTGTGGTGTGCAAGTGTTAAGCCAGGTCATCTGAGTAGCACTTATATCTCAACGTTTAAATAACAGTGGAGCTCTTGATTTATTTGTGTATGTAAGATTGCACAAAAGCAAATAGAACTTTAATTGAACACTCATGTTGTGCCAGGAGCTGTGCTAAATAGTTTACGTGCAGGGGTTTGGTTTGTTCACTCCCCAATGCAGGTTTGGTGTTTTCATCCCTGTTGTAAAGATCAGGGAGGAGCCTCAGAGAGAGAGAGACGAGCTCTTTTTCCTTGCCACATGGCTAGTCATCAGTAAGGCTCTTGCCGGAAGGCGGGCCTGTGGCTGTACAAGGCCCTAGTATCAAACTTTCTATTTCCATGTTTGCTTTAAAAAGTAAACCAAGAGAAACCAGTGCCATTTATTATAGGACAGAGAATTACTATAGCAGTTTTGAGCATAGAGCGTCTGCTAGTTTGAAAACTTTTACCCAAGTCCCAGACCACACTTTAATCACAAAATAAGCTTGCCAAAACAAGTCAAGGAAATGCATTGGTTTCTTTCATAATCTGTATTTATGAATTCCTGGTTTTTCATGCATTTTCCTGGCTTTAAAAAAATCTGTCAGTTTTTCACAGGGGTCTTTGTTACATTCAGAATTAGCTAGATACTTTCATATCATAGTATTTTATTTAGTAAGTGCAACTAGCCTTCTCTTTATCAGTGAAATAAATGGCTGTTTTCACTTTAGGTCCTTGACATCCTAGGATATATAATTGAGTATTCTCATAGCACTTTGTACTTCCAGAGTCATTTATAATCATTAGTTAGCTATTTCCCAGGCGTCTCTGTGGAATAGACTGGTATGCCCTCTTGTTGTTTTACTGATGAGAAAGAAGATAGAGCCAGTTTGACTGACTTGAAGTTCACATAGTAAGTCATTAACTCTGGTCTGGATTAGCATCCAGCTTTAGCTTCTTGGTCCTTGCTGGATTCACAGGCTGGTGTTTTAAAAAGCTGATGATTTTTCAATTTTCTTGCCAAATGGTTTGATTTCTGCTTGCTGGGAAAGCTCCTGATGCCAGCATTCCATGAGGCTCTGCAGTAGGCAGTTCAGCAACCCTCTCATTTGTAGCTGCCCACACATGGCGGTGTATTTAAGATATAGGTCCAAATTCAAGAATCTGAAAAAGCAGACTCATGTCTTTTTCATTCCATTTTCTAGGTTTCTAATGTCTATAAACCTGGACTTTGACAATGTTCTTGTCTTGTCAGATATCTTCCTGTACTTCTGTGTACCCTCTTCCTTCATACCACAAGTGGTCATCTAATGTACCTGCAAAAGACGAATGGCAGTCATAATCTTACCCACATTTATAACGTGACTTCCCATTTTTATCCCTCCCTGTCTGTTGTACAGAAGCTGCCTCGTGGTGGGTTAGAAGCAATAGCCCTGTGCTATGTATTTTGGGTATCGCCTGGGTAGTCTTTTGAAGCTTTAAAATTGTTGGACCCTCATTTTTGGTTGTTCACCCAAGCTTAATGAACATCTGTTGGGTGCCTGCTCTGTCAGTTACGCTGTTAGAGATTGTCATTCAAATGTCGCTTAGTATATAATAGCAAGGGAAAATAAGAAAAGAACACAAAATAGAAGATACAGAATGCTAAGTGGAAATTAAAGCCTGCTTTATAGAAACTATTCTCCTTAGTACAAAGCTTCCACAGCCACATGAATAGCATGAGCAGAGGGGTAAGTGTGCCTGATGTCCTCACAAATGGTTTCCTGAAGGCTGTAAAAGGAATGGCCTCTTATGTATATGACACTAGACTGGTGGGCATTTTTAGCCCACTACTGGGGATATTCTGACTGAGGAGCAATGAGGGGCCATGGAATATTTTATGGCAGAAGTATAGATTTTATTACAGAAATATAGTTGATGCTAGGAATGCCCAGCGGTAGAGTGCTTACCCAGTGTGTGTAAAGTCCTGAGTTCAGTCCTCAGCACTATACAAGATAAAGAGTGAGAGAAGACAGATGGGTAAGGACAGTAGTGGTTGAATCCAAGACTGTGGTATAAATATAAAACAGTCCAGGTGAGAAGTTGTGTGTCTTTCTGTCGTTAGCAGTGGGAGGAAAAGCATGACAGGTAGGAACTTGATGGCAGGGTGGGTTTGTGCTGAATAAACTCAGCCAAGCTAGGATTTTTGTGCAGAATCCGTGTAGTTTCAGGGCACTTCTGGCTATAAGACACATTACACACAAAATTTAGAAGTCTTATGTTGCAGCTTGGAAAACAGTGGTTTTTGCAGGGGCATTATGGTTCACTTTGAGTGTTAACTTGACCACATTTACAACCACCTTACAGGCATACTTCTGAACACAGCCGTGAGGATGTTTCTAGAGAGGATTGATGAGGGGCAAGAGCTGCTTTCAGCATGGGTGGCACTTCAAGAGTGAGGGCCCAGGAAAAGGCCCTGTCTGCATTTGCAGCTCAGGCCTGCATTAGTGCAGTGGTTGCTCCTTTCCCCGCAGCTCCCTTCTGCCATCAGACTCCAACTTCCTGGAGGGAACTCATACCAGCAGTGCTCCAGAGAGCTTCCAGGCTTCCATTGCCAGACGGGAACAGCTGAGGTGTCCTCCTCCATAAACTGAGTGGCTCCCTTGCCTGTTCATCTCAAAGACAATCATTGCTAAACTGCCTTGCTCCTAATATCTAAGCCGAGCTGTTAAATCCCCATATGTATCACATATACAGTTGATTGGTTCTGTTTCTCTAGAGCAGCCTGCCTGATAAGGCACCACCTGCCGTTGCAATTTTGCTGGCTTAGTTGCAATGTATTCATGCTGAACTTGCATTTCCTCTTGACTTCTGTCATATCTCCAGCTTCTCAGGGCAGACACAGTATTGGTCTCAGAAGCAGTAGGCTCCAGGGCCTCCTAAATCACATGAGTTTAAGTTTACACAACAAATTCCATTTTCTACACAATGCCTACTTTTGGGTTCATTTTCTTATTTAAATTCTTTGGCTGCTATAACAAAAATACCTAAGTGAGTCATGGGAGTGGGCCTCAAGTGTTATAAGTCCTGTATAGACTATTAATGGGAGACTTAAGTCATAATAGGAGGCTATTGGTGAAGAGTTAAAGAGCTGAGGAAAATACCAAGCTAAAGGAAAGGTAGCTTCTGGGTGTACCAGGAAGTTTAGTACAGCTATTTGCCTTAACAGTGAGAAGTGAACATATGTCGTGAATGCTTGCTCTAGCTAAGGGTTTCTAAATATTTTGTCAAAAATGCTGTCAGGATGATCGTAAAAGACAAATGATCAAGAAAAAAACCTTAAATATAAGGGAGCATGTCTTTGGGGGTTTGAACAGGAAGCTAATGGCTATACTTGGTTGTCAAATTGACTACATCTGGAATTAGTTAAAACCCAGGTTGCTGGGTACACTTGTGAGGGATTTTTCTTTATTGGATCAATGGAGGTGGGAAGATCCACCTTACATCTGTGCCACACCTTCTGGTGGCAGCCTACATAAAGGATATGGAAGAAGGAAGCTTTTTTTTTTTTAACCTGCTTGACCTCAATATCACTGTCAAGGTCATTCCTTCACTTGTATTAGAGTCTACTTCTTTTTTTGTTTGTTTGTTTTTGTTTTGTTTTGTTTTTCGAGACAGGATTTCTCTGTGTAGCCCTGGCTGTCCTGGAACTCACTCTGTAGACCAGGCTGGCCTTGAACTCAGAAATCCACCTGCCTCTGCCTCCCAAGTGCTGAGATTAAAGGCGTGTGCCACCACTGCCCAGCTAGAGCCTACTTCTAAGGGATTCCTACATATACTGAAGACATCCAGTCTCATGATGGACCCACTGAACAAGCATTGGATTCTTGGGCTTGATGTTGGAAGATAGCCAATGTTGGAATAGTCAGCCACAGGCTGTAAGCCACTCTAATAAATCCCATGTATCATTCTGTCACTTGTGTCTCTGTAGAAAATGCTATTACACCTAGTCTCTGCAGATGGTAAATGATGCTCAAAGTGAGAAATGTCTTCCAGACAGAACAACTCTAAGAAACTGTAAGGGAAGTGCATGATGAAACTGATGATACGTAGATTTTGTTTAGAACACAGGAAGATCAACGATCCCAACTGAATGGCTGGAATCTTAAAGGTACAATTCTGTAGCAGTTTCACCTGGAAATCCAAGATAGAGGGCTGGTGAGGTGGCTCAGGAAGTAAAGGTGTTTGTCACCGAGTTGGACCTCAGTTCAGTCCTTGGATCTTACATGGTGGAAGGAGAGAACTGATTCCTACACGTTGGCCTTAGACCTTCACATGCAAACTGTGGCAGTTCTCCTCACCCACCTACTAAATAGAATAAATGTTTAAAGGAATTCCAAGACAGAGACTGCACATTCTGGGGGGCAGCTGCATGTGGATGGAGATCTTGCTTGACACGATGTGGTAAAAACTTGAAAGACCCACTGACTTTTTTTTTTTTTTTTTTTTTTAAGAATTTTTCTCAGTTTGGATTGAAAGGAATAATACTAAATTAAAAGTAAACCTTAATGCTCTGTTGGTAGGATTGTGTCTACCACAATAAAATGGTACAAGCACCATGGAATACAATGTGACAGTGTCTCCAAAGAGTATATGTACTGGTACTGTATGAGGTAAAGATCCCACTCCTAAGTGTATACCCTAGGTAAATGAAGCGTTACATCTTTAATACCTCAATGTTATTTCTAAGAGCCAAAAGCAGGAAGAGCCCAAATGCCTTTCATGAAGATGAAATGCTGAGTAAAAAATGATATGTAGATGTAATGGAATATTATTTAGCAGTCAAAATTAGGTAATGGTGTATGCCTTTACATGGACATGCCTTGCAAATGTTATTCTCAGAAGCCAGTCATGTAACTTCATCTATATACAGTGTTCAAAGTAAGCAAAATTCTTCAAAAAAGGACTAGGGTGGGTTATGGTTGGGTTTTAGGACACGACCACATAATTGTATTTTTCTCACTTGCTGCCAAGAGGTAGAATTTAATTTGTCTCACTTGAAGTGTGGGCAGACCTCAGTGACTTGCTTCTTTCTAATCAAAAGATTGTTGATTAGAATTAACAGTCAAGAAGTGATGCCTCATGACCTCAGGGGAAGTCTTGGAAGTAATGTTTCCGCCTTACTTTCTATCTTGAGATGCCCAAGCCACACGTCTAGGCTGAATACCTGAAGGTCCTAGTCAACAATTAGCATCTCTTGTAAGAAAGATATAGGAAGGTGACCCTTTAGGTGATTTTTGCTTATCTGGCCTTTGTGCTGCCACAGGGGTCATCAAAGGGAGCAAATTAAGATTGGTGAATAAGTTAATGTTTTAAATGATCCTGTGGTGGTTTCACAGCAATGGATAACTAGAATAGATTTGATTTATACTATTGGTTACCTGCTGTATGTTACAGAAGAAGGAATCAAAGTTTACAGTATGATTTAGGTTTGTCAGCAATAAGCAGCAGGATCAGGTTACAGTGCCCTCTTTCCCTCTCTAGGTGATTAACAATTTTGCAGTATTTGGCTACCATCTTGTAGGATTCTGGACACACAATAGTCACTTCGAGGTGATGGTGGCACAGCTTTTTAAAAGATTCCTCCTTGTGTATGTGTACATGTGTATATTCACGTTCATATGTGTGATGGTCCATGTGTGTGCTGATGTAGAGGCAGGAAGCTGCCTTTGGGAGTCTTTCTCTGCTTCTCTCTACCTTATTCATTGATGTAGGATTGACCTGGCTACTTTGGCTAGCCAAAATGCTGTGGGGATCCAGGTCTCTGCCTTTCCAGAGCTGGATTTGCAGGTGAGTTACCAAGTGTACACTGAGTTTCCTGGCTTCTGGAGATCTGAACATTGGAACTCATAAGTGTGCAGTAAGTAGTTTAACCAGCCTGTCTCCGGAGGAAAGACTTACACAATCGCAGGAGAAACCGGAGCATAGTTTTTCTAAATTTTAATTCTTACTGTGGTTGTGTGTGTGTGTGTGTGTGTGTGTGTGTGTGTGTGTGTGTGTGTGTGTGTAAGTGCAGATGACCTCAGAGTTCAGAAGAGCGTGTTGGATTATACAAAGCTGAAGTTGCAGGTGGTCATGAGCTGAAGAACATGAGTTTAGGGAACTAAACATGAGTCCTGGCCACTGAGTCCTCTCTGAGCCCTAAGAATAAGACTTTTTAAGAGTAAAGCCCTGCAGACATTTTGATTAGAGTTTTAATAGTTTTTCTTACAAAACTAGGGTTGAAAGAAAAAAGGCAGTTCATATGTAACTGGAAATGGCTTTATCTGTACGAGCAACTGGAAGTCACTAGCCACAAGCTTGTCTTGTGATGATGATAGTGACGTACATTATACTGTTGTAAGGTTACTATTCCTATTTCAGAACTATGGTACCTGCTGTTCTCATGTCAGAAACTTCTTGCTTCAATAGCACTTCCCAGCGACCCTTTTTTTCTATTTTTCTTAAAATATTACCTTCTTAGTGATTTATCTTTCCTGGTTTTGTTTTTACCTGTAGCAACTCTCCTCATCTGCTAGACAAGATAGATTTACATCGTTATCATGGTTTGTTTTCTACTACTGGATTGTAATTTCTTCAAGAGGAGAGCCTTTTCACTTTCTCATCCACTCCTTTATAGTCAGTTCTTGCACGAGAGTTGTGTTCTGAAAACTTGGTAGGTTGGGTATCATTTATGGTCTTTAAATATTTGGCAATCATAATCTAAGCTTGCAATATGTCTAACCAAAGTGCCTCCAAGCTTCCTCATATTTAGGTACAGATGGGGTTCTAATGACCAAAGGTCACTGGGCTACAGCTTCCTCTTCTGTCATTTTTAACATACCCCCGAAACCGTAAGACTAATAGTAAGAACCCCTGTGTACCTGTTAATGTCAATAATGTCAATAATGACCAACATTGTGTCTACCCTGCTGCTTCCCCTACTTGCTCCAGTTTCTGTAAGCATTTCTAAATGTTGGATCCATGTAAAACAAGTCCTATTGTTAATACCATATTGTTTCATATAAGCAGAATCAAGGATTACGATCATCATAACCGGCCTATCAATGCGTTTCTCCGACTGATTGCTGTTTTGATTGAGGTCAAGATTCTGTCCAGGCGCACACATTGTATTGTGCCATTATTGACTGCTCCTTTTCAGAACAGTTTCCGTTTTGAATCATGCAATCGCTGAAACTTCATTCTCACGGTTCCCTATAGAGCGGCGGTTCTCAACCTGTGGGTCACTACCCCTTTGGCAGTCCTCTGCCTCCAGAGATATTTACATTATGATTCAGAACCACAGCAAAATTATAATCATGAAGTAGAAAGGAAAATAATTGCATGGATGGGGGGTCACCACAACACGAGGAACTGTATTAAAGCCACATGAGGAGCATTGAGAACCACTGCGGTAGAGCTTCCCATGTTAGAGATTTGGCTGAATCTTTCTCTGAGGGTACCTTCAGCTTACTCTCTGGTCCTCCCATGTCTGTATGCGTTGCTTAGCCTAAAGCCGTTGTTAGAGGTCCAGTTAGTTTCTGCCTGAGGTTTCATCTGCACACTCTGCTGCATCCCATCGGGCACTTTTGTCCCACATAATGCTTTCAATTGTAAGTGGCTAAAACTGATTAACCGTTTACTAACCTTAGTCCTACCAACCGAGCGCCTGTATTTCAGTAGAACTTAGAGAAATGATGAGGTTTCTAAGGCTTGTTAAAATTCATTAGCTCCAATTTCTGTATGAATGAAAACTATGAACTATTTGAATATACTGACATGCAGTTTGTATTAGAGTAATGAAATACATGCTTGATTCATTTCTCCTTTATTAGTTTTTAGACTGAGCTGATGTCCCACCCACCCCAAGTATGATTAATGAGTTTTTCCCTCCTTTTATAAATGCTCTTATGAACTCCAAGGCTTCAGTATTAGGGAATGTTTCAGTCTACTTTACATTACATATTTTTTTTCAGATGTTTAGCTTTCCTCATCTCAAACTGGTGGAAGACTCCCAAAGCTGGCCCAGTGGCCTGATATGATCTCAGTATTTGATAACGTCCATGTGTCTGGCATGGACAAGCCTGGCCACCCATGCCCTGTCTTGTATGCTTCCAGCCCAACCTGCAGTGCCTATTTCCCCTCTCTATTTAGAAAATCACCTAATACCTCCTACCCTCATCATAATGGGGAGTGGTTTTGCATCTATGACACAACAATTCTGCAATTACATATTCTAAAGATATATAACTCTTCCTCCATAATGGTCACCTCTTCAAAAATCATGGCTGAGAGATTATTGCTAACAGCACTGAAGGGTGGCCGGAACACTAAGATCCTGACTTTGAATGGCAAGAATATAACCACAATGCCCTCGACCCTGGAAAAGCTGCCTAATCTGAAGACTCTAGACCTTCAAAATAATCGCATCTTCAGAGTATGCCCAGAGTTAAGGACCTTGACCCAGGTGAGGAACCTTAGAGCTTTTGGGATTGAGGATAGAAAATAGATAAAAGTCACGAGTGCTGGAGCAGTGACACTTTAATCTCTGGAGACAACATGGAGTGCTGTTGAAGAGGGGTGAGTAGCTGTTCTCGATTAGGGTATGACACATGGCAGCAAAGATGTTGCAATTTACTCCTGTGCCCTTTGGCTCACATCTGGAATCAGAGTTAGGTCTTTGCTCATCTTCCTTCAGGCTGCCATCTGGAAAGAGGTTGGAAGCCTGGGTCTAGTAGTCTTTCTACCTTGGGGCTCACATCTGGAAGCAGGCTTTGAGGATTCAGGCAAGACTGTGCCCACCTCCCTAGGGGGACTGTCCCGAAGTCTTTGCATATGGAATTAAGACACATTTAGGATGTTGTGCAGGGAGTTACTTTTTCATTTCCTAGAACTGGCCGGAACTTCAAGTGGAGAGGAGGGTTGGTAGGAATAAGAAAGGCAAAGAATTTCTCCCCCTAAATCAGCCTTTAGGATACGGATAATGTTTAAAATAAAGAATCCCCTTCTTAAAGAGAAGCATTTGACACGAATGAGTCCCAGATGCTTATGGTAAACGTTTCTGCCTGATAATGTCTGACTACAGCTGCTAAAAATCCTCAGGTTAAGTGGGCGCTAGGCAACAGTTTGCCTTCTGTTGATTTCTTCACAGTCAATACTGAAAGAACCTTTAGACAGCTCAGCCATTGCCGCTCACTAAAAGTTAAAGAATAAATCGATCATCTTCACATGACCTCCTTTACCCTTTATGAAATCATAATATTCAATAGTAGTTAATAGTAACTTCAAATGGTGTAGTTATAGCAATAAGACCGGAACTCACACTTTTCTAGAGGACAAATGAGTTTCTGAGCAAAAGAATTTGAGCTCTCACTAAAAACCATGAAGCGATTTGTTTTCCTGTTTGAATTTGTTTCTATTTGCATATTGTTGTTATAAGAAAACTCATTGTTTAAAAGCTTGTACTAAAATGATCTTTTATGACTCTTTCAGTTCCAGTCCTTGTTTAATTACTCTCAACTTATTCTTTCTTTGGCGCGTCCATTTTAATTACTGTCTTTCAGACTGACTCCTCTATGGTGAGCTTACTTACCTTTTCAACTCAGCGTGGTGACACACTTAGATCTTTCAGTAGCCACAGCCTCCCGCTGATCTTTCAGTAGCCACAGCCTCCCGCTGCTCCCCGCTGTGTATGCTGCTGGCACCAACATTGCAATCCACTCTGACCTTCTCTTGGTGGCCTCATTACCTTTGATAAGCTTTATAGCATTTGCATCTTGGTCAGTTATAACCATGATCAAGCCTGTACTTGGCCTTGGAGAATTCTGCGGTGTGCGTTGTTGATGAACAAGTGTCATGCAGGGAGAAATCAATATATTTTTGTCCCTGGGCCCTTCTTGTTGTCTTTTCTTTATATATAAAAGAATTGTATCACTTTACTTTATACTGCCACATTTAATTCTTTATTCCTTGCATCTTTTCATTATACTGGCTTCATTTTATTTCAGAGTGATGTCACAGAGTTTTCAATTCCCCCTTTATTTACCTCTATTCTTCAGTCCTTAACTAAGCTGATTGTCCTCTGGTTTTGCTGGATGCTGTCGGTCTAGGATGTTACCGACTGTCATCCTAAAGTGGCCTCAGATGGTTTCTCAAACCTGTTTTCCTCCTCATGTCTCCCATTCACTTTTTTTCTCCCTTTCTCATACCTCCTCTGCTGCTGCCTCTGGATTGCTAGAATTAAAGCCATGCGCCTGCATGACCAACAGGTTATCTTTCTTTTCGGTGCAGTAAGTCTCCATATATCATCCTAGTCTGGGTATGTTGTAGTTAATATTTAGGTTCCTTGTATACTTGAATCACCCCTTCATGCTAAAAGTCTTGGAGAGATCAGAAATTCATGGCACATACCTAAACATAATAAAAGCAATATACAGCAAACCAACAGCAAACATCAAAATAAATGGAGAGATACTTGAAGCAATCCCACTAAAATCTGGGAGACGACAAGGCTGTCCTCTCTCTCCCTATCTATTGAATATAGTACTCGAAGTTCTAGCTAGCGCAATTAGACAACAAAAGGAGATCAAGGAGATACAAATTGGAAAGGAAGAAACCAAGGTTTTACTGTTTGCAGATGATATGATCGTATACATAAACGACCCCCGAAAGTCTACCAGAGAGCTCCTACATCTGATAAACAACTTCAGCAAAGTGGCTGGTTGTAGAATTAACTCATGATAAATGGTCTGAGAAAGAAATTAGGGAAATAAACTCTTCACAATAGCCACAAATAATATAAAATATCTTGGTTTAATTCTAAGCAAGAAGTGAAAGATCTGTATGACAAGAACCTCTAATCCTAGAAGACAGTAATTGAAAACCACAGATAATGGAAAGATCACCATGCTCATGGATTGGTAGAATTAACATAGTAAAAATGGCCATCTTACCAAAAGCAATCTACAGATTCAATCCAATCTTCATCAAAATTCCAACACAATTCTTCACAAACATGGAAAGAGCAATTCTTAACTAAATATGGAAAAACAAAAACCCAGGATAGCCAGTAGAATTCTCAACTATTAAAGAACTTCTGGGGGAATCACCATTCCTGACCTCAAGCTGTACCACAGAGCAATAGTGATAAAAACCGAATTTTTTTTTATTGGTACAGAGACAGACAGGTAGATCAATCAAAGATCCAAAAATAAAACCATACATCAAGGGACACTTGATGTTTGACAAGACAAAACCATCCATTGGAAAAAAAGAAAGCATCTTCAACAAATGGTGGTGGTCTAACTGGCAATCTGCATGTAGAAGAATGCAAACTGATCCATATTGTGCAAAGCTCAAGTCCAAATGGATCAAGGACCTCCACATAAAGCCAGATACATTGAATCTAATAGAAGAGAAAGTAGGAAAGAGCCTAGAATGCATTGGCACAGGGAAAAGTTTCCTGAACAGAACACCAATGGCTCAGGTTAAGATCAACAATTGACAAATGGGACCTTGTGAAACTGAAAAGCTTCTGTAAGGCAAAGGATTGTCAATAGAACAAAACGGCAACCTACAGATTGGGAAAAGATCTTTACTAACCCTACATATGTTAGAGGGCTAATATCCAAAATATACAAAGAACTCAAGAAGTTAGACTCCAAAAATCCAAATAACTCTACTAAAAAATAGGGTACTGAGCTAAACACAATTCTCAACAAAAGACTCTTAAATAGCTGAGAAGCACCTAAAAAAATATTCAACATTTTTAGTCATCAGGAAAATGCAAATCAAAATAACCCTGAGATTTTTACACCAGTCAGATTGGCTAAATCAAAAACTCAAGGGATAGCAGATGCTGGGGAGGATGTGGAGAAAGAGGAACACTCCATTGCTGGTGGGATTGTAAACTGGTACAACCACTCTGGAAATCAATCTGGCAGGTCTTCAGAAAATTGGAAATACTTCTACCTGATGACCCAGCTATACCACTCCTGGGCATATGCCCAAAAGATGCTCCACCATACCACAGGGACATGTGCTTCACTATGGACATAGCAGCCTTATTCGGAATAGCCAGAAACTGGAAGCAACCCAGATGTCCCTCAACTGAAGAATAGATAAAGAAAATGTGGTTCATTTACTCAATGGAGTAAACTCAGCTATTAAAAATGAGGATACCATGCATTTTGCAGGCAAATGGATAGAACTAGAAATTACCATCCTGAGTGAGGTAATCCAGATCCAAAAGGATATATGTATATATATATATATATATATATATATATATATATATATATATATATATATATATATATCCATGCTATGTACTCACCGATAAGTGGATATTAGTAAAAAGGTAGAGTACTCATGATACACCCCACAGGCCACAAGAAGTTAAACAAGAAGAAAAACCCAAGTAAGAAAGCTTCAACCTCACTTAGAAGGGAGAACAAAATAATGGGAGGCACAGGAAGGGAGGGAGGGACCTGGGTGGGAGAGGGGAGGCCGAGAACAAAAGGGGGGCAGGATCAGGTATGGGGAGAGACAGGAGAGAAGCCCAGAGGGCCAGGAGAATGGGTGTAAATATGTAGTGGCAGGGGTGGTGGTGGTGGTGGTGGGGGCTTTAGAAAGTCCCAGAGACATGGGAGGTGAGACACTCCCAGGACTCAATGGGGGTGACTATAGTGGAAATACCCACCAGTGGGGCGATGGAAGCTGAAAAGATCACCTCCAGTAGATAGACATGGCCCCTAGTTGAGGCCCTCATCGGAGGTGGAGACGGAATGAGGGGAGTTCGTGCTTATCCTAAACTGCCTCCGGGGTGAGTGCTAGGCCATAGGGAAGCCCTGGGCTGGTTCGGGGGTCCCTGACCCTGTGGCCATGCTGGGGCTGTGGGGTTCTCAGACTCTTGGACATCCAAGCACTTGGGAATCTTAGAAGAGAGGAGGACGGAGTAGGCAGCGGGTCTATGGCTGGGGACAGCGTCTAGCCCAGCCAGGCTGGAGTGGGGAAGGAGGGAAGTTCCAGTGTGTCTCATGGAGTGATTGTCTTTATCTTGGAGGCAGGCTTGGGTGTGGCTGGGAGAGCAGAGAGGCCTTGTATGGGAGATCAGCTGTGTAGTCGAAGGCCTTCTTTATGGCTCCCCACTGTGGATCTTGATGAAAAGTGACAGTTGGTTCCAAACAGTTTATTGGTTATGGCAGAAAATGGATGTATAATGTAACATGCCCCTTTAACCAGGGTGGGCCTGAGATTAAATACCTTTTACAGGGAGGAATGTCTAGGAAGGGAAGCTTATTGGCTAAGCCCTCCTGGCTTCTAGGTACCTCATTAGCATGGGCAACTGTGTTTGGGGTCTACATGACCATAGGACACATTTCTTTTTTGTTAGAAGCATGGCACATGTTTCAAGTCAAGAGTCTAGCATGGAGATGGGAGTCGCCTAAGTCTCAGGTATGTGCCCACCAAGTCTCTGGGTCTCAACCTGCTCTACCTTACCAAACCTCCTGGCATGTTTTTATGTCCCACAACTACCCCATCTTTAAAATTTTTGACCCAGAATTGTTACTGTCTAAAAGAAATGAAGAGACAAAAATGGAACACATATTGAACAAAAAGCTATCCAGTGACCAGCCCAAGTTTGGATCCATCCCATGCACAGGCACCAAACCCTGACACTATTACTGATGCCAAGTTGTGCTTGCAGATAGAAGCCTTGCATGGCTGCCCTCTGAGAGGCTCTACCAGCAGCTGACTGGGACAGGTTCAGATACTTATAGCCCACCATTGGACTGAGGTTGGGACACCTATGGAAGAGTAAGGGGAAAGACTGAGGAGCTGAAGGGGATGGCAAACCCATAGGAAGAAGAACAGTATGAACTAACCCGGACTCCTCAGCACCCAGAGACTAAGCCACCAATCAAAGTGCATACGTGGGCTGGTCCATGCCCCCCAGCACATACATATCAGAGGACTGCCTTGTCTGGCCTCAGTGGGAGAGGGTCGCCTAATCCTGTAGCAACTAGATGCCCAAGGGAAGGTGGATGCTTGTGGGGATGGGTGGGTAGGTGGGCAAGCACCCTCTCAGAAGCAAAGGTGGGAGGGGGTGAAGAACTCAGGGAGGGGGGAACGGGAAGGAGGAGCAATATTTGGAATGTAAATAAAATAATTTAAAAGAAAAGAAAGAAAATGTATTATGTCTGTATAGTTAACTAATAATTATATAATAAAATGTCACACCCTTCAAAATACTCTTCCTTAGGAAAGAGAAACTCCCAAGATAGATAGCATGACTTTATCTTCTTTTTGTGGCTCTCTTGTTTTCTTACTGTAATTAGGAGAGACTGTATGTTTTGACCTCTTTTACTTCCTTCAGTTTCTTCTGGCTCAGCTCAGTGCTTGGTATTTAAAGAAGATATCACACTGTTTTGAACTCAACTGTCTTGAACTTAGGTTTCTGTTGATCTATCTGTAGTGTGCTTTCTAAGTGCTTCAGCCTAATGGCTGTATGCAGTTTTGCTGTTTATAAAGTAGCAATGTTTCTTATATAGGGGTTCAAGTTTGGAAAATAAACAACATCTATTTCTACTCTTTAAGAGGAGTTACAGAAGCAAACAAAATGTGCAAGGAAGTGTCAGAGAATCAGTAAAGATTGTCTGCGGATTACTGCTAACTCCTCACTTGTTCAATAGAAAGCGCAGATGAAAGTGAAAGGAGGGAGGAAAGAAAACCAGGGAGAGGGGGAGGGGTGTGGAATGTCGGGAAAGGGAGGGTCAGCAGAGGGGAAGAAAGGAGAGGTGAAGACAGGGCTGGGGTCACGGAGGGAGGCCTCCCTGAACCTGTGGTGAGTCTGGGACAGTTATTAGACTCTTACCAGCTAATGTGAAGTAAAGCACTTGGTCTCTGGCATAATGTATAGATGTTTATCCAAAGACTAGTACATTCGTTTGGAAGAACATTGCAAAGGAATACTTACACCACAGGAAACTACTCAAAGAGTGTGAGGTAAGGGGAAGTAGTGTTTTTCTTTTGTTTTTGAAGTCATAGTTATGTCATTTCTAGCCTTTCCTCCTTTTAAACCCTCAATTATTACCTGCTTCTCTCTTCCAAATTCATGACCTTTTTTTCATTGTTGTTACACGCATATATGTGCTTACATATTCCTATATATAACTTCCAGCAAAATAAGGAAGATTTTGTAAATTATTGTGACAAGATAATCCTTGGCTTAGCAAAAAGAATTAAGAAAAAGGTTTAGTGCCCATCTAATTTGAATCAGTTCCTGAACAGGTGTACGTGCAAAATATTTTTTGTGTAAAGTTATTTTTTTTTTTTGCAAGGTTGTTAAGCATACATGTACCGTATAATCTCCTAGTAAAGGTTTTGAATTGAACTTTCGTAAAAGGCATGTACAGGGCTAAATAAAGAATGTCTCTGAAAACATGCTGAGCACTATTAAATAGCAGGGAAATGCAAACCAAAGCCAGAACGAGATGTCAGTTACCTAAGTTATGACCGTAGTTCAGGGAAATGTGACACGTGTTAGTGAGGGTGTGCGGGGGGGGGGGGGGATTCTTTGTATACAATGTATAGTCATTGTGGACAACACTATAGAGTTTCCTCAAAAACAAACAAAACCAAACCTTAAACTAGCTTATGATCCAACAGTCCTACTGTGGGTGTGTACACAGAAGGAATCGTCTGAGTGGTGAGAAGACACATCGGCACCACATGTGCCTTGGGTAGCATTATTCATGGCATCCAAGACACAAGCATCTGCAATTTCTATCATTGTGTGAATAAGGAGAAGGTGTGTTTATGTGTTTACAGTGGAATGTCATTCAGCCTTAGAAAGGAAGGAGTCCTGCCACCTTGACAGCCCGTGAACTCTACAGGCATACTAACTGAAATGAGTGGACATCGAAAGACACGTTGCCCAATAACAATCAGATGCTATGTAATTCTTGCACTTGGGGACTATAGAGGCAGGAGGGTCCAGGTTCGAAGTCATTCTCTGAAACAGCCAGTTCTAAGTCAGCCTGGGCTACAAGAGACCTCATTTCAAAAATGGATGGATGGATGGGTGGGTGGGTGGGTGGGTGGGTGGATGGGTGGGTGGGTGGGTGGATGGATGGATGGGTAGGTGGATGGATGGATGGATGGATGGGTGGATGGATGGATGGGTGGGTGGGTGGGTGGGTGGATGGATGGATGGATGGATGGGTGGACTGATGGGTAAATGAGCAGATGAATGGATAGCTACATGGATGGATGGGTGGGTGGATGGATGGATGAATGGATGGGTGGGTGGATGGATGGATGGATGGATGGATGGATGGATGGATGGATGGATGGGTGGATGGATGGGTGGATGGATGGATGGATGGGTGGATGGATGGATGGATGGATGAGTGGATGGATGGATGGGTGGATGGATGGGTGGGTGGATGGATGGGTGGGTGGATGGATGGATGGATGGATGGATGGATGGGTGGATGGATGGACTGAGACGGAGAGACGCTAAAACAACATATCCTTTCTAAAACCACCCATCTTAAACCTCCAACCATGTGTTATAGAAATCACTTTCTATGACATCTGGAATGTTCAAATCATGAAAACAGACATGGAATGGTAGTTACATGGGTTTAGTGGGATCAGGGGGATCAATCAAGGGATACAGATTTGTTATGTAATACAAACAAGTTTGAGAGATTGAATATGCAGTGATATGACTACAGTTAGTATTATATACTTGCAACTTTCTAAGAGAAGATCTAATGCCATTTTTAGCAGAAAGGGAGAGAGAGAGAGAGAGAGACTATACATCCTTTTTTTTTTTTTTTTTTTTTCGAGACAGGGTTTCTCTGTGTAGCCCTGGCTGTCCTGAAACTCACTCTGTAGACCAGGCTGGCCTCAAACTCAGAAATCCGCCTGCCTCTGCTTCCCAAGTGCTGGGATTAAAGGCGTGCGCCACCACTGCCTGGCTGACTCTACATCCTTGATAGAGACCATCAAGCCGTTTTAGTCAGTACTTAGTTCTAATGGACTGGTATCCCATCAAAATCAAGCATTTAAAGTTTCCGCTACAAGCGACACTTTTAAAAAGTACTGTGTTAGCAAACGCTTCTGAACCCTTACACCTGGGACTCCTGTAGCTAATTCTCATGGCTAATGAATATATGTTTGTAATTTAATCATGTTTTAGTCTTACTAAGCTCCGTGCCCCAATGTCTTATAAAAAAGAGGCTGTGATTATAGAAATATGTGAAAAGATGAGTTAGAGTTATAAATTAAGACAACAAATAAAACAAAGTTATTGCAGCTATTAACATGTATATGTGTATTTATTAATCCCCTGCTGCTTTTTAAGGACCGTGCATTGTCTTCTGGGTGTGAACAATTATAGTTAATGTTAAAAAGTTGCTCTCATCATCAAGCATATTATTCTTCAAGAAGAATAATAGACACCATTATTTCCATTTTAAGAAGAAATAGAAGTTTAGAAATGTGAGTGACTTTCCCTAGATCATAGAGCAGACAGTATTCAAAGCCTGCCCTTTGCATAGTGTATTATAGCAAAAGGTGTACACGACAGAACACAATTTCCAGATGAGACTTTTACATCCAATACCAGAACATTGTATGCACTGTGCACACCTGTGCAATGTGTGTGTAATGTGTAATGTGTATATGTTTGACTATTTTGAGCAATAGCAATGAAACAATGTAGTATAGGACAGACCATACAGTAAAGTCATTTATGTCACCACACATCATAGCGTGGACCTCAAATTCCCTTCTCTGCAAGGCCAGGGCTATGACTGAACCATAGTAGATAGGGTTCAAGACTGCCAGCCATTATGTTTGGCATAAATTACATTCCATTAAAATGCTAGCCATTGGTATTTCCACGAATCAGTTAGTGTTTTCTTTCTTCTATGTTTAAAAACAAATGTTGCTACAGATTGCTTCAGCTAGATGTTAAAGTCCCAAAGCATCAGTAGACACTAGGGTGCTGACCTCGTATCAAAGAGGAAAGGGGCACATTTACTTGAAGTCAGGCCACAAGTAGGGTTTAAAAGATATCAGTGGGTCACTTAGTGAAGTGAATCAAATTTAGGAAAAGGCAAGAGAGATGGTGGCAAATGCACAAAGGGCTGAAAAGGCTGCACAAAAGTTAGAAAAATAGAATTTTTTTTTAATAATTGGAGTTCATTTAATTACTTAGAAATATATCCAGATAAGAAGCCAGAAACAATTTTTTTCTATTCCCAATTCTGTGTTGCTTCAATGGAAAATGTTAAGTGAGTCCCTTACTGGAATACAATTTGGATTGCCACTCAAAGCCCTTTTCTGTGTTCTCTGATAAACCTTAGTGTAGCCTAGTTATTGCCCTGCCCTATTCTACGTTTCTGATGCTCTACTAGAAAGACCCACCACATCCAGAGTTTTGGAAGATGGCACAGGCAATTAAATTCTCGCTGTACAACACAAATAAAAAAGCAGGGCATGGTGGCACACACTTGTGATTCCAGCGCTGGGGAACGGAGACAGGTGGAATCCTGGGGTGCGCCGGCTGGACTGGACAGCCTGTTTGGTGAGTTCCAGTCAGTGAGAGAATCTTCCCAGGACAACTGAAAACCTCAATGTGGATAGTTCCCAAGGCATAACACCCGAGGTTGGCCCTCTGACCTTCTTTCCTTTGTCCTTCCCTCCCTCTCTCCATCCTTCCTGCCTTCCATCCTTCCTTTTTTTCCTTTTCTTGGAAATAGATTCTTCTCTCATATACTATATCCTGATAATGATTTCCCCTCCCCCTACTCCTCCCGGTCCCTCCCAGTCCCTCCCACTCCCACTTCCATCCAGAAGTTTCTAGTCCCCTTCTGTAAGAGGCTTCTGACAGATGATAATAATAAAATATGACATAATAAAATAAAGATTAAAAAGAAATGATCAACTCTGTCACCTGCACTCCATTTTCTGGGTCACAACTATGCTTGCTTTCTCGGAGGCCTGCTGGCACCAGGGACAACCAGACAGGAACTTAGCATAACCATCCTCAGAGAGGCTTCACCCAGAAACTGATGGAAACTGATGCAGAGACCCACAGCTAAATATCAAACAGAGCCTGGGGAATCCTGTGGAAGAGGGGGAGGATGTGTTGAAGGAGCCAGAGGGGTCAAGAACACCACAAGAAAACCCACAGAATCAACTAACCTGGGCCCAGAGGGGCTCACAGAGACTGATCTGCCCACCAGAGGGCATGGGACTGACACAGGCCCTCTGCACATATGTAACAGTTATGTAGCTGGGTCTACATGTGGGACTCCTAAAGTGGGAGCAGGGGCTGTCTCTGACTCTGTTGTCTGCCTTTGGATCACTGTCTCCTAACTGGTCTGCCTTGTCTAGCCTCAATAGAAGAAGATCTGCCAGTCTTGCAACTGGATATGCCTAGGCCTGAGAAGCCTCCGGTTTTCTGAAGAGAAGAGTGGGAGGGGTAGTTGCGCGCGCGGGGGGTGGGGGGGGAGAGGTGGAGACTGGAAGAGGAGGAGGGAAGGGGAGGTTGGATCAGGATGTAAAGTAACTTATAAGTAACTTAAAAAATAACTTACAAAACATATAAAACAACAACAACACCCCAAACCAAAATCGCACACCAAAGTTAGACAAGACAAGCAAACCAACAGAAGGAACAAAGCGCAAGAGAAGACACAGGAATCGGAGACCCACTTGTTTCTACACTCAGGAGTCCCACAAAAACACTAACCTGGAAGTCATAATTAAGCACTGAGGATCTGGTGCAGACTTGTGCAGGCCCTGTGCATGCTGCCTTCGTCTCTGTGTGTTCATGTGAGCTTTGCTCACACACATGATTTCGAGGGCCTGTTTTCTTGATGCCTCTGGCTTTTATTCTTTCTACCTTCTTTTCATGGGGTTCCCTGAGCTCTGAGGAGAGGGATTTGGTGGAGACATCCCATTTAGGGTTGACTGTTCCAAGACTGGTCTGTCTGTCTGTCTCTGTCTGTCTCCTCCTTCCCCTCTCTATAATATCTGGCTCTGGGTCTCTGTATTTGAAAACAGCTTTTGATGGGCAAAAAATTTCATGGATTGACTGTTTTTTTTTTTTTTTTTCTCCTTTTTTATTTTTGATACTTTATATACATTTCCAATGTTTCCCCTTTTCTGAGTCTCCTCTTTGTATACCCCCCATCCCCTCCCCAACCCGCTTCTAGGAGGGAATTCCACCTCCCCCCCACCCCCC
>CM052702.1:14845431-14885533 GCA_028551405.1 Uromys caudimaculatus
ATGAGTTTTCCTCTTAGCACTGCTTTCAATGTGTCCCATAAGTTTGGGTATGTTGTGCTTTCATTTTCATTAAATTCAAGGAAGTCTTTAATTTCTTTATTTCTTCCTTGACCAAGTTGTCACTGAGTAGAGCATTGTTCGAGAGTTCTTAAGTACCTTATTCATGGCAACTCTGCTAGCATTCAAGAGAGTGAGGAATACAAATAATGCAGAGAACAAAGTGACCAACACAAATGGACAGATACAAGTGGTCTGATGGACTTCTGGGTAGGGAGGCATTTCTCAACCATAATTCAAACCTTACTTCCGTCTTTGGAATTTTCTATATAATTTCAGTGACTTATGTTGAACCTTCGCATATTTGCATGGTGACACAGGATGGTCGTTGCTGCCTGGCAGTGAGGAGATGGTTGCAAGTTTAAAAGCAACTAAAGACTTCTTTTTGGACAGGCATGGTGGCTCACACTTCTAATTTAGATGTGGGAAATCGAGGCAGTAGGACTGCAATGAGACCAGCCTGGTCTACATATAGGTCAGCCTGGGCTACAGAAGCCCAGCAAATGCCTTTAGTCAAGAACCATCTCATTGGCCTTTGTTTCTTGTAATAACAAAAGTGTCTTAAAAGTCATTGTCCTTGCTCCTTTGTTTTTCCACAGCCCGCTCCTCCAGACTCCAGCCCCAGTCCTCCCCACTCCCTTTCTGGCTATCACAATCATTACCATCTTTGTGTTGCTAAATCCAGGCTTATTTCTACACTTTGAACTTGGTTCTCCTCCCCCTGGATTTTGGCTTACACCGAAAGGGAGGGAATGGGGTTGCCGAGGCAGGGAAGAGCCCAGGCAAAGCTGGGAGGTGACCCTGAATAACACTAGTAATAGAAAACTAGCTAGTTGCAGACTCTATGTTAAATCTCTCCCCTCAGGTTGCTAGGGGAGGCTATTTTATCTCTACCTTCAGAATAGATGGTCTTAAGGTAGCACATATACTTGAAGAAATAGGATGATTTAATTAGAGGCAAGTCCTTTATTCTGAATAGCTAGCGTATGAAATGTCATCGCAGTGTACAAACATGTACGAACAAGTGTGTAGTAAGTTAAAAATTAAAAATTGAGGGCTGGAGAGATGGCTCAGAAGTTAAGAGCACAGACTGCTCTTTCAGAGGATCCAGGCTCAATCCCCAGCACTCAGTTGGTGACCCACAACCATCTCGAACCTCAATTCTAGGAGATCCAACACCCTTCTTAGTTTTCTGTGCACACAAATATCTGTATATCTGTTCAGGCAAAACATCCATATGCATACATATTATTAAAAAATATAAGAAATTACAATGATTTTTCTTCTATTGGAAGCATTTTTTATATAGCATATTCTGATTATGATTTTCTCTCCCTTTACTCGTTCCAGTCCCCCCTTCCCTCCTCTCCCATCCACCTCTACCCCCGTTCTGTTTCTTATTAGAAAACAGACAGACATCTAAGGGATAAGCATAGAATAAAATAGAATAGAATGAGAAAAAACAACTGATATTTTTAAAGTTCTTTTTATTATAAAAGAAATTTTATTGTAAAATCTCTATGGCCACTTCTCTATATTTATTCACATCATTAAAAGAAAGTGAAGGAAGTAACCATCAGCATGGAGAGATAGATCACTAGTAAAAAGTTCTTCACTATGTCATTCAGAAGGTCTGTAATAAATATTAGGTGGCATGTGTAAATTATAAATTGTCTAAATTTTTTCTTTTGTTAAAATCCAGAAGAAATTGATCAATTTCTAGACATGTAAGACCTACCAAATTAATCCAAGGAAAATAAATGAATCCACAACAGACTGGCCTGGAACTCACTGTGTAGACCAGTTTGGCCTCAAACTCACAATAACTGCCTGTCCCTGCCTCACAAGTGCTAGGAGTTAACGGGAAGTACACCATCATTTTTGGCCCAGAGCTTGAAATCTTAGCAGAACAATAAAACAAGAGAAGAGAAAGAAATAAAAAAGATACAAACAGAAAAGGAAGAAGTCAAGGTATTCTTATTTGCATGACTTGATTCTATGCATAAAATATCCTTAATGACTGAATCCATCAAGAACCTCTTAGACTCTGATCAATATGTACAGTGAAAGAAACAGTCATCAGAGTGAAGAGATAATTTAATAGCAAAATATTCTTTACTAAGTACATCAAACATGGGAAAATGTCTAAAGTATAAAAAGAACTGTAAAACCAAACACCAAAGCACCAAATTCTATCAATAAATAACTAATGAACTGGACAGACACTTCTCAAAAGAACAAACACAAAGGGATGATAAATATTTCGAAAGTCTTCAAAAAGGATGGAAATTCAAGCTGTTTTGGAAGTTCAGCTTACCTCACTCCGAACAGCTATCACCAAGAAAACATATGATCAATGCTGGCAAAAACGTTGTGGGGAGTGGGGGTGGGGGAGATACCGATTCACAATCGGGAGTATAAAATGGTGTGGCCATTATGGAAATGCATATGGAGTGTGCTAAAGGTAAAAACATAAATAGCATATGCCTCGACTATATTACTACTTGATATATGCCTGCAAGATTGTAAATGGACACAGCACAGAGGAACTGCACACCTGTGGTGGTTGCTGCATTACTGACAATCCTGAAACACTGGAGCTATCCTGAGTGTCACCAACCGATGAATTGGTAAGGAAATGTGTTACCAAGAAAACGGCCCATAGGCTCAACTAACCAAGGTTCATAGCAGTTCACAGAGACGGAACTAACAATCAGGGAAGCTGTGTAAATCTGACTTAGGTCCCCTGCATACATATTACATATATATTATGGTTGTATAATTTTTGTGGGACACCTAAAAGTGGGAGTGGGGGTTGTCTCTGACTCCTTTGTCTGCTTTCTCTTTTACTGTGTTGCCTCATCCAGCCTTAATATAAAGGGAGGTGCCTAGTCTTATTGCAACACGATATGCCGCGTTTGGTTGATATTCCTGGGAGGTCTGCCCTTTTCTGAAGGGAAAGGAGGAGGAGCAGATTCGGGCAAGAGGGGAGGTAGGGGTGGGGGGAGAGTGGAGGAAGGTCTGGGAGGAGTGGAGGAAGAAGGGGAAAACTGCGGCTTCGATGTAATATATGAGAGAAAAATCAATTTTAAAAAAAGACACATGGTATATACACAATGAAATTTCGTTTCATGTTCATGACATTTTCAGAAACACAAGTGAAACTAGAGATCATTAAATGAAATGAGCCAGACAAATATAAGAAAGACAAATATCACCTTTTAATTCTCATATGCAGAATCTAGGTTTCTCTCTCTGTGTGTGTGTGTGTGTGTGTGTGTGTGTGTGTGTGTGTGTGTGTGTGTGTGTGTGTGTGTGTGTGAGAAAGAGAGAGAGAGAGAGAGAGAGAGAGAGAGAGAGAGAGAGAGAGAGAGGAGATCAAGTTGTAAAGAGGGTACAACTGGGTTGGGGAGACAGTAATAAGATACATGTGTGTGGGGGCCGGGCTTCCCAGGGGTGGGAGCTGGGGGGGAGGGGGCTTTGCTGACCCAGGGCCTGTAGGGGAGATCAGGAAGAGTTGATGAGAGGGAGTGAGTCGGACAGGATGGTCAGGATTGTCAGGGGAATCTTACAGCTCTCCCACTGACCAGCTAGCACTCAGGTGCTTCTTTATACAAAGCTGACAGAAGAGAGACAGACTAATGATTATCCAAATGGTACGGACTTCTTAGATGTGTTTGATTTCTCATTACATGTCTGGGGTTACAAGTTTAGTTACAGTTAGAAAAATAGAAACAGAACAGATTTTATTCTTCTTATCAGCCCTTTATCTCCAATTTAAAGACTCCAAGGAAGGTCTTCTCCAGAGCAGACACACTTGTTATACCACAGCCTGCTTTTAGTCTGGCAGTGTTTGCAGTTTTAATGTACTCCACACAAACAGAGAATATCTGAACCAGTCTTTTTATGAATAGCAAATACAAGTATCTAACTCCTTTTACCTAAAGTAAGAAAAGTTTATTTTAGTTCATCTATCTTATTGACTGAGTTTTATTCCTCCAGGGGTGTACCCTGTATCACCCCCTAGCTTTCACCTACATTTTCAGAGAGCTCTAAGCCTATAATAAAAAGAGGCCTTGAATCTGTAACCTATTCTCCTGGCCAGCCAGAGTTTATCAATTGTCTCTGTTTACCCTGCCCCAGTTACGCTGTGTGAGTTTGCTTGGGGTCAGATACCCCAAGACCATCCCTGAAGCAATGACCTCCTCTAGCTAGGTGCTTATCTGCGTTTATTCATTTCCAGGGCACAAGGAAGACTTCCAAATAGTGGCCAGATAAACTTAAATTAAGGGTTTTCCTAAAAAGACTCAGGCACCATTTTTCTCAGGAAAAGACATAAAATGAGTCACAATGCAGAAAGTCCCCAAGAGTGAAACACACAGAGACCAAAACCCAAAAGTGAGGGACGGAAGGACAGCAGTTGTAGCATTCGGCTTAGCCTTGCTGGAATGGTGTCACACAGCCACGCTGGCTTCATGACTCTCACGGTTTCCAGTGGACATGGCTACACCGTGCATGTAACACAGAAACAGAAGGGAAAATGTCTGCTGGAGGAGGAGACAGCAAAAGAGGGCTAGAGAAGAAACACGAGGACTGTGGGGAGGGCTAGAGAAGAAACGGGAGGACTGTGGGAAGGAGGAAGCATGAGAACTAATTACTATGACATAAATGCATGAGAATGCCATAATGAAACACATTATGTTACGTGCTAGCTTAAGGAAATGGATAGAAATAATATCTTTGTTTTCTGAGGTTATATAGATGTCAGCAAAGGGTCTGAACTTACTGCTTTTCCCATTTGGAGGTAGTGTACAAATACCTTATAACTCCATATGTTTACAGTTGACGTTACTAAATCTTGGAAACAACCTTTTACAAGAAGTTCCTGAAGAGATAAAATACCTTGTCTCCCTGAAGAATCTTCATTTATTTGGGAACAGGATTTGCACAATCACTACTGGAGTCTTTGGTAAGTTAGTTATGGACTACAGCATTGCGTTTAACCTCTAGTATCTAGTAATGGGACGACACAAAATGAAAAGGAATCTTATTGTGCTGAAATTAAGGAATTTCTGAAGGAACACTTAAGTTATTTTTAAATCTATTTTATTTTATTTTGGTTTTTCAAGACACGCTTCTCTGCGTAACAGTCCTGGCAGTCCTGGAACTTGCTTTGTAGACCAGGATGGCCTTGAACTCACAAACATCCACCTGCTTCTGCCTCCTGGTCACTGTGATTAAAGGCATGTGCCAGAATGTCCAGAATTTTTAATTAAAAAAAAACAAAACCACTGTTTGAGAATTTCACACATGAATATAATGTGCTTTGATCCAATCTATCCTCCACACCCTCTTCTTTACCCCCTATTATAATCGTATCCCCATTGAGCAGAGCAGATTCACCAAGGTCACAAAACTATTCGAAAGCTAAGTCAACCATAAGCTTTCTTTCTTTAGAATTGTGATAGACTAAAATGGCTTAACTTTTTTTTTCTGAAAAAAAAAAAAATCACATGAGATGAGACAAAACAGACCCACAGGATATGTAGTTCGTGAGTAAACTGCTTTTATTCTGTTGGCCTTTTTAATATTTTCATTTGGATGCCATAATTTTCAAGTTGTAGCAGTGGGGAAAAGCAGCCTTTGTCTGTTTCAAATAAAGATTAAGCCAAAACGAGGTCTCCTTCCTAAATTGCAACAGTTTCCAGGAGCTGTTTGCCCAGTCGTAGCCCGGGTGCTGAAGCTTAGTAATGTCATGACTTAGTGGAGGAATCTTGATTGATAATTCGGCCATGTCAGGGCAGGAGTTGTGAGTTGACTTTATAGGAGTGGAAAGTAGAGCCAGAAGCTTCTAAGGAAGGAAACCAATCAAAGGAAACAAAGGCTGTGTGGCAAGACCAAGGTAAAGAGGCTCAGAATGTAGAAACTTTGATGAGAAAAAGTAAACTCCATTTCTTGGTCTGCTTTGTAGTTCTTAGGTCCAATTTGTGGCCAGCCGGACTCTCTTCTTTGTCCTTAGCTCTGTAACTATGTGACACATTTTCCCTTTTGGCTTTAGCTAGTTAACTAGAGTATCTGTCTTCAGCAACCAGCAGAACTTTGGCCAAGGCAAGCAACCAAAAGGAATTCAAAGGTGTATAGAAAGACTGAAACTTATTTCCTAACAGATGGCTAAAGTGACAAATTATTTTCTAACAGATAACCTTCGACACTTGACTCTGCTTAATCTGAATGACAACCGACTTACGACTCTTCCTCCAGAAATTGGCAGGTAATTCTGATTTCTAGTGAGGCTTGGCTAAATATTACATTTATCTCCTTGCCCAAACTCCATCCCAGTCATCGGATGGATTTAGGCCTAGCATCAAGTAGTTAAGAGTGGTTACAGGTAACAGAAGCTTGATGCAAGCTACTGATATTTTTTTCTCTTTTGTGTGTAGTCGTGTATGTGTATGTGGAGAGACCACAGGGTGACGTTGGGATGACTTCCTCAGTCACTTTCCACTGTATTTATTGAGACAGTTTCTCACTAAACCTGGAGCAAACACTTTGGGCTTGACCGGGTGTACTGGCTGGTTTTGTGTATCAACTTGACACAAGCTGGAGTTATCACAGAGAAAGGAGCTTCAGTTGAGAAAATGCCTCCATGAGATCCAGCTGTAAGGCATTTTCTCAATTAGTGATCAAGGGGGGAGGGCCCCTTGTGGGTTACAGTACCATCTGTGGGCTGGTAGTCTTGGGTTCTTTAAGAAAGCAAGCTGAGCAAGCCAGGGGAAGCAAGCCAGTAACATCCCTCCATGGCCCCTGCATCAGCTCCTGCTTCCTGACCTGCTTGAGTTCCAGTCCTGACTTCCTCTGGTGATGATCAGCAACGTGGAAGTGTAAGCTGAATAAACCCTTTCCTCCCCAACTTGCCTCTTGGTCATGATGTTTGTGCAGGAATAGAAACCTGACTAAGACACCGGGTAGCAGCAAGTCCTAAGGGTCTGCCTATCTCTGATCCCTAACTCTGGGTTTACAGACATGTGCCATCATGCCAGGCTAGAGGTCACATCCAGGTTCTCCTGTGTGTAGGACAAACATTTGATCAACAGAGCCTTCCCTCAATCACTAAGTTTAAGCAGATGATTCCTCAACTACTTGAGAGAAATGAGGAACAGCAGGGAATGTAAGAGTAGAAGTTGGGGTTTGAAACATAAGGTCCTAAATCTGATGCTATTGATAATGCTAGCTCAGGGGTTCTTAGAGCTTGCTCAGCCAGATTGGGGACATTAAATTTTATTTCACTAGTGTCATAAACCATTTTGAGCTGTATGGGAAAAGGTCATATAAAAGCAAAGGATTTAAAATTACGATGTTATTTTCATTAAATAAAAAACAGCACATTTTATTATCATTAGCCACAACCAAAATATGTTGTTTTCCCTTACCCTGCCACATCTGTGCAGACAGGCTATCATTAGAGTGTTTTTCTGGAGCCGGCTGACAGCCTTGTCTTTCTGAGGCAGTACACAGTCTTTGAGCTATTTGGTTGACAGATGGAGAGAACTCTGCTCAGGTCTCCTTTGGGGATGTTTTGTTGCCTATTGAACAGAAACATATGAATTACAAAGAGAATGTGAAACTGTGAGCAGTCCTCAACACGGGACCATTCGGAGAGCCTACTCTGTTCCAATTCACTTGTCTGTACTTCTTTCCAAATACTTTTAGAGAGAAATACTTTTATAGTATTTTAAGTGGAAGAAATAAAAAAAAAAAAAAAAGAAGCAACCTAATTTTTGTGAAGAGAAATACTAAGGATAATTAAAATGTCAGTAGTTGCTTGCTTGCTTTTCCACAATTTTGATTTATCAGTCAATTGGTTTAATGATACAGTGAACAGAAAAAGACCCGTTGAAGAGAGCTGGTGAATCAGGTTAGGATGTATCTTTGTGCAACTAGCCTCAGATCAGTTAGTTAACTGCCCTAGATCTTACCTTTTGCCTTTTAATGGGAGAATTTTGAATAGCTGAGCTTCACACCACTCGTAGTGATGGTATGGTTTTCCACTTTTTGGAAGCTGTCTGTGTTTGGAGTGGGGTCTGCACTGTTTAAAGAAGCATATAGATGTAAGGAGATATACAAGAAGACGACAGGACAGCTTTCATTAGGAAAGATAGGGTCACAGGTGGGCCCCCATTGTTTTTATGGCTAGCTCTAGGTAGGCTGTCCATATTCTGAGCAGGCCAAAGATACAAGCTAATTGTCCATCTCTCATCCTGGAGAAGTTTCTTTTATTTTCAAGGTTTTAATTTTATTTTTAAAGTATGCGTACCCTTGTGTATGGTAGTGTGCTTAGGGACCACAGTCTATCGTTTGGTATGTATGTGTGTCTATGTGTGCGTGCGTGCATGTGAGCTACGGGTTCCCGAGGGAGCCTGTAAACAAAATAGGACTCTCCAAAGCTGGAGTCATAGGAAGATGTTAGATACTGAGAACCATATTTGGGTCATCTGCAGGAACAGGATGAGAGTCTTAACTATGGAGTCATCTCTCTAGCTCCACTGGCTGAGATTTCTTTATCTCCCCTAAAGGGTTAAACCTTAATGGTTTCCATCTTTACAATGAAGGTGAGAATAGTATTTATAAGGTGGTTTTGCTGGTCAAGATTTAGTAAGTTCTTGGGGTCTGGATAGGTGGTTTGGTAGTTAAGGTTATTTGCTGTTCTTGCAGAAGACCTCGGTTCCTATTCAGCACCCATATCCAGCAGCTCAGAATTACCTGTGACTTCGGTTCAGGTGATTTGCCTTCTTTTGGCCTCTATGGGCATCTGAATGCATGTAGTGCATAGCATGCAGTGAAGCCGTGTGTGTGTGTGTGTGTGTGTGTGTGTGTGTGTGCGCGCACACACAATAAAAATGAATAAATTTTCAAAAATAGAAATGAAAAAGAAAAGCTAAGAGTAAGTTCTCAATAAGATTTTTATTATCATTATTATGAGTTGCTTTTTATTCTAGCTGTTTTATGTTCTTCACATGCATTCCTTTCTAGAGGTGAAACACTGAGTATTTTGGGTGTGAATTTCCGGAAGAGTGTTAGGCCCGTGTCGCATCTCCTCTTCTCCTTCCAGAAATTAAGCAGCTGTGTCAGCAGGAAAAGTTATGAATCAATATACTAATTAAAAGGGGAATATGGACCGTGTTGACTCTGTATGAATGCCCGTCTTCTGTCTTCTCAATTTGTTCAGAACTCAGCAGGGTAGAGAAGAATTTGTTGGTTAAGACATCTTAAGCTAAGCAGTATTCCATTGTGTAAATGTACCACATTTTCTGTACCCATTCCTCTGTTGAGGGACATCTGGGTTGTTTCCAGCTTCTGGCTATTATAAATATGGCTGCTATGAACATAGTGGAGCATATGTCCTTATTACATGTTGGAGCATCTTCTGGATATATGCCCAGGGGTAGTATAGCTGGGTCCTCAAGGTAGTATTATGTCCAATTTTCTGAGGGTCCGCCAAACTGATTCCAGAGTGGTTGTACCAGCTTGCAATCCCATCAACAATGGAGGAGTGTTCCTCTTTCTCCACATCCTCGCCAGCATCTGCTGTCACCTGAGTTTTTGATCTTAGCCATTCTGACTGGTGTGAGGTGGAATCTCAGAGTTGTTTTGATTTGCATTTCCCTGATGACTAAGGATGTTGAGCATTTCTTTAGGAGCTTCTCAGTCCTTCAAGTTTCCTTAGTTGAGAATTCTCTGTTTAGCTCTGTTCCCCATTTTTAAATAGGGTTATTTGGTTTTCTGGAGTCTAAAATGTGGTATATTTACACAATGGAATACTACTCAGCTATTAAAAACAATGGCTTCATGAAATAAGGAAAGGCTATCCAGAGACTGCCCCACCTGGGGATACATCCCATATATAGCCACCCAACCTGGACTTTCTTGTGGATGCTGGAAGTGCTTGCTGATGAAAGCGTGATAAGCTGTCTCCAGAGAGACTCAGGCAGAGCCTGACAAATACAGAGACGGATGCTCACAGCCAACCATTGGACTGAGTGTGGGGTCCCGGAGGGAGGAGTTGGAGAAGGGACTGAAGGAGCTGAGAGGGGTTTCAGCCCCATGGAGGGAGCAACAATGTCAACTGGCCAGACCTCCCAGAGCTCCTGAAGACTGGACCACCAACCAAAGAATATACATGGAGGGACCCAGGGTGCTGGCTGCACATGTGGCAGAGGAGAGCCTTGTTGGACATCAGTGGGAGGAGAGACCCTTGAGCCTGAGTGTGTTAGATGCCCCAGTGTAGGGGAATGCTAGGGAGGGAAGATGGGAATGGGTGGGGGAGCACCCTCATAGAGGCAGGGGGAGGGAGAATGGAATAGGGGGTTCCCAAAGGGGAAAGCATTTGAAATGTATGTAAATATCCAAAAAAAAAAAAAAAAAAAAAAAAAAAAGAAATATCTTAAGCCTCACACCTCATGGGCTTGGGTCTGTAACAGCTGTGAGTGGCCATACATAACTGCATAGAAGACAGTAGAAGCTTCCTGCAGACAGACTCTGAAACAGAAAGTGGGAGAGAGGAAAGTGTCAAAGACTCATCCTGTCTCACTTGCAACCCAGTGAAACTATTTTGTGAAGTTATCAGTTAACTGTCTAGGGAGGAAAGGGATCAAGGAAAAGCTGCTGATGCAGAGCTCCTCTGGCTCCTGGCTGAAAGGCAACTCTCTGCGTTCTTGAAGAGGAGGGCCTTGTTGGCCATCAGGGGGAGGAGAGGCCCCAGTAAAGGGGAATGTCCAGGTGGGAATACGGGAGTGGGTGGGCGGGTGGGTGGGAGGTGGAATTCCCTCATAGAGGTGGGAGAGGGGGAGAATGGGGGTTTCCAAAGAGGAGACCTAGAAAGGGGGAAACATTGGAAATGTAAATAAAGTATCAAAAAAACAAAACAAACAAAAAAAAACAAAACAAAAAAAAGGAGGCTGATAGGCTCCTAATTCACCCCTCTTCTCCTGACTCACTCAAACACTTGACAGATACATTTGCCATGACCTCTGAGCTGGTTACAGAGTTTGGAGGAAGAAAAATAAAAGAGAAAAAGAAAGCCTACTCCCTATGGTAACACGACATGCTCAACTGAAACAAGGCTTATGACTGGACACTGAAGAAAATGCTCCATGTCTTCCGCCATTTCCATTACCTTACTTTTCATAATTTTTATCGATTATTTCTGAAGTTTACATCATGCGCCCAGTCCCACTCATTTCCCAGTATTTCTGTATCCCCCCCTGCACCCTTGTAACCTACCCTCCCTCCCAGAAAAACAAAACCAACCCAAAATCTCGTCATGAAATCTGCAGTGTGTCACACAGCATACCCCTTTGTCCAAACAGCTTCTTTACTTGCAAATGTTCATTGCAAAGAGACATTGGTCTGGTTTGAGGCTTCTGGCTTCTGCTACGCTATCAATACTGGATCCTCACTGGGACTCCTCTAGGATATCCTGTTGTTACCTTGTGTCTAGGAGTTTCTGTAGCTTTGGAACAGCAGGATGGGCCCTTTCAACTGCTCCAGCAGTTCATAGGAGGGGTAGATGTTGGGGTGGGCCAAATGAAAGTCCTAGATCTGGGCCTCAGTGGTAGCTAAGGTGGTCAGCCTATCAGCTCTCCGGCCTGTGCCACCATGGTTTGCTCATCAGCACTGCCTTGGCTAGCCCACTCAAGTGCTGCAGTCCTGAGGTACTATAACTTTTCCTACCTATGTACTTATATTTGTTTATAGCATGTATAGTTATATATATGTATGTTTATGTCCTCCTTTGTCCTCTGGCTTTGTCTCTTATATGGCCATTGTGTGTATAAGGAATGAATATAGAATTCTTTTTCTATTTTTCCATTTACTTGTTTGTTGTTGTTTGAGACAGGGTCTTGCTATGTAGCCTTAGCTGGTCTAGAATTCACTCTGTAGATCAGGCTGGCCTTGAACTAACAGGGGTCTACTTGCTTCTGTCTCCTCAATATTGGGATTATAGGTATGTACCATTATACCTGGAAGAATTCTCTTTTGCTTAAATATAGATATTATATAGCTTTCTGATTATAAATTATTTCTAAAAACCAAGTTTTAGTAAAGGCCATTTAGGCTCAAAAGAGTCACAGTAGTTTCGAACACTTAACTTAGTAAGATTCAGAGGGCCTCCAAGAAAACGTGGCCCTTCCGTAATGGACTTCCTCTGTCTGACGGTTTTGAGTTACACGCTTTTCTTGCTTATCGTTTTAGGTTAAGGAGGCTTACCTATCTAAGCCTCAACCATAACAAGCTCTCCATGATTCCCAAAGAGCTTTGCTCCCTTGAGCGTCTTACTGAGCTTCATCTTAACTACAATCAGATCACGTACATCCCTGAGGAGATTAGGCTCTTAAAGAATCTTCAGCAGCTCTCCCTGGTCAGGAACGACATTGAAGAGTTGCCCAAGGTAAAGAAAAAAGGGCCATTGCTTTTGTTTCCATTGCTGGTGGGGATGAACTCATTCATCATATTGGGAGGTGGTTCTAAGCTAGCCTATATCATTGTTCATTTCAGCCTGCATTATAAATGATAAAGCACCTTAAAGTTTTGGTAAACAAAAAGGTGTGAATCACTTTCTAATACATTATGCATTATGTGTATGTCTATACATGTCTATGAATGTATATTTTCTGTCTATATTTTGTGTCAGACTCCCTATGGACTCTAATTTCTCTGAAAAGGTCCTGGAGATAGAGAAAGAGCCCTTTGAGTACAAGATAGAGTTGAGGCTTCTGGAGTCTAGTCTTAACCATTGGCTGCTTTTGTGATAGATGAAGTCTAAGAATAACCACTTTGGATTTGAGTATGGGAATGGGTAAGCAGAAGGTGAACAGAAATAGCACGAGGAACCTTTGCTGTTTGTACAGAAAGCTTCTCTTTAGTTTTAGGAGCTTGCTTTCATGAAGCAGATCCAGGAGATGGAGTTGGATATTGGGACACTTACTACTTAGGAAATACATTTGAATCATCTGCTCAAATACAGATGGCTATTTCTTGCTACCGGGGAAGTAAGGCTGCTAGGTCTGTGAGCCGGTCACAATGGTATCAGCATTGCAAAGTTCAACAAAGAACTTCAGGATTCATAGAAGAAGGCACGCCATGAGGAACTGGAAGGAGAGTGGCAGCATATGGGCTAATGCGTCACTCGCTTCCCAAAGCAGTCTACTAAGAGCATTAGTCCAGCACAGTCCCCTGGGGCTTTAGTGTGATGGAACAGGAAGTGGCAGTATCTTGAGGGTCCGTTCCTCATGAATGCAACTGTTACCCTTATTAAAGAGATCCAAAACTAGTCATGCTAGTGCAATCCTACAATTCCAATGTGCAAGATCCAAAAAATGTTGAAGCATCCTTAGTTACATGACAAGATTGAGGCTGGCATGGTGGCATACACAAGACCCTGTCTTAAACAAGTAACCCAAACCAAAACCAAGCTAAGCCAAAGCAAATCAAGCCAAAACAGAAGAAAATACCTTAAGAAGCTTCATAGGGTCAAAGAGCTTTTTCCATCATGTGATGTATTGCAAGAAGTTGGCAGTTTCTAACCCAGAAGAGGGCACAGGATAGCCCTACCATGCTTTGATTCTACATTCTGTGAAGGTGAAAATACATTGCTATGCTTGTTAGACATCTAATTTATAGTTCTCTGTTACAGAAGACCAACTAATCTCCTCTTCTTGACATCTACAATATATTTGCATATTAAAAGTACAGACAAGACATGTAGTCAAGCTTCTTAACTTTGTTAAATTAGCGTTTCCAAAGCCTTGGCATTTGCCTTGGTCATAGTGGTCAAATGGTCATAAAGAATGCCTACGGTATAGTTGGCTATGTTGGCTTTTCTCTGTCTGGCTTCCATTTCCTTTTGTTTTCATATTATAGCCTTGTAAGTTCCCTCCCCCTGTGAGTCTCTGAGCTTTGCTTAGTCTTGTCCTATTCCACCACACAGGTCTTTGAGCCAAGTTAGAATATTCCTTCATACGGGACATAATGATTTCCCTGGTGACAGGCTTAAGCGTTAAGGTAGTAAATGGGACAAGGTTGATGGATTGATGGGGATAAATTAGTCTTTCTGCCTGTTAAACAGGGAGAATGAAGACACATCTAGGGAACGGAGAGATGGCTCAGTGGTTCAGGGCACTTGATGCTCTTACAGAGGACCCAGGTTTGATTTTCAGCACACACATAGCTCACAACCATCCATAACTTCAGTCACAGGGAATCTAATGTCCTCTCTGGCCTCTGTGGACTCTGTGCACACATGTGGTTTACAGACATGCATGCAAGCAAAGCATATATATATTTATATTCTAAAAAACATAACAGAATTTCTGTATCCTGATGTCTCCTTTGTCTGTCCTCTTTGGTTCTTTTCTGCTGTTTTAACAGTCTACTCTTCCGACAGTTCTATCCCAGTCACCGTATTCTCTCTTCATGGAACGATTTCTGTCCAAGTCTACTTCTTGACCTGGCTTTTACAACGATGGAAATCTAAAGTACACTCAGTACTGCAAACTCATCATCTGCTTCCAGACAATGCAACATGGGATAGAACATGGAGACTACCGGATATGGCTAAAGAGATATGCCATTTCCCTAGGGAGAAACTCTGCCAGCAAAAGAATAGTAGCATTTCAGAAGCATTTCTACAATTCTTGAAGTCATTTAATAAATTATCCTCTCAGTTTTCAATTTCAATTGGTTTTGAAGTTTCCAGGTTTTAAAACCCTAGTTTGTGTTTGCTTGTTAATAGAAATACTAGAAATAAGATGTTCCATAACAATCATGTGGTTACTATGGTAACACACTGTCGCATTGGCCATGTAGATATAGTTCTGGGTTTTATTTCTTTTGTGAAGAAAGGATTGTGTTATCATAGTGCCAGGCAAAAAGATAGATGTACTATAAATTCTGCTGAAGTGAATCATAACATAAAACATTCAAGAATTATATGTTTTCTGTTTCTCAGGGTTTCTATTTTAATAATAGATGGTGTCTGAAAGCGTTCACTGAACATTAGGCTGCTTAAATTTCATAACTTTAGTTAATCCACTTAACACTCACCAGCATATATCATTTATATTTAGTAGAAAGTGGAAAAATTAAAATACAAAGGTGCTTAGGAAGTTGCATATGATTATACTTAGTAACAGTGAGAGGTAGGCTTAGACCTTGAAATAGTTAACTGAGAATATATTATGCTGCTCTGCAGGACATAGAAGAAATAAGGATTCATGGTTACTGGACCATCCATAGAGATTTCCTTGGGGAAGACTGTCTTGATGGAGGGACACCTCTATCTAGTCTGGACCAAGTTAATACTTACAATATTATATTAAAATCTCTCTTTTTTTGTGTTCTGACATAGGAAGTTTGTCTTCTTGCAAAACTAAGAGTCCTGGACATAGCTGGAAATGTTATACAGATATTTCCAGCAGGCGTAAGTACTGTCGATTGTTATCGTAATTAAAAGTCATTCTGTTTATACTACTGGGAATAGTACAAGCAGCCAGCAAAAGCTGTAGTAATGTAAAGCCATGATTTATACAATGACTCAAAGGTTTGCTTTCTTCTAGAGTTTCAAAACCCATTCTTTTGCATCCTTTTCCTTGTGTTCTGTGCCTGCTGAACTTGTTTGAACCAGATGAACTCTGATTGTTATCATAAATATTTAATCTATCAGTTATGATTAAATTTTTTGGTTATTACACTATGCTTTTGGTCACCTCTGACTTGCTTGAAAAGACTTCTTTCTTGGATATTCAACTTCAGCCCATATAGTTAATCTAGAAGTGACCCTTTTGTTCATTGTTTTCAAGCAATTAGCAATGAAAACGCACTTTCTTTCCCATTTGGAAGTGAATTTTGACTTTGTTTATTTCAAATAACAGAGACAGTTCATTCTGACAACTTGTAACTTTGGAGAAAGTACTAGCTGTTTTTCATATTACACTTTTACATCAAAGTGAGCACGCTGGAACATTCAAGTAAATAATTACAAGTCCATTCATCCAGAAAATATTCGGTAAATACCTGTGCATCAATTAATTTTATTTTTACTGATTGACTCAAAATGTAGTTTTTAGACATTTTCATCTTAATTTTATAATTAAAATTATATAATTTAATACCAGAAAGGGTGAAAATGCGACATATTGGGTTCAAAATATGCTTTATGAAAATATACACAATATTCTAATTGTGCTAAAATATACATCATAAAAGGTTTTTGTTTGTTTGTTTGTTTGTTTTGTTTTTGTTTTTTTGGTATTTTCAGACAAGGTTTCTTTTTTAAATAGTTCTGGCTGTCCTGAACTTGCTTTGTAGACCAACCTGGCCTCGAACTCACAGAGATCCACCTGCTTCTGCCTTCTGAATTCTGGGCTTAAAGGCATGTGCCACCTTGTTCAAAAAGCTTTATCTTTTAAGAGGACATTCTTTTTTTTTTTTTTTTTTTTTTGGTTTTTTTTCAAGACAGGGTTTCTCTGTGTAGCCCTGGCTGTCCGGGAACTCACTCTGTAGACCAGGCTGGCCTCAAACTCAGAAATCCGCCTGCCTCTGCCTCCCGAGTACTAGGATTAAAGGCGTGCGCCACCACTGCTCAGCTAAGAGGACATTCTTGATACCAAGTACTTTGATATAATCCATCCACCTACCTCCAGAACATATTTTGTTATCTTACCAACTGAGATGGTGTCATTAGACAAATTCCCAGTTAGATAAATTTCCAGTTCTCTTGTTAGCATCTATCACAGCATTTTAAGATAAGGTGTTTGTCCTTTTTTTAAAAAAACAAAACAACAACAACAACAAAAACTACCATTCTATGTTATGTCTTTATTTGATTACTTTGTGCACTCCACAGAAGACATTTGCCTGCATTTGTCCTTTTGTGACGGGCTTATTTTACTTAGCACAACGTCATTCAAGTTCATCCCTGCTATCAAGAGTTTTCTTCTTTGTCCTCCGCTGAATCACAGTCTCTCATACCACATGCATGTGTACCTTTGGCTTCTCCATTGTTCTGCGGATCGACACTTGGGGTGTTTCAGCTTTTTGCTTACTGTGAGCTATACTACTGCAAACTTTGTTGTACAAGTTTGAGGTTTCAGTTTCAGTTTCTCTAGATATAGCCCCAGAAGTAGAATTACCGAATTATTAGTCCTTTCCTATCTTGTTTTCTTCTCTTGATGTCTTTTTTCTTATTTTATGTTTTTCTTATCATACCGTCTGACAGAAGCACCTTAAAGAAGGGCTTGCTGTGGCTCATAGTTTAAGTTCATCGTGGTGGGGGAACTAAGACGTCAGGCGGGTGATGCAACTGGCCGTATTTGTCCATATTGAACGCCGTGGCTCAGCTCTCTGACGTATTCTGGGACCCCGCCCATGGAATGGTTCTGCCCACATTAAGAATGGGTCTTCTCACCTCTCTTAACTAAATCTAAATAATTTCTCACAAAAATGTCCACAGGCTAACCCGTCTAAGTAATCCCATACTGGCATGCCCCCAAAGCTTGCCTTCTAGGTGATTCTAGAGCCCAGTAAACTGGCAATAAATATTAAGCATCACACATTTAATTTTTTAAAGGATTTACTATGCTGTTAACAATTTTATAGTTCAAATTATAGGAAAGAATATATGTTTTCAGCGAAGACTTGGTAAAGATTCCATGATTTTATTCATACTATGGGTTTTATTTAAATTTGTGCAGTGGGATAAAACCTTAATTTCCAAACAGCCTTCCAATGTCACCTCTACTACTGGACCATGGAAAGGAATGATCCTTTTCAAGTCTACGTTGATGTTAGAATGTTAACTTTACTATCAAACTCATCTTGAATTTCAACTTCATATTATTTCTTAAATGGGTAAACCTAAATACTGTTCTTCAACTCCACTTAGCACCCACCTTGGCATTGCCAGTAATTCACAGTTTTCTCTAAAAAGTGATTCTATATGAACAGTTATGATTAAATACCCCTGTTTCCAATAATTTTAGCATGCGGTTGACATGATCTATGCCAGGTTCATATCAGAAAATTCTGTAAACCTTAATTTTAATTTTACTGCCACACTTTCAAGACAGGGTTTCTCTGTGTAATAGCCCTGGCTGTCCTGAAACTCCTGCTGTGGAACAGGCTGGCCTCTGCCTCTGTCTCCTGAGTGCCGGGATTAAAGGCATGCACCACCATGCTCTGCCATTGCAGTTATCTTAAAAATGATTTTTATTTGAGTTTTATGGCCTAAAAATTGGTATGTAGCTTAGAAAATGTTATTGTGCAATAATATATAATTTTTATTGAGGTAGCTTTTAAATATTTAAAGCTGATTTTTAAAGATTTATTTATTTTAAGTATATGATTGTTTTGACTTCATGACTTTGTGGACTCTGTGCATATCTGGTGTTTGCAGAGGTCAGAAGAGGGCATTGGGTCCCTTAGAACTACAGTTATGAATATTTGTGAGCAGTCATGTGGGTGCTGGGAATTGATTCTGGGTCCTCTGCAAGAACAAATGCTTTTGACTGCTGATCCATCTTTCCAGTCCCTCCCACCTGCAAAGCCAATATTTTAAATCAGGAGTTATTATACAAATAAGAATGTATGTCCCAATGGAGGAGTTAGAGAAAGGACTGAAGGAGCTGAAGGGGTTTGCAACCCCATAAGAAGAACAACAATATCAACCAACCAGACCCCCCAGAGCTCCCAGGGACTAAACCACCAACCAAGGAGTACACATGGAGGAACCCAGGGCTCCAGCTGCACATGCAGCAGAGGATGGACTTGTTGGGCATCAGTAGGGAGAGAGGCCCTTGGTTCTGTGAAGGCTAGATGCCCCAGTATGGGGGAATTTGAGGACGGGGAGGCAGGAGTGGATGGGTGGGTGGGGGAACACTCTCATAGAAGCAGGCGGAGGGGGGATGGGATAGAGGGTGTCCGGGGGGTGCGGGAACCGAGAAAGGGGTAACATTTGAGATGTAAATAAAGAAAATATCCAATAAAAGAAAAGGTAAGCTCCCCGCCCCCCCCCAGAATGTATGTTAACTGGAACCCTAATTACAAGTGTGTGTCACCATAACTTGCTTAGCATTTTTTTCCGGCTATAGAAGTAATTGGGCCTGAGGCTCTAGTCCAGCTGGTAAAGTTCTTGTTTAGCATGCAGGCCTCAGGATGTTAGATGTCCCAGAATAGGGGAATGCCAGGGAGGGAAGACAGGAGTGGGTGGGTGGGTGGGGGGAATACCCTCATAGAGGCAGGGGGTGGGGGGATGGGATAGGGGGTTTCCAAAGGGGAGACCTGGAAAGGGGAAAACATTTGAAATGTAAAAGTATCAAAAAAAAAATGAAGGAAGCATTCATTGTATAAAAGGTATATCCATATATGTATGTAGCAACAATTAATGAAAACAGATGCCATGACTATGAAAGAGAGCAAGAGGTATATGGGTGGGTTTAGAGGAGGGACAGGGAAGAAAGTGACGTAATCATATTATAATATATGTTATATATAATATAACATATTTTTATAATATAAAAGAAATATTTTGAAAACGTATATAAGATTGTAAACTACAAAGTATAAGGTGCCTTTAAGATTATTTTTCAGAGACAGTATGTTGTTTTTCTGTCAGTATTTATTTTTTACATATTCACTTTTGAATAAAATTGAAATTATACTTCATAAAAGAATCTTTTTCACTTAACACTATATATTGAATACAAGCAATATATTTCAGATATTTGGTTTTAATCATTGGATCCTTTTAAAATCATGTTTGCTTTTTAAAAATACTTTCATTTATTGGAATAGATTGGAATGAGCAGGCCTTTGAGGAAACAGATTATCAGAAATTGGGTATCTTTTATTTTAAATTTCTTTGACAGAGTGAGATTTCCAAAACGTAACCCATGATTCACAGTGAGTGGACAGTGTGTGGCACAGTGGCAGTTATGGTAATGCCTGGTTTAGTAGTTTCCTGTGCTTGCCATCACTGGTACTAAAGATCACAGGTCTCTATTTTTTTCTCTTAGAATGATACAAGCCCTTGAACTTTGTCTACCCTGATTCACTATGACTTCATCCAAGGTGATTATATCTTCATAATCCTGAGACATGCTGTTTTTGGGTGGATGACACTATTCAACCCATTATGCTTTGGTAAAGTACAAAACTTAGTTTGGATGTGGAACAGATTTAACTGTACTGTGTGAAGAGAGATCAGTTCAGCTATCATTTGTTGAGTTTCTCCTCTGGCCACTCCCTCTCAAGTGTTGCTCTTGAATACTGGAGGAATTCTGACCATCAGAGGGTTCGCAGCATCCATGTTAGGCAGCTCTGATGTCACTGGTCCCTCAGCTTCTGCAATTGCTGGTGTACACCCTTGCACATGTACACATAATTAAAGTAATTTTTTGAATTGAGTGAACCAACTAATTAGTTATTTTATTTAGTGTTTGTGTGTGAACCATCGTACATGCGTGCTAAAGGCCACGAGACAACTTTCGGGAGTTGATTCTTTCTCTCTTTCAGCTATGTGGGTTTCTAGGATCTAACTCAGGTTATCAGGGTTGGCAACCAAGTGTGTTACTCACCAAGCAGTATTGCTGGTCTTCTCAAAATTTAATTTAAAATGGAATTCTTACCATCATAATATTCTAGTGAGACAAATATAAACAGTGATAGATATTGCTTGTGTAGAATTTGAATGTCATGTTGGATCTTGGAGAGCTCATAAAAGCAAGAAATACAGACATTTAAAAAATAGAAACATTGAAGAAGTAGACATTAGCTTGGAAAGAAAGAGGCCACGTCGGTAGCAATTCATTATGTCTCCAAACTATGAAGGGAAAAGGTAGCCAGATGCATTTACAATTTTTGAGAATGGGGAAGGAAAAAATATTACTGTTACTTGCTACTGAGAACTTTAGACAAGCTATCAGTGGGGTTTGTGAGAGTCGAAAGCTACCAATATCTCTTTCCATAATTTAAAAGAAATAGAAAACTCAGTCTTTAAAGCAGTAGTGGCTAAATCCTTTCAATAGGGAGAAAAGTGAATTCCTTAGGCTTTGAATCCCTTTGAAATAATTAAAAAAGACCTTTTTATGTGTATCTTCTTTCACTAGCTCTTCTCTACCAAAACTTGAGTGATTTGAAATAGAAGTTGGCCTAATCAAAGTGACAAAAAAGTTTTTTGAGATGGGGTTTCTCTGTATAACAGTTCTGGCTCTTCTGGAGATGGAGATGGAGCCAGGCTGGCCTTGAACTCACAAAGATCTACCTACCTCTGCATACTGAGTCTGGGATTAAAGGCATGCCTGGCTGATGAAAAGTTTTAATGACTGTCACCAGGAAGCATCATGAGATCTTTCTTTGATGTGAAATTCAGGACAAAACATCATCTTTGAATATTGTAGAACTTGCAGCAAACTTAATACTTTTCAGTAACACTCTTGTCAGACTATTAGCAATCTTTCTATTTACCTGCAATATCATGACACTTTAGATCTGGAAATAATACAAGAAGTTATTTCTTTGCATCATTACTGTCAAGTTGTTCAGTAATTTACAAGTTTTTGAATCAATGTTTCATGTAGTAAAATCTGTTTGCTGTTGCACGATCCCCTGGAAAAACAGACTGGACCTCAGATCTATTTAGGGCTAAACATATTGAGACTCCAGAGAAGTAATTAGCTGGTAGACATTGCGCTCCATCTTGAGTACACAGTAGAATCCTTTGGATAGCTTCTTAAAACCCAGAATACTGGGCTTCACTCCCAGAGTTTCTGAGTCAGATGGCTGTGGAGCCCAAGAATGTGCATTTCTATTAAGTTCTCAGGTGTTGCTGATGCTGCAAGTGTGGGAATCATACTTGGAGAACCACAGACCTGAATTACAGAGCAACGTGGATCTAGACCTGGCACTGAAGACATTGCCAAAGACCCAGGCTCTATCCATCTTAATACAGAGTCTCTGAAAAATCTGTCCTTTGTCTTAGCCATGAAAAGCAGGGGGTGTCCCTGTTATGTTACAGAAATAACATATTTCTTTTCTTACACTGGGAGGTCATTCTGAGAATGTCACTGTATCCTTGAGCCACATGATGCCGAAGGAGTACTGTTTAAACAATATAGTTCCTGTGTATGCTGAAGAGGCTTCACCTAGAAACAGGCTTTCGGTATGTGAACACGAGGACACAGGGAACAGTGGGTTTTGAGAAGCTAAGACTGGCATGTTGGCCACATACATGTATGTGATAATTCCATGCCACTGATAAAATGGATGGTTATTTATTATTTTTACCCAATTTAAAAATAGACTCGAGATTTTAACATGTGAATTGAACACTAGATTACTCTGGAGAATTTTTGTGAAGGCCAAATCTTTACCATGTTATTTATTTAATAACTTAAGAATTTTATCTTTAAAGAATTTCCCATTTACATTAGCTGGATACAATTTGGATATGGACGATTTATCTTAAACATTTATGTGGCTGCAGGTCAATTTGACAACCTGTGAGAAAGTGCTTTGCTAAGAGTACACCCTCAAGGAATGTGTGTAAGCAGATGGAATCACAGCCAATAATACACTTTCCACAGTTGCTGCTTGCTTTCAATGTCAAATTTTTGACTTAGTGTTCATTCACATCTGAAGCTTCCACAGTCTGTGTCAGAGTTAGAAAGTTTCAGCATTTGAATTTTCCAAAGGTTTGAAGGCATATATTTTAATATGCATGTGGGGGAGGGAGAGAGAGACAGAGACAGAGAGACAGAAAGATACAAGCAGAGAGACACAGACAGAAACAGAGAGAAACACACACAGACAGAGACAGAGAGAGAGACAGACAAAGACAGACAGACAGAGAGAAACACATACAGAGACACACAGAGATAGAATGAGACAGAAAGAGACAGAGAGGAGAGAGCGAGAGCTGTAGGCTATAGCACTGTCGTGAGACAGATGCTGTGTGGACTATTCCTGGCTGGTATGACATCATGATAGCATGTTTTCTATTCCATCCATGCTCCTCAGTTTTCTTCAAGAATTCTTTAGAGTTATAAATCAAATTTAGGAATGACAAAAGGATTTCTTCTTTTACAGTATAAAAAGCATAGGACAGGAAAATATCTATTTTTCCAGAAACACAAATTGTGTGAAGAGTGAAGAGGTTTGAATCCACTGTTCCCAAGCATAATTTTTTCCCTAGCTTAATAGTTATTGGTGTTATGTCCTTGGGCACCATAGAGTGTTAACTAACTGTAATATGAATCTTTTTCCCTCTATGCATTGGTGGTATAATTACTCTTGTTTCAAAAATACTCTTTGAGAGGTGCTTGGCATACAGTTGGTGGTCAGCAAAAATAGAAACAGTGACTAATTGAGATACCTTTATTAGTGCACTGGCATATGCTACATAGTAAATGTTCTTTTTTGGGGAGTACTGGCTGGTTGACCCCAGGTTTTCATGCCTATCACAAGTATTCTTTCTTTAGGCTTTCTTTTAAGGATTGGTGTAAGCTGTCTGTCACTTCCACATCCTGACGTGTTTGCAGAGTAGCTGTAACTTGGTGACAGAGTGCTCACCTAGCAAACCCAAGGCCCTTGATTCAATCCTCAGTAACATAGACCACAAAAAACTCAATTTGCGTCTATCAGGGTCTTCACTGATGTGTACCCAAGGGGCACTCTGATGTGTACAACCTCAGCAGCACATAACACATCCTAGACTCCTTGACTGATGTCTAAATAATGAGTTTCTCTGAAGATGCATTTGCATTCCTCTGATCTAATTCAGCTATGTAATAAAATAGAAGCCTTTGAAAGAGCCCTGGTTCTCAGGATCTGTAACCTTAGGTCTGTTTCTGTAAGTCCCTTCCCACTCGTTAGTAGAACACTAGGCTTCTAAATGGAAGACTGTTTCTGAAAATAGAACCCTATGTCACTGAACTCTGTTTCTTAGGCCCTTCTCAGACTGTTGGCAACTAGTTATCTTGATGTCATTTTCTGTTTTAAAAAGTGACTTCTCGATGCACGGCCAATGCTGGCTGCTTTTGATCTGTTATAGTCTGAGAAAATCTTGCTGAGTTGTCCTGCACCCCAGATTCTGGTTTGATTGGTAGATGGTGTAGACAATATACTTTGATCTCCACCTGATGCTTGTCTGATTCTTGAGGCCTAAATGTTTCATGAATGATTCCAATGTCTTTAGCCATTTTATACTTTTGTGCTTATACAAAATAAAGACACGTGTCTTATTAATTAATGCATTTGTATATATGTGCACACATGTGTGCATTTGTATACCTGTGCATGAATGTGTCTGGAGGCCAGAGGTTGAAGTCAGATGTCTTTCTCTGTTATTCCAGCCTTATGTATTGAGTCAAGTTGTTTCATTTGAACCAGGAGCTCACACAAAATTTGGCTAGATCAGCCAGCCAGCATGCTCTGAAAAGTCCTGGTCTCCATCTTTTACATGCTGGGATTACAGGTAGGTGGGTCCTGGGGATCCTACTTCTGCTTCCCTTCCTCATGCTACAAGCTCTTTACCTGCTGAGCAATCTTCAATATCCACCATTTTATTTTTCGTAGGATCCTTATTTCAAAATGACCTTACATACCTTCTTTAGAATAATTTCCATCTAGGAACAGTTATTAACAAATATTCATGCACATACATGCATTTCTAGGAAGGCCATTTAATTTTAGTTTATAGTTTTCTAAGGAAATGTGGCCTAGAACGCTTGGAGAGTAGCAATTACATTGCAATTATTACCATGTCCCTGATCAATCATGTCTAAGTAGTCTAGGAAACCCAACTGAGTTATGGGAAAAAGACTCATTCGAAGAGTAAAATTGCCATGTTTATCTCATTCCAAAACTACTATCTGAAGCATAAAAGATTTTTTCAGAAGTGATTTTAAAAATAGCCTCAGTACAAAAGAAAGATATACAAGTAGATATCCATAAAGCTGTGGGCAAGAATGCCTCTGAAAATGACCATGATGCGGTGGTTTGCATTGAAACTTCAGTTTGCTCTGGGCTGTGAGACACTGCAGCCATACACCTTGTCCTCTAGCTATTCTGCCTCTCTGTCTCTGCAGTAGTAATTTTTGGGATCCATTTGATATTTGGTGTCTATCATCCATCCATCTGTCCATCCATCTGTCCATCCGTTCATCCATCCGTTCATCTGCCTGTCTGTCTGTACTGGCTGGTTTTGTGTGTCAACTTGACACAAGCTGGAATTATCACAGAGAAAGGAGCCTCCTTTGAGGAAATGACTCCATGAGATCCAGCTGTAAGGCATTTTCTCAATTAATGATCAAGGGTGGGAGAGCCCATTTGTGAGTGGTACCATCCCTGGACTGGTAGTCCTGGGTTCTATAAGAAAGCTAGTTGAGCAAGACAGGAGAAGCAATCCAGTAAGCAGCACCCTCCATGGCCTCTGCATTAGCTCCTTCCTCCAAGTTCCTGCCCTGTGTGAGGTTTTTTTTTTTTTTTTTTTTTTTTCCTGTGTGAGTTCCTTTGATGATAAACAACAATGTGGAAGTGTAAGCTGAATAAACCCTTTCCTCTGCAACTTGCTTCTTGGTCATGATGTTTTGTGCAGGAATACAAATCCTGACTGACACAGTCTGTCTATTTTTGCCTTTCAAATATTAAAGAAAGATATATTCTGGCCTTGAATCTCTTTAAATGCCTTTCTAAAATTTGACCTTGATTTGAAAATAACATATATATTTTTTCAGTTGTCAGGGCTCCCTTCCATGGCTGAATTTATTAGAAGATATACATTTAAAACAACATTCTGTGAACTGTAACAGACATGGGACATGAGCCAATGCTTTACTAATGCAAAGCCCTTGTGGGATCTGGTTTTATGTGAGTGATGTAAGCTTAGCTAACATGGGCTAGTGAACTCCAAAGCTGGACTGGATGCTTGCCCTGTCTCCGCTTTTATGAGGCTGAGCTCATGTTCCACTGTTTCTCGTGTGGGGGCGGGAGAGGAGGAGTCTGCTGAATTACATGCTGTTGCTTCTTTTACTATTCCAATTCTAAAATTTCATGAGATAGCCTTTTTGAGATGAAAGCATGGAGAAAATTCATAAAACATGACTCTGGAGGCAATGATCATTTTGTTAAAACTCAGGTTTAAAATTTGAGTGCTCAATTAAGTTTGGTGGTATAGTTAGCTGTTTTTCTCTGCTTAGCTAAGCTTAAGATCTGGGTTCTGACTTTTTATATCTATATGTGATTTTATAGGAATTAAAGACAGGCTGGTGCTCGATGCCTGCAAAATAGAAATCTGTGAAAGGATCCTGTTCCATGGGACATGGTGCCTGGAGGACCATATTTATCTACCATTAGTTAAGCACTTCAGAATATGAGTTTTCTCACTAATGTAATGACCTGACTCAGGAGAGTGAAAAGATGTCTCACTTGTCTCCAAAAATGGAGAATCCAACATTTAAATAACATATCTTTTCATTGAGGGATGAGGACAGAGTCATCTACTTAGAAAAGCAGAGCTGCTGTTTCTTCTTCTTCTTCTTCTTCTTCTTCTTCTTCTTCTTCTTCTTCTTCTTCTTCTTCTTCTTCTTCTTCTTCTTCTTCCTCCTCCTCCTCCTCCTCCTCCTCATCCTCCCCTCCTCTTCCTCCTCCTCTTCCTCTTCCTCCTCTCCCTCTCCTCCTCCTCCTCCTCCTCCTCCTCCTCCTCCTCCTCCTCCTTTTCCCTCTCCATGTCCTCCTCCTCTTCCTCCTTTCTTTCTTCTCCACTTCAATCCCACTTAGAAGGGGGAACAAAATAATCATGGGGGGTAGAGGGAGGGAGGGGTCTGAGTGGGAGAGAGAAGGAAGAGAGGAAAAAGGGGTCAGGATTATATATTGGGGAAGACAGGAGAGAAGCCCAGAGGGCCAGGAGAATGAATAGAAATATGCAGAGACCTGGGATGTGAGAGGCTCCCAGGACTCAATAAGGACGATCTTAGCCAAAATGCCCAACAATGGGGAGCTGGAACCTGAACAGTTCACCTCCAACAGTTAGACAGGAACACCAGTGGAGGGACGGGGACACCAACTCACCTTCAACAGTTTTGGCCCAGAATTGTTCCTCTCTAAAAGAAATGCAGGGACAAAAATGGAGCAGAGACTGAAGGAATGGCGGACCAGTGACCGGCCCAACTTGGGATCCATCCTATGGGTGGGCAGCAAACCCTGACACTATTACTGTTGCTATGCTGTGCTTGCAGACAGGAGCCTAGCATGGCTGTCCTCTATGAGGCTCTACCAGCAACTGACTGAGACAGATGCAGGTATTTATAGCCAACCATTGGACTGAGGCCGGGGACTATTGGTCTTCCTATGGGAAGGATTGAAGAAACTGAAGGGGATGTCAGCCCCATAGGAAGACCAATAGTATTAGCTAGTCTGGGCCCCTAGGAGTTCCTGGAGACTGGGCCTCCAACCAAGGAGCATACATGGGCTGGTCCGAGGCAACCTGGCACATATGTAGCAGAGGACTGACTGCCTTGTCTGGCCCCAGTGGGAGAGGATGTGCTTAGACCTGTAGAACTTGATGCCCCAGAGAAGGGAGATGCTGGGGGGGGGGTACCCTGTCAGAGGTAAAGGGAATAGAGGATAGGGTGGGGAACTCTGGAAGAGGGGATGGGGGGACATTTGGGATGTAAATAAATAATTAAAAGAAAAAGAAAACCAGGAACAGCATGTTTTGCAGACTAACTCTGGCCATAATTAAGAAGTATCTTCAAGTATTTAAAGGCTCTGGGAACTGGAGGTGTACTGCTCAGCTGTAGACTGTTTTCCTCACATTTATATGTCCCTGAGTTTGATCTCTAGCATATCATAAAATAAGGGGGAAAATCCCTCAAAGAATCCAGTAAGTGATTCTCCTGAAACTGTATTCCTCTTCCTTAGGTGATGGGATCTCTCTTCCTATCTGCTGGCACCTCCTCAAGAGAACTTAATGATTACAAGCATATTTTGTTTTTTTCAGTGATGTATTTCTGACACTAGAACAGTCCCTGGCACATAGTAGTCAATACAACCTGGACGGAGACAATTTTGTTTGCCCAAATAGAGGAACAATACTGTCGGTATTGCAGACTAGGGCTCGAGTATTGTTCTTCTAGTGGAACTATTTTGAAATGCTGCTAAACATTGTGTAGAACATTGGACAGTTCCCCAACGGGTTATCTGTCTGGAACGACCATTTTGAAGTAGAGAAGCCAGAGTTGATGGGATTTGTTACTTATCTATTTCTGTTTTCTAAGCTTTCATTCTAGAAATTAATAAATCTATTTATTATAAATTGTGTGATTGTCTAACAGCTTGCAGAGTGCAGGAGATTATCAAGGGCGATTGCTCAAGTTCTTATGTCTCAGCCCGTGCTCACCTATCCTGACTTATAACCATACCGCTTGACTTTTCAGCTGCTCCCAGTACTGTAGTAGTTTTTCTTTAGTTCGTGTTTGCATGATGGGCTTGTTTTCATGCCTTTCAACTTTTCTATAGCCATACAGTTTACGTACATATTATATATGCTATAATGAATTCATTTAAAAACATCCAGTATAAAATCATCTGTCTTTAAGTTGTAGCATTTAGTTTACCTTGACGTATTGCTAAGTTAATTGGGGGCTAACTCCACATCTTCCGATGGATTTCTACTTTCTTCTACTTTTTCTGTACTCTTTTCTCACTCCCTTTTTTGTTTAAATCTGGAGATTTTTATAATTCCATTTTTATAATTTTAATAATTCTTCATACAACATTTCTGTTCTAATTGACTAAACATTCAACATTTACTTGCTTTATGGGGGTTATTAATTTATACTTCTAGGGAGTGTAAGAACTTCAAATTTATTTTCCCCATGTTCATTTCTGAACATTTTTTGAGTATTGTAACTACTTTTGTACTTTAAGACTTTACTACTTTGTGACACACATATGTGGGAGTCCTTTGGATTGATCCTTTCCGTTGCTACAATTTCTTCCCGTATCTTTAACCTCTGAGAGTAATCCTATTTACTTCCAGGGCAAAACATCTTCTTGCCTCTCCTTTGCAACGAGTCTACATTACTCCAGTTTTAACCTAAATCCTATATTTGTTCCTGAAGAATAATTTTGTTCTGTGTGTACGATCCAAATTAGCCCGCTCACTTTCCGCTCACTCAGTATTTCAAATTCTGTCTACTGTTTCCCAGCATCCACTGCGGCTGCTGAAGGCATGTTGCCCTGCTCAGGAACAAGGCACGTCTGTTTTTCTTTTCCTAGCAGCTTCTAAGATTTTTCTCATAGTTTTATTATTAATTGCAATTACGATGTTCCTATACATTTATTTCATTTTATTTTTCCTGCCTGGACTTTATCAGACTGCTTAAATGTGTGGATCAATGTTGTTCTCAGTTACACGTTATCAACTTGACACGTCAGGGAAAAGGGAACCTCAGTTGAGGAATTGCCTCCATCCTATTGACCCATAAGCAGGTCTCGGGGCATTTTCTTGATTGATACAGAAGGACACAAAGCACTGTAGGGAGTGCCATCTCTGGACAGGAGACTCCGAGTGGCACAAGAAAGCAAACTGAGTCAGTAAGTAGTGTACCATGGTTTCTGCTTCAGTTCCTGTCTCCAGGTCTTGAATTCCTGCCAGGGCTTCCCTTGATCATCGCCAACCTTTTAATGGAACCAGAGACATTTTTTCCCCACCCCAGCTGCTTTTGGTCATGGTATTTATTAAAGCAATAGGAATCAAACTAGGACAATATGCTATTCATTATGTTGAAAAGCCCTTAGTCATTTTATTTCCAATAGTGTTTCATCTTTCTCTTCTCCTGCAATTTAATTTCATATACTTTGTAACTTTTCATTGTATCTACTTTGGGTGATATCCTCGTTCTATATTTTATTCTTTTCTTCTCTTTGCACTTTATTTTACATTCTCCTCACTTATTTTTATATTCCTATAATTTACTTTTTAGTAGCAGTATTTAAATATTGTTAAATCTATTTATTTGTTTTCTCCCCAACTTATTCAGTACACAATGTGTGGTTGGATCTTTTGCAAGTCTATTATGCTACCATTCACATTTTTGACTGGACTTTATTTGCTAAACAAGGCAATTGTAGTGGCTTTAATGTCTAGGTCTAATAAGAGAAATAATGGAGGAGAATATTTGGGGTCCATATTGGCTACATTTGTCTTATCTGTTGTCACTGTGGGTTTATTCATCCACAAAAGTGCTGTTCAACTCAGCACACCTTTCCTTATATAGTTGGCTAGTCTTGATTATATATTGAAAGCTATATTTGAATAATGATGTTTGAAAATGCCTAGAAGCCTCAGATGAGGTAAAGTTTTAGATATATTTTTTTATTTACTTTTACCATGCAGAACAATATGGCACCTTATTAGTTCAAATGAAAGGCTAATTATATGTTTCATTTCCTAAGGATTATTGAGAAAACTTTGTTTCTGAGACTGGATTTATGTTTATTTTATTATTAGATTAAAAACTATGCATACTGGTTAGTCTTTGTTTGTCAGGTTGACATAAACTAGAGTCAACTAGGAAGAGAAAATGTCAGTTGAGAAATTGCCTCCATCAGAAAGTTTACATGGCAAATGCCTTTAGTCCCTGCACTTGAGAGGTACAGGCATTTGGGTCTCTGTTAGCTAAAGGCCATTCTGTTCTATAGAGGGATTTCCAGGACAGCCAGGGCTATACATAGAAAAATCCTGTCTCAACCAACCCCCTAACACCACCCCCCCAAAAAAAAGAAAAAAGAAAGGAAAGTTTGCATGCTAGTAATTATTATTATTATTATTATTATTATTATTATTATTTTGGTTTTTTGAGACAGGGTTTCTCTGTGTAGCCCTGGCTGTCCTGGAACTCACTCTGTAGATTAGGCTGGCCTCGAACTCAGAAATCCACCTGCCTCTGCCTCCCAAGTGCTGGGATTAAAGGCGTGCGCCACCACTGCCCAGTTGTATGCTAGTAATTATAACTAGGCTGATATATTTAATTATTTATGAAAAAACTTTTTTCATTGAGGATTATTTGAAAAAATATAGACAAACAAAAAAGAAAAACAAAATTACCTGTAATCTGAAAAGCATGATGGAGCAGGATTTGTACCATCAACATACTTTTTTACTGTTCTTTCAGTTAAAAAGCATGTTACCTTAAACATACAGGTTGCTGTATTGATACAGCATTAAAATGTGCATTTAGTTAAAAAATAAATATTTCCTCCTGATCTCATTTTCTGCATCATTATTTATAACATTTATGAAGCATGTATGTATGCATATAATTAAACCACCTCTAAGTTTTGACACATGGGGTGTTTCAAACTACTTACTTTTTTTTCCTTCCTTCCTTCCTTCCTTCCTTCCTTCCTTCCTTCCTTCCTTCCTTCCTTTCTTTCTTTCTTTCTTTCTTTCTTTCTTTCTTTCTTTCATTTTTCTCTTTTTTTAGTTTTTTTTTTTGAGACAGGGTTTCTCTGTGTATCCCTGGCTGTTGGAATTCACTCTGTAGACCAGGCTGGCCTTGAACTCAGAAATCCACCTGCCTCTGCCTCCCAAGTGCTGGGAGGCATGCGCCACCACTGCCCAGCTCAGACTACTTACTTAATAAGAATATTTCTACTATCTTCATTCAGTTTATCTTTGTACATACCAGTTTTTAATCCCCTATGAAGACTTCTGGAAGTTAAATTTCTTGAATCAAAAATTACACACATTTGCACAAAGTATATAACTGTCCACTTCTGTTTTCTCTGGCATGGATTTGTCTGTTGTCCCTAATGGTGTTGGCATCCAGTGGTGATCAGGTAACTTTATTTAAGAAGTTGCTTATTTAATTTGGAGCGCTTGAGAGTTTCTGTAAAATTGGCAGTTTTCTCTTTAACTCACTGCATAGGAGAGGACAAAATTCTCAAAGTGAAATATGCTGGCTGATATTAAGAATAGTGGTGGCACACGCCTTTAATCCCAGCACTCGGGAGGCAGAGGCAGGTGGATTTCTGAGTTCGAGGCCAGCCTGGTCTACAGAGTGAGTTCCAGGACAGCCAGGGCTACACAGAGAAACCCTGTCTCGAAAAACCAAAAAAAAAGAATTCTGATGCTTCCCTGAGGTTTCCCACCACTAAAGGCAAAACTCAGTTCCTTCTCTTCTTGTTCAAAAACGGGTTTTGCTAGGATATGAAGGCTATGAAAGTTTGGAAGTTAGGGGAAGAATGTGAGGTGCTGGGAGTTGGAGAGTACACATAGGGTAGAGTGTGGTTCCTTGAATCCACAGTGCTGCCTCTCCTGAGTCAGTGGTAACACTGTCCAGGTTGTCTTCATCACCTTCTCTGAAGGCTCTATTACCTCTCTGGATTGAATTTCCTTAACTGATTCCAGATAGTAATTCTTCCCCTACTTCCATATTCACTTTGATTGACACTTCATCCTTTGGTTGAGTGTTTACACATCCTTTCTATTCCATGAGAATTTCTCTGTGTCTCCAATAAACTAATTATTTATTGTTATTTATCATGGAAGCATGCCAAGGATTTGTAATGGGGAGGGAGACTACTGAGTGTGCTCAGTCATTCCATCTTGGGCTGGAAGCACCTTTTACTTGGACATCTGAAATGTAGGAAATTACTTTCACCCCTGTCTGGTGGAGATGAGTTGGGGAAGTAAATGTTTATTGTCTGTTCAACCTGCTTTAACAAAATACCCCATGAGGATGATTGGTAAGCAACAGAAATTGTTTATAAATTTAAAATATTCTGGATCAGGTTACCAGAATATTTGAAATCTAGAGAGGACTTACTGTGCTTTAAAGATGATGCTGTCTAGATGGGTCCTTAGGTGGCAAAATGATACAGACATTCCCATGAGCCTCTTGTAAAGGGCATTTATGAGAACAGACCCTCAAGAGCATTCACTTCCCAAAGCCTCATGCCTCTTAGTACTATAAAATTTTGGAGTAGATTTCAACATAGAAATTTTGGAAATAAGATCACAACAATAATAAAAAAGGAGGAAATAACTTGATTCCAACAAGACGTTCCTTCTGAGGAAAAACACCCCATAATTTGTTCATGCTAGACCCTGGGCTGTGGGGTGGTTGACTACCTTCTTTTTCTAGAATGATGTAAAGATTACCAAGTACTTTACACACTCTTCATTTGACCTATAAAGTTCCATGAAGTGAATGTTACTCTCTTTATAGAAACAGGCTCAGGTACTTTAAATGACACAGACACAGGGGTTGTGTGGAAGAAATGGATATGTTCTTAGCCTTCACCTTTAAACCCATCAGTCTCTAAGGTCCACTGTTACGTATAGATTAAGTGAGTCAAAACGCTAAATGGAGTGTTTTTATTGTCAGACCTGAAAACATGAATACAGGTAACAGTACACAGATGGAGCATTTATGTATGCTTTTTAATCGTATTTGAGATGTAAGAAACTTCAGTTGAAGACATTCAAGCATCCTTTGAAACACTTATACTTAGTTTAAACAAAGAACAAAAGGTCACCGACAGAAGTGAAAAGTGTTTTGCTTTTAAAGGGCTTTATTTAAAACCGCATTGGGGCTTGTATGGTTGAAAACCAATTTAGAAGCTGCAAACTGATGTTCTCCCCTCCCTGCTCCTCTTTCCCTTTGTGAATCTGGCTACTCAAGTTTTAATTTCCTGTCAGGTTCAGAAAAATGGCAGAGGAAAGTTCCACAACCAGTTCTCAAACCAGAAACAGCTTTTGTCAAAATCCTTGAATATTTTCCCTATTTCCCCGTTCTGAATCACTGTCTATACTGGGCAAGTTTTAGGCTAGAACTGGCCAGTTTTAGTTCCAGACGCTCCAGAACAGAGGGTGAGGACTTCTGCTTTGACTCAGAAGACAGTGTCTTCACACAGAGGTTCCTCCCCACCTCCTACCCCTAACTGCTGTCCTGTGAAGCCCCGTGTGGGAGGGAAGAGTGTCTAGGAGTATAGCTCCCTCCGCCAGTCAAAAGGTTCTGACTATGCCACCGGCTACCTGAACTTGAAAAGATGACTTTCTGAGGGATAAGGAAGGAAAGGAAATTTTAGCTCGATTAAGGAAATGGAGTAGCCTTATGTGTTTTTAATGAAGAAGTGAGAAAAACACACATATCAAGGTTCTTTGCAGTAATTCAAAGATGGAGAGCTTTCTTTGCTGTGGGTGAGACAAGAGAACTTGTCACATATGGAAATTGCTATACACATTTTCTTTTAGCTCTGTGCTTACAAGATAGTGGACCCTAATGAAGTTTAAACAGGGGTGAATACAGAGAATCTTATGGTGGGTTGCTGGAGAGATGATTTAGTAGTTACGATTACTTGCTATTTTAGAGTACCCGGGTTCAGTTCTAGCACCCACATAGCATCTCACAACTGCCTGTAACTCTATAGGACAAAACAAACTAGAAAAATATTTAAAGAAAAGGCATAGAACAGAGGGCAATGCAGAGACACACAAATTCATACCCACAGAGATTTCATAGAACCACAAAACTCACAAAGGACCTATAGATTAAAAGATAACAATCAAAAATAAAAAAGCCCTGACAAAACATTATGAGACAAAGAATCTCCAAGATGCCATTGAGTTCATTTTGTGTTGGCTATCTACTTACTTATCGTGAGGTCTACCTTAAGAGTGACTTGTTTCCCCAGTGGGACTCCATTGAAGAAAATGAATTTTTCAGTTGTGAGTGATTATCAATTCTGGGTAGCTTTTGGGTTAGGAATGGGGGCTCATGTCCATATCTCCTCTTACTGAAGGGAGCCCATCTAGTGTAGACCTACGTACACTGCCACAGTCTCTTTTGGATCATATATGCATCACTTCTGCTATGCTTAGAAGGCCTTGTCTCCTAGGTGTTTCTTCAGCAATGGGGCCGTGCGGCCAGTTTCTGGAGAGCAACCAATAACTTTGGCAATAGCTGTTTGTTTGGGGATTCTCATAGGGCCCTGTTGACCAACAACTTGACTAGGTGTAACCCATGCCTAGTACTGGAATCTTCACTTGATGAAGAGAGAAGTCTTGTTGGGGTTCCCTGTTCCCCAATATTTGGCGGTTTCATTTAGATCTGTTTCATATATCTATCTTATTTAGGAAGCTTCTCTTGTATTAGGTTTCCATTACTGCCCCTCAAATAGCCCTTAAATTCAGCTTCGTCGTATTCCCTCCCTTACCACCTGTTACTTGTCCTTTACAGGCTCACCCTCCTGGTCCCATCTCTGACCCCTCCAATCCCTTGTCCATCCGTAACTATCTATTCTACTACCATTTCCTAGAAGATCCATCCCTACCTACTAGTTCCTTACTATCTGCCTAACCTGTGGTAATATGGATGTGGCTTGCTTATCAATGACTTACTAACTAACATCCAGCTATAAACGAATGTATACTATGTTTTTCTGGGTCAGTTACCTCACACAGGATGATTTTTTTCTAGATCCATTCTTTTACTTGCAATTTTCATTTTTTAACAACAGAGTAATGGACGTCTAGATTGTGGGTTTTTTTTTTTTTTTTTTTTTGGTTTTTCGTCCTGGAACTCACTCTGTAGACCAGGCTGGCCTCGAACTCAGAAATCCGCCTGCCTCTGCCTCCCAAGTGCTGGGATTAAAGGCGTGTGTCACCACTGCCCGGCTTGTTAGTTTTTACCTCTTATGAATAGAGCAGCAATGAGCGTGACTGAGCAAGTGTCTCTGTAGTAGGATGTGGACTCCTTTGGGTATGTGCCTAGAGTGGTGGTATAGCCGGATCTTGAGGTAGATCTATTCCCAGCTTCCTGAGAAACTGCTGACTACACTGGTTTCCATAGTGTTTGTAACAGTTTGTACCCCTCACACCCCAGGAATGGATGAGGGTTTACCTTCATCCCCTCATCCTCATTTCTCTCTCTCTCTCTCTCTCTCTTTTTTTTGATATTGGCCATTCTGACTTGTGTCAGATGAAATTTCAAAGTAGTTTTGATTTTCCTGATGGCTAAAGACGCTGAGTATTTCTTTCAGTGTTTCTCAGCCATTTGCATTTCCTCTTTCAATAATTCTCTCTTTAGATCTGTATCCCACTTGTTCATTAGGTGTTTGTTTTCTTGATATTCAGTTATTTTGAGTTCTTTATATATTTTAGATATTAGCCCTCTCAGATGTGTAGTCGGTAAAACCTTTTCCCATCCTGTAGGCTGCTGCTTTGCCATGCTGAAGCTTCTGTGTTACGAGGCCACATTCCTTTAGATGCTGGTTTAGTTTCTTTTTTCTTTTTCATTTTATTGGAAATAGCTTTTCCCCCCTCATGTAATATATCTTAATATAGCTTCCCCTCCATTACTACTCCCAATTCCTCCCCATTTCCCTGATGCACTTCCTTTATGGCTCTCATTAGAAAACAGACTCCAAAGGAATAATGAGAAAATAAGATAAAGCAGAAACTAATACATCAGAATAGGATAAAACACACACACAGAGACATATATATATATATATATATATATATACACACACACACACACACAGACACATATATACATATATATGTATATATATATACACACACACAACAGACATATAAGGTAAAAAAAGAGAATGAAATTGAGAGTGTGTCTACTTCTACTTAAAGTTTTAGGGCCCCACTTGGTGCAGAGCTATGTAGGTCCTGTGTGTGCTGCCCCAATCTCCGTAAGTTCATATGTACATTGATCATGTTGATTTAGAAAGCCTTACTTTCTTGGTGTCCTCCATGTCCTCTGGCCCTTACACTCTTTCCATCTCCTCTTCCTCAGGATTCTTTGAACCCTGGGGAGAGGATTTGTTGGAGTCATCTCATTTAGGGCTGAGTGTTTTAAGGTCTTTCACTTTCTGTATTCTATCTGGCTGTGGGTCTATGTGTTTGTTCCCAACTGTTGCAGGAGGCAGCTTCTCTGATCAGGCTGAGCAAGGCACTGATCTGTGAGTATAGTAGAATGCCATTAGGAGTAATTTTATCACTAGATTTTATTTTCTTTCTTCTTTGTCTTTTAGGCCAGTATTGTATTATTTGGTTTTCCCCTAGGTCTGTGGGCTGTCTAGTTTTAGATTCTTGCTCACTCAAGCAGGGTTGGGTATGGGTTCTATTTTGTAGAATGGGCTTTCAGTCAAATTAGGTATTGGTGGTTACTCCCATACGTTTAGTGCCACTGTTACACTAGCACGTCATGCAGACAGGACACCACAGTAGTTCAAAGGATTTGTGGCTGGGATGGTGTTAGTGTTTCTCCTTTGGTAGTTTGCAGAGTACCTTCTTGTACAAAAGAAGCTAGCATGTAGGCATCAAGGCTCTATGTAGGCACAAGCTTCTCTTCTTTATGTTCAGGAAGTTAAATAGGTGTTCTCTTCTGCAATGGGTGTGGCTATCAGTTTGTGGAGAGAGCCTTGGCAACAGCTTGAGTTGTTCCCATGAGATCCCTTTGGCCAACAGCTCAATTTGATGCAATCCAACCTGGTACTGGAAGTTTCATTTGGTGATGAGAGATGTCTAGTTGGGAGTCTGTCTTCTCCATTATTCGGTGATTTCATTTAGATACCATTCATATATGTATCTATTTTTTATGAAAATTCTACTTTATGGGATTTTCATACTACCCCTCAAGTGGCATTAATTTTAGCAGTCTCTCCCCATATCTCCTGTATCATCTCCTTTTTCTCTCCCACCTTGACACTCCTTCCTGTTCCAGGTCCCCTCCCAGGTCATATTCTATTTTCTTTTCCTAACAAGATGTATTCATCCTTCCCCCAAGTCCCTTACTCTATAACTAACCTCCGTGGATTGTAGCTTGGTTATCAGCTTAACAGTTAGTATCCACATATAACTGAATGCATACCATATTTGTCTTTCAGGGTCTGCATTACATCATACAATGATTTCTTTCTAGTCCCATTCATTTACCTGCAAATTTTATGATATAGTTGTTTTCAACAGCTGAGTAATATTCCATTATGAAAATATATCACATTTTCTTCATCCATACATGTTGAGGGATATCTAGGTTGTTTCAAATTTCTGGCTATTATGAATAGAGTAGCAGTGCACATGGTTGAGCAAGTGTTTCTGTGGTAGGATGAAGTGTCCTTTGGGTATATGCCCAGGAGTAGTATAGCTGGATCTTGAGGTAAATCGATTCCCATTTTCCTGAGGAATCACCACACTGATTTTTGTAGTAGCTGTGTGAGTTTGCACTTCCATCACCGATAGACAAGGGTTCCCCTAATTCCACAGCCTTGCCAGTATGAGCTTTCACTTGCTATATTGATCTTAGCGTTTCTGACAGGTGTAAAATGAAATCTCAAAGTAGTTTTGATTTTCATTTCCCTGATGGTAAGGATGTCGAACATTTCTGTAAGTAGTTCTCAGCCAATTGTGTTTTCTCTGTTAAAAATTCTGTCTAGATCTGTGCCTCATTTTTCATTGAATTATCTGTCTTCACAATATCTAGATTTTTTTGAGTTCTTTATATGTTTCGGATATTAGCCTTCTATTGGGTGTATAGTTAAAAAAAAAATCGTTCCCCATTCTGTAGGCTGCTGTTTTGGTTGTATGATGGTGTTCTTTGCTTTACAGAAGCTTTTGAGTTTCATGATGTTCCATTTGTTAATTCTTGATCTTAGTGCCTGTGATAATGGTGTTCTGTTCAGAAAGTCTTTTCCTGTGCAAATGTGTTCAAGGCTAGTCCCCACTTTTTTAACCAAGATGGAACTCATTGCCCAAGACTTTTGCCTCCAAAGAGCCTTGCACAAGCTGTTTCAAAGAGCCTCAAATAGCCCTGGATGAGGAGCCAGGGCAACTAACTGCAAAAACTTTATTAAAAATTATTTCCTCTCATACCTCTTATGCAGATTTTTCTAAATAGATTTATTTATTTATTTTATGTATATAAGTACACTGTAACTGTCTTCAGACATGGTAGAAGAAGGCAACAGGTCCCATTACAGATGACTGTGAGCTACCGGATGTTTGCTGGGAATTGAACTCAGGACCCCTGGAAGAGCAGTCAGTGCTCTTAACCACTGAGCCATCTCTCCAGCCCCACCCCCAACCCCCAACTGCTGTTTTTGTGTAGGTTTCTCAAGGTGTCAATGAAATATTTGAGATGGCTGCTACTAACATAATGGTAATCCAGCTGGTTCTTAGGCTGGTAATCTTTTACTCAAGTCAGCCTGAGTAGGAAGAGTGTTCAGTAGTTGCTAATTAAGAAATATCATCCTGAGCGAGGTAACTCAATCACAAAAGAACGAACATGGTATGTACTCACTGATAAGCGGATATTAGCCCAAAAGTTCAGAATGCCCAAGTTTCACTTAACAGTAACCACTGGACTGAGAGTGAGGTCCCAGATGGAGGAGTTGGAGAAAGGTCTGAAGGAACTGAAGGAATTTGCAGCCCCATGGAGGGAACAACAGTGTCAATGGGCCTGACCCCCCCCCCCCCCCGGTCGTCCTGGAGTTTGGACCACCAACCAAAGAATACACATCTATGGACCCATGGTTCGGACCGCATTATGGCAGAGGATGACCTTGATGGTCATCTGGGAGAGAGGAGAGGCCCTTGGGCCTGAGGGTGTTAGAGGCCCCAGTAAAGGGGAATGTCAAGGTGGGAATATGGGAATGGATGGGCAGGTGGGTGGGAGGTGGAATTCCCTCATAGAGGCGGGGATGGGGAGGGGATAGGGGGTTTCCAAAGAGGAGACCCAGAAAAGGGGAAACATTGGAAATGTAAATAAAGTATCAAAATAAAATAAAATAAAATAAAATAAAATAAAATAAAATAAAATAAAATAAAATAAACAAAAAAGTCCTTATTCCTAACCTCCTTATTCATTTTTAGGACACTGTGCAACTGAAAAAATGTCTACAAGAACGTGTCATCCACAAATAGCGTTTTAAACCAATTTTAACAGTGTTCTAAAAATGCTTACTTTTG
>CM052702.1:14885633-14900957 GCA_028551405.1 Uromys caudimaculatus
AAGTCCTTATTCCTAACCTCCTTATTCATTTTTAGGACACTGTGCAACTGAAAAAATGTCTACAAGAACGTGTCATCCACAAATAGCGTTTTAAACCAATTTTAACAGTGTTCTAAAAATGCTTACTTTTGTCCAGTGTGTAGGGACAGGTAAAAATTTCCTAGTTTGTCTCATAACTTTTTGCTGTTGGTTTCAGATACCATTCTTTTCCATGTAATTCTTGATTTGGTAAAGATTCTCCCTAGACAGTCTATGAGATGTTTGTCTGTCTGCTTTTCTATCTAGATTTATTATAATACTCATTTGATAGAAGCTGAGAAGTTCCTTTATTGCCATTCAGAAGTTGGAGATGTCCAGAAAACCAGTATTGTTTCAGTTGGGCCCATAGTATCTAAGAAACAGTGCAGTCAGTGTGCTGGAGTTTGAGCCAGGTATATGGAAAGACCAATGTGCTAGTTCAAACAGGGAGAGTAGGCCATTCCTTCCTGCCACCTTTGTTCTATTTGGCCTTCAGTGGATTATGTGATGCCTGTCTACACTGGCATTGACTGCAGTCATCTGCTTTACTCAATTCTTTAACTCAAATGCCAATTCCATTGATAAGCACCCTTACAGCTCTCCTAATTTAATACGCAAACATTGTTCCCCCCACTGAAATAATGTTTAGACAAATACTTAAGAACCTCATGGCCCAATCAAATCATCATAGAAAATTAGGCATTACACTAAATAAGGTTACATATGTTATTTGCAATATTAAATTATCCTATTAACTTGTTTATATACTGTACTGGCTGGTTTTGTGTCAACTTGACACAAGCTGGTGTTATCACAGAGAAAGGAGTTGCAGTTGAGAAAATGCCTCCATGAAATCCAGCTGTAAGGCATTTTCTCAATTAGTGATCAAGGGGGGAGGGCCCCTTGTACGTGGTACCATTGTGGGCTGGTAGTCTTGTGCTCTATAAGAAAGCCAGCTGAGCAAGCCAGGAGAGAGCAAGCCAGTAAGGAACATCCCTCCATGGCCTCTGCATCAGCTCCTGCTTCCTGCCCTGCTTGAGTTCCAGTCCTGACTTCCTCTGGTGATGAACAGCAGCATGGAAGTGTAAGCTCAATAAACCCTTTCCTCCCCAACTTGCTTCTTGGTAATGATGTTTGTGTAGGAATAGAAACCCTGACTAAGACACATACATATGCTTATTTTTGATTAATTATAAAGTCATTCTTTTAAATGCTAGGTATTTTGGAGAAAGGGATCATCAGATCTGAAATACTTAATTTACACATATAGTATACATTAATCAAGAACTAACTTCCTAATGTCATAGATGACAGTTATGGATGGCTATTATATATACTGTGTATATATATAATATGGACACTACATGTATATACACCATATGAACATGGATATATACTATATGCACTATATATATACTATATGAATACAAGTTTATTTAAAAGTTATAAAATGAGTAGGCATTACCAAGTTTTGAGAAAATTATTTTGGCATTGTATTAAATTATTTGTGACAAAGGTGGTATATTAACATCTGACCATTGATTATTCTTCTCATCCATTGTGCTTGTGACTTAGAGATGATCTCAGATACTCTATTAACTTTTCAATTTTATTTGGGATAACTATGGCAGGAACCAATTATTCTTATTTAGATATACTTACCAAGAGTGAAGTCTTTAGATAATTAAGTTATTTAAACTTATTTTGTTAAATTCATTTAATTTAAACAGCAAGCTATTAGGTTCATATGTAGGCTTGTTAGTCATGTTTATGAAACACTGATTTAAGTTTTCTCTGCAAAATCAGAAAATATAGGAATGAAAACAAATTCAATGGTCTGTAGTTTCTAGCAGAAAAACCACAGGTTAAAACCCTGTGTTGCTTTCCCTTTGAATTTCCACCTATTTGTAAACGTTGTAGGCTTTGTTATCTTTGAACAGGAAAGATTCTCTGCTTCTCCCCCACCCCCCATTTATTTTTCCATGAATTCATTCCATTTCTGTGATAGAACAGAAAGGTTATGAAATGGAAGGGCTGAAAGAGTAAAGTGGGTTTAAAGGAGTTCAGGACTAGAGACTTATTTTATTTTCGTTTGCAGGCTGGAAGGTAACAAAAACAATGGCCCCTCCTTTCCCTGGGCCATTTAAACTAATCATCGTTGAGAGCCATTAACTTGCTCTATCTGGGTGATTTTATTCTCTGTAATTAATTTAGATGGCTTTCTGTCTCATAGAAGGATGAGATTTAAGGTCAGCGCAACAACAAAAAACGTTTCTGGTTCTGCTGACTACAGAGTTAATACAGATGTTGCTCATCTTATAATGTGGTCACATCATAATCAACGTACCATGTGACCAAACAGCCGAAGTCAGAACTGCGTTTATTATCCCAAACTACCAAACATTTGAATATATATCATAAATATATTCAAAACATACATTTAAGTTTACAGTTGGTCAATTATATATCACAAACCCATTTTATAATTTAAAGTAAATCATATAATTGGTTTAATAACTCTCCTAAAAATGAGCAACAGAATGACTATGGTACACTTTTATACCATTGTCAGTTGGAAAATATCTTCATATGTCATGGACCATCTGTCTATAAAATTGAGGCGAATAGTTTGGTCAGTAGAGAATTAGCTTTTGGTTTCTCTGCCATTTGTGTGAGAAGACTTGGGCTTGGGTAGGTGCTTAAAATTTAGATATTCTTAGTGGAGATAGCATAAATCTCTGAAAAAATGTTTAGAAATCATTCCCTTGGATGTTGTTTTCACATTTTAAGGAAGGTTCGGAGAACTTATGGGATAAATGGTTTTAGACATTTGAGATTGGATAATTATGTCATTTCACATTGTATAATGTTAACCCAGACCCAGGTTCCGCAATAGACTTTTTCCTAATTGTGACCTCTAGGAGCCATCCAAGAAGTAGTTTTGAGATGTGATGACTTGGGTTAGAGATAACTGGAGTTTTAGATAACTTTAAGAGCACAGTTTTCATTTCCTGGGATTTTTTTCACTTGTTTTTAAGATTCAGAGGAAGTGCTTTCTCATGTAGACCTCGAGCTTGTGTCTCCATACAGATCTCACATTTTACACCTGTAAGAAGAAGCTAGAGATGTTTTCCTTGAGGATTAAGAATCTGGGATTAGAACCTGGGTCTAGCTCACTCCAAGATATACTGTGTTCCAAAGCACATACTGTGTGGAATCACTGCTCTCTTCTCTGTCTTCATTCTGTTTTTTGTCTAGTGAACACAATTTCCTTAGGGATACAACTTACCATCTGGTTTGATCTTTTGACTCTAAACATTCACTACCTTTTATTGATAAAGAATATATTTTGCTAACTTTTTTTTGGCCAACATGTTTTGAATACATCTTATGCTTAACTTTTGCTACATCTGGAATTGTAGCGAAGAATTAGAATTTTTATAAATTAAAATTTACAATTAAAAATTGCAAACTCTTTAATACATTTTAAAGTAGAATTACATTACTTTTCTCCTTCCCTGTTTTTTCTTTGATTACCATTGTTAAACACATACCTATGTATCCCCAAATATCTGAGCATAGCCTGCTGAGTCTGTTTTTGTTGTTTGTGTATGTGTATTCAGGGCTGGCCACTTTGTATTGGGTAAGAGGGTTTATCCCTGGGAGAGGCTAATTCTCATTCTTATAGCAGTCAATAGTTACTTGTAGCTCTTTGGCTACGGATGGGACACCACAAAAATTTTTATCTTTCCTGTTAATATGCCCATAGATAATGCTATTTTTTTTTCTGGTCTTGTTTATACAATCATTTCTAGGAGAGCCTGTTTTGCAGCACACTTCCTGGTATTCTGGCTCTTTTTCCTGTCCCCTCTTTTGAAATGTTCCTTGAACCATAGATAGTAGGAGCTGTGATATTGATGTATCTATTGAAGCTGGGCTCCCCATGATCCATTGATCTCTGCATTGTATCCAGCTCTTCCCTTGCTGTAAAGAAAAATATCTTTGATGAGAGGTGGGAGATACACTTATCTGTGTGTGTAAGAATAAAATTTAGAATATTTGTAAGGGATTCTATTCGCCTAGCAAAGCAGTAGTAGATTCTTTTCTAAGGCTCATGACTTCACTAACTCCAAGTAAGTTGGCTAGGTTTCTGTACCAAGCATGATTTCCCTTCTGTTGAGCGGGCCTTAATTCCGATTAGACAATTCCCACCAGCATTGAAGTGCCACTTATTAAACCTCATGGCCTCTGTCTGGATTCATAGGTGTTGCAGCAGGAGTGGGCAATTATTTCCTTCCTTTGGCTGCTTGCAATTGTATGTCTGGTACCTGAAAGCTAGACAACAGGAAAGAGTCTTTCAAGCAAGATAAGGCTTTGAACCATCTGAGTCCTGTGTCTTAAGTGGACTGTACTTCAGCAACAGGAGCTTATCTTCAACCTCTGAGAGCCAACCAAGAGCTACATCAATAGTCTATACTGCTTTGGGAGCCACGTGGACTATTCTGATAAAGTATTGAAAGGAAGTTTCTCATGCCTGATACTAAGGCTTTTGTAAGTCTATGGCCAGCCCAAGTGGTGTTATTTGTCTCCCATTCCCTGCCCTGCCATCCGTTTGAAGCGCCCTCGCTGGTTTTCCATTTCCCATGTCATATTACCTGTAACCTATTTTCCTCTCAAATCCCACCCCCTCATCCTTTCCCAGTTTCTGTGGCTATTCTATATTGTATACGTACATCAGAAGATTTGGAGCTAGGAGCCTCAGATGAGAGAGAACATGCAGTGTTTGTCTTTCTGGGTCTGGGTTACCCCCCCTTAATACTCTCTTTTCTAGATCTATCAATTTACTTGCAAATTTTATGAGTTCATTTTTCTTTACAACTCAGTAGTATTCCATTGTGTATTCTGTAGCTAATTTTCAGTGTCAGTTCTTATAAAGACATTTAGATTGTAGCTATGGGGACTAGGCATCTGTGAACATTGTGAACAAGTATCTATGGAGGAGGAGGTCAGATCCCTTGGGTGTATGCCCAAGAGTAGTATGCCTGGGTCATTGGGTAGAAGATATACTTTTATTTTTCTTTGAATATTCTCCATACTGAAATGCAGAGTGACTGTACCAATTTGCATTCCTCCCAACAGTGAATGAGGGTTCCTTTTCCCTTAGAACCTCACCAGCACTTTTCAGTCGTTCATTGATCTTTGCTGTTCTGAATGTGGTAAGATGTTTTAATTTGCATTTTCCTGATTTCTGTGGATAAAGAACAGTCGAGGTAATAGTCTATTACAATGCAATGTGTTCAGTGAATTCTAGATCTTCACACTGTGCTAGGTCTGACTCATTGGTAAGCTTTGGAGGACAGAATTCAGCCTTCAGATCATTGTATTTTACGATGCTTTTCTTTTTCTTTTTGTTTAGAGCCTGTTCTTAGTAGATGCTAGGAATTATCAGTATGTTTCTTGATTTGCTTAGTAAAATAGTTGCTATCTATATTAGTTACTTATAACTATGTGACAGTGTGCCAAAAGATGTAGTACTGAAAGCAGCCCTTGTGGATTATTTTACATAATATCTGTTGGTTACAAAGTTGAGAGGAGTTAGCTGTGTTTTTAAGTTAGGGTTTCTCATGAGCTGGAATCAAGTCATCTGGGACTGCAGTCATCTCATGGCTTGCCTAGGGCTAGAGGATCTGTTTCCAAGATGGTGCACTCACAAGGCTTTGGCACAAAACCTAGATTTGTTCCCATGTGGACTGCCTAAATGTCCTCACTTCATGGCAGTTGGCTTTCTTCAGAGCAAGTGATGTAAGAACAAGAGGACCATAAGGAATTGCAGTGATTTAATCTCTGAAGTTATATGCATTGCTGGTGCTATATTTTATTCATTAGAAGGGAGTCCTAAAGCCTAGCCCATAGTCAAGAGAGGATAATTAGAACTTCTTAGACTCTCTCAAAGCTGGAATAGGAAAGAACTGACATTCTGAAAACTCTCCACAATGCACTAATAGCACAGAATGTGTTCTGCCCTGTTTGCTGAGCTTTATAGACTGACAGCTGGTGTGTGTGTATATATGGGGGGGGGGAACAGTAAGAATTGGGAGAATATATGAGCATTTATGAGTTCAGCATCAAATAAAGATGTCTACAGCTTGTAGATGTTTTGTGCTGGTGATTTTTAGTAACCAGAGAGACCAAGGATGCTGTATTATGGCACAAGGATACTTGCTCAACTATGTTCATAGCAGCTCTATTTATAATAGTCAGAAACTGGAAACAACCATATGGATGAAGAAAATGTGGTACATTTATACAATGGAGTATTACTCAGCTGCCAAAAACAGTGATATCATGAAATTTGCAGGCAAATGGATGGAGCTAGAAAAAAAAAAATCATCCTAAACGAGGCCACATAGACCTAGAAAAACAAACTTGGTATGTACTCACTTGTAAGTGTATATTAGCTATAAAGTAAAAGACAATCATGCTATAATATGCAGACCCAGAGAGGTTATGTAACAAGGAGAATTTAAAGGAGGATACATGGATCTCCCTGGGAAAGGAAAAGAGAATAGATTTCTCTGAGGGATTAGGGATGTGTGGTTTTGGGAACATGAGGAATCAGGTTGGGGGAGTGAGGAAGAAAATTCTGGGAGAGACAACTAGCATTGGGAAGCATTTGGGGCTGAAGTGGAAACCTAATGTAATGGAAACTCTATGGAATCTATGAAAGTAACCCCTCCAAAGACTCATAGTAATGGGAGACATGGAGCCTGAGCTGGCCCAGGCAAGGCCTCAAGTGGAGGGATTGGGATACCAACACAGCCATAAAACCTTCGACCTACAGTTTGTCCTACCTGCAGAGAGTTCTGGTAACAGAGCCTAGGAGAATCATCATCAGAGACCAGAGAGACTTCATCTAGCAACTGGTGGAAAAAGATGCAGGGGACCACAGCCAAATATTAAGTGGAGCTCCAGAAGTTCTTTGGGAGAGGGGAGGAAGGGTCCCAGGAACCAGAGAGGTCTGGGACACCCCGAAAACATGCTCATAGAGTCAACTGACTGGGACTCATGGGGGTTTGCAGAGATCGGGGAGCCTGTAGAGGTCTGACCTAGGTCTATGTAATGGCGGAGTAGCCTGGTGTTCTTGTGGGAATCCTAACAGAGGGAACAGGTCCTTCCCCTGACTCTTTTGCATACTCATGGGACCCTTTCCCTCCTATTGGGTTGCCTTATCCAGCCTTGATGTGATGGTATGTGATGGTCTTTCTTGTAGCTTGTTATGTTGTGTTTGGTTGATGTCCCTGGGAGGCCTCCTCTTCTCTGAGGGGAGGCAGAGATGAGTGGTTCTGGGAGAGACTGGGAGAAGGTGAGGGAGGGGAAACTGCAGTAGGGATATAATATATGAGAGAGGAATAAAAAACCCTACAAAATGGAAAGAAAGGGAAGAACTTCAGTATTTTTTATTATAAAAATAATAAATTAGGAAAATGTAAAATTGTGTAAGAACTGTGGGGTCAAGGATGCAGTTCAGATGGAGGGTGCTGCTTATGATGCGTAAGGTCTGGAGTTCAGTTCATTGCTAACATAAAGTCACAACACAAGCACCAAATAATAAAACTCCATTGTCAGAATTAACATTTTAACAGTTATGGTTTAATATTGAGATACCTTTAAAATATATCTTTTGAAAATAATTTTGCATACTGCTCATCTTACTGAATATTATAGCATGATGTTTTTTGTCATTAAAGATCCTTTGTGAGCACCATTAAAAATATTAGCTGGGATTTTGAATGCATCTGAAGGAGTATTCATTTTTGATATAAATATCTACTAAATTTTATTATAATACAAATGTAAAATAGATAATACATGCATAAATTTTTAATAGTTAAAATGTTTAACTACCTTCTATGCTTACTTATTCTATCACAGAAATTGTTCTATGTGCTTTGCTTAGACTATATTACATAATAATTACACTTACAAGTAGCCTATTATTGCTGTTATATTTAGCCATTGATAAACAGCATAAGTTCTACTATGTACTAAGGTTGGAACTGGAATTCAAACAAGGCAAATGACTCCTAAGTCTCCCTTCTTTAACTGAGACATTTTACATTATATACTAAGCCATGCACTGGGAGATACTTGGTAAAAAAGCCAGCCAGAGTCTCTGCTCCCTCTAAGCTTTAGTGGGATACTGAAACAGGTATTAACCAAACAACTATTACCATGATCATATAATTACAAACTGAAACCATGTATTCACAGACAATGACACGGGTCTGTCACAGACTGATTAAACAGGTTGGGTAAGGCTCCGAAGGAGCGGTGGCACAGATTGAAATCTGGAGATTAGTGGAAGGGGAAAGATGTGTCCTAGACAGAGGAAGCAGCTTGAGACAGGACCTTAGGGTGGGAGGACCAGGTATACTCTGGCTCTGTATGGGATGCAGTAGACTGTTAAGACTGGTGGGGATGAAGTTGTTGCCAAGTCTGGGGGATATGCTGAGTATTTTTTATCCTTACTTAAAAAACAACAGGAATCTCAAAGGGAGGAGATGTAGTAGCTTTGTACTTTATAAGATTTCTTTCTGCCATGTGGCAGATATACAGATAGAATCAGAAGGCATATAGGATAGGAGTTTTTGGCAGACTTTAATGAAGCCAGAAATCAATGATAGCTCATTTTAATGTGGTACACTATGGGTAGAAAGACCTGGCCAGATTCAATAACTGTTTAATAGGTAAAGTTGGAAATGGCAATTGTACAATTTACTTTTCTATTGCTGTGACAAAACACCCTGGCCAAGGCAACTTGTAGGGGAAGAGTTCATTTAGTGCTTAACTTCAACAGGGAAAGGATTCCATAAACGTCCTGGTAGGGGAACATGGCGGCAGGCAGGCCAATATGCAGATATAGCATTTGAGCAGCAGTTGAGAGCTTGTGTCTCAGTCCATAAACAAGAAGCAGAGAGAGCTTACTTGAAATGTCTTTTGAAACCTTAAAACTCGCACCCAGTGACATGCAAGGCCACACTACTTTATACTCCCCATACAGCTACCGAGTGATTATTAAATATTCAAATGCCCGAGACATATTGGAGGCATCTCATTGTGTGAGATTGCTATGAGATAGAAAGCGTCCTAAGAAGACCAACACTAAAGAGGTCATGTTTTCTCCCTTAGACTGGTGCAATGATGAAGACTTAGAGAAGGATTGAGTGCACAGTTGGCTGTGAGAGGTAGCGCTGTAGTGATTTCCACAGGACAGTCCTCAGTGTGGATGAAATTGTCCTGGGTAAAGATCAAGCCTAAGGAACGTGGTTCTGGGGAGAGCTAGGTCATAGTTGGGTAAAGATTTGAAGTTGGGGAAAGTTGTTGAAGTCAGTGTTGCTTAGGGGGTATGTTGGCTGCGGTAAGCGTTCCAGAGGCCAGTGAGGGCACCTGGAAGGTGGGATGAGGCATTATGGAGAATCTGTGAGCTTGGGGTACAGCTCTGCAAACAACACCTGTTCAGTTGCTGGAGACAGGGAAGGCTGCTTGCCATCTGGACCCATGACTAGGATTTCCCGGCAGGTGAAGTGAAAGCCAGAAGCCAGAAGATTTAGATCCACAAGTAGACAAGCACACTATTCTAAGTATATAGACACTCTCTTCAAATCTGAGGGGCACGTTTTACTCATAAACATCTGCTCTCTTCCCAGTGTTTGTTTTGGATGGTCGGGACGAGCTGGCCCATCACAGTAAGAGTAACTTTCAGAATTTTTTTTGACACTTAATTTTTTTGAAAGAGGTTTCCCTAATCCTAATTCTTTTTTTTTTTTTTTTTTTTTTTTTTCCAGTTTGGAAGAGGAAGCTCTAATTTTATTCTTTGCATTTTGACAAGGAAGAGAAGGCATTGGTTCACTTCTTGCAGTGTACTCTTCCAACTGCCCTATGTTTCGAGTGATTTTCCTTGATTAAGATCCATAGGAGAAGACTTCCTTGTTGCTTCTCCAGATTATTTTTGAGATCTTGTTTGGTTTTCCCATTTGGGGACTGTGATGGTTTTTGAATGTGCCTGGCCCAGGGAGGGGCACTATTAGAAGGTGTGGCACTGTTGGAGTAGGTGTGGCCATGTTGGAGTAGATGTGTCACTGTGGGCGTGGGCTTTAAGACCCTCATCCTAGCTGCCTGGAAGCCAGTATTGTGCTAACAGCTTTCAGATGAAGATGTAGAACTCTCAGCTCCTCCTGCACCAAGCCTGTTTAGATGCTGCCATGCTCCTACCTTGATGATAATGGACTGAACCTCTGAATCTGTCAGGCAGCCCCAATTAAATGTTGTCCTTATAAGAGTTGCTTTGGTTATGGTGTCTGTTCACAGCAGTAAAACCTTAACTAAGACAGGGACAAAAAGAGACTTCCTCTTGCCAAACACTAAGATGTTATTCCATATATTCTCATCTTAAGGGAGTCGATAACTTTGGGGTCAAAGAGTCACAAGAGGGGGGAAATGCTTAGGAAAAAAATCAATCTTACCCCAGTGGAGGGAGAGAGAATAGAGAAAGAGTAAAAGCAAGCACTAGGAGCTTAGGGCTGAGACACACTACAGGGTACACATAGTAGCAGTCAGAAAGCCATAATGAAGAATTTTATTTCTGGTGATGTAAGTGGCTGCCAGATAGCTTTGGGCCAGGAGTGACAGGAACTGAATGTCTTTGTAAAGAAGTCACCCTGCTGTGAGTGGCATTGATAGAGAAAGCAGAACTATTGGTTCTCAGCTCAAGGGGCAGAAGGGGGCTGTAAAGCAAGGGTGTGCTGTGGACAGGAAGGTGATGCCAGCAAGGCCTTCAATCAGTTCTTGCTACACTGAGAGGTTACTGGAGACACTGGGGAGTGCCTGAGGTGTCACATGGACTCAGCAATAGAACTGATAAGTAATCTACATTAAATTACAATGTGCTTCTCAAGCCTGATTATACTGAAGGCTTGGGAGGAACTAAGCTTAGGTACTTTGAGCACCACCTCTCTGGTCTCTGTTCTTATCTACAAATTATATCATCAGACAAATCACTCCACAATTTTGATTATATATATCATGTTTATCATTCTGTGTTTAATTTCCCAATGGCTGCCAAATCTTATTCATATTTATAAAAAGAAGTATTTTTTAAATCTAATTTTTTGGTTGTCATAGCTCTTGTACTTATGTTTTATCCTCCTCCCAACTGAGTCTATTTAGAAATCCGAGTTCTTATTACAAGTTAGCCCTATGAGCTTTGAGATGCTCTCGAGAGTGCACAGTAATGTAATGTAGATTTCTTATCTTTGAGCCCACGAGAAACCTCAGCCTCTCCTGTTTACATTAAACACTGTTTCTGCACACGCCCCTTGCTGAGCTCCCTGTGACTTTAGGATATTCTGAAATGAGCTATAGCCTGGTGTTTCTACAGCATGTGGCTTTGTGTGAATCCTCATATGAATTTATCATACGAGGACTTTGCAAGTCGTAAAAACCCGAGTAGAGCTGCATTTCTTTGTTGTCCGTTTATTTATCAGATACTGCCTGAGCGTCAGTAATAAATTACTCCATAATCAGTAATGACTGTGTATTTATGGAATTTAGAGCATGCAATATGTAGTTATTTAAGACATAAGGTTTTAACATAATTTTTTATTCTTTGTGAATTTCACATTATGTACCCAATCCCACTCATTTCCTAGTACTTCCATATCCACCCTCCAGCCCAGTAATCTTCTCACAAAAGAAAAAACAAAACATCTCATTGTGGAAGCTGTGGTGTGTCATGGTGTGTCTCTCAGTACGGGCTTTTGCCCAAACATCTTCATTTGCAAATGTTCATTACAAGGTGTCATTAGTCTGGTTCAAGGCCTCTGGCTTGTGCCACATCATCAATACTTGATCCTCACTGTGACCCCTCTCAGAAAGCCTGCTGTTGCCCTGTGTCATGGATCTGTAGGACTGGCCCCTTCACGGGCTCCAGCAGCTCCTAGATGGGGTAGATGTTGGGGTGGGTCAACTCAAGCCCTGGATATGGGCCTGGGTGGGAGCTGAATTGTTCAGCAGGGCAGCTCTCCCACACCCACATCACCAATGATGCCACTATGCAGTGGCTAGTGAAAGGCAAGGCCAGTTCAGCAAGGTCCTCGGACATCAACATGGCTTCTGGGCGCAGCCCAGACCAAGGACATCTGCGTAACCTTTGATGGTAACATGGGCCATGGGTATCAACACAAACCCCTGCTGCTGTAGGCCTCTGACCCTGACATGGCCTTTAGCATGGCCTCAGGTGGCCGTGCAGGCCTCTCCTATCAGTCTGTTCCTCATCATTGTCTCCAGTTCTGCTTCTCTTCATCGTGCAGAAATGACTGCTTCTTTCTCTCCCATCTTTCTCCCACCTGCCTGTACTGCCAAGTCCCAGTTCTTAAAGGTAACAAAGCCTGAAATAGTTTTCAGTGGTGAGCGCCCCTGCTTCTTTATAGAACTGATTTATACATAGGGCAAGAACACGTAGTGAAAGTAGGGGAGCACAGATGGCTATTGTTCTAGTCTCAGACAGATGGTGCATATTGGAGTCAGAACATAAAACGTGAGTAATAACAGCTAAGACAGAGCTGGTGTGAATGCTCTTAAAAAAACCCAGTATGGGGAATGCTTACCAGGTTACATGTTGGAGAACTAAGCTGAAGAGAGCCAAGTATGACATGTTAGGGCTTTTGAGTATACTCTGAATAAGTTGTATTATACCCATATTTTAATTTTAAAACACCTGCTTAGGGACGAAAGCTTGTAATAAGTCCAGATTATTATTTCAATAGTCTATACAAGAGGGAACATCCATCCAGGCTCAGGTGGAGAGTAGTGTCAGATAGGGGAGGTCGCTATGCAGCGATAGCAAATATTAAGACGAATCCATTGACAGGACACAGTGGCATAGTTAATGTGGGTGAAGATGAAAGGGAAAGCAAAATTTAGGAGAAGAATGAACTCAATTTTGTGTGCTTGTGGGACTTTTACCTACATGTCCCAGAGAAGCCAGATGTAAAAGAGACCTGCTGATGGTAGTCAATACAGACATCTTCAAGTCCCTTGAATCCCTCTGTGGTGGTTTGAATAAGAATGACCCCCATAGCCTCATAGGTTTGAACGGTTGGTCACTAGGGAGTAGCATTATTTGAAAGGACTCAGAGGTGTGGCCTTGTTGGAGGAAGTGTGTCACCAGAGGTGGGCTTTTAGGTTTTCAAAAGCCCAAGCCAGGCCCAGTGGCTTTCTCTTCTTGCTGCCTGCAGATTCAGTGATCAAGACACCCTGGTTCCATGAACTTCCTCTCTCGACTTTCCTAAAACAGTGCTAGCCTTTATTTTATTTTATATTTTATTTTATTTAGAATATTCAATATTGTTGTTCTCTTATTTTCTGATATTTCCTTACCACAAAATCTTAATGTGTACTAGGGATGACAGTGCTAAAACTAATGACACCACTCTGCACACATGGGCCACCCCTACTGTGTGAACTCAGAGTACCTCTTTGAAATCCTGTGTAATATGTTTGCATATTAGTATATAGGCTCTGATGTGAAACCTCTTTTAAGCCCCCCTACACCCCCACTATAGGGAGTGCTTACCAGGTTACATGCTGGAGAGGTAGGCTGAAAAGAGCTAAGTATGACATGTTAGGACTTTTGAATATACTCTGAATAAGTTGTATTATAGCCATATTTTAATTTAAAAAATCTGCTTAGGAACAAAAACTTATACTAGAGCTCTCCCCAAACCTGCAGGTTCCAGCCTTCGTCGCTTTCTTCCTGTCTTTCTTATTGGTATCTTGCCTCAAAACTCAATTGGCAGATAGTCTTATTCTCTATTTCAAAGAGAAAATGGAAGAGATTGTGTCTGGGTCCTTTGTCTATGCAATGCATGTCTTCAAATATTTATGAAAGTTGTTACCCTTCCTTTCATCTGACCACAAAGAAGACCATAAGAAAAGACAGGAATATTCAACAACTGTTTTGTGTCCCTCTGATCATTTCTCTTCCAACTCTTTCCCTTCAATATGAATCTTTTGATATAGTTCTTTACATTCTCCATAGATACATTTCATTGTTGGAAGGGGGTATGTATGTGCAGGATATGTGTGTTTCTGTCACTGTGTGCAATGTGTGAATACACATATATGCAAGTGCATGTCGGCATGGGGTGCCTTTCTTAATCTTTCTGACCTAATTTCTTTTTTTTAATTTTATTTTTGATACTTTATTTACATTTCAATGTTTCCCCCTTTCCAGGTATCCACTTTGGAAACCCCCTATCCCTGCCACATTCCCCGCCTCTATGAGGGTATTCCCCCACCCACTCACCTACCCACCCACTCACTCCTGTCTTCCCACCTTGGCATTCCCCTATACTGGGGCCTCTAACACCCTCAGGCCCAAGGGCCTCTCCTCCCCCTGATGGCTAAAGAGGCCCTCCTCTGCCACATATGTGGTCCGAACCATGGGTCCCTCCATATGTATTCTTTGGTTGGCGGTCCAGTCTCCAGGAGCACCAGGGGGTCAGGCCAGTTGACACTGTTGCTCCCTCCATGGGACTGCAAACTCCCTAAGCTTGTTCAGTCCCTTCTCCAACTCCTCCATCTGGGACCTCACACTCAGTCCAATGATTACTGTGAAGTGAAACTTGGGTATTCTGAACATTTGGGCTAATATCCACTTATCAGTGAGTACATACCATGTTCGCTTTATTGTGACTGAGTTACCTCGCTCAGGATGATATTTTCAAGTTCCATCCATTTGCCTCCAAATTTCATGAAGTCATTGTTTTTAATAACTGAGTACTATTCCATTGTGTAAATGTACCACATTTCTGTATCCATTCCTCTGCTGAGGGACATCTGGGTTGTTTCCAGCTTCTGGCTATTATAACTATGGCTGCTATGAACATAGTGGAGCCTGTGTCTTTATTACATGTTGGAGCATCTTCTGGGTACATGCCCAGAAGTGGTATAGCTGGGTTCTCAGGTAGTATTATGTCCATTTTTCTGAGGGGCCACCAAACTGCTTTTCAGAGTGGTTGTACCAGCTTGCAATCCCACGAACAATGGAGGAGTGTTCCTCTTTCTCCACATCCTTGCCAGCATCTGCTGTCACCTGAGTTTTTGATCTTAGCCATTCTGACTGGTGTGAGGTGGAATCTCAGGGTTGTTTTGATTTGCATTTCCCTGATGACAAGGGATGTTGAACATTTCTTTAGGTGCTTCTCAGCCCTACAAGTTTCCTCAGTTGAGAATTCTCTGTTTAGC
>CM052702.1:14901457-14919007 GCA_028551405.1 Uromys caudimaculatus
TATCATCTATCTATCTATTATCTATCTATCTATCTATCATCTATCTATTTATCTATCTATCTATCATCTATCTATCTATCATCTATCTATCATCTATCTATCTATCTATCTATCTATCTATCTATCTATCTATCTATCAATCTATCATCTATCTATCTATCATCTATCATCTATCTATCTATCTATCTATCTATCTATCTATCTATCTATCTATCTATCTATGATCTATCTCTATCTTATCCATCTATCCATATGTGCATTCATGCATGTCTCCCACAACCTCTTGAGTTCATTTAGTAGAGTTCAGATATACATGTGTTTGGGACGGCCACTTATGATTGGATACCTATCGGAGCGTTTGTCTCTAGAGAAAATTGATTATAGTAAACCTATCTGGATAGTTCAGGAGAAACTGCTTATGTCAACCCACATCTACAAAATTCATTTCTTATTGCTGTCTTCACCAGAATGCCCCATAATGATGGCACACTTCTAAGCCAGTTGTTGATGAGTTGGTCATTTCTACTGAGATACTCTGCTTTGAGAAAATAAGAGGCGATCTTATTCTTTTTTCTATTTAAACCAAACTTGATACTTATTTTATAATTGTATATGTCAGTAGATAAGGGGTTCCTAAAGTTTAAAACATGGCAGGGACTATTGTTCAGGCACCTGCTGAAAGATTAAATAGAGTCCAGTGCTACCATTTAATGAACATAGAGGAAAAGGCTTCCCAATGCAAGTGTTACAACTCTGAAGGGAAAGAGACCCTGGCAGTTGGGAGCCAAGGATTTCTACAAATTCAGGCCACATAACAAACCTCACACAAGGAAAGGGAGGGAAAAACCTAGGATAGGGCTGCCTCTGCTAGGGCGAGAAGCAGCAAAGAACTGAGCAGAAGACAGGCGGAGCTCCTCAGGGGCAGGGACTAGCCATTGGACCTCCTCAAAATCAGGGCCCAGCTGTTGGATCACTACAGGTGGGGACTTGGTGGTGTAGCCTAGGGGTGGAGCCTGACAGCAGGAAGTCTCCAGGGGTGGGACTTACAAAGGGGTCTCTGCCCATGACAGAGAAAGCCATCCTACCTGGTGGAGCTGGTGTGAATAGCCAGCAGAATTTAAATAGAAAACTAACAATTTCTATAATGGGTAAAAGTTATAATTCTGTTTATTTGCTTTTATACTGCTTCTCATTGTAAATAGTGAAGACTGGAACATTAGATGCCATTACAACATTTCACTCTTCTGCTAAAATGAGTTTCTTTCAAAATCATGTCTAATCATAAACTTTTCTCTGATTTTGGCTTGGCAAGACAGTATATTTTGCTTTGTGTTTTATTTTTTATTTACTTTTGATTCTCTATTAATAAATTCTTTTTCATACAATATATTTTCTCTTCTCCCTTCTCTCATTTCGTCCAAGATCCTCTCCACTTCCCAGCCTATGCAACTTCGTGTTCTTTCTCACTCAAAAAAACAAACAAACAAACAAACAAAAAAAAACCCAAAAAAACAACAAAAAAATAACTGTGACAAAAATTCCAAGACAGAACAAGATGAAACAACACACATGCATATGTGCACACACACACGCACATGTACACAATATGGAAATCATTTTGTTTTGGCCAACTACTACTGGGCATGGGACCTGCCCTGGAGTATTGTTAATATACCTGATGACATTCTGGTCACCTTCATAACATTTGTTCTGTTGCGGCACTAGTATATCTTACAGGCAAGTCTCTATTTTAGGTCTCATGTGTTGCCAGGTAATATTGATACTTACCTTTCCACTCTGCATACTACAGTATGCAGAATAACTCCTAGTGCCACAAATATTTATCAGTAGGGGTGAAGGCACCAGCTCGAATTCTCCATGTTCAATGACATAAGTAAATGTTGTCTTAGGTAATAGAGCCTTATCATCATGTTGTGGAGAGCAGCCAATAGCCTTGGAAATGTCTGAGTATTAGGTGGATCCATGGGAACCCTTTGGCCAATGACTCAACAGACATGACATATTCCTGCCACTAGAGGTTTTAACTTGGTAGGATAAGTTGTCTAGTTTGGCATTTTATTTCTCATTATATGGTCATGTTTTGTGTTTTAATTTTTATCAGCTAGCCACCAAAGTGGTCATTATTTTTGACAGAGTCATAAGGTTTCTTAATTCACATGTGTGAAGAGGGGTACTTTCTAATTCCTTTGCAACACGGTCATTTCATATGTATGGCATGTGTCACACCAGTAAAAATAGCTGCTGTGACAATACACAGGCAGGTAGAAATTTAAATGAGCATTTATCTGAAATACATTGGAAAATTTTATTTGTTCCACAAAACAGCACAGAAGATGATGATTTTATATGAAAAATTGTAGTACCAGGGAATTATGTCAAGTTCTTTTTCTCAGTATAATTTCCAGAGATCAGTCCATATCCCTAAGAAGTGTTGTATCACAAATAGAAATTATTAGAGTAATAGACAGCAAAACAGATGAATAATTAATTCTATTATAAACAACTAAGCAATAAATAATCATTCCCACAAGAAGGGGTAATGAAAGTTTGCATTCCGGCTTGTGGTAGGAGCCAACCCAAATTCTTTTCTGCCAGTTTCTTAATGACACAAGGGAAATGCAAAAGCCACAGTGGAAGGAAGAAACACCATGAGGAGTTTTTAGTATAAACTTTTCACCTCATGGAAAAACTTGTGCAAAGCATGCTAGTTAGATACACAGTATAGCTTCCTTGGTTTACATCGTTTCTCTGATTATCTCTTGGTTCATGGCGTTATTTCCTGTCTCAAACACATGCTAATTAAAGAAGACATGGAATGGTTTTTTAAAATATACCATAATGGAGCAGAAAATAACTGTTTTCTTTAGACTAGAGACTTGTCTACTTTATGGAAGGCACATTTAGTTCTGATTTTTGCCATTAGATCTCACACCATCATTTCAACATTAAGCTCACACTATCTAAAGCGATATTATGTCATCCCAGAATCGACATATAACCTTCTATACATCTATCATTACAAAAAGAATAATTCCTTTTATTTTTGATCTAGTATATTTATTATTGAGAGCACATGATTCAATATTTTATGATTCATTTATTGCTTTCCTTGTTTTGTTTTGTTTCCCAAATATGGCAAGTACATTTTTGAGGTTTTTTTTTTTTTTTTGAAGCATACCCTTAGAAGTGTCCTTTTGTCTCTCCCGCAGTTAGCCACATGCTAAGCCATCCTTCTGAAACCAGTTCACCTTTTCTTTATGCTATAAACTCTTGATTCATCCATAACCTGGCGTGGTATCTCTGTGGTCTTATAGAGATTACTACTTGGCTTAACCATATGTTTCTAGTTATGTTGTATCTGTTTATTTCTAATCTTTCCAGCTAAATCCTGAGAAAATTCTTGGACGCAGAGGTTATTTGCTATATATTTTTATATTTTTGGCACTTTGCCTAAGGCATACAAATTTTAGATCACTTATAATTTATCTGTATTCTTGTTGTATGGGTATGACTGAATATGCTTAGGTTAGGTCCCAGAGTTGTCATCTATTGGTTATTATCTGTCATTTAAAAAATATATCTCTTGCTTATTCTTCCTCTTGCTTTTATTTTTGTGTAGGAACTTCCTAAACAGTGCCCTTCAGAAGAGGGAGTGCTGCTCTTTCAGGGGTCCCCAAGTCCAGAGTTGATGTTCTCTGGCTTTGTTGGTTAGTTCTGTGCTATGTACATATGCTAGGCTAATCACAGTAGTCAGAGGTTGTTGATTCATGCTGGCTGAGTAGTGGAATGGACGCTCTCTCCCAATTTATGTATGTATGTGTATGTATGTATGCATGTATTTATGTATATATGCATGTACATATGTATGTATGAAGGTTGGAGATAGAAGAACTATTTGTGCAAAAAAATTAGATGAGCTCATGTGCCCTCAGTGTGGAAAATGAGCACCCGAAAGGCAGACTAAAGATGTTCGCCAGGGAGTTCAGGAAATACCTACTGATTAATTAACAGCTTTGTGGGAAAACATTAGCCTTCTACGTCCAAAATATGATATGGTCAGAATATCACTTCCTAGTCACTATTCAGGTAGTGATGATGGTACTATGACCTTTGACTTCCATTTCTCACTCATACATGACCAGCATCAGAAGGCTGTTTCTCTTGAGAGTGAATGGTAATCTTTCAAACCTCTAAATAGGATTTCAAACTTTGGTGGAAAAGTGAGCAGAACAGTAATCAGATATCTCATGTGGTTTGTAATGATATTGGCCACAGGATTTTTTGGTGAAGTTAAGTAGTATCATTGACCAATTAAATCTCAAGTCATATGTCTCTACTTTGGACTTCTTCAATGAGCGCTATGTTGACTTTAAAGGTTTTACGCTCCCCACCTTTTGTCATGGAGGAGATCAAAGGAGGCCTTGCAAATGTTGAGGCTGTGATTGTTTAAGATATGTATATTAGATTGGCTGGCAGAACTTTGACTACCTATTTCGTGCACAGAGAAGTCCGACGACAGGTAACTGACGTGTAAAACCTTAAGTCATATATTGATTAGCTTGATTGAGACCCAGGCAGCGATGGTCTTAATGAATATTACAGAAAATGAACACACAATATTAGAATTTCCATATAGGAGGTGTATAGAACACAGGCAGAATCAAGAAGCTATTCAGCAGGTACTTACAGCTTGATAATTACAACCTTTTCCAAGTAGGAATCAAGTTCCTGTAGCATGAATGTTTTCCACAGGTATCCCTGCTATCGTATGGTCAAACTATGCACTAGTGTTTGGAGAAAAGCACATGTAAACTTTTTATCATTTAAATTTCGTTTAGTGTTAAGTATGCCTTTGTCATCTGGTTAAGCTTGTTTATTTGTGTGTGGTAAAAGAACAAATGAGCTATAAATGGAATCATGTGTTCTTTAGAAGTCAATGTTCTGAAACTTCTGAGAAAGTGACTATTTTATTAAAAAAAATGCTAGAAAACCAGGCTTAGTGATGGTTGTCTATGATCCTAAGATTTAGATGGTAGATGTAGGAGACTCAAGAGTTTGAGAGCATCCTCAGCTTCCTCAAACACAAAACAAAATGATCCCACCCTTACCCTACTGCTTGGGACTATCTTAATTTGACCTTTAATCTTTCATTTTAGAACTGGAAGATAAGCAGAAACCTAAAGCAGATTCCCCTCCGGACATTAGTATGTTCCTACCAATGCTTTGACCGGCGTGGTCCTGATCTCTTTGGAATTGCTGACGAGTAGAGCAGGTGAGATAGTCCTTCAGAACCTCACTGGGCCAGTTGTCTGCTCTGTCCCAGGTCAGCGCATGCCCCACTTATGATGCTGTTCTCTGTCTAGTTGCTTTCAATTTATTAAGCAAAGGAAGGTGAGTCACTCAATTATAAAATTTATACTATAAGTACTGCAGTTTGCATCTAGTTGGTTCCGTTTTTAGATGCTTTTTTTCTCCTGTTGGCTTAAAGACCCATGTAAAAATGTGAAAACATTAATCTGGATGACACATGAATGTTAATCTTTTCCATCCCTTTATGAGTTCCACCCCCTTTTTAAAAAATTCGAAGATGAATTTAATGGAGAAACATGCTTCATTGACGAGCATTTCACAGTTGAAAGATAGATACTCATTTGAGCTAGGTAGCTATATTGTATTTGCTGGATTTCACTTGAGCCACTAATATCTGTTGATAAGATACAGAATCTTCATTCAGCCTAAAAACAAGTAGAAGGCTGGAAAGTCAAGGGCAGTAACTCCCAATACCATTATTCTTTACAAAGTTCTGATAAATACATTTGAAAAAAATCTCTGGTCAAGAGGAACTGATCAGTGAGAGGAAAATTACTGAAATGAAAGTGTGAACCATTTCCTTTGAGGAAATAGAGAAAACTAGGAAAAGAACCTATGAGAATATATGTTACATTTTGCTGAAATCAATGGTTCTTAAAGTGTGATTTCCATTCAGTGCTATCCAGAAAATGGTCTGGCCCTACCCTAGAATGGGTGAAGCAGAAACTGTGAGTGTGGCTGGGCAGTTTCTGTGGCCGTAGCCTCCTGAGTGATTTGTCTGTGTGTTCGAGATTGAGAACCATGAAGGAATCTAGCTTGTAAGAAAGTTAATCATAATTTTACATTTAAACTCAGCTAAAAATGTGTTACTTCATGTGACTATTTGATGGTCCTCTTGCTAGAGGGCCAAGTGGAGCCTCTTCTATACCTGTCCCACTGCTGCTGTCCTTGTAATGACTTTATAGATTCAATTCAGAGCACTTCTTTATGTATCAAAAGTACCTCTGGCATAATTGCCAAGTGAGATCTATGGAGCGCAGCAAAGGCTCTCAGTTCCAAAGAATAAGTCCCAGGTTCCACTCAAGCAGTTACCTTAAGGTAACTTTAAAAGGCTCCATTAAGCAAGAATGTACCTTAAACAAAAATAAACAGCTGAGAAAAACACAGAGCTCATTAAACATGAGTCCATAAAACATACTATGTATGCTTATTGAGTGAAAATTACCTCAGTAAAATGTATTTGATTAGGGAAGTACTTTTTATCGTATTTATATTGTATAAACATGGTTTATTTATCATTTGAATCCTATGATCTCAACCATAATCCACTCCTTATCTTGTTCCTGAATAGAAAATTCTATCCAGCCATCCATCTCTACACTTCAATAGGTAGTTCAGGTATTTTCATCTAACATACAGGTGTTCTCGGGCTCCCTCTCTCTACCCTTGCTTCCATGTTTAATTCATAGGTGAAGGTCACTGCAGTCTGGCTTCTCTTCACCACTCTACAGCAACTACCATTCCAACGCCATGGCCTACTTCCTTCCTTGATTACCCTTTGATTACCCTACTTCTCTCAGAGGCTGCTCCTCTCTGCATATTTGGTTTCCACTAAGCATCTGTTTTCCTGGAGTTACAGCCTTAGGTTAATCTCTCTTCCCTACACATTTAATTGTGTTATTTTCTGTGCTCTCCATTAACAAACAAACAAACAAACAAACAAACAAACAAACAGGCATTCTGTGAAACTCTTGGGCAGGTGTCAATCTCTTCTCACCAGGCCCCTTCTGTTTAATGAAAGAATTCAACCACTTCAACCAATTCACTTACTTTCACTCATCACACCAAGACCATCAATGAGTGACTCAGCCTTTGTCTTCACCTTTGACCTATATCTCCAAGTTTTCAAATTTCAACATACATAAAAAAGAATGGAAGTTCTATACAGACTGTTCTTTTTCTATTAATCCATGTATTAAACAGCTATTTGCTGAGTGGTTGCCATCTGCTGGGTATGATAGTTCTCTGTACTAAATCTGTAACAGTAGACAAAATTAATGGGGTCTTTGCCCTCATAGAGATTTCTTTCTAATAGAGGCAAGGGAGAAACAATTTGCAAACAATATGCTAAATAAAATAGGATTTGAAAGATATAGAATGATTAGAATAATATTTATGTGGGAATATTTATCACTGATCTGGAAGGAGGAGAGCAGAGAACCCTTATAGACATTATAAGTAACAACTGGTTGGTTGAGGATATGGAAGGCTAACATCCCAGCCCAGAATCTACTGGAAAGCATCAAATAACTGATATCTTTGTTTTGACATCATAGCTCTGTCATCATTGTTTTGACATAAGCATTCTGATATTCAGATATCCAGTGCTGGTGGATACATAATCAGGTATCACCTGTCACCGGGGGAGCAACATTTGGAAGGATGCATCTGAACCTACTCCATGGGGCCACCCAAGGCTCTGAATCACTCCTTAAATCAGGAACTCCTTCCTCTCCATGGGTGTCATGCATGTGAGGATGATGTATTTTCCTGACAGTTGTAATACATCTGAAATGCTGCTGGAATTTGAAACACTGCAAAATGTTTTCCTTTTCTAACAGTTAAGTCCATCCTTTATCTAAAGTTGAAGCAACTGGAACACGAAAAAATTAAAAATTATCTAGATTCATTTTCCCCTTTGTCTCTCTTTCATGGATGGTCTCTAGAGCTTCGATTTTTCACTCATTTATCTCAGAAGGAGAATTAAAAATGAGAAGGAAGCCTCCTTCATTGTTTGTTTTAAACTTGTAACACTTGTGTTTTGGGAAAGTTGCTTCAAACAGAGGTGTATCTTAGAATCATTAGTGAATTGTGCAGAGGGCTGTAGTGACTAGACATAATTCAAGTAGCACCTCGGATTCTTACTTTGTGTACTTATTTGTATACACAATCTGACATGAATTTTCCTCAATTAACTGCTCAATCCTTTCCCTTTCATATCTGCTTTCTTATCCTAACCCTATTTCTTCTCTATCCTCTTTCATCACCCTGCCTTAGCATCTTCAGGCTGTGACTACAGTAATTGCTCAAAATGTCCAGTTATGTTCAATATTTCTAACAAGTTTACAAAATGGTATAAGATGATTTAGAGGTCAAAGACCCAATTAATTTGATGAAGGTTTTATTGTATTTTAATAACCAAAGCAATAAATCATTAAAGGAATTAGCTGTTTGAAAAACTCTAAGTTAAAACATTATCTTGTAAACTAATATATTTATGAAATTGGAGATTTCATTTTAAGCTAAGGAAGTTTTAATAAAAATAGATTTTTTTATCCGTTGATAAAGCTTCTAAAAGCCATAAGATAATATTGCAAATATTCTTGGTATGTCTTCTTAAAATACCTCTTTGTATGGCCCTTGTCTAGCTTTTTTTTTCTGTGAGAAAAAATAAATGGCCAGAAGTTACTTGGTCTTGCTAAATAACTGTTTGTTTCTTGGTTCTGAGAAAGTCCCAGGGCAGCTTACTCCTCAAACCCACCACGGGAACATTGGGAGTCTTCTCAGGCCACAGAGCTCTCAGTTGTAGAAGGCTCAAGTTCAATAAATAACCTTGAGCCTCCTATGGCAATCCTGTCACTAAGGGCCACTGAGGGATTAGAACACATTCACAGGCAGCACTTTGAGTTGCAAGAGTAGAGAGAGGGCTCCTGAGCACCCTTGTAGACTCAGGTGAAGGTCATGAATCAGACAAATTATGTATCGCCAGCCAGAGTAACCACAGGCTTGTTTCACAAGGGCTTCTTAAGGGATGCTCCCTTTTATTCCTGTGAGTTGGTAAATGTTTGGAGAGAGGAAGAAACAAGACAGGAAGTGGGAATACTGAGACCAGGTTGTAGGCATCTGCCTAGGAAAGTTAGACAAATTGTTCTTCTGTTCATTGTAATTATAATAAAAGCCTATGATTTCTTTCTGAACCATAAATTAACAGTTGCATATGGCTTGTACTATTAATGTATATTGAAGACAAAATGGATTTATAGTACTTTAAAATTGTTCAATTAAAAAGTATCTGTCAAGTAACACTGGCCGAAGGAAGAAGGTACTTCACAAAGATATCCTCTTCAGAAGTGTTTCTATTTTGTGCCAACAATTATACCTCTAAGAAATATATATTGTTACTTCCCATAGGGAAGACATTATCCTAACTTGACCATGGATGGGGTCTCAGAGAACTGCTGCCTGTTTGGAGAGTGCTTTGCACTAAGTCAGAATATCTCTTCTCTGCTCAAAACCAAGAGTCTCACTCTTGTCTCTTTTGGATAACATTTATCATTGTACATGTTTTGGGATACATTATACTTTGCTAAGAAGAGCTAGCAGAAGCCATGCAGGAGGAGCTGCAGTGGGCAAGTGAACTTCCTGGAGATGGCCCACCATTTTGCATCACTGCAATTGTGAATCCTGGACATGCATGGCCTCAGGTCCTAGAGCCTTCATTGCTTCTTGCTGCTAATGTCTTTTCTCATGGTTGTCATTGCTGTATTCCTGATTTTTCTGATATGGTGTGATTGGCAAAGAAAGATCCTTTCTGTCTATAGTTTGTTATGATTGCTTTCCTGGGTGTTAGTCTTCTGTTGGGCAAATTTCCTTCAGATCAACATGAAGATGAATAAGGCTGTATAGATGAACCAATGATTTTATAGAATTCCTGATTTGATTCAAATAGTTTTATGAAGTTAAGACAGTTGATAGAAAGTTTACAGTTAGAATCAAAAGTAGAATGCACCTTCTCCTTGCAGAATAGTAAAGGCTGCATAGGTTAAAAATGGAGTTCAGTCAGCTTTCATATGTTCCAAGCACATAAATTACTCAAGGAAGAATAGGCTTAGAGCAAATTAATGATGAAGGAAAAACATTCATTCTAGGTTAGGTCCAGGGAGGAGGCCACAGGTTCAGTGTGCAAGGTCATGAACAAGGAGTGGGTAATTCTATTACACAAAAAACTATTACTCTGAACTTATAATGAGCTTATGGAATGAAAGGTAGATAAAACTACTGCTTTGAACTTATAATCAACAATCCTGCTCTGACTCCCTATTGTGTAACATTTTTATCTGTTTTTGAATGTCTTCCTCTTATATAGAGAGCCTTGTCTTAGGGAATATAAATGTGCTAAAGGAAAAACCAAATTTATTAGAGCTTGCTTGCTAAAGCTTTGCTCTATACACCAAATGTATATATATGTATATACACATGTATGTATATATGTATATGTATTTGTCTATGTATCTGTATATGTATATTTGTAAACTTGTTGGAAGTAGCTCATTGGGAGTTTGCTCCATCCACAGAATGTGTATATGTGTGTGTGTATATATATATATATATTTACATATATATATACACACATATTCTGTAAATATATATGTACACACCCATATATATTTAAATATATATGTATATATATTTACATATATATATACACACATATAGTGTGTGTGTGTGTATGTGTGTGTGTGTAAAATGTTTGGAGTTGGCTTTGCTCCATATACCCGATGTATGAATGTGTGTGTGTCTGTCTGTATATCTGTCTGTCTGTCTCTCTCTCTATATATATACATATGTATAAATGTATGCATGGAAGTATGTATATATGTGTATGTGTGAAATTATTGGGAGCTTGCTTGTTGGAGCCTGCCTCGCTTCATCCACTCAGTTTGTGTGAGTGTGTGAATTTTCTCTCTTTCCTTTGCTTTCTTGCTGGTCCCCAAAGAGATTAAAGAGTTCAGAGTTTCTTGCTGGTCATAGAGAGTACTGGTCTTAGATAATTAAGGTTTTTTTTTTTTTTTTCTTTTTTTTTTTTTTTTTTCGAGACAGGGTTTCTCTGTGTAGCCCTGGCTGTCCTGGAACTCACTCTGTAGACCAGGCTGGCCTAGAACTCAGAAATCCACCTGCCTCTGCCTCCCAAGTGCTGGGATTAAAGGCGTGCGCCACCACTGCCCAGCAGATAATTAAGTTTTGCTCCTGTCAGCACCACCAGTGTGCGACCCGTGGAGTACCTGCTGCTATCAGTGGGAGTCTCCATCAGTCCGTTACTCTCAGCACCAGCCCCAATCACCATCTCTACGTGGAGCTCTCCTCATTTACCCTGTGGTGTTGGAGCTAGCTGTGATACCTGACGATTGATGTCAGCTCTCTAGTAGTTTCCTCACATTGTTCAGAAAGCCCTTCCAGCCATCATATTTAAAATCGCAGGTCCCATTAGCAAACACAAAAATTTCTCCTTTCTGCTCCTCCATTCTATCTCACCTTCCACATCACTCTGTATTAATTGTCAGCCCAAGTGGCATAACTTAATTGAAACTATAAATATAGATATACCTATATATGATATATAATTTAGGTAAATTTAAAATAATATAATTTCTTATGGCTTTTTCAAACATCCTTAATGTTAGTGAATCTAACATTTTATACAAATGTTAATGCATCTTGGTCATATCTATCCCACAACCCTCCTTTTCTGCTACCCCTGGAATCCTCTAACTAGTGCCCCCTACATCTTCATGTCACCATCTTTGTTTTCTTTTATAACCAACTGGTCTGGCCTATTAGAGAGTACATCCATGAAGAAAAATGATTCTATTTTCTCCAGTAGCAATTAAATTCCAATACCTCCTCAGCTAGGTATGGAGGAGCCTCATGAGCACTCCTCATCCCCATTGGATTTGTTGGCTAGCTTCTTCTTGTACTAGTAACTACAACTACTGTGAGTCCATTAGTATATGGACTTTTATATGGCATTTATGTGTGTGTATGTTTGTTTGTGTGTATCTATATGTGTGTGTTTAAGTGTGTATGTTGCATATGTATATGTGTGTATGTTTGTTTTTGTGTTTTGTATGTGTGTATGTGTATACATGTCTGTTTATGTGTGTGTTTGTATTTGTATGTATGGTTATATCTGTGTATGTCTCTGTGTATATTCATATATGTATGTATGAATTCTAAGATTTTTCTCTGAAGAATGCCATTGGAATATGATGGAAATTTCATTGCCTTTCAAGATTACTTTTGCTAGTGAAAACATTTTCATAATATTTATTCTGCAGATCTATAGTGTAAGATTTGCAAAATTAATGTTATTCCTAGTATCTTCTTTCCTTTTTTAGTGTTTTAAAAGAATTTTATTATATATTGTGCTGCTTCATTTCATTGACAAGGATTATGCCAAGGAAATTTAAAAAGCTATTGTGAATGGGATTGTTTTCTATATTTCTTCCTTAACATATTGATTATTGATATATAGAAAAGCTGTTGAGTTTTGCATGTCGATTTTGGATCTTGCTACTTTGCTGAAAGTATCAGCTCTGAGAATTGTCTTGTGAAGTCTGCAAAGTTTCCTGTTTTACTTTGCCATAGAAATGGGTGCTTCCTTATCTCCATGTCCTACTTCAGGGAACAGCTGTTCTTGAACTATCCCTATCCTCAGAGACTCTCGCGACTCTGTACAGTTGTCATGTGCCATCATTTTCCCAATATATCTTACTTTTGATGCTTGTTGAAGTAACTTTCAGAGATTACCTTTCTTCTCTTCTAATAGGTTAGCAAGAACTAGAGTTAAGTACTTTTTCCATTGTCTTTCTCACATTAATGTTTGCATATCTAAATCGACATGGCTTTCGCAGATGTGTTCCGAAGCTCTGACTTAACTGTGCTGTTTTACCACTACCTTAGAAACTTCTTTCACAACCCTTTTTACATTTCACAGATGAAAATGCATAGACCATATTTATATTATACTAGAAAAACATTTGTTGTTGATCTGAAATTCAAATTAAGCCCCAAAGCCTGTATTTTAGGTGGTAGCCCTACGTTATAGTAAATTTCAACCTTGCTCTCTTTAGTCAACCAGCATTCTGATATTTTCCAGCATAGACTTTTCCTTTTAAATAAGCCTCACATACACTGCTATGTAAAAGACATACTATTTGTATTTGCTAATGGTAATCTTTACTACAACTGTAATAGTGTATTGTAAATTCTCCATATTGAACTTTCCCCACTGTTAGCCTGTTACGGACAAGTCATCATGCACAAAAGCACAGAGATATTTAATAGCTTCCCGTTATGTTGTGAACAAAGTTAGCATTTCTTAACATTTTTTTGTCCTTCTTACAGGTCTCTTGTCTATCTGCCTCTCCCTCTCCTGACATTCTTTCTTCATGGCCTCCTTTATCTAGTCACTTTCTGCATCAATTACTTTCCTGTTGTTGTGGCTAAATATATGACAAGGAGCAAGTCAAGGGAGAATTGGTGAATTTGGGCTTCCGATTTGAAGACATGTTGTTCATTCTGTCAAGGAAGGCAGCGTGGCTTGAGCATGAGGGGTCTGGTTTCAGTGCATCTGAAGTTAGAAAGCCGAACATGGAGTCGGGCTGTGATGCTCTTGAATGTCTGCCTCACATCTTCAGCAAAGCTTCACCTCCAATAGGGTTGAAGAATATAAGCCGTGTGAGACATTTCACATTCAAACTACAACATTCTTCTGGGGCCTGAAATGTCCATATGCTATGCTTTCTTCCAAAAAGCTTCTGGTTTGTTTTGCTCTACATACCGCAATGGGGCCATATGCATTTTCCCTAACCTCTCAGGGCTTCTATCTGACACCCCTATATCTGTGGCACAGAATAATAATTCCTTTCTCAGAGTTATTACAAAGATGAAGTGAATTGATTCACGGAAGCATTTTATCTTGACACAGTGAGGCTTCGACAATGCTTGTACCTTGAATTTCTAGAAGTGTAGACGAGTTGATTTATAATGAATACTAAGAGGAAAATCTGATCTTAACAGCAACATAGTGAGAGATAATAAAAGGGAATTTTTAAGCAAAGAGGAAATGATTCTAGCACTGTTCCCAGGAGTGAGATAAATGATGCTCAAGATAACACTGGTTGGAACTGAACATGAGAGATAAGATTCAAAGCACCGACAGTTATTTTAGAAGTCATGGCATGAACGATTATGTAAGCGGAATAAGCATATCACTGAGCATAGGTGTCACATAGTTTGGTAAAGGGCTCAGAACATGGTTTGGCTTTGGTAGGAAACACGGAATTAGTTTTAGATCTGGAAAATTAAGGTTGCTAACAGTATATTGTTGGAATCACCCATTACGCTACACTAATTCTTTTCCTTTTTCACTGCTAGGCAGGAATTGGGGACTAGAGGAGCATCTGTTTCCAACACCACAGACTTCTCCAAGCTAATTGAAATTTCTTAGTTGCATAGCACTGGGGCTTTGCAACATTTTTTTTTTTTTTTTACAAGATTGGGCATATTCAATCTTCATCTACTATGAAACACTCTATAACAGAATTATCTAATATTTCCAAGCTGAGAAATTATTGTAAGACTAAAATTACTCAGTAGGACAAATAAATCAATTTCAACTTAATTTGTTTTCTCTGAGTGTATTTTAGAAGTTGGACAATGAGGAGAGTAATGCATTTCTGATGTAGATATTTATAGAACTAAATGCTTTTAATAAGTTTGTTTTTAGAGGTTAATTATTTCTAACCAAATGAATGTGTTCACAATTTTTTTTTTCATTTTCTTGAATATGACAGTTTGTATTTGGAGCCAGAGTTATGAGCCATTATGTTTTGGTATAGATATTTATGGAAATTTAATCTGTTATGAAATTCATAGCAAGTATTATACTGTTGCTGTCTACAAACTATGCTTTTCCACAAAAGTTTTAAAAAGTTCTTTTTCTTTTTTTTTGTTTTTATACTTTATTTACATTTCAAATGTTTCTCCTTTCCAGATCTCCCCTTTGGAAGCCCCTATCCCCTAACCCCTACCCTGACACTATGAGGGTGTTCCCCCACCCACCCACCCACCCACCCACTCACTCTTGTCTTCCCTCCTTAGCATTCCCCTATACTGGGGCATCTAACACCCTCAGGCCCAAGGGCTTCTCCTCCCCCTGATGGCCAACAAGGCCCACCTCTGCCACATATGTGGCACCATGGATCCCTTGATGTGTATTCTTTGCTTGGTGATCCAGCCTCCAGGAACATTGGGAGATCAGGCCAATTGATACGGTTGCTCCCTCCATGGGGCTGAAAACTCTCTCAGCTCCTTCAATCCCTTCTCCAACTTCTCCATCTGTGATCTCATGCTCAGCCCAACAGTTGCTGTGAAGTGAATCTTGGGGACTCCAAACTTTTGGGCTAATATCCACTTATCAGTGAGTACATACCATGTTTGTTCTTTTGTGACTGAGTTACCTCGCTCAGGATGATATTTTCAAATTCCATCCATTTGCCTGCGAATTTCATGAAGTCATTGTTTTTAATAGCTGAGTAGTATTCCATTGTGTAAATGTACCACATTTTCTGTATCCATTCCTCTGATGAGGGACATCTGGGTTGTTTCTAGCTTCTGGTTATTATAAATATGGCTGCTATGAACATAGTAGAGCATGTGTCTATATTACATGTTGGAGCATCTTCTGGGTATATGCCCAGGAGTGGAATAGCTGGGTCCTCAGGTAGTATTATGTCCATTTTTCTGAGAGTCTGCCAAACCGATTTCCAGAGTGGTTGTACGAGCTTGCAATCCCATCAGCAATGGAGGAGGAGTGTTCCTCTTTCTCCACATCCTCGCCAGTATCTGCTATCACCTGAGTTTTTGATCTTAGCCATTCTGACTGGTGTGGGGTGGAATCTCAGACTAGTTTTGATTTGCATTTCCCTGATGACTAAGGATGTTGAACATTTCTTTAGGTGCTTCTCAGCCCTACGAGTTTCCTCAGTTGAGAATTCTCTGTTTAGCTCTGTTCCCCATTTTTTGTTAGGGTTATTTGGATGTCTGGAGTCTAACTTCTTGAGTTCTTTGTATATATTGGATATTAGCCCTCTATGGGACATAGGATTGGTAAAAATCTTTTCCCAATCTGTTGGTTGCCGCTTTGTCCTATTGACAGTGTCCTTTGCCTTACAGAAGCTTTGTAATTTCATGAGGTCCCATTTGTTGATTCTTGATCTTAGAGCATAAGCCATTGGTGTTCTGTTCAGGAACTTTTCCCCTGTGCCCATGTATGCAAGACTTTCCCCCCACTTTCTCCTCTATTAGATTCAGTGTATCTGGTTTTATGTGGAGGTCCTTGATCCACCTCGACATGAGCTTTGTACAGGGAGATAGGAATAGATCAATTCGCATTCTTTTACATGTAGACTGCCAGTTGAACCAGAACCATTTGTTGAAAATGCTGTCTTTTTTCCACTGGATGGTTTTAGCTCCTTTGTCAAAGATCAAGTGACCGTAAGTGTGTGGGTTCATTTCTGGGTCTTCGATTCTATTCCGTTGATCTACCTGCCTGTCACTGTACCAATACCATGCAGTTTTTTTTTAAATCACTACTGCTCTGTAGTACAGCTTGAGTCAGGAATGCTGATTCCTCCAGAAGTCCTTTTATTGTTGAGAATTGTTTTTGCTATCCTGGGTTTTTTGTTATTCCATATAATTTGAGAATTGCTCTTTCTAAGTTTATGAAGAATTGAGTTGGAATTTTGATGGGGATTGCATTGAATCTATAGATTGCTTTCGGCAGGATGGCCATTTTAACTATATTAATCCTGCCAATCCATGAGCATGGGAGATCTTTCCATCTTCTGAGGTCTTCTTCGATTTCTTTCTTCAGAGACTTGAAGTTTTTGTCATACAGATCTTTCACTTTTTTTGGTTAGAGTCATGCCAAGATACCTTAGTTTGTTTGTGACAATTGTGAAGGGTGTCATTTCCCTAATTTCTTTCTCAGTCTGTTTATCTTTTGAGAATAGGAAGGCTACTGATTTGCTTGAGTTAATTTTGAATCTGGCCACTTTGCTGAAGTTGTTTATTAGCTGTAGCAGTTCTCTGGCGGATTTTTTTGGGTCACTTAAGTATACCATCATATCATCTGCAAATAGTGATATTTTGATTTCTTCCTTTCCAATTTGTATTCCTTTGACCTCCTTTTGTTGTCTAATTGCTCTAGCTAGAACTTCAAGTACTGTATTGAATAGATAGGGAGAGAGAGGGCAGCCTTTTCTAGTCCCTAATTTTAGTGGGATTGCTTCAAGTTTCTCTCCATTTAGTTTGATGTTGGCCACTGGTTTGCTGTATATTGCTTTTACTATGTTTAGGTATGGGCCTTGAATTCCT
>CM052702.1:14919107-14956555 GCA_028551405.1 Uromys caudimaculatus
TTTTATCATGAAGGGATGTTGAATTTTGTGAAATGCTTTTTCAGCATCTAATGAAATGAGGATGTGGTTTTTTTCTTTGAGTTTGTTTATGTAGTGGATTACATTGATGGATTTCCGGGTATTGAACCATCCCTGCATCCCTGGGATGAAACCTACTTGATCATGATGAATGATCGTTTTGATATGTTCTTGGTTTCAGTTTGTGAGACTTTTATTGGGTATTTTTGCATCGATATTCATAAGGGAAATTGGTCTGAAGTTTTCTTTCTTTGTTGGGTCTTTGTAAGGTTTTGGTATCAGTGTAACTGTGGCCTCATAGAAGGAATTGGGTAGTGTTCCTTCTGTTTCTATTTTGTGGAATAGATTGAAGAGTATTGGTATTACATCTTCTTTGAAGGTCTAATAGAATTCTGCAGTGAAACCATCTGGTCCTGGGCTTTTTTTGGTTGGGAGACTTTTAATGACTGCTTCTATTTCTTTAGGCATTATGGGACTGTTTAGATGTTTTATCTGATCCTGACTTAACTTTGGTATTTGGTATCTGACTAGAAAGTTGTTCATTTCGTCCAGATTTTGCAGTTTTGTTGAGTATAGGCTTTTGTAGTAGGATCTGATGATTTTTTCAAATTTCCTCAGAATCTGTTGTTATATCTCCCTTTTCATTTCTAATTTTGTTAATTTGGATCCTGTCTCTGTGCCCTCTGGTTAGTCTGGCTAAGGGTTTATCTATCTTGTTGATTTTCTCAAAGAACCAGCTCCTGGTTTTGTTGATTCTTTGTATAGTTCTTTTAGTTTCTACTTGGTTGATTTCAGCCCTTAATTTGATTATTTCCTGCCTTCTACTCCTCTTGGGTGTATTAGCTTCTTTTTGTTCTAAAGCTTTCAGGTTGCTGTTAAGCTGTTAGTATATGCTCTCTCCAGTTTCTTTTTGGAGCCATTCAGAGCTATGTGTTTTCCCCTTAACACTGCTTTCATTGTGTCCCATATATTTGGGTATGTTGTATTTTTATTTTCATTAAATTCTAGGAAGTCTTTAATTTCTTTCTTCATTTCTTCCTTGACCAAGTTATCATTGAGTAGACCATAGTTCAGCTTCCATGTGTATGTGGGCTTTCTGTTGTTTTTGTTGCCATTGAAGACCAGCCTTTATCTGTAGTGATCTGATAGGAGGCATGGGATTATTTCAATCTTCTTATATCTGTTCAGGTTTGTTTTGTGACCAATTGTATGATCAGTTTTGGGGAAGGTCTCATGAAGTGCTGAGAAGAAGGTATATTCTTTTGATTTAGGATGAAATGTTCTATAGATATCTGTTAAATCCATTTGGTTCATAACCTCTGTTAGTTTCACTGTGTCTCTGTTTAGATTGGATCTGTCCATTGATGAGTGTGGCGTGATGAAGTCTCCCACTATTTATGTGTGAGGTACAATGTGTTATTTGAGCTTTAGTAAAGTTTCTTTTATGAATGTGGGTGCCCTTGCATTCGTGGCATTGATGTTCAGAATTGAAAGTTCTTCTTGGTAGAATTTTCCTTTGATGAGTATGAAGTGTCCTTCCTTATCTTTTTTGATGCCTTTTGGGTGAAGGTTGATTTTATTCGATATTAGAATGGCTACTCCAGCCTGTTTCTTGGTACCATATGCCTGGAAACTTGTTTTCCAGCCCTTTGCACTGAGGTAGTGTTAGTCCTTATCACAGAGGTGTGTTTCCTGGATGCAGCAAAATGCTGGGTCCTGTTTATGGATCCAGTCTGTCAGTCTATGTCTTTTTATTGGGGAATTGAGTCCATTGATGTTAAGAGATATTAAGGAATAGTGATTGTTCCTGTTATTTTTGATGTTATTTTTATGTTTGTGTGGCTATCTTCTTTTGAGTTTGTTGAAAGATTACTTTCTTGCTTTTTCTAGGATGTAGTTTCCCTCTTTGATTTGGCGTTTTCTATCTATTATCCTTTGAAGGGCTGTGTTTGTGGAAACATACTGTGTAAATTTGGTTTTGTCATAGAAAATTTGGTTTCACCATTTATGATAATTGAGAATTTTGCCGGGTATAGCAGCCTGGGCTAGCAGTTGTGTTCTCTTAGGGTCTGTGTGAGATCTGCCCAGGATCTTCTTGCTTTCATAGTCTCTGGTGAGAAGTCTGGTGTAATTCTGATAGGTCTGCCTTTATATGTTACTTGACCTTTCTCCCTTACTGCTTTTAATATTTTTTCCTTATTTTGTGTATTTGGTGTTTTGACTATAATGTGACAGGAGGAATTTCTTTTCTGGTCCAATCTATTTGGAGTTCAGTAGGCTTCTTGTATATTTATGTTCATCTCTTTCTTTAGGTTAGGGAAGTTTTCTTGTATAATTTTGTTGAAGTATTTACTGGTCCTTTAAGTTGAGAATCTTCACTCTCTTCTATACTTATTATCCTCAGGTTCTGTCTTCTCATTGTATCCTGGATTTCCTGGATGTTTTGGGTTAGGAGCTTTTTGCATTTTGTGTTTTTTCTTTTTTGACTGTTGTGTCATTGTTTTCTATGGTATCTTCTGCACCTGAGATTCTCTCTTCTACCTCTTTTATTCTGTTGGTGATACTTGCATCTATGATTCCTGATCTCTTTCCTAGGTTTTCTAACTCCAGGGTTGTCTCCCTTTGTGATTTCTTTATTGTTTCTATTTCTATTTTTAGCTCCTGGATGGTTTTGTTCATTTCCTGTTTGACTGTGTTTTCCTGTAATTCTTTAAGGGATGTTTGTGTTTCCTCTTTAAGGGCTTCTAGTTGTTTACCTGTGTTCTCTTGTATTTCTTTAAGGGAGTTATTTCTTTCTTTCTTAAAATCTATCATCATCATGAGATGTGATTTTAAATATGAGTCTTGCTTTTCTAGTGTGTTGGGGTATCCAGGGCTTCTGTGGTGGGAGATTTGGGTTCTGATGATGCCAAGTAGCCTTGTTTTTTTTCCCTTATGTTCTTGCCCTTGCCTTTTGCCATCTGGTTATCTCTTGTGTTAGCTGGTCTTACTCTCTCTTGCTGTGGCTTGTCCCTCCTGGAGCCTCTGTGTCAATAGTCCTTGAAGACCAGCTCTCTATGAGAGGAATTTGGGTTTGTAGCGCTATGGTACAGGATCAGCTCTGGGGTGCAGACAGAAATGAGAAGGATCTTGTCCCCAGCTGTCCCTTGGTTCCTGTGTCCTGATGGCTCTGCAAGTGTCCCTCTTAATCTAGTGAATTTGAACAGAACTGGTGGTCTTGCCTGTGCTCGAAGGTGTGTCGGCACTCCTGGGATACCAGCTCTCTTCTGACACTATTTGAGTATGGAGCCCTGTGTCACAGGATCAGCTCCCAGGCTGCCAGAAGAAACCAGAAGACCACTCCTCAGTCACTGTGTATTGGGATTCCAGGTGGATCCCTCTGAGAAGACAGGCTTGTCCATACTCCAGGCAGTCTAGTTTTCTCCTGGCACTATTTGGCTATGGAGCCTGGTGGCACAGGCTGATGTCCCAGCCACAGATAGAAACCAGAAGGCTCCTGTCCCTGGCTTTTCCTCAGTCCTTATATCCCGAGGATTCTGGGTGGATCCTGCTGAGTAGTGGTGCTTGTCTTAACCCAGTCATGGCTTTTCCACACTCCTGGGAGAGTAGCTTTCTCCTGGTGCTATTTGGCTATGGAGCTCTGGTGGCCCAGGCAGAGGTCTCCAGCCACAGATGGAAACTGGAAGGCACCTTTCCCCAGCAGTTCCTCAGTCCCTGTGTCCCAAGGATTCTGGGCAAGTCCCGCTGAACAGTGTTGCTCCTCTTACCCTCTCTCATGGACTTTTCCACACAGTGGGTGGCTAGCTTTCTCCTAGCACTATTTGGCAATGGAGCCCTGGTTGCCCAGGCAGTGGTCTTCCGCCACAGATGGAAACTGGCTAAAAAGTTATTTCTCATGATATTAAGTTGCTTAGGATACTGAGGATCATCCTCCCTGCCCAGTACACTGGATTTTCCAGGCACATGCACATGATCGGTAAGTCTGGTTGAATGTGTTCTGCTAAACTTGAGAATTGTTTAAGAAATCAAGGTGACATACTCTAGACAAGAGTACCAGAATGCTTGAGGAAGCAAGAGGAGAGAAATAACCAGTAAGATGCTGCCAGACAGGTTTGCTTGGCCTGTTCTGTAAAGTTATGGCATCTGCTAGCGAGATGTGCACATGCTTCTGGTGTTATGTGAAAGATGAAGGCTACAAGGCTCCCAGAGAATCTTCATGCTGAATGAAATGCTCTTTTTTTTTTTTTTTTTTTAAATCATTTAGAGAATACTGATGATTGAATGAGGCGATCTCTTGGGACTTTTTAGTTGTGTGATTCCAAGAAAGCTGGTCATTACCAACAAATTAAGGCTTGGTGGATCTAGCCAAGAATGCTGCTGAATGTTCACAGAGAGAACTAAGGAATATTGTGAATGATTCCAAGTTAGTGAAGAGGGCCTGGGGTTTGCAAGATATTTCCTCAGTCTTGACTGATTTTATTTAATTAGAATTTCTTTTTTGGTATCCTTGTGGGACTCTAATGAAGAAGAAACCATCAAACAGAGGCTAATTTATTTCAGCCTAGTTAGGATTCATCAGACTGGTTCTCGCAATAATTCAACCCAAGATGAGCCCAGAAGGGGAGAACAGGAATCCTAAGGGGAAAATGGAGTGAATTACTTGGCTGCTGAAGAGAGAGTGGGAAGGAATAGTAGGGAATTCCCCTAAGGATGTGCTGGAGAGCACCCAGAAACCTAAGGTCTTCTCTCCTTTTATGCTAATATGTTTCTGAGTTTCCCAAAGGCAAAGCAACTTTCCTCCAACCACAGAATATGTAAGTAACAGAGCAAAAATCTCCCAGTTTTTAAAACTTGGATGTGTTATATTTTAGATATACCTGGCTCTTCTCAGTGAGTTCTAGTGTGCCGAGGCTTGATTGCCCATCAGACATGCTGTCATAGTATCCAGCCTTCCAAAAGAGCATGTACTCCTCTTTCATCTACCCTCCAGCTTTTCCTTTTTCCCTCAGTCATGGATAAACATTGATGTTTTAGAAACATCCTATTTAAATACATTAAAAGGCATATAAAGAGAATAGATTGAATGCTGATTTGCTGTGAATTTTAAATTCCTTCTCATATTTTAAGTTACTTTAATTTTGTCTCCATCAATTTAATCTGCAGATCTCCAAAAGTTTTGGCAATTGTTCTTTCGCTCCTAGAAATGCCAAATATGTACACATGTTCTTGTGTGTATGAAGAGTCTGCACCTCTTCTGTTGTGTTCAGTAAAAGTGCTGCAGGTAGATTTGGAAGTGACCGTCACCCAGTTTCACCTCTCTTTCAGATTCATCAAATATCTGGTCCATTCTCAAGTTTCACGAGGGCATGGGGATATTATATGTTGAAATATCAAATGCTTTTAAATGAAACAGGCAAAACTGAACAAGAAGTCTGTTTTATCTTTCCAGATGATAAACGATTATGTTTGAAAGCAACCGTCCATTCAGTGACTAGACCTGTATTGCTAAGTACTCACTGCAATTACACAGTTGCTCAATTTTCTCATCTATTCAACTCGAAGCTCAGCGTGACAGAGCCATTATTTGATCCACAAACAAGCTCAAGAGGTGCTGCATAATAGTGCTTGTTCTTAGTTCTTCATGTTCAAGCTCACTGATACCTTGCAAACAGGCACAGCATGAGCCTCTGACCTGGTTTCCCAGCTCCTTTGGGCACTAAGAGCTCCATTAAAGGTGTTGGAGCATCTATAGGGAGGGATTGTATCTCTGTTTCCTGCGTTAACATCTAGAGGAAAAGAGGCCTTCAAGAGACGGGAAGAAATATTAGTGGAAGTATATCCGTGCTCATGTTTAGGGTTGATTTCAGAAATGCTAGCATGCCTTTTCTAATAAAGTAAGCATCTTCAACTCCTCACTCCTTCCTGTCTGGAGGAAACAGAAGAGAGAACTTGGAATTCTCAGCATCTAGGGATATTGTGAAACCATGTCAACTGCACAAAACTTGTGAAAGATTTAAGTGAAGGGAAGTCTGGAAAATAACACAAAAGGGCTGTGAGACACAAAACACGCAGCAATTGAAAATCACCCAGAATTTCAAAGCATACCTAAAAAAAAGTACTGGCCCTTTAAAAGAATGTTCCTGGCCTATTTTTGATATATTTCTATTTTTCACAAGCAAACTCAGGAAATACTTTCCTAGTCATTGATTAATAAGGCATACCAGAGCTGACACAGGATCAGTTCCAGGGCAATGTTACTTAACTGTTGATCACTAGTCAATGGGATTCTCACCTAGAATATTGAGAAATACATTGAAGTTGGGCCTAAGTACAATCTAGCCGAGAGGCTACTTCAGATTGTTGACTTCGTTCTTATATTTCTGGAAGTGCAAAAGCTCTGCTCTATTTATTCTTTTTTGAGAACACAAAAGTCCTCTTTCCATTGAGAAGTCTTCAGGACAGAAGCCACAATAAAATATTGAGATGTAGACATTGGTCTGAAATGAACACAGAAACAAAATTTGTACTAGGATATTACAAACTATAAATTAAGATATTTATCTTAATTTACATTCAGGATTCCACCCGCCTCAAAATCATATAGTCTCTTGACAGTGTGAGAAAGAAAATAGAAACTGCTAACCTAAATAGAAGGGGAAAATTGAAGCTGGCAATTGAGGCAAACCTCAAGCTTCATATTTGCAGTTCTGCCCATGCCTCCTGCCCTTTCTGCCAGTTTCCAGAGAACAATATAGTTAGTAAAAAACTATGAAAAATCCTCAATCCTCATGGCCAGTTTCTGAGTGAAAATCTCCCAGGCTGCAGAAGAAGGTTTCTTCAACACTAGGTTAGACTGTCCAGGGAAAGTAGAAAGTGCAGAGTGTACTCTGCCTTGTATTGTTGGCGGAATCTGCATTATCTTGATAAGACAGTGAAATGAGTTGATGCTACAGGCCATGGGAGCTGTTGCTCTTATTGATATCACCAGTGACCTGAGCTTAGCAAATTCTGCCTGGATAAATCACCTTTATCAAGGTGATTTTAGCTGTTCAGTATTAGCTACACAGCCACTAGGTGACACTGTTGCTTCAAGAATTAGTGTAGAAGCACTGTTATTCTTTTACAAATTTCGATTCATTCTTTTGCTGGACAAAGTTGCCTGTGATCACAAAGCCAAGAAGCTTCAGAATTAGAACTCAAGCCTTCCTTGATATCCTGCAATTGACAGAAGTGGTTTCTGATTCCGAAGCATGCTAGTGCCTCGTAGAGAACCTGTACTGTGCACTTCTATTTCAAATCCAGTTTACTTTATAAGAACACTGGCCATACACATTTAAATTTGTGTTTCAGATAAACAACTTTTCAAAACTGCGTGTTCAGTACAAATACTTGAATTTCAGATAAACAGCCAATGCATTTGGGGTTTTTTTTTTTTTTTTTCAGGGGAGGTTGTTTTTGTTTTTTTGTTTGTATACACCTCAAAATTTCATGAGACATTTTGACACGAACTTATTCCTTGTGTTTTTAAAATTCAAATTTCACTAAGCATGGTGTATTTTACAGATTCTGAAATGATCATGTATTTTCTATTTTAGCCATAACTATTTTCTAATTAATCTAGGAAGTCTAAGAAAATGCACTCAATTTCTTTCTGCTCAGTCTCTCTCTGCTCTCTGTTGCTTCTTCTCATCCATGCAAGCATACTGCCATTAAGACATGTTGCAGCTCTGTCTTTTTCCTTCCTCTTGTTTCCCCAGCATCGCTCTCGCATCACCCAGGTGCTTGTCCTGTTTTCTCTGTATCTGAAATAACAATTATAGACGTCTGTCTTAAAAATCTTCCAGCCTCATGACACTCATGGAAACAAGTCCTTAAGTTTTAGCACTCTCTCCAGCCAGAAGAGAGTTTTACATTACATTGTAAAACCACCTGCAAAGGGGAAAATATTTGAAATGTAAATAAATAAAATAAAAAAAAAAAAATCCCAGAACTGGGGAGGTAGGGGACATGCAAGTCCTTGATGTTCCTTTTCTATACAACCTTGCCTAGTTGACAAGCTGCAGAATAGCAAGGAACACTACAAAGGGGGGGGGGGAGGAAGAGAGAGGGGCTCTCCACAAAAATGTCATGACATACTTACCAAAGATTTTAAGCCCTAGAAGAATGAGAAAATAAATTTTAGTTATCCCAGAGGAAAAAAATATTGTGTTACCTCAAATAGAAAGAAAGAGATGAAAGAGGAGTTGTTTATCCACAGAAGATATTTGATCTCCACATTTTGCAACCATTTAAAAATTATATACGAAATTTATTTTAACAAATACACAACCATAGGAACTGTACACGGTTATGGGTTTTATATAAAGAAGATGTGATATATGTTTAATTGTGCAATATTTAAATCACATTAAATATATCTATTCCCTGTTAAAAAAAAAATCCCTTAGCAACTTTCTAGTTGTTAAATCCCATGCTTCTTTAATCATCCATCTTTCCTACTCCCTCTCTATTTCAAAATGTTCTGTATCAAAGCTCTTATTACTATTATTTCTCTTGATAATACTTCTCATGGCTTCATCATCCTTTTCTTGTGACTTGGTTTTCAATTTCTCTCATAACAGTATCATTAAAACCCAAGCCATATGGAAGCTTTCCTCATTAACATTCTTTGATTGCAAATATTTTGCTGGGAGACTGAAGTCTCTACTCTGTTCGTGAACTTCTCTACTCCTTTTGGTTTTCAATCTGATTGCATTATCAACCGAATGAGTAAGTGTCTTCAAGAGACCTAGAGATTAACAGGAAAGGAAATGTATTCCAGTTTTCCTATCTTGTTTTCTTGCATTGATCAACCTAGGATTAGCCATTCTTTCATGGACTGCATGCACACTCCTTTGATAAACTGCCACCATCCTAGTGATATGTGCCAGTACCCCTGAGAATGGAGAGTGAGTACAAAAAGATTTTCCTTATCTCATATCCAGAATGTGCCAGCATATTCCGAGATAGCTTTATTGAGAAGTCTTATATATGGACTGGGATGTAGGAAAGTTAATGTTTACATTGTACCATATTCTTAATTCCAAGTATCAATTCTTTGAGGGTCAGTTTAGAATTTGAGCTCTTACCCCTAGGTTTTAATTACTATCTAGATCCCAATTGTGTTAAATTTTCTAAACTATAATTTTACTCATTCTTGGGACTTCTGTAGCCTTGAGTAGTCCATAGAAGTTCATAGATAGCTTAAGTGTTATAAAACATTCTGATCATCCTGGATACCTATAAAGCAGCCAATCAGAAGAACAGCTTCAAATATAAGAATATTCATAGTCTAGGAAATATCAGGAGTAATAATATTTAGTTCAGTTGCGATTTTTCTTCAAGCACAGGTTAGTAGCTGACCAATAAAATTCTCTGTTCTCATCTGGAAGGATTGACAGATGTATGAGCAGTGGCCTACTGAGCACATTCATTTTTTCTCATATTGACACAAGTCTCAAAGTACACTAGATTGCCATTTTCCCAGATTGTGTAGAGACTCATAATTTGTTAAAAGCGATTTCTAGACAAGATGAAGGAAAATATTTCTGCTAAGACAATTGTTTAAATTAAAACTCTCAGAACAATAACTGTAAATTCACACCACTCTTGTGATCACTCCCACTGACTTCTATGCCAGCCCAGACAACTTTAATATGTTTATGCAGATTCTTTTTTTTTTTTTTTTTTTTTTAGTATAGAATAGAGTTTATTCAGGGCATAGAGCGGGGAGCTAAGAGGGTAGTAGAAGCAGAGAGAGAAAGAGAGAGAGAGAGAGAGAGAGAGAGAGAGAGAGAAGAGGGAAGAGAGAAGAGAGAAGAGAGAAGAAAGAAGAGAGAGGAGAGAAGAGGAGCAGAGGCTGGCCATGAGCAAGTGGAGAGAGAGGGGGTAAGGGAGTGGGGAGAGAGGGGGATGGGCAAGGGGACAGAGCAGCAGCAAGAAGACAAGAAGGCAGGAGTTATGCAGATTCTTTTGAACTGAACACGACTGATTGTTTTAGAATTCCTCTAGACATCATATATTTCGGATTTCCATCTTAAGAACAAATTCATCTGCATTGACACAGATGGAAATATATTTGGGATGTCATTTACTTCAGGGACTAAGTAGATGAATTTACAGAAAATTACAAGCTAGGTAAGATTGTTCACCCTAGGGGGGGAAAATACTTCATTTTAATTGAATAATAGCGATAAGCAAGACATTTATGGTATTATACGTTTACATATTAATGTTTAAAGGAATATAAAATCTCAGTTTGAAACTGCTGAAAGTCTCAGACATGATTCAAATTATCTTAGCAAACAGTGAAAGAAATTTGTGATAGCTAACATTTAGAATTTATCGGTGTCTCTCCCTTATGCCAGGCATTGTTCTTGGTGCCCACTTATCTCAATGTTCCTTTCAAAGACCTTGAGAAGTTGGCATTTAGTCTTAGCTTTGCATGCCAAAGCTGTACTAGCTGGTAGTCTGGCTCCATAACATAACACTTCAAATATTTGTTTTCTGTATGCTCCTTCTGACACAAATAAACAGTGATGTTCCTTGCAGGTTGATTTATTGCCTGGGCAGATGAATTTCCACTAGCAGTAAATATATGGACTAGTGCAATAAATATTATCATTTTCATGCAATGAAAACTTTGAAATTTCTAGAGCAAATTTCAGTCATGCCATTAATTAATGAGGGAACTGGCGCTTTACCTATTTGCTGTTTCATTGATTGAAATGAATGAAATTCTTTGTTCAATATCTAAAAGTCCTTGAATGTATTGGATTTTTATGGAACTTAAAATGTCTGAGGGCTTTTCTATATTTTAAAGCATTATTCACTTAACTATTTTAATTTTATGTAGATGTGTATGTGCTTATGTAAGCTAATGTGCTTGAAGGTGCCTGAGGAAGTCAGAAAAGGGCATTGAATCCCCTGGAGCTACAGTTATGGGCAATCATAAGAAGCTTCAAGTATGTTCTGGGGAATACAACTGGGTCATTGGAAGAGCAGTACACGTTGTAGCTGCTAATTAATCTTTCCAGCCTGCTCCTGCCATGTGAATTTAAGTAACTACTATAACTATGCATGCTTTCTTTTTATATCACTTTTGTCACCAAGTTTGGCTTCTGTAGACTAGCATGAGTGCTGAGAAGTCCTGATTATTGCTTCATGTATTGTTTGGGGAATTAACTCATATCTGATTTATGTTGACAATTGCGGAATCGAGGTCATCAACTAAAAACAAGCTCAGAAGCAAAAGATACATTTTGTGATTTTAGGGCCTCAGTAAAGTCCAACTGTAGTGCTAAATACAACCATTTACTAAATGACCCATTAGTCTAGAAAGCTAGACATCCTGAAACTTTAAGTCAACACACTGAGATAGAAGGTAGGACTACTCAAAAGATGGATTTGTTGTAGATTTGGACTCATGTAATTTGATCCAGAAAAACCTCTTTGGATCATGGGAAACATAGCTACCAAAAAATGGCATCATTCGGAGCAGTTTGTCGGCACTGGGGCTCTAGCAATTTATTTATAAGGAAATAATAAATACGGGTTTAAAACTCACACCAAGACTTTGCCTCAGTGTTATTTGAAGTAATAAAAATCTTGGTAACTAGATTGTTCATTCCTAGAGAGAAGCATCTCTCTGAGCAAGAGGGTTGTTGATGCTGTAGCTTCTGATATATTACTAGAGATACACATAGTGCCATGATACCTAAGTTATGCGAAGTAAAAACATTTTATAAAAGGGATAAGGATAACACATAAAGGTTAAAATTAGCAGTATAAGTATAGAGCACATTTTCTTTTTTTTTTTTTAATATTTATTTATTTTATATATGTAAGTACACTGTAGCTGTCTTCAGACACACCAGAAGAGGGCATCAGATGCCATTACAGATGGTTATGAGCCACCATGTGGTTGCTGGGAATTGAACTCAGGACCTCTGGAAGAGCAGTCAATACTCTTAACCACTGAGCCATCTCTCCAGCTCCCTAGAGCACATTTTCTTATTCAATACATCTCTGTACTTTCAGAAATTTATTTTGTGATCATTATTTGATGACTTAGTAATCAGGAAAATGAAGAAAAATATTGGCAAAAGTAAATAGTTATTGGAATTCTTATTCAAGCATCAGCCCTCTGTATTTTTTGTTTTCATTTATCTTGACCCAAAGGTACAAAACCATCAAGTTTTAAAGTTAAATCAGGAGCTTTAGCTTTAAATTTTATTTTTATTTATCGATTGATTGCAATACTGAGTATTGAATCTAGTGCCTCATACATTCTAAGCAAAGAGTCTACCACTAAGCTGTATCCTCAGGTGTCTTTTTACTTTTCTATTTTGAGAGAAGGTCTATCTCAATAAATTTTCTAGGCTGGATATCAATGTGTCATCCTCCTGTTTCAGTCTCTCAATAACTGGGATTAGAATCTTACACCACCAGGCCTGCCTTGAGCTTTGCGTTTGACACTGAGACCTAGTGCTATATGTACATAGAAAATAATTTGGTCAGGGTCAACTCTGTAAGTCACCTTTTGGTCTCCAGATGGAGCTATTCATGTTGGAAGGAGGAATTGTAAGAAAATAGCGCTGCCTCATACCTGCTACATTAACCTCAAATCATCTTCCAGAAAGCTATGAAAATGATAACCATATTGTTTGAGTCCTCTTAATTAGGGCTGACCTCTAGGAGCTATTTCAAGTTCCTGCGCTAATGAGGCAAGATCCATATTGATTTTGGATTTCCCATAAAAGTAAGTCAAACACTATTGACAAAGTGAAGGAAATTTATGTTGGGGAAGTGATCCATGTGAAAGATACAAGATTTATGGAGTATTTTTAGCTAGTTCCCTTTGAGTAATACTAAGTTCCAAATAATCTCTTTTTTTTTCTTCATGATTATTCATTCCAAATGGAGGCTATGTATCGAGAGGTAGAGTCAATGAAGTCTTCGCAGAAATTTTGCTCCCTTTTTTTCTGTACTGAAGTTACATGATGGTTGAAGACAGCATACTTGATTTGATATGCATCCTTAAGATTCATTTTACACACTATAAAACATATTTGACCATTTTATCATAAATTATAGCTGCTAGTAGATATGCTGCATAGCCTTTTTGCATGCAATGCCTGGTGGTGGATGTCAGATGTCCTGATTTAGACAGGGTCTGTCTTTGAACTTGAAGCTAGGTCAGTGGTCAGAAACCTCAGTGATCTTCCTAACTTTTTCTTCCTATAGCCCCAGGGCTATAGCCGCAATTGTCACATAATACAAAATAGCAGCAGAATGAAAAAAAAAAAATAAGGTGTACAAACAGGTTGGAAAGTTCTGTTTAATCAAAGACGGCTAGTTAAGCATGTCAGTAATCATTCTTGTTATCAGTCTTGTTCATTGTTGGGGAGCTCACTGTTGGACTGGTTGGTTATGAGAAAACATTGTAGAATTCAGGACAGCAATTCACTTACATGTGTCATGGTATTTAGGAAATGAACAGCTCTTGGGAAAGATAAGGAATTATTTTCAGAAATTGTAGCATTGAATGAATTGGGCAGGAAGGTGAGAGTCTGTAATATAATACAGAAGTTAGGATAAAAAACGGAGAGTAGACCACTGAAATAGTGGGTCTTGGCTTACCAATTAGGAAAAAATGTTCTAATAGTCAGGTCCAAAAATTAGAAGAGGCTGTTTTTCTAAACTTGTTAATTTACATCATTAGACAAATTAAAACTAAAGTTGAATTAAAGGGTTATGTCAATCTGTATAAAGTTTGCATTAGTTAGAATATGGTACCAAGTTTAATTGACATAATAAAAGTTCGTCCCATATGTGGATGCATCTCAATGCTGGCCATATGGTTTAGTGAACAGAGGAAAGTTTTTATCTCTGCTTCCTCTTTCTCTAGCAGATAGAGTCATGTGTTCTGTCTTTTTATTAAAAATAATGTATACCAACCTCATGTAGTAGACATGAGTTAGAAACTGCTGTGATCCGTTCTTTGTGAGTCTACATTTTCAGTATAACTTGGGTGGATATCTATCAATGCTTTTGGTGTTCTGCTCCTGCACAGGTGAGGCACCATGCTGAAATCAAAAGTCATATGCCAATCTTTACTTATGTCTCTCAAAATCCAGGGAATATGATCCAGTTTATAGCCAGCTTAATATTTCCCAAAAGACTCTGACCTCACTCAAGCCTGGCCCAGTTCCCTTATATGTCATAACCGCTTTGAAATCTCTCAATGCCAACCCTCCACCTCTGGGAAGTCTCAAGCCAGGAGGGATGCTCCATCACTTGTGCCTTCTCCCTCTGGGCACATTCCACTCGGTTTTTCCTTCTCCACAATCTGGATTCTATACTATGAAGAAAAGGACTTCATTATTAATTTACTTTTTTTTCCTGAGAGAATGTTACACCTTTTCCTATGTCCTTCATTAAATATCTCCTAAAGCATATGCAATACTTCCTCTCTCCTTCCTCTCTTCCTCCATAGTGATTGATTAATAACACACTTGTTGGATGAGAGTTTATGATAAGCTAGTTGGGAGCAGCAGGTGGGACAGGAGAATTACACTGCTTTCATTAATAGATTTGAGTTTAACGTTGGAGATTACCGAAATTTAGACGTGTTAATGATGTCACCCAAATGTTTTAGGAAGAAGAACTCTCCTCTTGGTCCATATCTGAAGTGGAAGACAATCAGAAAATCTTTGGATGTCTATAGGTGTTCGTTGGACATTCAGGGAAGAGATGGTCCATATGGGCAGTATACAGTATTGGACATCAAAGTACCTTCAGTCACTGGAACTTTCAAATAAATGTTATTACTCTTGAACTTTATGGGCTGACCTAGTCATTTTGAGAATTTCATGTGTGTGAAGAAATTCCTCATAAAGCTCTCTTTGTTTGGCATTACTGATTATACATAAGACTAATATCGTGCTGTGGAGAGAGGTTTTGGCAGGCTTTAAATGATGTGTCTGCACACAGGACTGGAAAAATAAGAAAGTTGAATTCCAGATTTAAACTTTTGGATTTTTAGGAAAAAGTCATTCTCTTAGGAACTGTTTGATGAGCCATCCAGTTTTTCTTCTCATTCTTTTGCAGCCTAGGTTTGAATTATCTTTTTTAAATTTCATGTTTGTCTTAAGAAAGTAATGCACAATGGATGCATACATAATTCTTTATTTCTGTGCACACATGCTGACTAGAGTACATGCAACAAAGGGAGAGATTGCCGTCACGCATGAAGGAAAGCCAGCCTACATTTCCTGTTGTGTGCATTTGCATTTATCTTCTTGGGCTATTTTTATGTCACACAATCAGTTTAAAATGCTATCATTTGCAGTGTCTTCTTGATATGAGATTCCTCCCCTCTCCTTCTCCCACTCTTTGTTTTGCTAGGGAATGAACCAAGGGCCTCATGAATGGTAGGCACAAACTATTCCACTGAGTTTCATCTCAGCCATAATAAGACTACTCTCCTAACCTTTAGCCTGACCCTGAATTAGAAATTTATTGAAGTGTTAGAAATTTAATGTGGTGACAATAATGGAAAAATACAGAAAAAACTCATACATTCATATAAATCTACATTTCTCAATGTATTTAGGATTCATGGAATTTGAAAAAAAAGTATTGCCAAGTATTAAACATACTAAACGTATTACACATATTCCAAGCAAGGGTCATCATATTTTTGAAGCTGAGAAAGTAGCTCTTTCTCTTAATGTAATTAATGGGAAAAAAGTGTAGTGGGGGCTCCTTTAGAGACTAAGGGATCTGAATTCTTACTGTTGTAATAGCTTCCAGCATCTAATGTCTAGTCTCTGATCAAATGAACATTAGAAAGCACTGTAAATAACTACATGCATGCTTTCCTTTCTTTTGGCTTCACAGTTTCAGTTAGAATATTGGCTTTTGGGTTAATTCCAATGGTTCAGATCATAATACAGGCTTATTCTTCTGGAGGTTGTGGGAAACAATAATACAATAAAATCTTTGACAGTCTATTCTGTTATAAAATGTAACACTAGCTTTTAAAAGGAGAACACTCTACTAAAAGTTGTATCAACAAAAATAGTATTACACACACACGCACACGCACATGTGCCTCTTCAAACAATAGTTTTCATGATACTGAATTTCTCAATAAATTTTATTTACAATGACATAAGTGTGTTAATTAAAAATGTAGAGAAACAATCAGTGAAAAGTGAATGAACAGAGACAGGAAGAAAAATAAACTCTAGCCACAAATATTTGCTCATTGTGGTACTTAATTCCTTAGCCCGGGAGATGAAATTTCAGTTTGTTTATGAGAACTAGCTAGTCCTTTCTCAGATGGCACAGTGGTTATCTGAATGTTTTTTCTATGAATGAAAACTTCATATTCCAGAGAATAGAATGACAAGGACTCATGTAGTCCCCTATCATGTTCCGGAATTTCATGGAACTGGCAATTTTTAGTCCTGTTGGAAATCTATATCTTACAAAGAAGTGCGGCTGTAGCATATTCTGTACTGCAGATCCTTCTGGCAGTCAGGGCTTAGCTTTTACTTATAGGGAGACACTAGGCTGGTCCGATCCTTCCTGGTTTCATTAGCATAGCCCAGCCCACTTCCACCACACGCCCAGAACTACCTCATTAACCATTGGGAATGCAGCCAAAAACATAAGACGACAGTGAATATAAAGGGAATTACTGACAAGGGAGCTGTAACTATCTCACCACCAAACCCATTACTTTTCCAAGACCAGAAAAGCATTACACGAACTGGAGCCATTCCTTATTCAGATAAGAATTCAAGGTTTGAGTCTATAATTTTTATCTAGAATAATTAGCTGAACCACAGTAAGGCATGCAGCTCAGTTGCATCTATTTCTCTCTCTCTCTCTCTCTCTCTCTCTCTCTCTCTCTCTCTCTCTCTCTCTCCCTCTTCCACTTATTTATCTTCTGGATAGCTTTGACATTGTAAACCACACACAGACGAACTGGAGCCTGGCATCGAAGGGAGGTGTTCTCCAACGCTTATTTGTCTCTCTCCCTTGCCTGAAGAAGTTGACTACTACAGGAGGAAACCTGAAAAATGACGGGAGCAAAGAGGAAAAAGAGAAGCGTGCTCTGGGGCAAGATGCACACCCCCCACCCAGAAGACATTAAGCAGTGGTGTAAGAGGCGCCTTCCTATCTTGGAATGGGCACCACAGTATAATCTGAAGGAAAACCTGCTTCCAGACACTGTGTCTGGGGTGATGTTGGCAGTTCAACAGGTGACACAAGGTAAGTATGCGTCTGGGTTTACAGTTTGCTGCAGAATGGATGTTACTTTGCTTCTTGGACAGGGGTTATGTTTGAGGGTGACAGTTTAGCTAGTGAAACCAATAAGATGGTTATTAATGTTAGGAAAATCAGCAGAGTAGATGTTTCTGTGTAAGATTTTCCTAATTGCTTTTAAAATTACTTGGCGTTTTCTCCCCCTGGCTAGGAATTAAGCAATTAAGCAGCAACCCTTGAACGGAATTACATATTTTGCAATGTTAAAGTTCATTATGGTTCAGAGTAAAGGATCAGTGACTGTGGGACTCGAGCTTTTATAACTTCACTGTGCTGACATAATTTCCCACCTTCTTCAAATCAAGCTGTAAAACATTTCCTGTTCTGAATACAATTGCTTTTGAGCCCAATTAGCAGCACACAGTTACAGTTACCTGCCGTAGCCACGGGACTGGCTATAAGCAGAGAACAAAGCTTTTTGTACATAAAGGAGGCTTATTGCCAAGATCATTATTTGCAAAGAGAATCCCATGTCCTCAGAGCTTGTGCGGACTGCGGTGTGCCTGTTTACTTCCGAGGTGCAGTCCCTACAGGATTCGTGTTTCAATGAGAAATATAACATGGTAAAACATTCCCAGAGCACAGTAAAAACATGACATTCTGGATTAATAGGTGTGCACTGTGTGTGTGTGTGTGTGTGTGTGTGTGTGTGTGCGTGCGCATGCGTGCACACCTCTTTTCCCTAAAGGTATGATCACATGAGTTTTGGCTAATTCAGGTAATTATGTTCTACCTGTAGCCAGAAAAGGAACTGATTTCTCAACTTCCCAGCTTTAAAACTTTGGAACAACTTTCTTGGCAAAGACTCTTAGTGACTGTATTTCCATACAGTCTTACTACCTCCCTGGCTTTAACTATTATTTATTCTGTTGAATTATAAGTATGTTTTTAATGAAATTATTCTGTAGCTGGAACAAACTGGCTTGTGTATTTGTGTTTGCAGGCTGATTAGGAACATCTGCACAGGGGGTTTTAAGATCCACTATCAGACTTTATGGAATCCAGTTTAACTCTGTGCTGTGTTTTTAGTGAGCATTCTGCCAACAGCAAAGTATAGTAATCTTTAAAAAAATGAAAAGGTAATAGCAGGTCAGGATATTCCCAGCCTTTCTTGTATTTGATTTTAAATTCCAGATAAAACACCCCTATGTCATTTGAAAATCTAGCTGATGGACTTAAACAAGTTTTCTCTCCCCAGATGTTTAGTTTCACCATATCTCATAAATGTATTTTGCTGTTATTAAATATAAAATAAAAGTGGAATAATTACGATTTTAGCAGTAGTTATCTTTTTATGTTTGAGAAGCACCAATGACCAAAACCATTTGGGACTGTGATACAGTTCCCTTAGGCTCCTCATCAGGATATGGCTTATGTGTAAGCCTTTGGTAGTTAGTTTGGTTTAGCTTTTGAGAGACTTTGTTTAATGATCATGTATTGCATTGATTAGGAAGAAGGACATTGATAAGCTGATGAAAAGCATGAAGCTTACTCAGTCTGGTTTCATGAGAAGTTTGGATCAGGTCACATGTTCTGTACATGGACTCTCACACTGCCGGGAAGAATGTTGGTGCTTTTCCTGTTGTAAGAAAAGATGAATTCTTGCAAGGAGCCTTTTAAAATATGCATTTCTCATTCTTTTTCAATCTCTTCTCTTTAAAAGACTTCAAAGGTAAAATATGTATTGTAAGGGACCCACCATTTACAAAAATCCAGAGTTAACATTGCCCCTTCCATAAGAGGCTTGAAACAGTAAGTTTCTCTGGCCCTCATACCTGAGAAGTGGAGCAGTCAGGACTGGAGTCCAAAGCCAACATGCTCAACATTTTCATTTTATTCTCTATACGGCCAAAATCACCAGACTTTTTGTAATACCAATGTTATTTGTAATAGGAGACGTTTTGGAAAAGTCGACTGTCTGTCTCTGCAAATGAGGTCTCTATTCAAGTTTCATCCCTGAGGTTTTAGAGTCAAAGTAGAAGTGACAGGAAAAGCTGTCCCAGCAAGGAGAACAAGTAGACAGAGACTCAGTGCTGGTGAATGTTGATGCTTGTATTAAGGGGACTTAGAAGAAAGAAGGAGTAATGCTCACTCTTCTATCGCAATGCAAACAATAGAAACAGATCCTTTTCAACTACTGAGACGTGAAGCAATGCTCTCAATTCAATGTCTTTTAACCTTTAGGTTCTGAAAATCAATACACTTCTACCTAGAAATCACTCTTCCTTTCTCTGTCTCTAGAAATGAATTTAAAATCAAGTTAATGAAAAGAATCCTGAGTAATAACTATGAGATAGGTGTTATTCCTTTTTAGAAACGATTTATTATTTATTTTATTTATATGAGTACACTGTTGCTGTCTTCAGACACACCAGAAGAGGGCACAGGATCACATTACAGATGGTTGTGAGCCACCATGTGGTTGCTGGGACTTGAACTCAGGACCTCTAGAGGAACAGTCAGTGCTCTTAGCCAATGAAATATCTCTCCAGCCCTGTGTCATTCGTTTTTATATACACTTTACTCCTACATTGCAATTCTTCTGGGCGGTTCTTATAGATCTTTCTGTTTTTAAATCCCTTCTATTTATCTGGCCTTCCCTCCTAATGAACCTGTGTAGATTTTGCCTCCTGTTTCCAACAGACATCTTAGAGACTTTTATCAGACATTCCTATCTTAGACACTCCAGCCTTAGCCCCATCCTTAAAAGCACTGTAGACAATATCATCTGCATAAAAGACTCAACCACTATCTCTATGCTAAGAATGCTTTCTTTTCGAGCTGAGACCCATCTATTAATCCACACCAACCTAGACCATTCTCCAGCACAGCCAATGCCAGAGCACACCCTATCACAATGGAACTGCTCCAAAAGCACAACAAAGGGAACATTTGATCTTCTAAGACCAACATACTAGATAATGTCACCATCCTAACCAGACTTAGAATGAGTAGTAACAATAGGAAGTTTTAGGCACAAATGTACAATGTTGCCAAGAGATCTCTTGGCATATATACCAAAAAGAGAGTCAGAGAGCATAAGTAACTTGCCTGAAGCCACACAGAAGATAAGCGTGCGAGAACGTTTGACCTCAAGTAACCTGGCTCCAGAGTACCCTGCTAGCTTTTGCACCCAACCATCTCTCAGAGTGAGTCCTGCTTGGCATTCTGAACTCCACCCACGTCTCCCACCTTCCTCTTCTCCTATAAGACAGCCACCAGGTTCTTCCCTTCTGTTTCTGTCCTCTAGTTATTCTGATGGAGTTTGTAACTTCTGGGAAAATACCACAGACTCAATCCAGCTATAATTAAAGGATTTATTGATTAATTAGCTGCTAGCAGGAAGAACTTTCTCTGAGCCAATTTTGAGATTGCTTCGAGGGAGGGATATGGGGAAGGACTTTCAAAGGGACAAAAAACCCACATGAAGACCTCCAATCTCTATGCAAGCAAGCAAAACCTGTTCTTTTCTGCCAAGTTAGGTGGTTAAAGCAACTCAAAATAATCTCTGGGTATCTGTGTAAGCAAGTTACAGAAGCAAAAAAAAAAAAAAAAAAAAAAAAAAGGCAGTTAGTTGTATGTAACAAGTAGATAGTTACAGCTGTATATTTTTCCGTGGGTGTCACTCAGGGTGACTGGAAACTTACCTTCCAGGAACTCAAGTCAGAGACAAACAACTGGTGGGTACCAAGATGGATGCCTAACATTAATGGAGCCTCTTTAGCCATAGCACCATCTTTTCAACAAAGTAGCCTCTCTTCATGTCCTTGCTACTCTTTAACTGGCTAACTTATTTAAATCATTTCCTGTGGCTACCCACTGTCTGTTCTGCCTCCTGTAGATCTTATGTTACACTGCTGCCATAATAATAATAATAATAATGATAATAATAATAATAATCTGATCATATTGCTTCCCTGTGCATACTTTAATGCCCTTCTTTCTATTTCTGCTAAAATAAGAAACTACTTGCTCAGAGTCTTATTAAATGGTTAATCATCATGACCTCATAGTATCAAGCTACACTAAAAGAGTTCTCTCCTCTGAGAATTCCTCTCAGTCTCCTGGGAGGAGGCCTGTTTTCCTCCTCTGTCTCCTCCCTTTGTCCTTTCTACATATCTCTGTGATAGGTTCTATTTGATACATGGCATTGTAAACCTCTGATAGAGTTCTTTCCATGGTCTGTAGACTCTGAAAACAAAGACAGTCTTCTCCTCTTGTGTTTTACCAACCTGTATATTGCCTAGCACAGGGGAGTGTGCTTTAAGCAAATATTGAAAGATTTAAGGCATTCCTTAAGCCATCAGTTGTCCTACTGTGGCATGCTGACACTGTAGGAAATATGTTGAGTTCAATTTAAATCTTATGCCTTAAAAATAAATGTAAGAAATATACTAGTAGGGAAAGGGCATAAAAGGTGAGTATCTGAGCTCTTTGTCCTTCCCTTTCTTGTATCCTTCTAGACAGATCTGTTAAAGACTGTTGTCTTCTTCTCAAGCAAAGTTGATTATTTAATTTTTTTGAGAACAATGTTTTGGTTAATTCGTTGAGACTTCATACAGTGTATTTCAATCATGTCTGTTCCTGCCTCCAGGCTTTCCCCAAGCACCTCTTAATTCCCACCCCCTCCATCTCTTTCTGTCTCTTTCTATCTCCTTCCCTTCCTTCCCTCCTTCCTTCCTTCCTTCCTTCCTTCCTTCCTTCCTTCCTTCCTTCCTTCCTTCCTTCCTCCCTCCCTCCCCCCCTCCCTCCCTCCCTCCCTCCCTCCCTCCCTCCCTCCCTCCCTTCTTTCCTTCCTTCTCTCTCATTCTTCAGTCCACCAAGTCCAGTTGTTTTGGCTGGCCACTCCTTGGTGTGAGGCCTGTCCTGGAGGGTCAAATAATGTTAATGTTTTTGTTTGACCAGCACTAACAAGATGGATAGCTCATATAAAAATTCAAATGCCTTCTCTTAAAAAGAGGGAGAATGTGGCAACACAGGTCCTACCTCCCCACGTGAAGGAGCTGTTTCTCTTTTTTTACAGTCCAGACTTTATCCTCCTCCAGGGCCACATCCCATACCTTCCCCCACTGCCTTGTCTCCACGAGGATGTCCCCAGTCCCACCCTCCCACCCCACCAGACCTCCTCACTCCCTGGGGCCTTCAGTCTCTTGAGGGTTAGGAGCATCTTCTGTGACTGAGTCCAGACCCGGCAGTCCTCTGCTGTATCTGTGTTGGGGGCCTCATATCAGCTGGTGTGTGCTGCCTGGTTGATGGTCCAATGTCTGAGAGATCTCAGGGGTCCAGGTTAGTTGAGATTTCTGGTCCTCCTATAGGGTCACCCTCGTCCTCAGCTTCTTCCAGCTTTCCCCTAATTCAACCACAGTGGTCAGCAGCTTCTGTCCACTGGTTGGGTGTAACTATCTGCATCTGACTCTTTCAGCTGCTTGTTGGGTCCTTCGGAGGGCAGTCACGATAGGCCCCTTTTTGTGAGCACACCATAGCCTCAGTGATAGTGTCAGGCCTTGGGACCTCCCCTTGAGCTGGCTCCCACTTTGGACCTGTCACTGGATCTCCTTTCCCTCAGACTCTTCTCCATTTCCTTTCCTGCAGTTCTATCAGACAGGAACAATTATGGGTCAGAGTTTTTGACTGTGAGATGACAACCTCTTCCCTCACTTGATGCCCTGTCTTTCTACTGGAGGTGGACTCTACCAGTTCCCTCTTCCCACTGTAGGGCATTTCATCTAAGGTCCCTCCCTTTGAGTCCTGAGAGTCTCTCACCCCCCAGGCCTCTGGTACATTCTGGAGGGTCACCCCACCTCCTACCTCTTGAGGTTGCCTGTTTCCATTCTTTCTGCTGGCCCTCAGGGCTTCAGTCCTATTCCCCCCCCACCCAATACCTGATCATGTTCCCCTCTCCCCCTCCCCATCACCTTTCCCACCCAGGTCCCTGCTTACCTCCCCCTCCTGCTATTGCTTTCTTCTCCCTCCCAAGTGGGATTGAGACGTCCTTACTTGGGCCCTTTGGCTTGTTAACCTTTTGGAGTTCTGTGGATTGTAGCCTAGGTATTCTGAACATTTTTCGTTAATATCCACTTATGAGTGAGTACATACCACACATGTCCTTTTGGGTCTTAGTTACTTCACTCAGGATGCCTTCTCTTAAAAAGAGGGAGAATGTGGCAACACAGGTCCTACCTCCCCACGTGAAGGGGATTGCTCTCTGACAGGGTATTTCTTAAGTCTGCCATTCACTCACCCACTGACATCCTCCCAGCGTTTCCACCAACTGCTGGCCCCCAAGTAGCTAGGTTTATTTCTTCTGCCTAGGAACTTTCCCCCATGTCTGTGGCAAAATGCTTTGAACCCACCCTTAAATAAAGCATTGGGGTATTATATAGCCTTAGGTTCTTAGACGACATCTATGGAACATGCAGGCTTGGGAATTTGGCCAATATATTCCTATATTGATCATGTCTTTTTTATCCTATACATTTTCATTGCTTATCTTTAAAAAGCCAAGGAGAGATCCCTCAGGTTTTACCTGATTTCTTAAGGGTGAATTGCCTCTCACCAATGCAAAACTAAACATTGTTGTATTCATTTCAAAGAACAAAACCCAAAATAAACTTTGTGTTCTTATTTCACCACAATAAAATATTTTCTAGAAATTACTTGTAGGTATAAAATAATTCTAAAATTCAGGAGCTTTTGTTACTTATTTCTGTTACCAGTCAAGAACTATTCATTGTAGGAAGTGTTCATTAATGGATGCTAAGAAAGCCTGTTATACGTTGTGTTTTGTTATTATAGTAACAAATATATAGGTTACGTATTGCTACTGCATACCTTTTATAGATGAGCAAATATCTGTAGTGACTGCAAGCCACTGAAATTGCTCCCCACATAACTGGCAAGCCAACAGGCATAACACTGGTCTGCAGACTATGTTGCTCACATCCTAGCCTGCATGGCTGGTATGGTGTGACTGCGACATGGAAAGTCAAGCACAAGAGAAGAAGCAAACTTAGAATGCACTACTTATCCCGTAAGAATCACAGCTAATGAGAAGGAATGCAGGAGTGCTTAGCTTGTAACTGAGGGACCACCTAGAGTTATTGTCCCCAACCCATGAAAACCTGAAGCTGCAGTAGGTTCATCTGATATTGGAACCACAATGTTTTGGATGGCAGAACAAAGATGAATAGTCCTAATAAAAATGGCAGCACTGGTACTAAGACATAATATGGAAGCCACGCTTCATTGCACTCCCAAGAAGAGTTGAGTTACATGCAGGATGAGAAGTGGAAATTCCTGAATCCTCTTAGACTGGAAAGAGTAACATCTTGTCTGGGAATTCTCTTCAACAAGCCTTATTCGTAGGGACACAGCGTCCTAGCCTTAGCTATACATTTCTAACTCAGCTCCCAGAATTGTGCTATCTTCCTGCCAGAAACCCTTCTCCATCAATAATGGCAGCTAGGGACTCCCAAGGAAGTCTCTTCAAAATTCTACAGAGGATCCACCACAGAAGATCTAGTGATACTTTGCTAGCTTCTCCCTTTCCCTCATTCCATGTCTTATTCCCAAATGATAGCTCCAGATTCCATCTACACTTTTGACATCATTGTTCTTCAGTGTAAAGGAATGATGATCCAGATATTAAAGGACCACTACTAAGGCAGTTCTTCTTAAAATGCTTAAAACTATATGCATGAAAAAGCAGGACCTTCTTTGGTAGGTATTGAAAATGTGACAAAATTTGCAATAATTGTACTAAGTTGAGGACCTAGTATAATGGCCATTGTAGTCTTTACTATATAAATATGTCTTCCATGTTTGCCAGAAAGGCCCCATCTTTGATGCTTTTAGTACCTGTCCCTCACCTTTGCTTAGGGGAAGAAAGCTTATTGCATTTTCAGTACATGTAGGCTAAGTTCAATATTACTTCTGGCTTTAGTGATAAAGTTTGTTTTTATCAGAGGCCTGATTGTATGCCAATTGGAACCACACTGAGAGTGCTGAGAGTTTAAAAAATTCTGGTATCTGGAAATCATCTCGATTATATCGTGGTTTTCTCAAGGCAATATCCAGGCCTAGAGACATTGCCTGCTCTCTCTCTCTCTCTCTCTCTCTCTCTCTCTCTCTCTCTCTCTCTCTCTCTCTCCCCCCTCTCCTTCTCCCCTCTCCTCCCCTCCGCTCCCCTCTCCTCCCCTCCGCTCCCCTCCCCTCCCCTCCTCTCCCCTCCCCTCCCCTCCTCTCCCCTCCTCTCCTCTCTGTATGTCTGTCTCTGTCTTTCCCTCTCCCTCTCCCCTCCCCTCCCCTCCTGTCCTCTCTGTATGTCTGTCTCTGTCTTTCCCTCTCCCTCTCCCCTCCCCTCCCCTCCTCTCCTCTTTGTATGTCTGTCTCTGTCTTTCCCTCTCCCTCTCCCTCTCCCTCTCCCCCTTTCTTATTTTTTCTCTCCTTCCTGTTGTTAACACAGGTACTACCATGCAGTGTTGGGGGGCACTGGGCCCACTTATAATTATGTTACATTTGGCTTATATTAACTATGGCTCAAGACTTGGTGACCGGCACATTGCCACACTTCTGGACAATGTCTAATTCAAGAAAAAGAGCTGCCCTCTACACACAGGGGCAGGGGTTTACAACATGGTAGACTAGTCATTTATCATTTTTACATGGTAAGGACAATAAAAATAACTGTGGTTCAGTAAGTTAGCCTGGGAACTGCCACATGTGTGGACCTCATGAAAAGATGACTTCCCTTATGCTGTGGCTGATGAAAGTAAGAGTAATGCACAAAGATGGCTTCCAGGGACCCACAACCTTGAAGATGAAGTCAACACAGCAAAGGTCAGAACAGAGAGAAACGATCTTGGCGACACACTGTCTTTTTATTTGAATGCAGGCACTTTTTTTGTTTGTTTATCCTGGTTTGGTTTCTTCTGATTGTTAGTGACACATTTTAGTGCTATCAAAAGCTAAGTGTGTTAGACAAATTGTTTCTAATCTTATGAGACCAGCAGGACAAATATCATTGTACTCTTTAGCTACATAAGGTGAAGACTTGGAGGCTTAGAACTATTGCTTGTCGCCCCAATTCTAGGATTTCAAAGACAGATTCCAACGTGAGCCAGGATTCGATCTGTGATAACATCTTGTGTGTGTGTGTGTGTGTGTGTGTGTGTGTGTGTGTGTGTGTGTGTGTGTGTGTAAGAGACAACCTGAGTGGGCATACAGAGGCTCTGAGACTTTCCCTCACGTTGATCCCTCAGGCTTCCTTTTCCCTCAGGCATATTGGTTGTTGGATAAGGCCTACTCTGTGTGGGCGAAGCCAGAAGAAAGCTCTGATGGTGGAAAGTGCCCTGTGCCATTGTCCTTTCTCCAGCAGGTCTCTTACAGATTGTTGGAATATCTTAGGGTGGGAGATGGAGGGGATACATGATTTAATCCTGGCCTGAGCACCTGTGATGAGTTTACCAGTTAGCAGTCATGATACAGGAGAAAGCATTTGAGTGAGACTTAGTAGTCAATAAAAGGGACAATGAGCATATCCCAGGCTCAGTAACCAGTACGAAGGACCCAAAAGTCTTCTTTTGCTTGGTCCCTTCTCTCTGAGCTCTGCCCTCACATTTCAGATTAGGTGCATCTCTTTCCCTAACTACTCTCAGGTCAGAGCACACTTGTAGACCTTAACTTATTCCTGGTTCTGAGAGCAACAGAGCAATGCCTGCCTCTTCTAACTTTTCTCTCCCCAGAAGACACAACTCTATTCCTGTCCACCACCAGCCTCAGCAGCAGAATGCCATCCCACCTCTCTCTTTGGGGTGGGGATGACTCAATTGTTTAGCTGAGGGGGTCTTGCATTTCTAATTCTATTCTTTCTTCCACCTGAGTGCTGAAACACAAACACACTCATGCACCAAAACACTCAGTAGTTTATTCAGTTCTGGGCATGGAACCTAGAACTTTGTTTATGTTGCACATGCCCCCTACTAATTGATCTATAGATGCACCCCATCCTATCGTGACATCCATTTTTTTTCTAAATAAAAGGCACGGTGGTGTAATTTCTCCTACCTCTATACTTGACTGTGTCTGCTGTCCTGACTGTCCCTTCTGTTTTTCTGAGCTGATTTATTTTTGTGACTTCAGTTCTCTTTTCTGCTAGTACACTATAGAAGTACATTTGCCGTTCAATATATTTTTTTCCTCAAACTAGACATTACTACCCAATTGCTTATTGACCACCATCTCAATGTTTTTCAGAGACATACTTAAACTGAACTCATCATTTTCTCTTCTCAGTCCAGTCCTTATCCTCCATTTTTTTGTGACAGTGAAAGCTATGCACCCGCCTCCCCCATCTGCCCAGTTGTCAGTGCCCAAAACCTGGAATTTATCTGTATTAATTCCTCTTATCAGCCATATTCTATTAACCGCACTTTGAAAACTTCTCCGCACAAATAGTACTGATTGTAATTTCAGCAACTTCCTTGGCAGTAGAAATATAACTAATCTTCACCAAATGCTCAAAGTATGACACACAATGAGATAAACCTTCATTGAATATTATATTGATCTTTATAACAACCTTACAAATTCAACAATCAGTGATGCCATTTCTATACAGCAGAAGGAATACTTAATGCAGATCTCTTTGACACCCAAGCCCACACTTCGACCTCCAGAACCCCACATTCCTTCTTTTCCTGTTCAGGTGTTTTATCACATCTTGACTGAATATTAGCTTTTCAAATTAAAAATTTATTATATAAATTTATTATAAAAATTTATTAGTAATTTTCGGAACATGGTGAAGCTTTCTGTCTACTACCATTTCTAGTATTTAAGCTCCTGTGTCTATTACTCCTTAGGATTCTGGATATGGTAATTCTTTATTGAGATCTCAAGGGTATAGGAAATTATAGCATAATATGATGTGATTTATATAACCTTTTCATTAACGAGGATCATTGACCTTTGATTCAACACTTTTCTGTGAAGAAAAGAGTGTGTGTTTGTAGGAATTTGTTTTCACACAATCATGGCTCTCAACTATGTGTAAATTTCCTCCATGAGACCCACTTACAATGTTATTTAATCACAAGCCTGTTGATAGTGTGAACCAGACAGCTGGCTATGCTCTGTCTTGCTAATAATCAAGCCAAGACCACCACAAACTAGTTGCCAGATGGAAATAACTTTTCACCATTGCCCACATGGCTTGGGTTTAAATTTTGTCCAAGTCTTGGAACTACTCACTATGACCTAATTTTTTTCAAAAGTGCTAAAATATGCCTCACCAAGGTTCTCCATTCATTTCTATTAAAAATATTTGACAGATTATACAACCTTTTGCTACGGTCTTGGAAAGAGACAGAGAAGTCTTACAACAATCTATCCCACAAGGGGCTTATTATTTCTTCTCTCCTTAGAAATGTGTACAGAAGTGTATGAGAATATGATCTTGTTATTACAACCTTGAAGCTATCATTCTGCTGTTGGCTTGTAAGGGTGGGAACCTTTTCTTAATGAAGGTTGGTAGAGTATTGATTTCAGCTGATTTTTACCTTGAATAGGTTATAAAATCTAGGGACCTGCCAAAAAACAAATCTGTTCTTATTCAAGAACGTAAAAAACTAGTACAGTCTTTTCTACATAATATAACATAGCATTAAATGAACGGTTGGTGGTAAAAATTGAGGGAACAAGATATCTATTAAGATGCTACCAAGGTTTCATTTGATACAGACACATGGCATTAAAACATAGGACCCTATTCATTACTCTTCCTTTAGAGGGACTCTCTAAACGCTGTGTCTACAAGGTGTGTTTAGAGAATGACAACCACTTAGTTAACTAAGTTAGCAGAGAGCACAGTTCTGGCTAAGCTGGAGAGGACAGACCTAATACAGCTAAGGTCTGAAGGTGCTTTGGGAGATTCAAGGCAAACATGTTGAGCTTACTCTTAGGTGAGATCTATTCTGCTCATCATGCTCAACACATGATAAAATGGCGGAAGAGAGAAAAGACTCCTAGGATGTGGATTACCTTCTCTCATCAGGAAAAGTGTCTTCTTTAGTTGGTTCAACTCAGATTGCTCTAATTAGCAGCACTCCTCTTGAGAGGGGAAGGGGAAGGTAGTGGACAAAGGCAATCTGAAGACTTCTATTCTACACCTTGGACTGAGGTTATGTCACTTTGCCGAGAAAACAGAACTGAAAAGGGAAATTCCCAGAGAGATGCTGCCCCTTCAACCAAACTGCTGCAAAGCTGATTAAGCAATCAAAACTTCAATGAGTGCAGTTTGGAATGTTGCAGGTCCAGAGCCATATTTTCTTGGGCCCTCTAAATAGCCATTTACCTGACCTGTACCTGACTTAACTGCTCTGTGACCATTAGGTAAGTCATTTGGAATGTAGAAATGGTGCACGAGTTTGCCTGTGTAATGTTCTAACTTAGCAGACCATTACTTTCCTCCAACCTAAGAGCTAAAAGTATCAGCTGATAGATTCTCTCTGCTTTACCAGAACCCACCTCTGCAGTGTTCCCTCCATTGTTTTTCAAGTGTCATGATTTATAGCTTTCTTTGGTTTTTTTTTTTTTGTTGTTGTTGTTGTTGTTTTGTTTTGTTTTTTTGACCATAAAAGCTTCGTGGAACAGCTAACGCATTGGGAGTAACCCAAATCTGTGTTCTTAGGCCACACCCACTCACACTTGGCTCCAGAATAAACCAACTCTTATTCTCTTTGAAGTGACATTTGTGTCTTTACACTGACAGAACTTTGACCTAAGACTAGTATCAGGCTCAGGAATGCTGTTTAAGACAAACTCAGCCACCTGGAAGTGGGAGTGTAAAGTTTATCATCTAAGTTTCAGCCTGTGGGGTCAAACAGAAAAGGTAAAACTCTGTCACTGTCAGAGCGACTTGAGATCGGAACCTGCTCTAAGACTCTGGGATGAACGGTCTGAGTTACAGTTTAGAGACCTAGCTGGGTTGACACATCTGAGAGTCTGTTCTGGGTTTCAAGGTCATGTGTGGCAAGGCTTTTATGTGATAGTGGGTGTCCATCCTGCCCTCTCTTAGATGCTACTGTTTGGGAAACAGGGACCAGCCCAGAGGGCTGGCAGCGCTCTATGTCTAACCAAGCAGTGGCTGCTTAGTCTTGCTCAGAGCAAGCTACTGGCACCATGTACTTCTTCTCTGGTTTGGAATTTCCTCATTTTCACAAGGGCCTTAGTGTTTGGTATAGAATACTTATCCACCTGAATCACCCGAGCTACCTAATCCTCTCTGGGAGTAGCTAGATTATCCTTGGGAAATTAACCCTTTCCAAGTAAGAGGGCTGTATGTAATCTATCATTGAAGAGAAAATTAAACCACACTCTGCAAAGAAGTATCGCATTAGATGTCTGGTTTCACCCGAACTACAGAATTCTTTCTATGAAGGGATCACTTTACCCTACACCATGGCAATAATTCAGTTATTAGCATGACAATATAGCAGACATTACTCTAGAAATACTAAAGAGTAAAAGTATCTGTTCTGGGGAGATAAACCAGTTGGTAAAGTATTTGCTGTGTGCTTGAGTTCAGATCCCCAGTACACATATAAAAAGACAGAGTATATGACTGTAAACCCAGCAATGACAAGACAGAGACAAAAAGAACCCCATAGCTTTCTAGCCAGACAGTGGAGAGGAACCAATGCTCTCTAAGTTGAGTAAGCAACCCTGGGGAAAACATATGACATCAACTTCTGACCTCCATATGCACCCATGTACATATGGGTGCACACACATGGGATCATGGTTATGAACCCGTACCTGGCAACACCACACAAAATACACATATGAGGTTAAATTGTCAAGGGAGAAATTCTGTGATTTCTGTTAGTCATTTTCTTTTCTTTCTTTCTTTTTTTTTTTTTTTTTTTCGAGACAGGGCTTCTCTGTGTAGCCCTGGCTGTCCTAAAACTCACTCTGTAGACCAGGCTGGCCATGAACTCAGAAATCCACCTGCCTCCGCCTCCCGAGTGCTGGGATTAAAGGCATGTGCCACCACCGCCCGGCCTCTATTAGTCATTTTCAAACAATGATTTATTGAGATTTAAAGTTGTTTGAAACATCAGTTTCACCACGAACTTGCCTTTGTGTTTTATTACTATTAAATTGAATCCATTTGACATTTCAACTTTAAGATGAAGCGAATAGTTTTTATTATAATGTGATGTGTTATGTATCACCAGATCCTGGATCTTATAACTGAAGATCCAGCGGATAGTAGGAGTGGTAGTAGCAGATATTAACCGAAATTCTTATAATTATTGCTCCAGAGCCAGGGTTATTATTACTCTGTTTTAAGCTTACCGTATATATGGTCATGAACTGGCCATTTTTATTCCTTCCACAGAAACTGGGCTCTTTGGTATTCATTTGAACTCGTGTCGGAACTCTTGCTTGGGCTGATACTTGACTATTCCCCTCTCCACTTAGATTAGGCTTTGCAGAGGCAGAAGCAATTCTTTACCCTGTAACCACGGCCATGGCTGCACCTGCTCTGTTCTAACTTTGTGACCTGTAATATGCAACATGTGTCTTCCCATTTGGCTTGGACCAGGGGATACCATCATCATAGTTGCTCTTTACCATGGTACCTCAGGATGCTTCTGAAAGAATACATGCCACTTTGATAATGTAGTTTAAAGTCTTCTATTCTTTATAATCCGGCTTTCTCACACAAGTGCATCTCTTGACTGGTCCTCTCTGAGGGAGGCTAATCATTGTTCCCCTGCCCTTGGTGATGAAATGCTTGTATCACCTTATATTTGTGTTTCCATGTTCAGGGTTTCTGCTTTGTGTTCTCCATTTCTTCCAACTCCATGTTCTCCACTTTTCATGTATCTTTGTCAATTTTTCAAAGTTAAGATATTTTAATGGAAATTGAGTTAATAACATTATTTCTTCCCAACCCAGCTTCTTTCAGTAATTCTTTGAGGTCCAATGGCATTGCCATGATTGTATTTTCATTGGAATTTGGCCAACGGGTTTGCCAAATACTTACACTGGCAGAGCTAAAATAAAACTCATGTGGAACCCAGGAGAACACTGTCAAGTTACTAATTAATTAATGTTTGTGATTTAGACAATATTAAATGCATATGCCTTTGGTCAGGGAATTTCTTTTCAAGACCCTTTGCATTTTACTTTTATTTGAACTAATTAAAGATTTATTAACTTTTAAAAAACTCACGTGTATATATCAGTGTTCACACAAGTTTATGTGCACCACTTGTGGGCAGTGTCTAAGGAGACTAGAGGGAGTCAGATTTTCTAAAGTAGAGTTCCAGGCCGTTGTTACTCACCTGCTGTGGCAACTAAACCCCAGTCCTCTGCAAGGACATCCCATGCTCTTAACTGAAGAGCTATCTCTCCAGTCTCCTTTGTTTATTCTTAGTTGGGCTCTTTTATTTTTCTTGTGTATGTATGTGTTTGTGTGTGTGTGTGTGTGTGTGAGTGTGTGCGTGTGAGATGCATGTGAATGGTATATGTACATATATGTGGGGTGCGCATACTAAGGTCAGAGAAGGATGTTGGATATACAGCTCTGTCATTCTCTACCTTATTTCCTTGAGACAGGAATCTCACTAAGCCCACAGCCATACTGAAAGATAGCAATCCCCAGAGATTGCATACCCTCGACCTACAGCCAAGGGGTTATAAGGACCACACGTGGCCTTTCACATGTATTCTGGGGAATGAGCTCATGTTCCCATGCATGCATAGCAAGAGCTCACCTGCTGAGTAATCCTTCTAGTCTACGTTTTGCTTTCTTGATATAGAACTGAATTCCTTATATATTTCGGATAATAAGCCTTTAGCCAATGTATACTTTGCAAATATTTTCTCTCTTTCACAAGTTACTGTTCTCTGCTATGCACAACTTTGATATAGTCTCTTTTCTCTTCCATTTCCCCTATACTTTGGGGAACTGCACAGAGCATTCAATGTCTAGAGCACCACACAAGACTTTTCTGCTGTGTTTTACTCTGGTAGTTTTGTAGTTTCAAGCCTCATATTTAAGGTAACTAGTTTTACATTGTAACACTATCTTTCTAGTAAGCTTCTTAAAATTTATAAAATTTAGGACTCACAAAACTTGGATCTGCACTCTAGTTCAATGTCATTTTATGTTAGACATAATTAAAAATAAGCTCAGCTCTTCTTTGTCCTGGGTCCCTTTGACAATGAGTCTTTCTTCCTGTCTACGACTTTCAGAAGTCAGCTCACACCTTCTGCTTGTTCTGTCTGTTTGGTCGCCCCCTCTGTTTCTCCTGGTTCCCATACCCTGTGTTCTCTGGTCCATCACAGCCTATTATCAGGCTCTGAGGACATTTCTCCATTTCAGGAAGCTGTTTCTATGGGTTTGCCACACACCTGTGCACCCCAGATTCCTTCTGGCCTCTCTGGTATTTTTTTCTGCATCTGGAAATCCCTTAGTCTTCACTGTTAGATGCTAACCAGATTTTCTCCTTCAGCTTTTCTATCTCTTCTCTTCAGGTGGCATCCAGGGCTGGTACTGTTTGTTCTTTTGTCTTTTCTCATCTCTCTCTCTCTCTCTCTCTCTCTCTCTCTCTCTCTCTCTCTCTCTCTCTCTCTGTCTGTCTCTCTCTAATCTAATCTGTTGTGGGTCTGGCACTCTCTGCTCCCATCCAGCTGGTAGCATTTGGTTATGTGACATGTGTTAGGAAGAAATTATTCTGTACCTTTCTCACAAGCCACAGAGATGATTTGTTTTTAGATACATTCGTAGCATGTACCTATCTGGATGCTTCCGCTTTCTCCACTTCTCCCACCTGGATACTGGTGGGATGTTCCTAACTCTCCTTTCTACCAACCATATAACCTCTGTAGCAGTCTCTGAGAAAGGTAAAAGCAAACTTCCCTTAAAAAAAAAAAACAAAACAGTCTCCTAATAACTTTGATAAAATTCAGAGTGATATTAAGATCATTTTGTAGTCTTCATTGAACACAGGGTTCAATAAACATTGGATTTATAAACTCATAATACAAGATATAGTGATCTCACCTCATAGATGTATAAAAACACTATAGTCTCCTTGTATTGTCACATAAAATTGCCAAGGCAATCATGTAATCCCAAAAGTTGTTTGTATGTGTCATAGCACATCACAGATTCTATCTCCAGATTGAAATAGTTTCAACTCACACATTTTAATAGCTGTAAATAATTCCATAGCACACATGTACCAGAAAACCTACCCTTTATATAGTGATGCATATTTAGCTAATCGTTACACATTATCCAAATTGTTAACACAAGTATTACAAATTCGCACCCAGGCACATATATGAAGCTACATATGTATACAGTGGTGTCTCTTACCTACATATTGTCATTTTCCTGTCACTGTGGGCAGTCACTTCTCTTCCACTCTCAGACACTGCTTCCTATAAGCTAATGTTGTTTCACATGAAGTGACTTTGGCCTAGGTAGCTAGAGACTATATCTTTCTAGATACAATATATTTTTTAAATTATTTATTTATTTTTTGATACTTGGTTACATCTCCAATGTTTCCCCCTTTCCAGGTATCCTCTTTGGAAACCCCCTATCCCCTCCACCTCCCCCACCTCTATGAGGGTAATCCACCTCCCACCCACCCGCCCATGCACTCCCTTATTCCCACCTTGACATTCCCCTTTACTGGGGCCTCTAACACCCTCAGGCCCAAGGGCTTCTCCTCTCCCTGATGGTCAACAAGGCCCTCCTCTGCCACATATGTGGTCCGAACCATGGGTCCCTTGATGTATATTCTTTGGTTGGTGGTCCAGACTCCAGGAAGACCGGGGGAGTCAGGCCAGTTGACACTGTTGCTCCCTCCATGGAACTGCAAACACCCTCAGCTCCTTAAGTCCCTTCTCCAACTCCTCCATTTGGGACCTCACTCTCAGTCCAGCGGTTACTGTAAAGTGAAACTTGGATATTCCGAACTTTTGGGCTAATATCTGCTTATCAGTGAGTACATACCATGTTTGTTCTTTTGTGACTGAGTTACCTCGCTCAGGATGATATTTTCAAGTTCCATCCATTTGCCTGCAAATTTCATTAAATCATTGTTCTTAATAGCTGAGTAGTACTCCATTGTGTAAATGTACCACATTTTCTGTATCCATTCCTCTGCTGAGGGACATCTGGGTTGTTTCCAGCTTCTGGCTATAATAAATATGGCTGCTATGAACATAGTGGCACATGTGTTTTTATTACATGTTGGAGCATCTTCTGGGTATATGCCCAGGAGAGGTATAGCTGGGTCCTCAGGTAGTATTATGTCCATTTTTCTGAGGGTTCATCAAACTGATTTCCAGAGTGGTTGTACCAGCTTGCAGTCCCAACAACAGTGGAGGAGTGTTCCTCTTTCTCCACATCCTCTCCAACATCTGCTGTCACCTGAGTTTTTGATCTTAGTCATTCTGACTGATGTGAGGTGGAATCTCAGACTTGTTTTGATTTGCATTTCCCTGATGACTAAAGATGTTGAGCATTTCTTTAGATGCTTCTCAGCCCTGCGAATTTCCTCAGTTGAAAATTCTCTGTTTAACTCTGTTCCCCACTTTTTGATGGGGTTATTTGGTTTTCTGGAGTGTAACTTCTTGAGTTCTTTGTCTATGTTGGATATTAGCCCTCTATTGGACTTAGGATTGATAAAGATCTTTTCCCAGTCTGTTGGTTGCCGTTTTGTCCTATTGACAGTGTCCTATGCCTTACGGAAGCTTTGCAATTTCATGAGGTCCCATTTGTTGATTCTTGATCTTAGAGCATAAGCCATTGGTGTTCTGTTCAGGAACTTTTCCCCTGTACCCATGTGTTCAAGACTTTCCCCCACGTTCTCTTCTATTAGATTCAGTGTATATGGTTTTATGTGGAGGTCCTTGATCCACTTGGACTTGAGTTTTGTACAGGGAGATAGGAATGGACCAATTCGCATTCTTCTGCATGTAGACCGCCAATTGAACCAGCACCATTTGTTGAAAATGCTGTCTTTTTTCCACTGGATGGTTTTAGCTCCTTTGTCGCAAATCAAGTGACTGTAGGTATGTGGGTTCATTTCTGGATCTTCAATTCTATTCCATTGATCTACCTGCCTGTCGCTGTACCAATACCATGCAGTTTTTATCACTACTGGTCTGTAGTACAGCTTGAGGTCAGGAATGCTGATTCCCCCAGAAGTCCTTTTGTTGTTGAGAATAGCTTTTGCTATCCTGGATTTTTTGTTGTTCCAAATGAATTTGAGAATTGCTCTTTCTAAGTCTATGAAGAATTGAGTTGGAATATTGATGGGGATTGCATTGAATTTGTAGACTGCTTTTGGCAGGATGGCCACTTTTACTATATTAATCCTTCCAATCCATGAGCCTGGCAGATCTTTCCACTTTCTGAGGTCTTCTTTGATTTTTTTCTTCAGAGACTTGAAGTTTTTGTCATACAGATCTTTCACTTGCTTGGTTAGAGTCACACCAAGATACTTTATATTGTTTGTGACAATTGTGAAGGGTGTCATTTCCTAATTTCTTTCTCAGCCTGTTTATCCTTTGAGTATAGGAAGGCTACTGATTTGTTTGAGTTAATTTTATATCCGGCCACTTTGCTGAAGTTGTTTATCAGCTGCAGGAGTTCTGTGGTGGAGTTTTTCGGGTCACTTAGGTATACAATCATATCATCTGCAAATAGTGATAAGTTGATTTCTTCCTTACCAATTTGTATCCCTTTGACCTCCTTTTGTTGTCTAATTGCTCTAGCTAGAACTTCAATTACTATATTGAATAGATAGGGAGAGAGGGCAGCCTTGTTTAGTCCCTGATCTTAGTGGGATTGCTTCAAGTTTCTCTCCATTTAGTTTGATGTTGGCTACTGGTTTGCTGTATATTCTTTTTACTATGTTTAGGTATGGGCCTTGAATTCCTGATCTTTCCAAGACTTTTATCATGAAGGGATGTTGAATTTTGTCAAATGCTTTTTCAGCATCTAAGGAGATGACCAT
>CM052702.1:14957055-15071300 GCA_028551405.1 Uromys caudimaculatus
GAGAATTGAGTCCATTGATGTTAAGAGATATTAAGGAATAGTGATTGTTGGTTCCTGTTATTTTCAATGTTATTTTTACTTTTATGTGGCTATCTTCTTTTGAGTTTGTTGAAAGATTACTTTCTTGATTTTTCTAGGGTGTAGTTTCCCTCTTTGAGTTGATGTTTACCGTCCACTATCCTTTGTAGGGCTGGATTTATGGAAACATATTGTATAAATTTGGTTTTTTCATGGAATATTTTGGTTTCACCATCTATGGTAATTGAGAGTTTTGCTGGGTATAGCAGCCTGGGTTGGCAGTTGTGTTCTCTTAGGGTTTGTATGAGTTCTGCCCAGGATCTTCTAGCTTTCATAGTCTCTGGTGAGAAGTCAGGTGTCTGATATGTCTGCCTTACTTGACCTTTTTCCCTTACTGCTTTTAATATTCTTTCCTTGTTTTGTGTTTTCACTATAATGTGATGGGACAAATTTCTTTGCTGGTCCAATCTATTTGGGGTTCTGTAAGCTTCTTGTATATTTATGTTCATCTCTTTCTTTAGGTTAGGGAAGTTTTCTTCTATAATTTTGTTGAAGATATTTACTGGTCCTTTAAGTTGGGAATCTTCACTCTCTTCTATACCTATTATCCTTAGGTTCTGTCTTCTCATTGTGTTCTTGATTTCATGGATGTTTTGGGTTAGAACCTTTTTGTATTTTGCATTTTCTTTTACTGTTGTGTCGATGTTATCTATGGTATCTTCTGCTCCTGATATTCTCTCTTCTATCTCTTGTATTCTGTTGGTGATGCTTACATCAATGACTCCTGATCTCTTTCCTAGGTTTTCTAACTCCAGGGTTGTCTCCCTTTGTGATTTCTTTGTTGTTTCTATTTCTCTTTTTATCTCCTGGATAGTTTTGTGCATTTCCTTTGTCTGTTTAATTATGTTTTCTTGTAATTCTGCCTGTTTGATTATGTTTTTTTGTAATTCTTTAATGGATTTTTGTGTTTTCTCTTTAAAGGCTTCTAGTTGTTTATCTCTGTTCTATTGTATTTCTTTACGGGTGTTATTCATTTCTTTCTTAAAGTCTTCTATCATCATGAGAAATGATTTTAAATCTGAATCTTGCTTTTCTGGTGTATTGGGGTATCCAGGGCTTGCTGTGGTGGGAGAGCTGGGTTCTTATGATGCCAAGTAGCCTTGGTTTCTGTTCATTATGTTCTTACCCTTGCCTTTTGCCATCTTGCTAACTCTGATGTTAGCTGGTCTTACTCTGTCTGGCTGTGCCTTGCCCCTCCTGCAGGCCTCTGTGTCAATACTTCTTGAAGACCAGCTCTCTCTAAGAGGTATTTGGGTTTGGAGAGCTGTGGCATAGGGTCAGCTCTGGGGTGCAGACAGAAACCAGAAGGATCTTGTCCCCAGCTGTCCCTTGGTTCCTATGTCCTGATGGCTCTGCAAGGGTCCCTCTTGATCCAGTGAGTTTGAACAGAAGTGGTCGTTTTGCCTGTGCTCAAAGGTGTGTCAGCACTCCTGGGATACCAGCTCTCTCCTGGAGCCCTGTGGCCCAGGCTGAGGTCCCCAGGCACAGACCCCTGGTGGCCCAGGCAGAGGTCTCCACTCACATGTGGAAACCGGAAGGTTCAGAGGTTTCCTGTCCCAGAGTTCTCCTCAGGCCCTGTATCCTGCCGGTTCTGGGCGGGTCCCGGTGAGCAGTGTTGCTCCCCTTAACCCCACTCATGGCTTTTCCACACTCTTGGGAGGGTAGCTTTCTCCTGGTGCTCATTGGCTATGGACCCTTGATGGTCCAGGCAGAGGTCACCAAAATGTCAGGTTTTATAAGAAACAAGTAATCGTTTACTACTGGCTAACTTTTAGTTGTATAAATTATCTTCACTGAAAGGATATTGCTTGACTAAGGCTATGATTTATGAAGTGATATAATTTGTTAAGTTAAAGTTCACAACTTTGATTTTTAAAATAAAAATTCCAAGTCTCTTAGGCTGCCGGGCTACATGTTTCTAATTCATATACACATCAAATGTTGTAGTAGAGACTCAAATCCAATGAAGGTTAAAGGAGCCCAGGAGGCCTCAGGGACTTCTGTGGGCAGCTACTATTTTCTTTCTTAGGCACAAGTAATTGGAAAGACTAATGAAACAGCTAAGCACCATTATTTGTGTGGAAACTCCATTTCTCAACAATTTACTATACTGGCTCCTGTCCCAAATACTTTGGGTCCACTTTGTCTTACATTTCTTTAAAATTATGTATGCTGAGTCCTGAGCACACAGTTCTAATTGTGGCATCACAGGTGCTGTAGATGGAATGAAGTTTCATCTTTTCTAAGTACTGATTACACAAACATTCCATGGGCTGTCTTTTACACTTAGCCCCATAACCTCTCCATACTTACTCAAAATGTAAAATTTAAATGAACTTAACAAAAATTCATGAGTTATAGATTTGACATATGAAGAATTTGTTATTTCGTATCGTCAAGAACAAGTATTTTGACTTTGCTCAGAACCTGAGGTTGAGTTTCTACTACCAAATGGCTTCAGTTTTTATTTCCCTCTCAACAGTGACACTGAATCTTTCATAGGACTCCCACAGCAAAGGATCACAAATGGGTGGGAAAAGATCTCAAAATTGTCTTATGGTTTTGGAGTATAAAAGTCCCAAATGTAGGTGTTAATAGGATTGAATCCTTCTGAGAGCTGCAAGGAACAATACATCCCAGGCTTCTCCCTTACTTCTGGTGGTTTGCCATAGTCCTTAGTTTTGTTTTGTTTTGTTTTGTTTTGTTTTTTTTTTTGCAGAAACCAATGACAACCCAATCTCTACTTCTGTCTTCATCTGGTGTTTGGGTGAACTTTTGTCTCTCTTCACAAGATGTTCTCTAAAATAATACCATTAAATTTGAGTTAGTCCCTACCCCCACTACAATAAAACTTTATTTAAATAAAATGTCTTTAATGATCATATTCTCAATATGTATTTCACATTCTTAGAGTTGAGAGTTCGGACTCACATGAGGGACACAGTTCAGCTCAGGATGATAACTAAAGGTGTTGTGATTAAGACTGGCACTCTGGGGACAGTGCATTCCATTGTGAACAAGTTGTTTTAGCTGTAGTTTTTTGGGGGTGCATATTTAGTTCATATTAGAATTAAATGATAAAAGCTGTAAAATGTACTACAATGCCAGAGAACAAACCTCATGTTTCTGAGTTCTAGGTGCTTGGCCTTGAATTTATAAGGTGGGATCACTAAACCAACATTTATAGATCTTAAAATGTAATGCCTCTAACAGAATGGTTTTACATGTATAATCCTAGCACTAGACCCCAGTCTGCAATTACTCAATTTCTAGATCCAACCTTTCTGCTTTCTGCTGGTATCAAATGAACTGCTCTGAAACTGAAGTCAAAGTGTAGTCCCGTAATGTAGAAATCACTTTCCACCTGCTAACTTCTGTTTCTTACCAGTAGACATTGAGTCACTTTCTGGTCATCTTAACCAAAGAGTTCCTATAAAAGCAGAGGTGGAGATAGGGCTGTCTACCAGTTCTCCAGTCCTTCTGGGTCAACAGGCAGGGACAGTCAGAAAAACTCCTTTCAGTGCATCCTGGGCTAGAGATGAAGGCAACTGATAGCATAGAAGGTTGATGGGGTTCCCAAGGGCTTACTCTCTGTTATTTTAATATAATCTAGTATTGAAATATTTTCTGCCCTGCTATGATGACCAATTACTATGGACAAAACATGTCTCCATAAGAATTACATATTTAAGGGCCTTCTAGAAACCATTTTTGTGATTACACATGTTTTCACACTGCGCATATATGGTTTTTGAATTTTAAAAATAGCTAGAATTAGAATATCTCCATCTTTAAGTTTTCTATCTACTAGTTGTCTGTCTGTCTGTCTTTCTGTCTGTCTGTCTACCTATCATTTATCTGTTGGGTGACACTCTTCCTAGAGAGATGTCAACAAATATTGACAAAAACCTCAAATAGGGACAGATGGCAGACCAAATACCACTTCGCTTAACCAGTGAGTTTCATTGTAATTATTTACAGGAGTATGGATGAGGGGATTACTCACAGGAGTGGAAATGATCAAAGACCAGTTGCATCACCAAAAGCTCATCCCAGTCTGAGTGACAGCTCATGACAGCAGGAATCTGGAGCCTACTGCACCATTTGCAGGCAGTCTACAAGTTAAAAATGGTCTCTTCCAGATAGCTCAGCTGATTTGAGCTTCTTTCAGGCAGCTTGGCAGGTCTAAGAATGTCTCTCAGCAGTCTACTGCTCATTTAAGATGGAGCTGGGGGGAGAGTATAGTGAATCTTGTCATTTCGGGGCCTTCCTAAAGTTTTAGAATTGTTGAATTACAGATATTTTAATTACCTTCCCTTCAGGATGAAATATTTTATCTTCCTTTAGAATATCCTGATTCTTAAAGATTTCTCCATGTTGGAAGTTTTTAATTTTAGAGAAAATTGATTCATAATACTGGCTATCTATCTATCTATCTATCTATCTATCTATCTATCTATCTATCTATCTATCTATCTATCAGTTCTTGCATTCACCTGTCTCCTATCTACCTATTGTCTCTCTGCCTGTCTTCTGTCCATACGTTTTTCCATCTGCCTCACTTCTTTTTCTTTTCTTCCCCATCAACCTTTTTGGATTCTTTGCTTTTACATCTTCAAACTTTCATTTGTGTTCATTTTACTGTTATCAAAGATTAAGCAATAGACAGTATCTATCAGCATTATTTTTCTAAGTAGTAGTATCATGAAGTCATAGTTTTGCTCATATCTGTAAAGAATACGGTTTCTTTTAAGGCAGAAAAAGGACAAACTGCTGGTAATTTGAAAATGCCTCTAGTTAATAGCTTCCTCTATTTTTTGAGGATTTAACATATTTTAGCTTGTATGAATAAAATGCATGACAAAATGCATCTAGTTTACATTCAAAATCAATAATAAATGAGTCAGAAAGAAAGTTTTATTTGGCTTTCCTCTGTAGGAGCACACATGTTAGCGGGATGTGCGTGGGCTTTGTCCTTCCTATTATGGACAAGGTATTTGAAGTTCTAATGTATCATATAACCCGATTAGTCCATTCTTCTTCTTAATCAGGCCATTCCCTGGAACAAACAATTTCCCTTCACTCTCACACTAGCAAGAAATGGGTTCTCATTTATTTAAAGTGTAAGAGTCACATAAAATAAAGGAAATGTCTACATCACTTCTGGTCTTCAAGCCTGTAATCTCAGCATTCATTATGAGAAGGCAGAAAGAATGTCTTGATTTAAATAGTGAGACTCTATCACAAATAAACAAATAGAGTAAAACCAAGCAAATAACCTGACAACATTTTGGGACAAATATATTTTCTATGATTGTTCTCTTTTGAAATCCATATAAATGTGATATCTGATTAGTTCATTTCTCTTTCTAATCAGGTCATTCTCTGGAACTTCAATTTCCCCCACTCCCACACTAGCAAAAAATGTTTTATTTATTTATATTTTTTTATAAAAATATGGTGGGGATGGGGGTGTGAGGACATCCTCTTGGAGATGGGGAAGGAGATATGGGATGAGGAACTGTCAGAGGGCAGACTGGGAGGGGGATAATGACTGGACTGTAAAAAAAGATTAAAGAATAGTAACAATAAATTGTATAAAAAGCTTAAGGGTTTTTAATAAATATATTTGATTTATTTTAAAATGATGTGTCTGTATCTGCATATGTGCATGTGTGTGTCCAGAGGAGGCCATAAGAGAGCATTGAATTCCCTAGAACTATTGTTATAGGCATTTGTGAGCTGCCCAGAATGGGTGATGGAAATCAATCTTTGATCTTCTGCAAGACCAGGAAGTTCTCTCAACTACTGAACTATCTTTCCAACCCTGAAACTAACTTTTCAAGCTATTGGTTATATATCTTATTTGGGTTAAATTAAAGAAAGAGATGAATGTTCTTCTAATTAGGTAGATAAGCAAGAGGTGATTATTCACAACGTGGGAGAGAGAATTGGCTGCTCCAGCTTGATGCTCACAGGTGCTCATTACAGATGATAGTGCAAAGTAAAGCCAAATGGTTTACCGTTGAGAGAGTGTCAGTATGACCACAAGTGGTAGAATCTAGCGTCCATGTGATTTCACCAGAGGTCTTGAAGTGTTTCCAATAAACACACCTCATGATCTTCCTTTTTACGCCACTACTGATTTAATAGATTAGGGTGATCTGGTTAATATGGGCCACACTATTTTGTTCTTTTAATACATGGGTCCCCCTCCCTCACACACAGAGATGAAATTCAGAGATTGCCATGCTATACCGTGCTACCATGGCCTACCTCTCTGGCTCTGGTGGAAGTAGATGACTAAAACTTATTCTGAAACATGAATGGTCATTATTTTCAAGCTTTCCACAGGATTGATGTAAATACAGCATTTTTTTTTTCTTTACAAAGTTATTGACATAAAAGATCCTAAGAGGTGCTGGCTGTTAGGGGTGGAAATATTTTGCCTTCTAATTCTACCTGGCTTCCAGAACTTCCTTTTAATAAAGCCCTTCCCACCAGTCTGATTGTACCCTACACCATTGATTTTATGAAATTCCAGAACAGTTTCTTCTGCTCACTCTTCGGTAGTAAATTTTAATTTATTTTCACCGGACTTATGGATTCCATTACCAATAAACAAGCTTTAAAAAAGAAAACCGTGGTAGAACTTCAATTTCATTTAATCAGAGCATAATCATTTTTGTTCAGTCAAATGTTCAACATTAAACTCAAATGGACTTTCAAATCTTTCCTAGAAGCATTTAAGGCCAAGGACTAGCTGAAGACAAGAAATCTTAGTGAACTTGTATTAAATCATGTATTGATAACATCAAAATTATCAGTGGTCATTCAGGAAGGTATTGAAACATTTTCTGTGTCGGTGTAACACACAAACTATGTAGACACTAGCATCCATGAAAGATAAAGATGTAGCATTGTGAGTTATAGTTTATACACTCACTGAATAAGCTAAGTTGATTGTTTTTGCTATGCTAAGAGCTTAGAGTTGACACAGAGTGGAGGGTCTAATCTGTGGAAAGTGTATATGACTGGCCTGGCTCCTGTACACAGCCTCCTGTGCACTCAGACAGTCCCTCTGACAGCCTTGAAGTTCACATCCTTGTGCCCCCGACCAGATGCCCTTCCACTTCAGGCTTCTCTTTGTCCAGTGACAAACCTCCTGTTCCTGCCTACTACACATATGCTACTGCACAAATAAAATGACATATGAAAATGCTTCTAAAATATGACATATTTGGCTTTGACATTATCACAGTTGACTTTTGCTAAGAAGGTTCTTTAAATCATTGTTTCTTCTAGACGTCTCTGCAGTCAGGAGAAAAAGTAGCAGTGCCAAAACACGTGGTTTTGAGTATTGAGTGAGCGATTTCTTCCTATAGGGTTAGTACAATAATGCCAGTTCTTGTTTTATTGATAGATAGGATAATTAAAATATTCATTTTGGCTTTAGGCACATCAGTCATCAATAACTGTCATGTTGGTACTATATCGTGGGAATGCGAGATGGTCCTAACTCCTCTGGATTTCTTCACAGGGCTATCCTTTGCTATTCTTTCGTCTGTCCACCCAGTTTTTGGTTTATATGGATCTCTGTTTCCAGCCATCATTTATGCTATATTTGGAATGGGACGTCACGTTGCCACAGGTAATAATTACGATCTATGCTTAAGCTTATCATACAACTAATGAAAGGGAACTCAGGGTGTTCATTAGCTCCTGATTACCTTTCCAAAGCCATTCTCACTGCTCTGAGGGATGATGTGAGGTATGTTTATTTATCAGCTATGCCCTATGGTTTATTACGATATCACTGTGTCGTGAGAGAAAGATTCTGAAAACAGAAGCATTGCTGAATTGACAATGGAATAAGTATGTAAGCATTTGAAAGAAAACAAAGACTAAAATTTAGTTGTTTAATTATTGAAAATATTTCAGATATATTTCTTTGATTCTTGAACTAAATTATCTAAGATACTGGTGTATCTTACCCTACTTCACTCCGCATCTCTGAAAAACACAAGAATGAATACAAAGAGTGAGTAGTCATAATTATTCTGCTGATAGAATAGGCTGCATTTCTGTGTGAGCTCATCTAAGTGCATGCCTCTTTGCTTATTTATAAACTGCATGACCCTGGACAAGGTTTTAAAACTCTATTAGTTCCTTTTTAATTAGTTAGAGGACCCATTTCTTACAATAGTGAGAGCTACACAATTGGTATATAGTGTTTAATGTAACACTTGCTTATATTAATGTGACATTTATTGGGGCTGCTTACTGTAAAATGATGCCTTAATCTTAAATGTTCATCCAATAACAAAATATAGTTCAATGGAGGGAATACCAAGACATTGCTATCCATTTGTGTGAGATCTTAGCCCCTAAAGAATAACATTTATGACTCTGTCTTCTGTGGGCAGTGGGTGTTGTTGATTGTATTACTTTCATATTGTCACAAGTATCAGGATATATGTGGCTTGAAACAAGAGGACTTTCTGTCCTTCTGGAGGTCAGTGGTCTGAATAAGTCTTCCAGCCCTAATATGAGCAGTCAGTGAAGCTGCATTCCTTTCTACATGCTTTAGCCGATACCTCATTTTCTTGACTTTTCTATCTTCTAGAAGCTTTCTGCATTTCTGGGCTCCTGGCATTTCCACAATTTTCAAGGCAAGTGGTGGCATCTTCAGATCTCCTTCTAACTTCACCCTCTTGTCTCCATCTTTTGTATTTGTAAGATGTTGTGACTTCACTGGCTATGTCCAGACAATCCAGGATAATCATATTCTAAGACCAGTTAATTATTGAACTTAATTTCGCCTACTACATTTATCACTTCTTGCTATGGAGCATACATATTTATGGATTCTGAAGATTTGGTGGAGAAATTTTAGGAGATTTTTGCTTATCACACACACATATGTTTTTTCATGAAATGATTTTGTACCTGTATAAATTTAATTTTTATATCACTAAATTTTGTTATGAGAGATCAAAAGTTAACAGTTATTTATAGACTTGCTACCTAACAAGTGTTCTGTGAGCTTGGTCGAAATGCATATACTGGCTTTCATTGCAGACATGCTGAATTAAAATTGGCATTTCCACAGGAGGTTTTACCACCCCTTCCCCCTAAGCCTTGACATTATGTATTTCAGTCAACAAAATGGTACAGAAAGCGTGGTTCATAATATTATAGCTCACTTGGCATCATAGCTGATGTGGTTTGGGTAAAGTGCACTATGATATATCTATAGTAGTGAAATTAGCCACAATGAAAAAGCGTGTATAATATTCATTAGGAGCGTTGTTAAGAGATTTACATGTTCTTGTCTTAACACAACCTTTTAAAGTGGACATTAATTGGTATTATATATACATTTCAAGTAAACTAGGAAGAAACTTACAAAGTTTCTTATGACAGCACAGATTAAAGTCACAAGACCTACAAGGTGCCATCAGATATAGTCAAGACTGAAACCTAAACTACTTTTTTCTTCTTGACAACAAAATGATTTAGAATACTCATTGAATGAGAGTTTTCTTCATGATGCAAATGGAGATAGAACATAATGAATTAGAAATTCTTTTTAGAAATATTTACTTATTTATTTACTTAAGACATGTTTTCACTACTGATCCTCCTAGTCCGACCTCTGGAATGTTGGAATTACATATGTGAATTATTACATACTGCCAAAATCTCTCAACACTTATTGCTTTTAAGTGCTCTGCCTTCTAATTTTGCCACAGAACATTTAAGTATGTCTGTAGCAAGACAGAGCAAAAGGCTTTAGAACTGACTTCATAGAAGACATTTCTTCTGCTTGATCCAAGATAAAATAAAAAGGCAAAACAAAATTCCTCAATAGGCCATAATTACTTAGAAGCCAACGTCATACGTGGTAGCTGACCTCATAATCCAACACTTGAAGAATGCAGCAGGAATTCTACAAAATGCCACAAATTCAAGCCCTGTGTGATCTATATAGTGACTTCTAGGATAGTCTGGATCTCAGAGTAAACTCCTGTCTAAAGCCAAAAAAAATTAAAAAAAAACAAGCAATTTGATACTGAAATGAACTCACACACATACCATTGCATTTCATAGATAATTACTGTAGATGCTTTATTGATTGTACAATTTCAAAATTACCATTTATGTGAGATTCTGTAACTCAAAAAGTTATTTAATAACTTAACAGCTATAGATGTGACAGATGTGATATAGATGTCAAAATACACATTTTGCAAACCACAGTCATTCTACTGTTCAATAACTGTGGGTGCCATTCTGCTTGTGAATTTATATTTCTTAGAACCCCTACTGAACCTTTCTGTTTTTGTTAAATGTGAATATCAGAATTGTTAGCACCAATAACAAACAGGGGTCACTTTTCCTCGTGATATAAATGACAGGGGAACCACAGAAATGACTTTTGTGATCTTCCTGTGGTTGTAACTATAAGGGCCATTAAATCTCTAAAGATACCCACAAATATTTCATATACAAATCTTATTTTGCTTATATTCGTTCGTATTTTAGTGTATGTGGGAGATTTATGCTCCCTGAAACTTTATTAAGAGGCCAATGTATTTCTGTGAGAGAAAAGCACCTTATCTTGGGTTTTAGCCTCCTAGTTAGGTGTTCAGAATACAGTACTGAATTACTAAACACAATAAGACATTATACTAGCCTCACTTCATAAACTAAGTGTGCATTTTCAGACATGTGTTCTGATCACACCTTGCTTTTCCATCCTTCACCATCTCCCTTAACCACCTACCCTCTTTTCAATGCCTTTTCCATGTTCATGGTTTTGTTTAAGACCCCAGAATTCTCCAATGGAGCTTAGGGGTTTCACCAATGGCTGGTCAAATGATGACAGTGACTCCTCAATTTCTGTAGTTTATCAATGGCCACTACTGAAGTAGAGGGGCTTGAACCCCCATTCTCATCCATGGTTGGCCATTAACAGATCCTTCTTGTGTGGGTTCAGTGGAAGAAAGTGTAGTTGCATTGAGTTCCTATATCTTTTGAAAGCAATTACTTACTGAAGCCAGAGTGTAAAGATATTTCATGTACTAGTTTATTTACCTATTTGAACTTTCATGATTCATTTAAAATATAATTACTTAAAATATTTTAAATAAAATCTCATAAAATATAATCATGACTCATAGAAGACATGGAAAAGAATCAACCGATTTATTCCTTGGACTAGAAAAGAGGAAGATAAATCTGGTCATGATCCCGATAGAAACCACATTGCTTGTGTCTCACTATCTCCATCCTTCAGATGTGCCTTAATTTAGTTCTTAATTTATTCTTTATTCACCTTCAATATTAGAACATTCTTTGAAATGATAAGGACTATTCAGCAACTTAGAGAAAACTTGTAGGATGTCATTTAAACAGTACAAATAAGTATTCATTGAAAGACTTAACTACAGTGGGTCTTGCAACTGGCTGAGGCTCATCCCTCTCCTCCAACAAAGCCTTTCAGATGGTCCCGTCTGTCCTGTTTAGCTCCTTCCTAGCTTTTCCTAATTCCTAGGAAATAGAATCCTAAACTAAAAAATTAACACATTAAAAAAAGAAAGCCCTGAATGTATACCTGTTATGTGGTTTTGCTCTGTGCTTTAGGGAGTGTAAAGGCCCCGAGATGTGGCTTTCACACTGACTATTTGGTTTGATTTCAGGGCTCTCTGTTGTGAATTGTACCTCGTCTGATGGATGTTCTTTACTTTGCATTACCCATCTGGGTGCTAGAATCTTGTCTCTAATCGTTAGTTGTGTTCTTAATTTAGTTCTGTACGATGAGTACGCTTTTTATAGCAATGAATATCTATTGATTTATTAAGAATACCTAGCTCACTGAGAGAACGAGCCTTAATTTATCTCTATGTATTTGTTTACCATCAATTCTCAGAAAACAGAGTATAACTATAACAAAATATTATTCATTTTACTGAGTCTTATCTAGTGATTAAACACTTATTGGGTGCTAATGACATGCTATTAGATGCTAACTGTGATATATTTGTGTGACATTTAAGACTTTTAGGAATATTAAAAGGTGAGAAATATGCTCTTTTTATAGACAAGAAGATTGAGAAAATAGGTATGAGATTTAACATCAGGTCCATTGGAATCCACACCGCATGTGTTATTCTAAATCCACAGTGATATCACAGCTCTTCTTCAAACTCTCTGGTCTTACTAGATTCTTATTAGACTACTTACTACTAGTAAAGACGATTCTGTGCTAAGCATCCAGTGCAAACAGGCTCCGTTGGCCTTATTTTGTCTGTGGAGGGTGCCTATTTTCTGTAGAGTGTCTGTCTCTGAAGGCTCACATATAAACTAGAACAAGGTAAGAACTTTAAAATATGAAATGAAGGAATGCTTGTACAACCCAGCATGTGTTGTTTGATCTGGGTTTGCTGAACTTCCTGTAGGAGTCAGCATTTTTCATCTACACTGGTGTGTTCTCAGGCAAGCAATGCCAAGAAGAAAAGCATCAGAGCTCCTGTCAGGAGGAGAGCATCATACTGAATAAAGTCCTCCTTAGAAATCAAGCTGTGAACATTTTCAGGAAATAACCACTAACAGCAGTAGACAAACATGTGGGTTTAATCATTTTGCATACTCTGGCATTTTGTTCATGAAAATAAAGTCTACTCAGTTATCATAGGTAGATCTATCAGAATCATAGGTAGAAAGTGGAGAGCCAGGTGAGGAATAACTGGATGGATAGCTGTGACTATGGAATCTGAGCCACATCTTGGAAGATGAGACATTGATTTGGTAGAGTAGAGGAGCCTACATTTTAGCCAACAGGTTTATAGTTAGCCATTAAGTCTTCAAGCTTTTCTCCTTTGACTCTCCTCAAACTCTAAAGTATGGGTATTCGTATCATTTAGTGGATAAGACAATTTAGAGCCAGAGTGACATACTTCCGGAAACACTGCTGATATGTTGAAGAGTTGGATTTAAATCCAGGCAACAATCATGCACCTTAGATACTTTCTATGCAGAGAGTTAGGAAAGTGTGTAGCAGCGAAAGACATGACAGCTGAGCGAGCATTGGGGCAAATCAGATGTCCTGTTTGTTTCTTCTACGGAATGGAATGGAAGAAATGGGGTCGCTGGAGCACAGAGTGTTTCTAATAGCTCTCCATGGCTTTTCGACATTCATGGTAGAATCAATAGCTTTTCGTGCTTGTATGGAAGGTTTCTGACATCACTCTCCCTTTTAGGCACCTTTGCCTTGACATCCTTGATATCAGCCAACGCTGTGGAACGGCTGGTCCCTCAGAGCAGCAGGAACCTCACCACACAGAGCAACTCCAGTGTGCTGGGCTTATCCGAGTTTGAGCTGCAGAGAATCGGGGTTGCAGCGGCTGTTTCATTCTTGGGTGGAGTGATTCAGGTGAGCAGCCCCGAGACTGGCTAGGATGGAGGACAGAGGGAGAGAAGCCAGTATTGAGCTTTCATTTTAACCAGCTTCTCTGTGCATCAATAAAGTTTTATCATTATAGAAATATGCAGTGATTCTATAAATGCTGGTTAGATGAAGTAGAATCAACAGATTGAAGAGTCAGAGAAACATTTAGCAAAATATTATCTTTAAAGGGTATTTTTCTTTTAGTAGTGGTAGTACAAACATGGTAGGGAGGTGTGGGGGACTTGGGAGGAGTTGGAGGAGGGGGAAGAATTATGATAAAATATACTACATGAAAAATTTAAAAATAAAAACATAAATTAACATGAAATAAATTTTTAATAATTTTAAAGAGTATTTTATGGCCCAGAGGGATGCTATAGGGGTTTAAAATACTTGCTTTTCTTTCAAAGGATGTCGATTCGATTTTAAGCACCCATATGGAGGCCAAAAATTGCCCATTTAGTTTCAGGGTGTCCAACATCCTCTTCTAGAGGGGACCAGCATACAGTATGATGTATACACACATAGACACATACACACATATACACACACATACACATACAGGAAGGCAACATACTCATACACATGAAATTAAAAAATCAATCTTTTTAAAGGTGTTTTTTAAATAGAATGGGCTTCCTTATAATAAAGTGAGGCCAAGCTGTGTTCATACCTGACCAGAGGATCGTTGGGAGGAATGTGTGAGAGGAATTCCTACAACAGGATAATGCAGCTAGCTTTTTTGAATACTTCTCTACCTAAGCACTTTATGGTTTTATTGTATACATGGGCAATAGATGGCACTTAGTCTATTTCCTTGGCTTGCTTGTCTGAGGTCTCTAGACTCAGATCAGCACTGCTCTTTGTCTTTTTCACAACTATGAGTATCTATTGCTGCCACAGTGGCTATTGTCAAATGTTTCTCAGAAGATCAACCTTTGATAATTGCTTGTTTCTGATGAAATGATCATATGTAGATCACATCAATCACGACTTTAAGATGAACGTTTTGTGACTGACAAAACAACTTACAGGAGAAAAGATTTAGTTGTGCTCACAGTTTCAAACTGTCAGTCCACCATTGCTAAGCTTTAGGTCTGGGCCAGTGATGGCACAGAACACCGTAGAAGAAAATGGTAGCTCACCATGGTGCAGCTGGAAGGCAGAGAGAAGGTGAGTGAATTTGGACCTTGGTAGCCTCTGTAGCATATGATCTGTGATCCACTGCCTGTGGTAGGGCCTCACCCCTCAGTTTCTACCATCTCCTAGACACACCACCAGACCATCAATCTATTCGTGTATTGGGTCAGAGTCATAATGATTGAGTAAGATCCCTACACATTGCTTTGGGGAACAAATCTTCAACATATCAGTTTGGGAGACACATTTCATACTCAAACCTTAGCACACAGAAAGGCACTAAATATTAGGCTCAAAATTTCCTGTTAAGTGATCATCTCTGCTTGCTTATTTCTTGTAAACTAAATTGTGTATAAATCAGGTTTCTGGATGTCTGTGTTCTAGGCTGATAGAGTCTATTTTGAAATATTGTCTTATCGGTTTACAAGATTGAATATGAACATAAAAAAGAGACTAGTTGATGATTATGTAAATAAATGGAAAGAAAAAAAAATGTGATCTCCAAAAAAAAAAAAAAAAAAAGCGAAACTAAAATCCTTAGAGCGTCACCTTCTGGTTGTGTCAGAAGGACTGAAGAATTAAGGGTATAAACTGGAATGAGAACGGAAGTCTGCACAGTAACTGAGAAAAATGAACTGTTTTGTCACAATGACAGAACAGACTAGTGGACCTGGCAGATTTTTGTCTTTCAGGAAAGTAAAGCCCAGCTGTGGCCTTTACCATGTGTTTTCAAACATGGTTGATGCCAGCATACACTGAGACTTGCGTGGGCTGTGAAAAACGCCTAACACGGCTTCATCTCAGACAAAATCAGCTATGCCAACTGGTGATTGGAGCGCAGATATGTTGTATTGGGTTTGATATAGATTCCTTTTTATTCCTGCTCATTTAACATGAAAATTCTACATTAAAGCGGTAAAAAGATTACAGTTCTTCCTCTTGCTCAACTATCTCCCATTTCTGTCTCTTGTACAAATAGTTATAGGTGCACATATTTTCAGAATAGATCATTGTTAATAAGACTAGTAACTGTCTTCTTCGTCTCATTTCAACTATTTTCTATGAGTCTCAAATGATCACCAGGTATTTTATTATCGTTTAGCGTATTTGGATTAAGACCTTACTCAGTACGCTATAAAAACAGAGGCTGAGATTCAAGCAGAAAAACTAAGTCTTCTTGCTCCCACTGAAGCTCCCTAGAAACATAAGAGTAAAGCAGGGTATTATTAAAGATAATAAAGTCATCTCATTTTCATGACCTTTTACTGCATGTAAAATGTGATCCAGATAGATGAATGTTTTCTCTTAAATTTGTCAGACATCTGCTTCCCTTCCTCTGTCCCAGGCTCAGGTCCTGGATGTGCATCTGTGAGTTAGTCAACGTTTAAGCAGATGGCTGGACTCTATTTGACCCCCACACTCATCCGTCCCTTGTCAGGCTAGAGTCTTAGAGTCTATAAGAGCCTTTGGATGCAGCTCCTCCATCACTTTCTGTTGCTCTTCATCCTGAGTCCACTGACAATGAGGAAAGTGCTCTGCAGCCACAATATATTTTCAGCCGTTCTTGGGTTGGTTTTCTTACTTTCATGTTACCCTTCCCCGTGCCCACAGACACACAACACATATATTTTTTAAGTTTCCTGAAGCAATCATGATTGACCTCATTTCCAGACTGTGTAAATTAGACATGGTCTCAGTTGCAGATAACAGACAGGCCAATCCTCAGAGTCAAATCTTAAAGACATCAGTTGCTTCACTGGGGTATTGGTAGGTATTAATGTCTGTCAACACATTCAATTTATGAACAGATCTGCTGTCTCTTATTACATAACAAAGCCCTGTTCCTAAGTATGTTTTTCAGTTTTCAACCTCCCTTCTTCTTTCTTCTCTTTCCCCCTTTCCTCCCTCTTTTTCTCTGCCTTTGTCTCTCTATCACTTTGTCTGTCTGTCTGTCTGTCTCTCACAGGTGATTGACCCCAAAATCCAGGGATTTTTACTGTTTTTCCATCAGAAGTCTTTGTCTTTTAGTCCCTTCCTTTTCAGATTTTAAGAGTTTTCTATGTATTGGGGATTTTAGCCCTTTAAGTATGCCATGTATTGCTATTTTTCCCTATTATGACCATTATTCAATTATTATTTTGCCATGTACAATTGAACAATAAATGGAATTCATCAGTCATGTCTTTTCAGTGGATTTTAAGCAAGCATTAGAAAGCTTTTCCACTACAATGAGTTGATAGAGGAATTCACGTACTTCTTCCTCTTAGTACTATAGGATTTAATGGTTTGTTTCCTTTTATACTTGGTTTCTTAGTGACTGAGGAAAAACTTCTATTGTTCCTAGAATTACATTGCCTTCTAGCTATGTGCAAAGGCCTAAGGAACTAGGGACATAAAATGAAAAAGGAGCTTATTTTATATATGACGGGATATATAAATCTGACTTCATCATTGTTTTCTAAGTGGCTGCCTCATTGTGCCAGCAACATTGATTTAAGAGTCTGGTTTGTGTGGACATAATGTGCCAGCTTTATTGTTTCCATATATGTTTAGATAGAATTCAGGACCTATCCTATTCTAGTTGCTATATGTCTGTCCTCCAGACAGTAACACTTTGCTTAATGGAGACTTTATTTTATTATTTAGTGTCATATAGGAACGTTCATTTTTTGTAGTTGTTTGTATATGTTTGTGATTATTTTTACATCTTGGTTTTGGCATCAATGGATTGTATTCCATGAAGGCAATTATGCTGATATTTTTATTTTTGGTGTCGCTATCATTATTATGCTCATTTGTCACATACAAGAACAAGAAATGCTTTTATTTTTGTTCAAGTCTAATTTTGTGTGTTGTAGTGGTCTTCTAAAGTGTTCCTCTTACAGATTTTACATATCTTTATGACATTTATTCCTAAGGTTTATATTAATTTGCTGCTACTATAAATGGGATTTTTCTTTAGCATTGTATCATGTGGCTACATTATGAGTAGAAAAACTATGAATTTTATATGCTAATTTTAATTTTTCTTTTCTTTTTAATTTACAACATAAAGTAATTGTTTTAATATGGTGTTTTCTCACACACACACACTTATTATAATTTATTCATTTTTCATCTCCACTCTTCCTCCCATTCCTTTTACTCTCCTTCCTTCTCCTGAGTTGGCTTGCTCTGCTTTCATGTCACATGTTTTCCATTCATCCACCTTTCTCCTCCTCAACTCCCATAAGATCTCTTTCTCCCCTTTCACAGTAAGTCAAAAGTCAATATCTGAGAAAAAAATCACTTATTTTTCTGAATCTGGCTCATATCACTTAACATGATCTCCAGTTGCATCCATTTACTTGAAAATACCACAATTTCACTTTTCTTTATGCCTATGTATATATATCACAGTTTATTTATCTGTTCAAATACTGTTAGATATGTAGGTTGGTTCCATATCCTGAAAATGTCAGCTGTGAAGCAATAAACATGGTGTGTAATATATATATATATATATATATATATATTAATAATTTATATTTATATAAAAATTCAAACCTCCACACTGACATTCAAAGTGGTTTTACCTGTTTATATTCCTACTAATATTGAATATGGATTCCTTTTCCCTAGGGTCTTCACCAGCATTTGTTGTTATTTGTTTTCTTTTTGATAGTCATTCTGACTGTGATGAGAAGCAATCCTAAAGCATTTTCATGATTTATTAACCATTTGTACTTCTTTTGAGCATGGTCTATTCAGTCTATTATTACATTGATTGGTTGGACAACTTGATTCCTTTTGTGTTTAAAATGGTCAGTTCTTTATACATTATATGTATTACTCCTGTATATGTAGCTGGCAAGAATTTTTCCCAGTTTTGCCGGCTGTTTCTTCACTCTGGTGATCACTTTCTTTGCTCTGAGAAACTTTTTAGTTTCATGGAATTTCATCTATGTATTTTGGGATTATTTCCTGTACTGCAGTTCAGTTTGGAAAGTCCTTGCCTATGCTCCTATCTTGCCCAGTATCTTACTTATATTTTCTGCTAGTATTTTAAAAGATACACGCCATTTATCAAGGTCTTTGAGTCATTTTAAATTGCTGTTTGTGTAGGATGAGAGAGAATGATCTCCAATATTGATCTTTCTGGGTAGACTTGCCTTGGTTTCTGAGGTGCTTTTATGCTTCCATATAAACAATTGTGTTTTCTAGTTCTGGGAAGGATGTCACTGGTATTTTTAGTAGGTGTTATTGAACCTGTAGATCTTTTTTAGTAACGTAGACATTTGTGCAGTATTTGCAAATATGTAAGTGTGGGAGAATTTTTCTATTCTGTTTTTTTACTTTTTTAAAAGTTTTTTCTTCAGTGTATTAAAGTGTCTGTTGAAGATTTTTATTTTTTTACTTTCTTAGTCAACTTTATTCCTAGATATTTTATACTATTTAAAAGGCTATCATGATTGGAAATTTTTCCTGACTTCTTTCTGAGTAAGCTCTTTTTTGGTATTGATAAAGCTTATTGATTTCTGTATGATTTTGGTGGTCTTATTTACTGCTCTGTTGCTGTGAAGAGACACCATGACCAAGGTAACTCTTGAAAGAAAGCATATGATTGGAGACTTGCTTACAGTTTCAGAGGGTTAGTCTGTTATTTTCATGGTAGGAAGCAGACAGATATAGTTGTAGAACTGTATGTGAAGCTTTACATACGGATCCACAGGCGGCCAGTGGCATCAGTGGGGCAGGCATTGAGCCTGGTGTGGGCTTTGGAAACCTCAAAACCTATCTTCAGCTTTCTCCACTTCCTCCAACAAGGCCATGCCTCCTAATCCATTATAAAATTTACAGCAACTGGGAACCAACCATTCAAACGTGAATGTACTGGGGACATTCTCATTCAAACTACCACATTCTACTCCTTGCCGCCCATAGTCTTATCATAATGCAAAATGTATTCAGTCCAACTTCAAAAGTTCCAGAGTCTTTCAGTTTCAAATTCTAAAGTTTCTTCTGAGACTCAAGGTGAACTCTTAACTGTAAACCCTTGTAAAATAAATTAAAAAATGAAATTACATACTTCCAACTTACAGTGGTACAGAATATCCATTACTATTACACAAAGGAGAAAAACGGGCATAGTGAGGAAATATTGGACAAAAGCAAGACTGAAAACCTGCAGGGCAAATTCCAAATTCTGTCTCAGATGATTTTTAGATCTCCAACTCCTTTCAAACCTTGTTGACTGCCAACAAACTTCTCTCTCATGGGCAGCTCTCCTTGGTAATTCTAGCATCTCCAACATTTTGGGGTCTCCAACTCAATCAAGGTTTCAACTTCACAGCTTCATGCAATGGGATTCCATGCAAGGACTTCCCTGTGAAATGCCTTGTGCCAGTGGAGGAAAGTTACATAACCCCTTTTCTGTATCTTTATTTAAATTCTTAATCATGTTGCTAAAGCTGCTAAATTCTGCCTTCTGCTTGGGGTGAACTCTGGCCCCATTTGTAGGGAAATCCCTTGGGCTTGTTCCCTTCACAGGATGCAGGGTGTTCTGGAACGGGTCTTGCCCTGAGGGTAGGACTCTCTTATTCAATTTAGCATCAGGCCTTTGTTTAAGCTTTTTATATCTGGTGAGCTCAGGACTTGGCTATGCCATTACATTTCCAGGTGCTCCTTTTCTATTCAAACTGTACATTTTATATTTGTCTTCACCCAGCTTGCACCTTTTTGATCTGCAAATGAGTAATTGCAGATAACCACATGACACAGTCAGCACTAAGCTATCTCGAAATCTCTGCCAATGACATTAATCCAAAACGCTTTAATTTAGCCTCAGGCAGACTCTTAGGACAACAGCAAAATATCTTTGCCAAGGCACATTCTTTGCCAAAATATCACAAGAATGGTCTGTAGCTCAGCTGCTAATATTAATAACATTACCCTATGAAACCTCTTGAGCCAGGTCTCCACCCTATCAGCGCCCCTGTCTTTCATGTTCATGTCTGCCAAGGTGCCTTATCACTGCTTTATCTTTATACCAACTGCTGCTATATTAGTTACTGTTTTATTGCTCTGAAGGGATACTATAACTAAGGCGGCTTTTATACAAGAGAACATTTCATTGTAGGCTTGCTTACAGTTCCAGAGGGCTAGTCCCTTATCATCATGGAGGAAAGCAGACAGGCAAGCAATTTGCATTCATACTAAAGGCCACCTTTTCCTGGATAGCATTTTGTAGCTATTTGGTGCTCTCACTCTCACTCTCTTCCTCTCCCTTTCCTTGTTCCACCTCCACTTCTTTCTGTGTTTTTCTGTCTCTCTGTGTGTGCCTCTCATACACAGTCAGTCAAGCAATATCAAACGTCTCCTCCTCTTACCACTCCATTTGTATTACAGTGTATAAAATAATTGTATAGTCACAGCAATGTAATGTGATGTGTGTTTGGGCTCTAAATTAGATTATGGGGCTTTTCAAAAACTGTCCTAGTGATATGTAATTGTTGTATATTAAATTTCATATATTTCTAATATACAGTTTGATGAAATTTGACATCTATACATATCCATGAAACCATGATCATTACAGTCATAATATCTGTCACACCTACCCATTGCACACACCCATCTTTTCTGGACCATTTGTAATCATGTTCTCTCAGTCTTTCATGCATCTTCACTCTCACTTCATAGCAATCACAATGGCTTCTCAGCGTTGGAAGGAATTCCTGTTAGAACTCATTTATTTTCCTACTATGGGTAATACAGTAGCTAAGTTGACAGCAATGCTAATGCTTTTGTTCTGATTTTTTTATCATCCATTTCTTTTTCTTTTTGGAAGTATAGGTGTGTGAGGTATTAAAGTGTGTTGGCATCATAATGGTACTCACATGTGTGTGTGTTTATGTACATTGTATACATACAGTTATGTTTGGATGTTGCAGGTTGACATGGAAGGTCTTCCTCATTTTTCTCTACTGTTTATATTGAGTCAGGACCTTTCACTTGATACAGAGCTTGCTGACTTGGCCCACCTAAGTAGCCATACAGCGGCAGGGATCCCTTTCTCTATGTCCCATGTGTTGCAATTACAAGTGGGCCAACTTGCTCACCTCACGCTTACATATGTGCTGGGGATTTGAAGTTTTATCCTTATGTTTGTGTGGCACGCTCTTCATTCACTGAACCATCTTCTCATTGTATGTAAATGTATGTTCATATGTGTGTTCTCAGGTGCAAATGCCTGTGCATACAAGTGACCTACAGGATATCAAAGGTCCTACTACTCCTCTCAGATTTATTTCCTTGAGAAACTTTCTCACTGCTCCTGGAGCTTGGTTGATAGCCCCCAATCCCAGTGTTCGTCTTGACTCTGTCTTCCACAATACTGGGGTTGCCCATGTCCATGGCCTGCCTGGCTTTGTAGTGTGAGCACTGTATTTGGACACAGGTCCTTGGGCTTGTTCAGCAAGCACTATTAGCTATTGTCTCATCTCTCCAGCCTTTCTATCATCTCTCTCGAAGGCACATAATCATTTGTAAAGAACATTTTTAGTGTAACTGATAGAATTACGCATTATTAGTATTACTGTTGATGAAACAGGAAAGGAAAAGAAAAACAAGTTTCCGAGCCAAAAGCCAGTAGCAGTCAAGAGCAGAACTGCTTGTACACTAATAGCCATGAACTATTAAGTTGAACTTTGAGATATAGGGATAGATCTTTTTGTAGGGAAGCAAGCACTCAATAAAAGCCGTTGCACTTTCAGAGCCATCAATGTCCCTTATTAGTCTCCATGATGGGCACTTTGCCTCTTTCTTTTTCCAAGAACTTAGAGAGGTCTGGGACTGTCCTTTACCCACTTAATTTTGGAAAATTTCCCAAGCTCTACTCTTCTGAAGTAAGCTCCGGACAAGATTTCTGCCCCAGAGGACAAAGCACATACAGCTCCTTTGTTTAAGAGTTGCATAAGCCCTGGTGGGGGTGGGGTGTTCCGTGACAGAGACCAGTGGTATTGCACCACTGGCTTCTAGCAACATATGGTTTTAAGTCTTCAGGGTGACAAACTACAGATCAGGATCTCCCACCTCCCTGTAGTTTTGCACTAAACATATGCAGCATACTAAATAAGATGTTCATGAGGATAGAAGACTTAACATATTCACCCTGTCTATTCTATACATGATACTTCTTTCTTTTCCTGAAAATTATGAGCTTTCTTCTTCTGTAAAGGAGAAGGTTGGACATTCTAGTCTCTGCCTCCCCAGTGCTTGGTTGCAAATTAGCCAGCTATTGTTAAAAACGAATAGACTATGGAGATGAAACTCAGGCAAGTACTTTACTGAATAACTACCTATAAGCCTTTATATAGTATAATTAGGAGATGACATAATAGAATTTGTACTTCATCTACACTATTACAACTACTGGGTTGAACAGCTTATAATCTTATTTATTTTTATTTATTTATTTATTGATTGATTGATTGAGACAAGGTCTCACTATTTAGCATAGGCTGTCCTCGAGCTCGCAGTGTGGCTTTGGTCTCTCAGTGGTGAGACCGAAGGCCTGTGCCACCAGGCCCAGCTTTCTAAGCTGATACTGAAAAAGGAAGGAGGGAAAGCAAAGCCATCATCTTCTCGAGCAGCGCTGCTCTCACTCTTTCCCATATGCCACTTTCCCAGCCATGTAGAACTCTTCCTCTGTCTCCAAACATGGCTGTGTAACTCTGGGTGGTCCCATAAGGCACTGCTCATTCCTTTTCTTCTAAGGCTTCTTGATACCAGGAAACAGTATTTGTGTGTTTGTCTTCCTCCATACACTGCCTGCCTCTGTGGAACAGAGAATGTTTACTCCTCTAATTCCAGCAGCTGGTTCTTCATAACCATGACTTAAAGAAATTAAAGAAGGAAAAGGTTAATTAAATGTTAGTGGCTTCATTATGTTAAATACGCAAAATTAAATGAAGATTTTTTTTCTTACCTTTACAGATTAGCCTTTATTTATTTTTGCCTCCATTTTTTAAATCAGAGGACAGAAAACCATTCTATATTTTTAAAAAGTGTACTGCAGTTCTTAACGAAGGAGGTTAACACAGCTTAGAACTTTCTAAGTTGGTCATATATTCTATGGTCCATGCTGATTGTAACAGTGTAGTCAGCTGAATCTCTAGTTCTGTGTGACCATTATTACCATACATGATGGGAAGTCAAACTACAATCCCACTGTCTATCAACTCCACATACTCCTGTGTCCCTTAATAACACGATGCCTTCCCTCATCCCAGTTGGCCTCCATGTTGTTTCTATTGCCTGGAGTAGAAAGGAAGGCAGAAGAGTCTAACTATACATCCTTGCAGTTCTGATTCTCTTGGTTTCTTGCTTCACTTAGTTTTGTCATGACAATTCTGGCCACGAAATATAGTATTGTGTACTCTTCAAACACGTATATAACTGCAAATAGAAACAATTCTCAAGGCAAGTAGATTTTTGATATATTCTGTGGCACAGTGAAGTCAAGCCATGTTTGTTTACCAACATGTTTGCCTGCTGGGTTATCAAGGCCATCTCTCTGTTATCCTTTCTCATTCTGTGTGCTTTGGGAGCTGTGTCTTTCTAACTCTGGTCACCCCTCTCATACTCACCTTTTAAATGACTGCTCCACATTCTAACATTAGATCGAGTCTATTAAAGCTTGGCTCTGATGCAGGAGCCAGACTTACATAAGTCTTGGCAAAATTAGGTGTTTAATAAATGTATGGGAGAGTGATGTCACTTGCTCCCGAGACACTCCCTTTTAACTGCACTTTACAACACTTCTTGTTCTGACTTCAGCATTTCTTGCCGTATTTTCTGTCATTCCCTCTTGGCTAGTTTTGCTCCTTTTAAGCAAATAGAGCAGTCCTCTCCACATGACCCTGCTGAACTATCTTCCATCTATTCTCCACTTCTGGAGTGCTTTTAACCATATCTTTGTCTTGGATCCCTCCTTAAGTATAACAGACAATTCAAAACCTGACCTGCAATAGTCCTGTCTTCTTGCAAATCCAGTGGCACATTTTCTTTTCTTTTCCTTCCTTCTTTTTTCCCTCCCTCAGTCCTTCCATCCCTCCCTCTTCCCATCTGTCTGTCCATACATGTTTCTCTCATTTCCTCCCACCCTTCCTTCTTCCCTTTCTCCCTCCCTCCCTCTCTTTCTTTTTTAAGACATAGTTCCTCTTTGTAGCTATGACTATCTTGGAACTTATCTTGTAGACCAAGCTGGTCTTGAACTCAGAGAGATCAGCGTGCCTCTGCCTCTCCAGTGCTGGCAGTAAATGTATGTGTCACCACTATGTGGTTCTGCTCCACTCCGCTCCTTCCTTTCCTTTCATCCCCCCATCTTCCTTTCTTTTTAATATAGCTTTTTATTAGCATGTGTTCATTATTTATAATAATGGGTTCTGTTAAGACACTGTTATACATATCTGTAATATACTTTGATCACATTTGATGTCATGTAGCCTACTGTTGAGGGGATGCTATAAGAAATAAGGAGTTAAGGTGTAGGCACAATCTGCACAAATGTTTGGGATTATGCAGAGGACATCTACCTATTCTTCTCTACGTATGTAGTCAATCATCTATATCAATATGGGCTCAAAGATGTCTATTTTACATCCCAACGCTGCTTATTTTGCTTTGGGCATTGGGAGCTCTTTTGTTATCCCTGGGTCTTGACACATTTATTTATCCATACCCTCTTCTTATCCCTCTCCTGTTCCTGGAAAGCCTTTTGATCTTCCTAACTACTAGCTTTCCTTCTACTTTCAAGTCTGCTTTGGTGACTCATGGAGTCTAGCTAAGATGACCACGGGTGACAGCACATTTTTGTGCTCACTTGCATGTGTGTACTTAATGTCTTTCCCCTGGTATAATTGTGTACATATCATATCTTGGACCTCTAGATATTTGGTACTACTTGGGTCCTCCTTCTCCCTAGTGTCACGTGCCAGGACTTCAAGACTTCCTCAAGCCCATCACAGACAGTCAAGTAAAAGAGTGAGATTTGTCAATGAATTCTATGGAAAAGATGGAGAATGTTTTCTTCTTTAATGTAACTTACACTTTAGGGTACATATATATACATACATATACATGAACATGTACATGTATGTATCCTAAAATTGATGAGCCTGGTTGATAATACAGCTCTTAGGTCTACTCCTTATGTGATACTGACATTTCCTGGATTTTAATCTAATGTGCTATTTCCTGTAACAGTAGCTCATCTCAGATACTATATTACTTTTAGTTGAGATAACAATGAGAGAAAGAGACTTTCTTATTCAATCCTATGCAGGAGCTTATCCCTGGAGAAAATAATTCTCCATTTCTTAGTGGTCGTTGCTCACTTGTAGCTCTTCATCTAGGCTGGGACCATGTGGAATTTTCCTGTTCACACTGACATACAAACTGTTTTTCTCACTATTATGGTCTTGTTCAGGCAAAACCATATTGTTCACATTTTGTGAGTGCATTTTTTCTCTGTTGTGCCTAAGAGACATTCTCTAACAGCTGGCATTCTGGGATTCTGTCTCTCACGATCTTTTGACCTCTCCTTCAGTAATTTTCCCTGAGCCTTAGTTGTCAGAATTGTGTTGGAGATATACCAGTTGGAGTTTGGCAGTGCACAGTCCTTATTCTCTGCATTTTGACAAGTTGTGGATCTCCATAATATTTCTCATCAATACAAAAAGAGGCTTCTTTGGAGAAGGGTGAGAGCTACCCATGTCTGTGGATTTGAAAACGTGTAATTAGAATACAGTTACAAATTATACTGGTTTAGGAAAATGGCAGTAGTAGGTTCTCTCAAGTCTATGACATTTCTAGCTATGGATAGTTGGTAGGATTACAGAACTAGACATGAATTCCCTCCTATTGATTACGTCTTATGTCCAATTAGACAGTTACCCACAGGGTAAAAGTGCCACTATTGCCTCATTGAGAATTCTGAGATCAGTGGTTTTTGACAATGCCTAGTGTCACAGAATGGCCATTGCAGTAACATATGGAAGAGTTTCACTGCCCTACAAAGCCGATATTTTACTTCTTTCTCATTCTGTACTTTCAGATTGTTGGAAACCAAGATGGCCTTACTGTATCTATAGTCTTACCTTTTCAAGACTGTCATTAAAGGGAATCTTACATGCTGTTTACTTTTATTTACAATACAAAATCAATTGTATTTCCAATAGAAATTCTATCATTTCTTTGATCATTACATTTTAAACTGAAAACAGATCGAAGGTTTTGATATGGAATTTTGTAAAATATATCTTCATATCCATTTGGTCTTTTCATCTCTCAAATTCTTTTTTTACCCAGAGGATTTTCCACCACTCCATGGGACACTTACTGTCATGTTCTTTCCCCTGGCCTAAATACACGTCCATCAAACTCTACAAGGGGTATTCAACTTTTAGGTCCCAGATCCAAAGCTTTGCAGACTCTACCTTCCAAATACACCGTTAGTTTTTTTTAAATTCTATTTTTTATCTTTTTCAGTCCTAAATCACACTCCTATTTCCTAGCAACTTCATTTCACCTTTCCTTCAATATTTTATTGAATATTGACATTTTCTTTCATGGCTCTTTGGGGAAGGATATTAACCAGAATACAACCATTATCATCATCCATATGGTAAAAGGAGCTATGGCTGATTACATCATTTGCTTCAAAATCCTTAATAAGGACCCTTTAGTGAAATGTTCTTGAGAATCCTCATTTTATATTTTGTAAGTTTGAAAATGAACTTGGACCCATCTGTGGGTTCTCTGTCTAAAACACACTATTTCAGGATAGGATTTGCTACATTCAGATTGGAGATATTTGTCTCTGTGTCCTAGATCATCTCCCCCATGAGTGAATGAACTGCTGCAGTTTAGATGGTGGGAAGAGGGAGCTCTTTTAACTCTCTCCTCCCCTGCTTCTCTCTTTGCCCACCCCACCCCTTCCCTTCCTCTCTTTCTCCTACACCTCTCCTTCCTCCTCACATCTGCCACTGCTCTGGGTTATGAAGAATGCTGTGGATAGAATATGAAATATTCAAAGACATGGATGAATTCTGAATTTATATTGTAAGTAAAAGTAAATAACATGAAAAATTCCCTTTACATGACACCTTTTTTCATTTGCTTAATTTTTTCCAGACAAGGTTTCTCCATGTAGCCTTGGCTGTCCTGGAGTATAGACTAGGCTGGCCTTGAACTCATATCAATCCAGATTCACCTGCCTCTGTTTGCCAAGTGCTGGCCTTAAAAACATGTGTCATCACTGCCTGGCTTTCACAACACACTTGAAAAGGTAAGGCTATAAACACAGTAAGAAAATCGAGGTTTCCAGCAACTTGAAAATAAAGAAAAGGAAAGACAGAAACCAACAAGCTTCCACATGTTTGCAGTCCCTGCTGGAGGCCCAGTGGACTGTGTGAGAAGGGGACCAGTTGGCCTTTCATTCAAGCACTCTCTGTTCCAAGTGTTTGCCCCTTGCTGGCAGGCTCTTTTAAAGGCCCAGATCTGTGGGCATATAGCATATTACAACAGTTGAGGCTCTGGTGTTTTAAAAGATGATAGTCAGGCCCTTGTCTCTGATTTCTGAAGCTTAGAAGATTTCAATATTTGAAACAGAATCTTTTGTTAACCTGGAGTTGTCCTAGAAGCTTTGATTATGGAAATGACAAAGGTGTTAGTGGAAGGTCATGGTGTAGGCAGTTACTGTCAGTCACCACTTCAGATTTCTCAGCACAGCAAGTCATAAACCCATCTGAAGAGATCTTATAATTTAAGAAATGAATCAAAAGTGGTTGAAATGAAGATGGCCCCAAAAAGCCTTTCGAGAGTTTTCCTCTCAAAATAATGATTAGCTCCAAGTCACACAGACAGAAACTTCCCATTCTACCTTCCACACGTGTGTAACATTTCATTTTTGTGAATAGCTTCCAGAGTTTAAAGATGTGAACTACATCTGGGGTTCACTTAGATAAAATGAAGATTCAACTCTACTGTTCTTTGTATTTTCATAATATGCTAATTTCATCTTCATGGCCTTAAAGAGTTAATACCATATAAATGAGAACTCATGATCTCATGATCTTGCTAATAAAGAGATACTTGGGAATTCTTGGTTCAGTGTTTTTCTTGATTGTGTTTTTAGAATAAAACCAACAGACTGTGTCAAGAGAGGTCACAAAGATCACTGTGTTCCTTAGTACCCATGAGCTTGCTTGTGTTGGAGTTTCCAGCAGAGTCTTGTTTCTACTTTCCAAGATAACATAAGGCTTCTGAAACAAATTATATTGCCAGATGCTATAGCCTTCCCTTCCAGTTTTGGCCATGGGAATTTGCCTCATTTCTGTTTTAATGACAATCATTCTCCTCTTATCATATATTGGATAAAAGGTGGTACCTAAGCTGCAGCAACTGAAGTAAAACCCTCTCTGCACTCATGTTCTTTCAAGGATTCCAGAGTGGGAAAATATGCTGGGGCCACGTCTGCCTTTGCAAAATTGATGGCTAGTTTCCTATACCGAGTAGATATATGAAATACCTCGTGGTATCCTTCTGGGTCATCTGTTCTGCATTATTTATAGGTTTACATCATTCTCGTGTATCATTTCAAATGCACCTTACCATCACAACTCTAACAGTTTAACAGGGCAGATATCATTCTAATAATTTATGGATGATGGTTCAGTTCGGAGAATCGCCGTAGGTGTTTTCTACAGACACGTATTTAGGATGCAGGAGAAAACAGGATCATAAAGCTAAGTTCCAGATTTGGCCCAGGAAACTCCATTTTAATATGAGGGCATTATTGCTGGGAGCCAACCATGAATAGTGATGCTATCACAATGTATGTTCTGGTGGTACTAGATAACATTTTGAACTTCTACGTCTCACTGTTAACCTCTTGATTGCAGGAAATCCCATTGCTAGTCTTACTTCTTGTTTCTTCTTAATCTCCTTTTCCAACAGGAATTTTAAGACTTGACCTAGATACTATTATTAAAACATGGCCTCGTTTCTCTTTTCTGGAAGGGATACTCACAAATATAATTTCGTGTTACTTCCAAACTTCGAAGTCCTACTTTTTACTGACCCTGTGACTGAGTTTACATAGTCAAAGATCTTAACGCTACAGAGTTTTAAGAGGAACTGTCCTATTCCTCTAGCAAAAGACATGACTGGAATTGTAAGAGCCCATTTTTGCCTTACCATGAGCTCATTTTGAGATGGAGGGTGATGCTGTCAGTCATTAAGTGTTTAATGTTTCTACAATGATTTCTATAAAGTCCTGCTTCTTAAGGGGCATTCCCATTCCTCATCTCTGCCCATATTTTCTACTCTGCATACAGGTCCTTGTGTCATCACAGTAAATACTAGCCTTTTAGAGAGGCCTCATGGGCATCTTTTGCTCCCACTTTTTAGAAGCTGAGGTAAAAACTCCTTCCTCTCCTCAGTGCTTATGAAGTTATACATTTATTGGGTATCAAGTAGTGAATCATTATATAATTATATACATTGATGCAAATTTGATTTTTCTTCCTCAGAGATCCACATGTTGATTCTTTTCTCTTCTCTTTTTAAAAGAAACGATTCCTAGTTTTGTAGCGCGGTTAAACAACGGAATGATTTTGTTGCATTCTTTCCCTGCTGCGAACTCCAAGAGAATGAACCCAGAAGGCCTGGTCAGTGCTGATGACTGGATGCCCAGTAGCAGAATAAAAAAAAGAAAGGTCAACATTTAGAAAGAAAACCATTGTTTTAATTTTAATGAAATCATGTGTACAGTACTCAATGCAATTTAGAACATCTTAGAATCTTGTAATCTCAAAAGTACAGAAATACTGGATACATAAAACTTAAGAATCCCATTTACTCTAGCTCACTAGGTATCTATAAAAGGTGTCTGATATTCCCTTTTCAGGAACCTTGAGTATGTGACCTGCATGTGATGCCCAATTCTCCTCTGTCATTTCAGCTGGTCATGTTTGTGCTGCAGTTGGGCAGTGCCACATTCCTGCTTACAGAGCCTGTGATCAGCGCCATGACCACGGGGGCCGCCACCCATGTAGTGACATCACAAGTCAAGTATCTCTTGGGAATAAAAATGCCGTATATATCTGGACCACTGGGATTCTTTTATGTGAGTTTTCTACATGTCTCTGTTGTTTATATAATCTGAGCATATGTTTCACAAAATACAATTTTACTTGCTATAGTACGGAGAGTTTTCTGTACCACAGAAAGTTGGGTTTAAATTTTAAAATAATAGGGTGTTTTAAATGTTATTGGGATATGAAGCTAGTTTAATGAGTACAATCTACTGATTTTTGAAATCATTCTTTATAGTGAATAATTGAATATAAGTTGGGTGTTTGGTGAGAAAAAAATAGCTAGATGGTTTTGGGTCAAATCTGTTGCAAAGTTCTCATGAAATCCATCTACCAGGCTTGTGATCTACTCTATCACATTCTTTCAGAACTGGGAACTCCAGTAGGGATCAAAACAGAGGTGTGGTTGGTATTGTTGACTGGAGTCCAGTAGCAGACAATCAGCTACTAAAAGCTGTCTGAATTTGAGAGGAATGACTGACCAGTTTCTGCATATTTCCATAATAACATTCTATCGCTCTTGTTTTCTTTGGAGACTTGACTTAAAATCCATGACTGCTTAGGACTTTGCATTCAGTTGGAACTTTATAACATCTACAGCAAATATTCAAGTAACAGACTTCATGGTCAACAAACTTCGCATGACTTAGGCATATGCATTGCTGTGTTCTCATATGAATGTTTTATAGCAAGTGCTGTGCCACCCTTAATCTTAAAGCTAATTGTCTGACAGATACATGGAAGTACAATAACCTACTGGTCGAATTTCTGTTTTGGAGGTGATTGCTGGTACTTCTCAATTGTCCATGCCCCAGCAGGGATTCGCTTCATTTGCATATCATGATCATTGATTTTTTTTTTCTTTCTCATGTGTATGTGTTTTCTCATATGTGCAGGCATCTAAGTGAGGCATGTGTGTGTGTGTGCAGAGGCTGTGTTTGACTTCAGTCGTTTTCCTCACTTGCTCTCTACCTTATTCACTGGGACAGGGTTTCTTACTGAAACCAGTGTTCATGAGCATGGTTTAATTAGTTATCTAGTTTGCTCTGGAAATCCCTTCTCTGTCTTCTAAAACACTGGAATTACAAGCTGAAGCCCCCCTGCCTACCTGACATTTATGAGATTTAGGGATCTGATCTTCTTGCCTGTATAACAAGCACTTTAACTAGCCAGCCCACGAACCCTACTGGTTATTTAAAGTAGATTTCAAGTTTTAGAATTATTCTTATCAAAATGGTATAATGTCTCCACCAAATTCTATCTAGAACCTTCAACATATTGATATTTCACTCCATCTTTACCATTGCTAAGTCTGGTTGTTATTGTTTTTTGTTTGTTTGTTTTTTAAATAACCAAATATTTGTGCAGTAGGATGTTGAGTCCTTTGGGCATGCCAACCAGTAGTACAGCGGGAACTAGGAGGATAGTAAAAGGAAGAATGTTGCAATTATAGTGTAATCTCAGAAATAAAAGGAAAAGAAGATTCTAAATACCATGCATACACATAGGGAATTCTCAGAGACTTAACAAAATCCCTATTTTTTAAGTGTGAGAATAAGACAGACATGCAGAAATTCTCTTTAAGGGCATTGTATACATGCAGTGTTTGGGACATGTGCCAGCACTAAGGAGAAGAGGGTTTTTGCCCTCCTGAAGCTTGACTTTTAGTATGTAAAAACAGAAATGACCAAATACACACAAATAAACACAAGTTGGAATGAATGTTATGAAATAAAAATAACCAGCTTGGTGTTTGGAAAAACATAGTATCAACTGTATTAAAGACCTTTTCTTGGGCGATAAAATGATAGGAAAGACAGTAACTGGTGGTACAGTGCTGCCCGCCGGGTGTGCAGTTTTGTTGCTTAGGTAATATCTGGCTCAGCGATTCATTCATCGCAAGAAAGCTTAGAATCAAAACAAGAAAACTGGAACTGCGCCTGGAAGCAACCTAATCCCGCGCTCCAACTCAAACCAAAGCAGACCAGAGTAGCTGTAAGCCATTAGATGTCTGGCTAAGAGTTAAGACCTTCGGTGACTCCCAGTCTACAGGACAAAATAAAACTGGAGAAGATTCTGCCTTGACCTGCCTGGAATGGACTGTTAATCCACACATGTGCAGAGTAGAAAACTCCCATGGGTTAGAACTGAGCCCTGCTTGCGCATGTTCACGTATAGAGATGATCAGATCATCTTTGTTTTCAGAAGGGTGATAAAGAAACAGGTCACACTGACCGGGGAATGGCATTGTTCCCGCCACCCCAGCTGTCACTGTGTGGACATGCTCACTGAAGCATTGTGTATGTGACTCCCCTCTCCCATTTTTTTTTTTTTTTTCTTGTGAGGTGAACTGCAGGCTACTTTATCTTACCCAGATCAAACACCGTGGCACCTTTGAAGACCTTTTGTCAGATCTTACACGGGGACTGACTCCCAGCCAGGTGCATGTGTAGATTGCAGATTTCAAATTCACATTATTCAGCTGCTAGGAGATGTGATGGGTTTTTTTTTTTCTGATAGAAAAATTAAAAAATATGTTAACTCCCAATACTCCATGTCAGAGGACCCTGTGCTCTCAGGCTGCTCCGAAGTGAAGGTTCTTTGTTCTCATTTAGTGTGGTAGCACTTCTGTGTCAAAACTTGTAGTGATTCAAGTCAGGAATGACACAAACTAATAATCTGAGCACTTGAGAGACTAAGGAAGGAAAAACTTAACATGAGTCTGAGGCCAGTCTGGAATGTACAGTGAGTTACTGGCTAGTTTGAGCTACATAGTGAATTACCAGGCAATCAACAGTGCGTAGTGTGACTATCTAAAAGAAGAAAATGTGATAGTTGAGTATTAGTTTGAAAATTAATCTGTTCATAATGGATAATTTTACTGGGATAGTTGAAAAAGAGTTTCAGGACAGTTCAGTTGAATCTGGTGGTCAGGATGTCAGTTCAATCTTGCCGCTGATTATTTAAACTGTACCTGAGAGAGGAGGCCTGGGCTTGTCGTTGTAAGGCAAGACAGACGAAAGGCCATACCATCTGATCACAGTACTTAGATGAAAGTCAGTGGGCACCATTGGGGAGGCTTTGCTTTTTGACTACTTCCTTCTGAGTTTCTTATATCCTGCTTAAAGCTAACCAGGTTGTGGGGAGAAAAGGACCACACCTTGTCACATAATTACAGAATATTTTATAAGAATGCATAATGAGCCTGTCACAAATCTTATGGCCTGGGACACTGGGTTTTATTTTTAAAAATCACATTTAGTTTATATAGCCAGCAGTATTCATTTTCATTTCATTTTCATTCCAGCAGTATCGATCTTTGCTGTCAATTTTGAGAGAAAATATTGTCTTCTCCTTTTGTTCTGATCCTTTGCTTGCAGTAGATATATTTGTTTGCAGTGCTATAACAGTGGGTGTCTCTGCCTCTTTCCTCAGGGATGCTGATCTGTGCAATAAAGAAAGGACTATTATCTAAATTGAATTGGTAACACTTCTATTCCAGTGACCTCTCTGGGCTGGAAATTGTACTCACCTCAATGGGACACTTTTAGTAAATGATTTAAGTCAGATCCATGAAGTGCTATAGCATTAGTGTGTGTGTGTGTGTGTGTGTGTGTGTGTGTGTGTGTGTATAATGAATATATCATATATAATGAATATACCATATGTATATACTTACATATATATATATGTGTATACACACACACACACACACACACACACACATGAAGAGAATTTAATATAGTCACTTACAGGTCGCAGTCCAGCCAGTCCAACAACAGAAAGGACAAGCATCTAGTAGTTGTTCAATCCATGAGGTTGATGTCTTAGCTATTCTTTAGTCTACCTTGGACTCCTGAAGAAGTAGGCTCTTCTTATACCAGTGAAGGAATTCCTCAACATCAGGCTAGGTGAACTTGACAGCAAGAGTGAGGGTAAGCAGGGAAATAGCAAAAGTTTCCTTTTTCTATGTCTTTTCTGTAGACTGGCACTGGAAGGTGTGGCTAGACTCTAGCTGCCCATTTTGTTAGCTGATGACAATAATATTATGAAGTGTTATAAAATAGACTGGGACATAGCTGTTCAATAAATACAAGCCATTGCCTTCTTACTAGTAATAAATAGATATAAAAAGCCTAGACTCTTCAAACTCCTGATTAATTAATAAATACAGATACTTTTTCTCTCTAGAGGTTTATTCAGATGCACAAGATGAAGCAACAAAGTCACACGTCTCTTTGCAGTTTAAAATTCACAGTGAACTGAAAATTTATAAACCCTGAAAGTAAATATTTATTTATCTATTTTATTTATTTATAATCCAAATGTTGCCCCCTTCCTGGTCCCCCCTCCCAGAGTTCTTCACCTCATTCTCCTCCACTTCACCTCTGAAAGGGTGAGATCCCCCCTCTCCATAACTCCCCCTTGCCTGGGACATCAAGTCTCTAGAGGATTAGACACGTTCTCTCCCACTGAGGCCACACAAGACAGTCCTCTATTACATCTGTTCTGGGGGTCCTTGGACCAGCCCATGTATGCTATTTGATTGGTGGATTAATCTCTGGGAGCTCCCAGGGCTCTGGGTTAGTTGACACTGTTGGGCTTCCTATGGTGTTGCCAGCCCTTCCCCTAGCTCTTCCATAGGAGTCCCCAACCTCAGTGCAATGGTTCACTGTAAGTATCTGTGTCAACCAGGCTCCTCTCTGTAAGCACAACATTGCATCAGTAATAGTGTCAGGGTCTGGTGCCTGCCCATGGGATGGATCCCAAGTTGGGTAGGTTACTAGTTGACTAGTAGTCAACCTTTAATCTTTGCTTCATTTTTGTCCCTGCATTTCTTTCAGACAAGAACAATTCTGGGCCCAAACATTTGAAGGTGGGTTGGTGTCCCCATCCCTCCACTGGGGGCCTTGTCTAACTGCTGGAGGTGGTTTCTTTAGGTTCCATCTCCCCACTGTTGGGCATTTCAACTAAGGTACCTGAAGATCCAGCTATACTGCTCTTGGGCATATACTCAAAAGTTGCTCCATCATTCCACAAGGACACATGCGCCACTATTTTCATAGCAGCCTTATTTGTAATAGCCAGAAACTGGAAGCAACCCCGATGTTCCTCAACCAAAGAATCAATACAGAAAATGTGGTTCATTTACACATGAAATACTATTCAGCTATTAAAAAAATGAGGACATCATGAATTTTGCAGGCAAATGGATGGAACTAGAAATTATCATCCTGAGTGAGGTAACCCTGATCAAAAAGGATATATACATGCATGGTATGTACTCACTGTTAAGTGGACATTAGCAAAAAGTATAGAGTACCCATGATGCACCCCACAGACCACAAGAAGTTAAACAAGAAGAAAGGCCCAAGTAAGAATGCTTCAGTCTCGCTTAGAAGGGGGAACAAAGGCAGAGGGAGAGAGAGAGACCTGGGTGGGAGAGGAGAGGATTAGGAGAAAGGGGGGGGGGCAGGATCAGGTATGGGGGAGAAGGCCAGAGGGCCAGGTGAATGAATGAAAATATTCAACTGCCAGGGGTTGGGGACGAGGGTGGGGGGGATCCCCTAGAAAGTCCCAGAGACCTGGAATGTGATAGGCTCCCAGGACTCAATGTAGGTAAAAGTAAATATTTTTGCTGTTAGTGCGAACTCATCCTGAGACTTGAAGACATACTATATTTTAAAATTTATTTACAGTTTTCCATTGATTCAGCCCTCAATCTCTTCTGCGATTATACTCTCACTTCATAAATTATGTGCTATACTTTAATATATTTAAGAGAAACAGAAATAGTCATGTTAGAAGGGTCGCTCTGTCTTGGAGTCCCAGTTCAGCAGTTAAAGTGTCTTGTTCTGTTCTTTCTGTAGAGTCAGGTATTTGACTCATACGTGAGTTGGCTCCCCAAACACGTAACAGAGAAAACCTTAATTCTTTAGAATGAAAAATGCTTTTATAAAAACTGAAAGATGATGAAGTATGTCTTTAGTAGAAAGTGTGTTTACCCAAAGGGCATAATAAAAATGACAAAAAAATCTTCATTCATATTTGCACATGTGGATTTCCTTGAGAAGGCGCCAATGTTGAGCTTGCACCAGCCTATGGGAAGTGTGGCAAAGCTCACTTCACCAGCCTGGCTCTATGTTTCTTCTAAACACGAATGGACAGTTCTATGCATTAAACTCAAGAGAGAAGGCAAACTTGGCAATCTTTCCAAAGAACCTTCTTGGGAAGTTTTTACTTTCAGCCTTAGAAATGCAGACTTTCTGAAATGGAAAACAGCTTCATGTGGGTCTATACCCCAAAGTACGAATAGAGCACTGCTCTGCTTTGCTTTGCTGTGCAAACTGCAAAAGCAAAACCCAAGAATGTTAATAAAGTGGAATTGAAACGTCAGAAGGGAATCAGAGCCAACGAAACATTTTCTTTTATAGAGAATGAGATCACAGCTAAGTGTGTACAAAAGAAGTTTATATTTGGAGAACAAATCTACTTTGAAGATACAGGCCCTCTGGGACTCCAAATCAAGAATACACTTTGGTGGCTTATGAATGGCCCCACCTTCTCTGCAGATATTGTGGTGTTTCTGTTGTGAGTTGCACGAATGCCAATATACCGTAAAGAGAACAGGAAAAGTTGAAAGGGAGAGAAGCAGAGTGCTTATCTGCAGCATGATTTAATCAGTGGTGTATGGAAAATGTGACTATGAAGTCATGGCATGGACATTTACAATAAAGGTTACTTTCAAATTTTAAATCAGACAGCAAATATTTTTGCAACTCAACCATCTTGGGCTAAGTGCCTTCCATCCCCCAGAGTTCACTGAAAAAATGCACCACCACAAAACCCAGTGCTCAAGTAATTCAAATTAAGCTTATTTTTCTAAACAAGGGATGGCTGAGTGCCAGGTGGGCCTTGGTATGCTTGGCTGCATGTTTGGTCCAAGAGAATTTTGTGTGCCCATGTTGTCTCTAGCTGCCAGACATACCATGTTTCCCATTCTGGTCGGAGACTTCATTTATCCCTTGAAGCAGAGCATATGGACCTAATCCTAGTATGAGATACAGTTGTTGATCAGAAATTTAAATACATTCATGTAAAAATGTATAGAATGTTGTTTTTCTCTCCTTCTTTCTGGTGCTTTGTTTGTATTAATGAAAATGTAACCTGAGACTGATATTCAATATTTTTCTCTTTTCTTTTGGTATTTGTGTTCACTACTTTGGAGCATGGAATTATAAGAAGCTTATCAGCACTGATTTTAAAGGATTTAATAATGCAGTGGTATGTAGGCAAAGTTGATAGAGGACATCCAAATCCGAGAAGCAGGAAAACTTGTTTAAACATTAGTTTGCAAATGATGAAAGATGGATTTAGAGAGCTGTGAGTTTATCAGGAGTTTAGATTCAAATATCATCTGATGGAAAGAAACTCCGTAGGGAGGACCATGGTGAGGTCACCGAGAGGCACGTGGGTAAATGCACCAATGCTATGATTGTTTTCTTAAGAACCTAACAATCTAGAAATGTTTTTGCGACCTCCGTACAGTAATAAAGAAAGTAGCACCCATCCTTGATTAAAGATCTACTAGAGTAGGTTTAGTCAACAATCTTTGTTGACCGATTCATAAGCATTGAGGCCACAGTGGATAAATACTATCCATGTTGTCCATGAGGAAAGAAATGAAGTCAGGCAGGTAGATTCACATGCAAAGTGACAAGCAAGAATCCCATGTAGTTTATTAATAAAACAATGGCGCATTGCTTGACAGAAGTCATGTGATAGAGTGGATAGAGGAACTTGTACTTAAGGTAGTCATCAGCTCTGTCCTGATAACATGACTTTCATGGGAAACATGGAGAGCCGAGAGATGGCTCCGTGGACACATGGAGGGGCAGACAAACTAGCTCTTTTCTTAAACTCCTTTTTAGTGGAAGTCAGAAATTTTGTCATTCTTTTCTTCAACTCTTGAGTTTTGTTTACAAGACGTATCCCAAAGCTGTGCAGGCTTTTGCCAGCTATAGCAGGATTCAACTAGATGGACTCTTCAATAAACTCTATTCATTGTGAGGCTTTATAGCAATAATGAGATCAAAATGCTTTGAGGAGTCATACGTACTTCAATAGACATTCTCCCAAAAATGTAGGGAAACTCGCTATTTTCAGACATATATTTTTGTACAGAGATCATGCCAAATGCATTTTCTGTTACAAAGCGAGCACATGTAATAAGCATGTGTGAATGTTAGCATTTTTGCCCTCTGGAAACAGTCCTGGCCTTGTGGTTGGTGACTAACTCAAAATCATATATTTAAAATTAAGACCCATAGATTGACAGTTATTAGTTTGTACCTACTATTCAAATAGAGTGCTGACATGTAGCAAAATGTTCTGGGTTTAGTGCCACTTAGCTGTTTCCCTAATGAAATGCAACCTTCTTCATGAAAGATCCTTAGAACAGAGATGGCACAGGCATAGTCAATGTATGAAAGGGTTTATGTGTTTCATTTTGCATGGGAGGATTTATTCAGGTGTTCTTTGTGGTCCCTCTGTAGTTAGTCCAGAATTACTAGGAAAAGTGATTATTAATGTTTTCATACTTTAAAATATTTTAATTAACTTTTTCTCTTATATATTTTGTAGTAACCAGGATGCTAGGAAAGGAGATATTTTTGGGTAATGGGTAGATCCAGTTGACTGAGTATTAAAAAAAAACCAGTCCATTATAATTTTACCACCTGCTGATATTTTCCAAGAATGAGATTGTTGTCTTGTGTCATGAAGCTTTATGTGGATGCTCCGGCATTTTCTTCTGCACGTGTGTGTCCCTATACAGGGTCTTCGAGTCCGAGTGTTATTGTGCAATGGAACCGACTGAGTGGGTTTGGCTCCAGGGAAGCCTTTTCCTTTTTAGGTAACTGATGCTGTGAGGTTTTTCTGCCTTCAGTTTTCTTTGTTATATAATTTTAGTTGCTAAACATCTGATTTTTTAGTATCAGGTTGATCACATCAAAGATAGATTACTTGGAATTTACTGTGGTGTTAATTTCAATGTTTATCTTATTGCTTCCCACTAAATAGAGCCTCAGGAAGCAGCAGTGAATGCAAACATAACTACAAACCCATCCCAGTCTGAGCCCAAGTTTTCACCATATAAAGAAAGCATCTATATATGACTCAACCTTTCCTGGTTCAGATTCCTACTCATGTTCCACTGTATCCCATTCAGAGGTTTATTGTTACCTTTGCCATGTTAGAATGGAATATTAATTCACTCAACGATGTTACTTGAATATCTGATTTCAGATATTATTCAAGGAGCTGAGAATCCATCATTGAAAAAATAGGCAAAATTCTAAAAAAAAAAAAAAAAAAAAAAAAGGCCATCTCAGCTAAAAAAAAAAAAGTGCGTGTGTGCGTGTATGTGTCTGTGAGTGTCTGTGTATGTGTGATTGTATGTGTAAAAGTATCTCTGCAGTGTTTCAGAAAAAATATCACATCTAAATAAATTAAATTTAGCAATGTATATGCAAATGAATAAGTCATTTTCATCCTCTGAATTGTCTCAAAATGGATTTGTTTATATATATAAGTATTTCCATTTATGTCAAAGACTAGTATTATAATCTCAGAAGGGTTGAACTAATTTATTAAGTGGATCAGTCAGTTCTATTGAACTTGGTTATTCATTCTGCACAGAATTGCTATTGCTTCTCTCTGAACTCTGAGAAGCCATTGACCAGTCCCTTTAGGAATTGTTTGTTTGTTTGTTTTATTTGAGAAAGGATTTTTCTGTATGGCCCTGGCTGTCCTGTAACTCATTCTGTAGACTGGACTGGCCTTGGACTCAGAGATCAGCCTGCCTTTGCCTATTGAGTGCTGGACTTAAAGGCATGTGCCACCACTGCCCAGCTCTAGGAATTTTTATTGACTGATAGAGAGAGTGTGTACCAGGATATCAGGACAACTGGACTTACAGTAGAGAAAAGGTAATGTGTATTTAGGATGCCCAGAGCTCTGCTGAGTGATCATATAGAAATGCTCGCATCTATCCTTACCTCCTGCTCGGCAGCATCTGCAGCTACCACTCACATCCCATAAGCTGATTTAGCTTGTGAGTTCTCGAAGTGGGTCCACATGACAGTCATTAGGACTCCTCCCAGCCTGCTCCTCTATTGTGTTCTTCATGCTCTGAGTTCTTGTTTTAATGAGTCTTTGCCCACTCACCCCCCCATGCTCTTCTGGAGCATCTTGTAAGACATGCTTTGTTTGACGAGCTCTCATTTAATCCAGACAGACAATAAAACCCCTGAGGGGGGTCTCATTCCTTTCATTCTGGGGTGGTCATTTGTATCACTGCAAACACATGTTCTCAAAATGCACATTACATAAAAATCTGGTATGGATTGGGAGCTTCATTGTCATGGCATACTTTGAATCTCCTGGGGAAAGGCGTAAAGAATAATATAAGTGCTTTAAGACTTTTGGATGATTGGCTCTTTGGGAAGATGTCTCAATAATATTCTCAATTATCCTCAAACCACTAGGCAGAGACATGTATTTTGAAAAAAAATTCTTGACACTCTGCTTATACCCATCCTTATTGGAATATACCACACGAGGAAAACTATACTGATAAAATTTTTAAAAAGTAATTAAATTCAAATTTTATTTTATATGCAAGGGTTTTTCCTGCATGTATATCTGTGCACCATGCACCTGCAGTGACCTGAAAAGGTCATGGTATCCCTATGAAATTGGAGTTACAGACAGTTTTAAGCTGCCATGTGGCTGCTTCGAATCAAACTTGAGTCTTCTGGAACACACACACACACACACACACACACACACACACACACAAAATTTGTTGGTAACTATGAGCAATGAATTTATATGAATTTATATTATTAAGCAAAATGTTTCTGGCACTTAGTTGAATGAATAAAAGATCTCCACTTTATGCAGGGTTTTAATTTTATTCTTTTTCTTCACTTTACCCTTGAAATTGATGTGTTTGCCAACTGGAGTAACAACATTGAGTATCTAATATTAATGTGCTATTAGCATACCTTCTTCATAGTTACCAACAAATTGTTTGATGTTAGCATATTTCCATGTGTGTGTGTGTGTGTGTGTGTGTGTGTGTGTGTGTGTGTGTGTGTGTGTGTGTTTGGTCCTATTAAATTTAAAAACGGTGGTGAACATCAAACGGTGGGGGCCCCCTTGCCTTTTTCCATGTCAAGGAAGGATCCAGGAAAGTCATTCTCTTTACTAGTGTCTTGTGTAAGAAGAGACAGACCCCGAGTTTGGTGGAAGAATCAAGGACATAGAAACTTTATACATGAAAATACAGAGTTTCCCTTCCTATATTTATTCCTCTCCCCGTCTTTGTATCATCCAGTCCCTAGGAATCGTTTGTTTGTTTCTTTCTTTCTTTTTAATACAGCATCAGCGAGTTCACTTAGGGTCAGATTTACATGCTGGTGTTCTCTGGGCCACCCTGATGTTGCTCCTCTCTCCTTCCTGCAGATTTATGCGTATGTTTTCGAGAACATCAAGTCTGTCCAGCTGGAAGCACTGCTCCTCTCCTTGCTGAGCATAATTGTCCTTGTTCTCGTTAAGGAGCTGAATGAACAGTTTAAAAGAAAAATTAAAGTTGTCCTTCCTGTCGACTTAGTTTTGGTAAGTATGCAATCAACAAAGCTTCGTTGCTTTCAGGGAAGGGGTATAATCTGCAGAGCCTTACTCTGTTTTCTACAGTAACCCACAGCCATTCCTGGGTCTCATTAATGAAAGACTAATTTGCGTGGATATATATTAATCTAAGAACAGGAAATATTTTGAGTCAACATTTTTAAAAAGGAAGGGCATGTGTTTTCAATTTATATAACATTTCTCATATGCTTTTGATTTTTCATAAAAACAAGAGAACATATCGCCTGAGATCTTATCAGAGACATGTCTAAGAGTGAGTCCTAAATAATACTGGGTGTGATCTGATGCAATGAAATCAAATATGACAACCTGTGTTATTGCCATGACACCCCGCGACACATGTAGAACTCTTATCTGACAAATAGTCATTAGTGATTGGAAGTTTTGTTGATCTTTCTGTTCCTCAACTAGTTTTACCTCTCTGAAAAGACGCTCAGGATTTTCATTGGCCAGAGCTGGTTTTTTGAAATATGCTTGTGACTGGAAAATTACATCATATCTTCCTTATAACAACTGAAGTTTTAAGAGCCTTTCCCAGGAGCATTTGATAAAGGATCACACTGACAGAACCACAGCCCACCAACTTACATGTCCTTAATGAGCTTAACTTTTTAAATGGTCCTTCCCTGAATTATTCATGGATAATAGAAATACATGGTCTTTAAGTAGCTTCATCAACTGAATTTTTATGGCAAGATGCAAAATGTGCCATCTTACCTCAAAGTTCTAAAGGAATTAAGAAATGCTGGTTGCATCTTGGAAAATTATATGAAAAATTTTTATGAAACCAACCTTTGAAAACAGTCTTTGGGAGACAGGACCCTAATCTAGTTATAAAGCAACTGATGTTTGCTGAAAAATTGGTAAGGATTGTTCCAAAAGTGGCAGATATTCTTGATATGGCATGCATTTTCAAGACCCTGGGCAAAAGCACCAATGTAAGCCAAAATACTTGAAAACTACAGGACCAAAAAAAAAAAAAAAGTGAGTTCCAGTTTTTGTTTTGTTTTGTTCATTTATTTTTCACCTTGACTTTACTTGGGTGATGACCTTGGAAACCAGATTAAGATAGAGAATTCTACTCCTATGAGTCTGAGAGAATTTGGTAGCATGAGGAGATCCATTCTAGGCTGTTCTTTTTCCACTCACTTCAGCTTCGTCCTACTCATGACACTGGTTCAGTGTCAACATTGACCATGTCCACTGTACCATCACAACTGCCCCTGGTCTCCCATGGGCCACTCTGGTATGGAAGATCCCCTGTAACCAGGCGAGGGCTCTATAAGCAGTGAATGGTAGATACATGAGTATCTGTAGCATGGATAGAGGAGAAACAAGGGTAGACTTGAGTTGGGCACCTATTCTTTATCCTCTGAAGCTTTCACTTATGGGGAAGGAGACAGCTAGAGGAGGGCCAGTTAGAACTATCTTTAGCATTCTGGGCAGAATCCATTCTTGTCCATGTCTAAGAGCAACACTGGTATTACAGGTATGAGATACCTGTAATAGAAACAAAATACTACAGAGGAACTGGTAAACTTAACAGATAAAGAAACCATGCTAAAAAAAATACAGCAAGAAATCAGTCTCACTGACTGCTTCAGCAACTCAGAGACTACTATTATACCACACTAATATTTATATAGTTTACTTTTGCACTTTCTTTTGCTAAACCTAAAATAATATTTTGCTTTTAAAGCCCATTTGGTGTTTTAGAAGCTTTCCCCCCTAAAGTTCAGTTTAGTTAAACAGAAGGCATAGTTAGGAATATAAGGACAAAATCTGCCCTTTCTTATTAAGCATGAACTGTTAGATGCTCTTTATTTGATAGTGTAACTTTGTTATGCTGTTACTCCAATCATGTGCATGGGCAATTTGTACTTTATGTATACAATTGATGTATCTCTTTGAAGAAGATAAGTCACTTAAAATTGCTGCTCTTATTTCTATTTGTCCACAGAAGACTTCTCAAGTCTCATTTTAGGTGATAAAGTTAGTTTCTACTTTACTCCGCAGGTTGTCATTATATCGTAGCCCAATTTGGTAGTGTTCTTCAACATTTGTATTTAAGATCTCAAATATAATTTAACCACATAGCCCAACACAGTGGGTCATGAAATTATATAATAGACTAGAAGAACTGACATAAACTATGTTAATCAGCATCTCTTCAAAGCAACCTAAAATCTCTAAAAGGTTCAACCTATGTTCACAGGGAGCAGACAGACAACCTGGAAATCCCATCACTAGTAAAGACATTAGTACATGAAAGAATGTGACCATGGGTGAGAAACACTCAGACGGCCTGGCCAATGCTGGATGCAGCACAGGCTGACCTGGCTTTGATGTGTGCTGAATGACGATTGTGGGGCTGAGGAGAGAACTCACTGGTTAACTGCTTAAAAGTGAGGACTAGAGTTCCAATACCCAGAACCCTCATAAATGGTACCTGTCATTCCAGCCCTGGAAAATGGTAATAGGGGATTCCCAGAGCAGACTGGCTATCGAGACTAGCCTTATAGAGGAGCTCTAGGTTTGATTGAGAGACCCTGTCTCATTGAATAAGAAGGAAGGAATAGCAATCATGAGTGAGTTGAGATATCAGTTTTGATCTTCTACATGAACGTGAACCCATGTGCATTTGCACACATGCAAACCTACGGCCATTATATATACATAGATGTAATATGTACATACACACACACACACACACACACACACAGAGAGAGAGAGAGAGAGAGAGAGAGAGAGAGAGAGAGAGAGAGAGAGACTGTGATTGTAGACAGAGCAAGTGACCTTGCTTGAATATCTCAATAACATCAAAGCAGGATATCTGAACCTCCTTGAGGGCTACCTGAAAGTCATTTGTCCCATCAGGTTGGGAGCTGGCATGGTTTACTTTATTAAAGAGATAAGGCCCCGAGTTAAAAACAAATCAAGGAAGCTGTAAATCAGCTTTTACTATTAGCAGAGTAAGAATATTGTACAGTACTTAATCCTCCTGAAAGGTGTGGAAAGAAAAATGTGTTCTTGCAAAAGACCCCTTCATTTCATGAGAGAAAATGTAAGCTGAGTTGCAGTGCTTATGTACACACACACACACACACACACACACACACACACACACACACACACACACCACTACATTTGGTGTCTTTTGTGCCTTCCAAACTAGACACAATTGGGTGAGTACAAAGCAAAACGTTAGAAACCCCATGCACTGTAAGTACTGTGCTTTGACAGCTCAGGGATGTGCTGAGCTTTAGAAGTGTGATTTAGAATTGTGCTTGACATGTGGTTGGTGATTGTACATGCTGTAGACCTGTACACGCCTACAGAGCTCGGTGTGGCATTGTAACACCGTGTTTAAGGTTTATTTATCCGATCAAAATCAGTGACATGTCCATTGTCTTGGTCACTTTGCATTCTTTTGTGTTGGAACACCCCAAATTCTCTTCCTAGGGATTTAAAAATACATGGTTATTTTAATCATGTTTAACATCATTTAATCGTTTAAAAGCATGGCTGATTTATATTATCACCAATGCTATATATTTATTGAACTATGCTACAGGATACCAGATGTTCCTAGCCAAGTTCACCCATGCCTGTTAACCATCTTCTTTTTACCCCCCCCCCCATTTTGTTTGATGCTGGAACTCACTGTACATCTCAGGTTGTTCTCAAATTCGAGATCTTTCTGTCTTGACATCCCGAGTGCTAGAATTATAGACATGGAATATTCTCTCCTGGCTTAACTTTTAGTATTTCATTAGTAAATGGTAATCCTGGGACACATAATATGTATTTTTAAGTAGCCTTATGCATTTGAAAGCTAACTAGTAATGTGTGTGTGTGTATATATATATTTCTTTCTTTTTCTAATGCAACCATTCAGATCATTGGTGCCTCGTTTGCTTGCTACTGTACCAACATGGAAAACACCTACGGATTAGAAGTAGTTGGGCACATTCCAAAAGGGTAATGTAGTCTTTCTTTTAATATGTGTTTATTTGAGTGTTTGTTTTTTGATGTTCAAAGAGCCCAGGTCTGGTGGAAGTGGATTTAATTTATTTTTGTGGCTGTATGAAGCAAAATTCTAATTAATTTTTATTATGAATGACAAAACCAACATGTAGAAAACACCAGTAATTTTCTAGGTTATAATCTAACCTGTTAGTAAATATGCATGTAATTTGTTTTATGCAGCATTGATTCAAGTAAAAGATTCCAAAAGTATTTACAAAGATATGGCTTGAAAAATAATGGAGGTTGATAAATTTGCCAAGGCCTGGATTTGCCCACCTTAATTTCTGAGCCACACATGTTCTTGTGGCCATTTTTATCACTTAAGTTATGATAAGTATAAACAAACATCCCTCGGAATTGGAAGTCCGCAGGCCTGTGATGAGCGGTGTAGAGATGGGTAGAGATGGCCTGGCTCCCCACCTCTCTCCAGTCTCCCTCCAGACTTCAGGAGAATATGTCCCATGTTCCACACTGTGAAAGAACAAAGGTCCTTCCAAAACCAGGCTGACAAGTCATGATAGAGAACAATGAATACCTTGTGAGTTCATAACTTTCTTATAGGCTGAATAAAATTGACAGAGACAAAGTCTAATTTTGAGACAAAGTTAGAATTTTTGAGTCCTCCGTAGTTTATTTTTCATCCCCTTAATGTAAAGAAATAGTAGAAAAATTGTCAGATGCAAAACAGAACAACAACAACAACAAAACGTTTTAAAAAATCCTCTGTGTTGACTGGCCTGTGTAGACGCAGGCAAAGGAGGGTTCCCCAAATCAACTCTTAGTTTCCGAAGGGTCCCTCTGCTTTTTCTTGGAAAGCCAGTTGTTTTTTCTTCAATCCAGGTGTTGTTATTAATTAATCGCATTTAGTTTTAATGAACTAGAGGTTTAATTTCTTCATTTCAAGTTTTGTATAATATGCATTATCTTAGCATGTATTCTCGCTGCGCTTGGGGAACAAGGCGTACATAGCTCGCAGAGACAGCACGAATGGCTCTCCTCTCTCTACTCCTGGTCACCTTATTTGAGTTCTTGTCTCAGAAATCCCCTTAAGGAACTTCAGGAAGGCATGGTTTAGAAAGGTTGTCCTCATAACCTTCTTCCAAACATTTTCTCATCCCTACTGTGGTTGAGGTATACTTGATTTGGGGTTGCTGAGAAAATTAAATGAAACCGTTAATGAGAAAGAGTCCATGTCCCACTCACTCACTAGATTATAAGACACTAACCAGTATGAAATAACTCCTCCCTTTCCTTTCCTTTTACCACAGGAATTCTTTTGGGGGTGGGGGTAAGTCTCCCAGCACGACAAGGAATACGTAAATGGTCATTTGGCTTTCATGCTTTTCAAGGGACAATAAGACATAATGGCTGGGTATTATCTGAGAAATGCCTTAAAGACATCTTTGAAATGAAGCTAAGTGTGGTTTATTTTGCAACAGAGAGGAGATGAGATCTTCCTGCATGTTTTCTTTAGCGTATGGAAGGCATGATTAACTGTCTCATGAAAAGATTGAGTTAAAAATGTAATTACCATAATGAAGTCAATGGCATATCTGGAGATTAGTTGACAGTTAGCTAGTTTTTTTTGTTTTTTTGCCTGAAACTCTGCAGCATTCAAGGGAGGAAACATGGCTCCAGTGCCGGTCAAATAAATATTTGGAAAGGTTCAAATGAAAGAAGGCCCAGATATGCTTTTGTTTCCTACAAGAAACTTTTGTCAAGTCAGAATTTCTGTGGTATGACCTGAATTCCCTGGGTGTGAGTGTCAGTTAGATGCATGGGACTCTCCTTGTGGTTGTTTCTTACAATTTTGTTTTTCTGCTAAATAATATTGAAGATACAGGGCTTCTCAGGGCAAGACTGCTTAGTTTTCTCTTAGAGGTTTCACTTAACTCTTTGTAAACTTCAGAAACAGTGGATTGCAGTGGATTTCATGGCAAGTTCCTATAGACACAACCGGAAGATTAATAACTTCAATACGGTCTTTCTCTCCGTAGTATTCCTCTGCCCCGTGCTCCCCCAGTGAACATCCTCTCTGCAGTGCTCACCGAAGCGTTTGGAGTTGCACTTGTAGGCTACGTGGCCTCGCTGGCTCTCGCACAAGGATCTGCCAAGAAGTTCAAATATTCAGTTGATGACAACCAGGTGGAGTGCGCCCCCAGCCCCTCTCTAGCCAGGGGGTTTCACCGTTCTGTGGACTCTCAGTTACTGACAATGTCAAATGTTTGAAAACACAACTTTTCTAAATGTGTAGCGACCATGGGCAGAACAGAACGGGAAAGTCACAGGAAGCTTTCACAGCTTATAGTATATTAATTTCTTCATTCTGTCTGTTTATCTGTATCTGTGTCAGAGGACAGCCTTTGCTCTTTGCTTCCACTGAGTGGGTCCTGGGATTGAACTCACATCAGCAGGTTTGGTAGCAAGTGCCTTAACCCGCTGAGTCATCTCATTGACCCTTTTAATACATTTTTAAAGAAACATACACAGCTTTATGCTCTTTTATTTGGTTTTAGGAGAAATTCAAGCATATTTATCATTTCATGATAGATAACTTTGAAAGCTTAGGGATTTCAAAGTGGAAATCTAATAATGACTCTTATTAAGACACTGCAGGGTGTGAAGTTTTGTTCCTACATACGTAAGAGTGCATACACCATCTGTTACTGAATTTAGGTCTCTAGTGTCTTTTTCATGCCCCAAAGCCCTGTAGAGCCCCCAGGGCCTGAGCAGAAACTGCAGTAGACTGCTGACCAGTACAAAGATACCTGCACATAGAATTCACACTGAGGTTTTGGGACCTCAGTTCTCTCTGTATATGTGTCTATTAAGCCCCACTATAGGTGCCAGGGATAAAATAGTAAACAACACAGATGAATGTTTTCTTCTACTCAGAGACTCCCAGGCTCTCCCTTCTTCGATGCTCAAATTATAGACCTCGTTATGGCTTTCGAGGCTATGTCTGCAGGATTCCATTTCTTATCTAGTTTCGTAAGAGACATCCTAACCACACTCTCCATCTCTCCTTTAAACTCACCAGTCAAGATTCTGGCTGGGAAATCTGTACTCACAGCTCTATTTCCTGGGAATTCTGTCCCCTCACATTTCTGGATAACCGCCGTATTCAGATACTCACTTCATAGGAAGACGTCCATTGACCAAACTCCTCAAACTCAGCTCTCTCCACACCTTCCCCCTCTGCTTTCTGGTTTTGTCTGCTTGCTAGCTACATTTTTTTGCCAGAACCACAGCTCTCTGAGACTGGAGATGTCATTTATAGTAACTAATACCAATAGGGGCAGGCAAGGTATTTGGAGGATTTTTTTAATTGATCCAGAAAAATCCATGACTGCTGGTCCAGGTCCTGCTGAGGAAGGACACACGTGGATGGACACTGGACTGTGTGTACATGGAAAGAGCCCGGGATAACTGTACAGCTTGGGGCCTACACTTGAAATGATGTGATTAGGACGGTAGAAACCTATGGAGTAGTGTCTTAGTCGGGGTTTCTATTCCTGCTCAAACATCATGACCAAGATGCAAGTTGGGGAGGAAAGGGTTTATTGAGCTTACACTTCCATGCTGCTGTTCATCATGAAAGGAAGTCAGGACTGGGACTCAAGCAGGTCAGGAAGCAGGAACTGATGCAGAGGCCATGGAGGGATGTTACTTACTGGTTTTCTTCCCCTGGCTTGCTTAGCTTGCTTTCTTATAGAACCGAGGACTACCAGGCCAGGGATGGTACCACCCACAAGGGGCCCTCCCACCCTTGCTCACTAATTGAGAAAATGCCTTACAACTGGATCTCATGGAGGCATTTCCTCAAGGGAGGCTCCTTTCTCTGTGATAACTCCAGCTTTTGTGTGTAACGTTGACACACAAAACCAGCCAGTACAAGTAGTTACTGATTTCCCATTAGCCATCAAATGTTGATGGCAAATAGGTTGGATGTAGCAATCGAGAGTTAAGAGTAGCCTAGGCTGAAGGTGTTGGAAGTTGCCAGGGTGTGTTTGAACAGTTATTGTGTAGATGGACAATAGAAAGCATCCTACAGTTGCAATTGATTAGATACCAAAATAAACTGAGAAGTGACAGCTGGAGAGTTAGAGGCAAGCTTGGAAAGTGAGGGGTCCAAGAAACCACCCGAAGGGAACTTTTAAGAAGGGTAGAATGGGCCGCTGTGTCAGATGCTTCTTTATACCAAGTAAGCAAGCAGTAGCCATTGGAGTTGGTGAGGCAGAGGTCATTGAGGAAAGGGTGGGAATAAAAACTCAACTAGGAATACTTAGACAATAGAAACGGGCAATGGGACCATGGAAACCACGAATAAATAGAATTTCCTCACCAGTTCATTGTCAGAGTTGAGTGATGTGCTTAGAATAGCCTTGGAGAATTGCAAGCAGTCTATGAATGTTAGCTATTTTTATTATAAACTATTACATCTCAACTGGTGAGGAGAATAGGAGTTGAGCATAAACAAGCTTCATTTTTCGACAAATTGTACCTGGGACCAGAGAAGGGGATTGTGATAAAGAAATGTTCCATTCTCCCATAACTAATCTCGCAGGAATTTTTGGCCCATGGCCTCAGCAACGTGATCCCTTCATTTCTCTTCTGCATCCCAAGCGCTGCCGCCATGGGAAGGACAGCTGGTCTGTACAGCACGGGTGCAAAGACACAGGTAACAACTCTTCTGCAGGGAAAGGAGGGTGGTGGGACCGTCACCTCCTTCTCAGAGTGGGAAGGCGCTCTATTGAGCCTTGAAAACGTTGCTGATTCACATTTTCTAAACAGCTGTTAGAAGTCCTTCCTCCTTCACTCTCCTCTCTGCATCCTGTTCTGACTCCACTCTTTTTCGTATTTTTCCCATTAATGATGACTTTTCCACAGGTTCAATGATTCAAGGAGCAAACTGCTGCATTCTGTACGGAGCTTTATTAGCAATCTTGAAGCAAGAGCTCCCTCTACTGGTCTCTTAGTTAATCTAAACAGTCTGTGTGACTTCCTTCTTCTTTGTTTCTTTCTTTGTTTCTTTCTTTGTTTCTTTCTTTCTTCCTTCCTTCTATTTTCTTTCTCTTTTCTTCTTTCTTTCTTTCCTCCTCCTCCTCCTCCTCCTCCTCCTCCTCCTCCTCCTCCTCCTCCTCCTCCTCCTCCTCCTCCTCCTCCTCCTCCTCCTCCTCCTCTTCTTTTCCACTTCCTTGTCATAATATAAAACCAAGTCTAGGCAGAATATATATTGATAAGAACATTTCTATGTATTCTGTGTATAGCAGTGAGCAAATGTGCCAAAGTACCATTTATATATGTGAATATTTGGGGTTAAAGGAACAATTGCTTTATATGTATTTTAGAAACTCAAATGAATTCGTATTTTCTGCAAGCCTGATATATACTGAGTATTATGCTAGGTAAGGGTAGGATGAGAGTGAGAATGGTATGGATAGAGGTAGAAGTAATATCGAGTTGCATGTCAAGCACAGTGTGTCTTCTTATATAAATGGACTCAATCTCTTAGGCAACTCATTGAAAGATGTAAAATTGTGGCTCTCAGTTTCTGTGTGACAAAGTTGAGGGAAAGATGGCTGAAGTAATTGGCCCAGGTGTTGTGTTATGCAATTTTTCCTGGGGAGCCCCAAAACACATATCTTCTCAGCCAAGATAGGGATCCCACAACAGATTTTATGTATGTATAATACAGATGCTACCAAAGCCCAACTTAGGGAACCAGTGAGTTTTATGGAGGTTGCTTACAGTAATATGGGTGAAGGATTTGCTAGCAGGAGCAGAAAGATGCATCATTAAAGCCCAACCCAGGATGGGTGATGGTTCACAAAATCTGGGAATCTGGAGCCTACTGTACAGCCTTCCGACAGGCCAACAGGTTGGAGAGTATCCTTTCCAGGTGCCTCAGTTGGTCTAAGCCTCTTCAGGTAGCCAACTGGGTTTTTCCAGGCAGCTGGTCTGGCTTGAGGGTACTTTTTGCCGCTTGGCTTATCTGTACTAATTCTGTAGTCTTTATTGTTTACTCTTGGGAGGGAGGGACCTAGTGAGTCTGGTCAGATTAAGGAGTTCCTGAAGCTACGTTGAGTTGTTCATTTTCTGACATGAGGAGCTTATTCATTTCCATGTTTAGGCTCAGTGATGAAATGTGTCATGGGAAGGTTCTGGAAGCTGGGCTTGCAGTCTGGCTCCACCATATAGTCGGGCTTAAGTGGACTCAGCTAACAAGGCAGAATTACAACTGTATAAAGATGTATATGTGTATAAAGATGAATTGACACACGTGCAGCTAGTGAAACACATAAGCAGAGAGAAGCCACTCTTGAAATGTCAATGATTACAATTGAGTTTATTAGGTTTCTGTTGTTACTGTTTTTAAGCAAAGATGTTTGAGTGGCTAGGACGGCTTTCTCCTGGGATGGTTTTCTCATCCTAGTTGGCGCTCACACTGACTGTGGGTGTTTGAGAAAGCTGATATGATATTGTCACTTGTCTTCGAGACAGAAAGGCTGAATTGCAGTCCTGAGGTGGGTCCACCGTGATGTGTATCCACTGTGATGTGTCATCTCTGGCCTTAGGTGAATTGCGTGCATTTTTAATTACTGCATAAGTGACAAGAAAACTCTGTGATAAGTCTTTGTAATTTTCAACAGTGAAGGTTCCAGAGAAAGAACACTTCAGAAAGTTTGTCCTAAGTATGAAATCTTAGTGAGTCAATAACCTCATTTCCTAGAACAAGGATACAGGATGCTCTGTCTCTGTTCTGGGGTCACACATTTCAATGACTGCAACAAGAGAACATCTCTAAAGGCCTTCTATTTTATAAAGACCTTTCCTACTTGCATGGTATTCTATTCATCAAACTTCAAAGGAAACGAATATAGCAAAAACACTAAAGCCCACCCACAGAATATTCTCAGGGTACCCTGCTTGCTGAGGTGATAGCTCTGTTTCTTAACCACTCCTGTCCAACTGCACAGGAAGAGAATCTGAACTCATGTGCATGCTCAATTTGAGGATGCTTTGCTATCCACTTCAGACTTTTTATGTTGTAACCACTAAATGTACATTGGTACAGTTGCTAACTGGCTTAAAGAGAGCTCTAAGCATATCTTCAAAGTTTGGCTCTATTTAGGATACTTGTAAAAACCCCCCTTTCACACTTCATGATTTCAAAGTGGAGGCTCTTCAATAGCTGTGCCTCCCCTAGGCACTGGAATGCATACCCACTAAATTAACCTGGTACACATAAAAGCCCTTCAACTTTTTAGCTAATTACAACTCATCAAAGCACAAATGATAAGCACATTACCTTTATTAATTACTTTACCGCCTGCACCGGCTTCAGTATTCTCAGAGGAATCCTTCACTGCGATATTTTTGTGTAGTAGTTATCTATTTAAGGCGTGAGGTATGGCTAAGTGATAAAACACTCATCCGCCATGCCCAGGATTCAATCCCAGATCTGCAAACAACAGCATCTTATTTCTTCCTTCAGTCCCAGAAAAGACTTTGCTCAGGTCGGAAATTTATTTTCCCTACATGGCAAGTCTCGGCTGCATAGCTTTACTTTCCCTTGTTCCTTTGTTCCTTCAACCCTTCCTTCTTACAATTCCATGATAGTTTTATTTATAAGCATGTGTCATTCAGTGTGCAGTGTGCACACCCAGGCTGGGACGGCAGAGGCCAGAAACAGAGTGTGGAATCCCTTAAAACTGGAGCGGCAGGCAGTGGCAAGCCACTTGATGTGGGTGTTGGGAACTGGATCCAGGTCCCAGAGTAGCAGCTGGAGCCCTTAACTGCTGAGGCGTCACTCTAAACCCCACTGGCCTGGGTTCTAGCTCATAGTCAACTTTCCAGGATGTGATTCTTCTGTCTGGTGGGCTCCACCCTTTGTTATGCCTTCCTGTTCCCTCTTGGCTGTTTCTTTCTCTTCTGCAGCTATCACTAATGCTTGTGGGCTGTGGTTCTTCTCTTCAACATTTTGTTCACTGTTGACATTTTGTGCTCACTAATGTGACCATATGATTGATATCTTCTTTCTAGCCTGGAATTAAAGCCACCAGAGAGCACAGCTTCCATCTGCTACTGTTCATTGTATCCTTGGTGTTCATTTAGCCAAGTACCTGCCATGTCATAAGTACTGTATCTCTGTGCATAGACACAGGGGATAGGAAAGAAAAAAATGACTAGAAATTACATATGATATAATTTACCAGTTTTGTTGCTATTATGCCAGAGATTTGGTTTTTATTCATCAGGCAATTTTTATTATGATTAATAAATTTTAAATGTATTGTACATTTATGCTTGGAAAAGGATCTTTTTAAAATCAGGTATTTGGTTATATACTTTAGAGAAGTCTTGTTGGAAAGAAACACAACATGAGCTGCCTAAGTAATTTAAATTTTCTAATGGCCACGTCTTTAAAACTGAGAACCTATTAAAATTAATTTTAGTACATTTTAACTTACCTGATAGGATAAAATAATTAAAATTTATAGAGAAGTATACACAGTTTTTAAAAAATATTTTCCCCTCCATAAAACTTAGGAATCTGGTATGTATTTTACATCTGTGGATTAATCCTAATACAGACTAGTCATATTTCAAGTACTTAGGAGCCTGAGTAGACCTAGGAATATTGTACATGAGTGAATGGAATATAAAGACTCCCGATGTCTCAGAAAAACGAATTAAATGTTTCAACAGGAATAACAACAGAGTCCGATCATTTACTAGCAAGTGCTCTGGTCAAAGACACAGATGTGGCAATGTTCTTAGCAGTGTTCTCCTTTACATGTGATGACCAAAGCCTGTGTCTCTAAGATTAGCCTTTCATAGAGCAAGACAAACAGCACAAATGAATACTGTTTCTCACTTCCCTCCCTTCTGAATGGGAATGTTAGCTCTGTTCAAGAGCTCCATGTCCCCCGGCTCCCTCGCCTGCACGCTTCTCTTCACTTCCAACAGAGGAGTCACGTCACTGCTTTTCAGGGACTTCAGGAGGATCACAGAACCACCACAAGGGATGCCAGACAGCATCTGCTGCAGAGGCTGCACAGCCACAACTGAAAACAGCAGCTGGCATGCTTTTCTGCACTGCTAAGATTGCCTCTGGGCTCTAATTTGCAAAACTGTATTCTTTTGATTCTTCCAGAAATTGGCTCATGGCTTGCATTTTCTTCAAGGTCTTCTTAATTTAGCTCTGTTGCTCTATGACCTGCCTTTCATTCTTTCTTTCTGCCTTTATCTGTCTCCTCCTCCTCCTCCTCTTCCCCTCCCTCCTCCTCCTCCCCCTCCCTCTTCTTCCCCCTCCTCCTCCTCCTCCTCCTCCTCCTCCTCCTCCTCCTCCTCCTCCTCCTCCTCCTTCTCCTTATTACAATTCCACTACCTTTCATAAATCTGGACGTAATTTGACCCCTGCTTAGAAAGCTAACAATTGGGATCTCCCTCTCTTTCCAACTAAGTATTGTGTGATTATGGAGGACTCTGACTCTAATGCCTGCAGTGGTCATCTTTGTAAGGAATGTGCCATATATAACGGTGCTACTGAGATCATTTGTTTTGTGTCTCTGAAGGGGAATTTTTGTAATCTTTACACATATACACATACCTATATGTGTACATAACCTTGTAATAAAACATGAAAAAAATTGAGATTTCATTAACTTTTATATAGACTTAACGGTGAGATATGACTGCTTAAAGTTTTAAGACAAAAATTGTCCTGAGGTATTTAGTCAGCATGACATGGGAAGTACTGAAGAGGATGTGAACACTTGCCTTCAGCATTTGTAACCTAACTCTTTCTAAAACTTACTGACAGCTTACTTATGCTCTGTTTGTTTTTTGACATGGAAGCAAATCAAATATTATTAGTGAAGAGCCTAAGGGAGTTACACAGTATTTACTATTATTTACTTGCTGTATAGTGTTTTATAGCAACCCTTAGTAGGCTGTTATCTATCCAGGAACTTTAAAAAGAGATTTGAAAATCTCTAGCTTGTTGAACTGCCTCACTTTGAGCAATGCCAAATTAAACCAACTGTTCACAAAATCTCCGTTGCCAGTGCTGAAAACCCAATGTTCCGCTTTAAATCAGAGATGATATCATAGGTTAGATACCATAGATATCATGCATGATGATATGATACATAGATATCATACATGTATAATATCATACATGATATCATAGGTTAGAGATCATAGATATCATATATGCCCAGCTTCAATTCAAGTCAAAGAAAAGGACACATTGTTAAAAAAGTAAAACAAAATTTGAAATGTAAACAAATCTTTGGAAAAATCAGCTTTTATGCATTAGGCTTATAGTCATTAGACTTATTCTTAGTATTTAAGACTATTAAAAACAAGATGGTCACACTTGATGTCCTTTAGAGACAAGAAGGAGACAGACAGACAGACAGACACACAGGGAAAGAGAGAGATTGCTATTTCCCTTTCTCTGCCCTGGATCCTGCCACTGTGCAGGATCCCCAGTTCAACCTACATATTCCCACCACCAGCGACTCTTGACAGAAGTTAGAAAACTTTTCCAAACACATAGGCTTTTACTAAAATAAATGTTTGCTTAGAAATAAGGGGCTGGAGGAATGGCTCAGCAACCTCGAACACAGGTTGCTCTTCCAGAGGATTAAAGTTTTAATTCCTGTCACGCACAAGATAGCAACTTCCTATAGCTCTAGTTCCAGAAGATGACGCCCTCTTCTGGACTCCATGAGTACCAGGCACATACTACACAGATACATACCCAGACAAACAGCCATACACCTAACATAAATAAACGAAGGTTTAAAAAATAAGGGGGGTAATGCTCTCTAAATCACCACATAGTTTTGAATGGCTAATATATACATGTTGGACTGAATGAAAAGACAATTCAAAGAAAGTGAAATAAATTAACCAACAAACAAACTAAAACCAAACAAAAATCCTCAAAATTGTATGGCTCTGGATTCAGTGCAGGCTTCATGCTGACTCCTAATCCCGCACTGCATGACCTCGGATAACTAATCTCTCTATGCCTCAGAGCCTTCTTAGGAATGGTGACTTGACACTGAATTCATTTCAGCTCCTAGGACTGAACTTGCTCGCAGATATGTGGTAAGTATTGGATTTAAAAAGTCCTATGGGGACGACAAATGCCATTGATTGTTTTTTTTTTAAACCTGAAACAAAACCTAGCAGTTAGTGTATTTTCTTTTTCTGTCCATGTAAGCACACAGCTATTAACCGTAGCTGTTCTGATCTATGATGACGTCTGATGAGCTGAGTCATCTGCTTTTTTACAGCCCCTCCTCCACAAGTGTGTCCTTCAAAGGCATCAGGTTAAAGACAAGTGTTCATGCCGGCTGCCTCTGGGTGTGTTCACACGCATGCCAGCAGCTGTTACAGATTCATTTTCAATCTCTCTCTGTAAAATCAGGCTTGTATTGGTTTACTAACTCTAGTATGTGTTGCCCCATTTTAGGGGTAAAGGTCATTGTATCAAGAAAGTATATTTTTGTATAACCACAAAATCAATATGTAAAATAGTTCTGTCGTTTCAAAATGGGTATTTCCCTATGTCTAATTATAATCATTTTTCTGTGCCTACCTCCATCCCTTGGCCTCCTACAATTTTTTAAAAAATTGTTATTGATATGGAACTGTATGTTTTGTGTCTAGCGTCTCTCATCACTAATGGTTTTGAATTCCACACATTTCCTTTCCTACTGCTTGGAGGATGTTCCAGAATCTATGCATTCTTTTTAGACCTACAGTAAGTGTGTGTACTGCTCCATATGAGGTGGTCAAGCTGGTCTCGGAGTATCTGCAGTGTACCCCAGCAGCAGTGTCTGAGACCTTCAGTTGTTCTTACCAGATTCTGAATTTATTTTTGTATTTAATTTAAATTCAAGCCATTCCAATACAACAAGATTCCCTTCGAATTCTTCATGGTGATATTTTAGATGTATTTGAGGACCTGTGAATTTGGCCAAATGTTTTTTTAAGGAATTGGACTTCTGCTTCTTTGAAATCGGGTTCTCTGTCATTGCTATGGAAGTCAGGTGGTTTGTCAGCAGGCTCAGTGAGAAAGAACATCACTCTAAAGACTTCCTGGGATTAGTAAAAAATTAAGTCTCTTGCACTGGCAGAGAAACTATGCCTGCTACTCCATCCCAGCACTTTGTTGCCTGTGTTCCTTGTCAGGAACTTCAGAGGGTGAGGAGGAGCTTTGGTACAAATAGGTCACTAGCCCAGAAAAACCACAGGCTGCAAATTCTCCCTTTGTTATTCACATGGCCCTCTGGGAAGTGAGAGGTGGGGTCAGGCTATAGAATTTTCCACCGAGATCTCACTCTCACTGGAAACCAGCCTTTGCTTCCCCAAGTTGTGCAAATAGATGGTGCCCTATTTGTATGTGCGAGTGCATGTACATATTGTATGTGTTCGTGTGTGTTTGTAATTGCCCCATCATTGACTTCTTTTGGTTGTGTCAGTTTATCAACTGTTACATTTGGTGTCTCTTCACTGCAAAACACAATGAAGGACAGACCACGCAATTTAACAATGATATGCCAACGTTTTGTTTCTTGCCTCTATTCCCATAGCTTTGAAATGACAATGGAGTTCAAGGCTTTTGGTTTTGTCTGGCTTGTGTCTTACAGGTGGCTTGTCTAATATCTTGCCTTCTCGTCCTTGTAGTCATCTATGCAATAGGACCTTTGCTGTACTGGCTGCCCATGGTATAGTAGTGCTCTTATGATATACTTCTTGACTTTTAATCATAATTATTGCACATAAAACACCTTGGGACAATAAATTCAATAATCCTCAATCTGAAAACCTTTTTATGGAAGTGAATATTGAGTATAAGGAAGATTGGAGGAGAAAGGGAATGAAATGGTGACAGTCTTCTGGCTCATCAGGGGGAACTAGAAATACTCTCATGAAAAGTAGGCTTTGGGGACTGGGGTGTAGCTCCATGGTAAAGCGTCAGCTGAGCATGAATGAAATGTTTGCTTTGAGTCCCAGCAATGAAAAAAGAGGCTTTCAAAGAATTTTGCAGGAAGTGTAGGTTGGAGAAAGGGAATAGAGCCCAGAATCCATTGTCACAGCATACTCAAGTCTCTTAGGGAGTGGGACTTAGCTCTAGTACCTGTGCTTCTCCTATCCCTTCATAACCAGGGCTCCCACATAACTCTAGCTACTGTCCTGGTCTTAGCTTCAGGTTCTCTAATTCTTAGCTTTCCAAGGGAGAGTCAGCATTTTCATAAGATGATTGCCTAATACTCAAGTTCATTTCTCAAGGGTATAAGTATCTATGAAGCCAGGTATCTAATATTAGGACTGCTATTGAAATATATAAGCTAAATGCATAATTTCTGTAACAAACACATTTCAAATTAAATACAACGATCCTAAGAAAAAGGATTTTCAGTCTTAGGACATTCAGTCTCATAATTCACTTTCTTTCTCTTTCTTTTCTGTTCTTTTAGACTTGCATTGTTTTCCCCTGTGATTTGCTAAAATGGATCTTGTTTCCCTAAAGTACAAAATACATTAATTTTAAACAAATACCACTTTAATCTAATTTGTGACAGCTTTTAAAAAACAATTTACTTTAAAAACAACCGATAATACCTTGGTGCTTTAAAATTCACATGAAAATGTTTGTCCTGCTTCGTCTCCAACTTCTTCTCCCTTTGCAGTGCGTTCTTGCGAGTATTATTGTCGTAGGACTGAAGGGGATGTTGATACAGTTCCGCGATTTAAAAAAATACTGGAATGTGGATAAAATCGATTGGGTAAGTAGCCGTCTGACCAGCTATTTTCTTCTTTGGCTTAAGCACATGCTACCAAATATACTCTAATACTTTCATCAGCAGGAAATATGCTTAACCATTTGAGGCTTGTGTACACCCAGTTATATCTTCACAGTTCAAATGAAGGCATGAACATAGTATTTTATCTTATGTTGATGAATAGGTAGTTTAAATGATTTCAATTTGAGTAGATTGAGGATTTCCAGTTTAAATCACAGATTGATTTTGAAGGCAGAGCTCACTGAGGAAGTAGACACCGAGAGACACAGGATGGTGTATCACGTGCATGAAAATCCAGCATGAAATGTATGATACATAGACACACAGTGGGGCTCTCAGTGGTGTCCACATTTTAATGCCAAAACCTCTTACAACTTGTTTTTTAAATAAATTTAAACCATGGGGAGGATTACATTACTAAGGTATCTCTGGGAACAGAGCAGATTAGATAACAGTAAACAATGAGAAAGTGTGTTTTGGCTAGCAGAAATATTTAGTGCACTTACATTCTAGAGAAACTGGGCTGTGTAAAAACGTTCCCAAATCCTCCCTCTCTCCAGGGTCAGTGAAGAATCTCATGAGTGTCCTCTGCTCTGTTCTACTGTACTTGTCCTATTGAAATGTTGTAGTCTGTGTTTCCTCTTTTGAATCTCGTTTGTGCTATGCAGCCCTCGGGCAGATGCTGGTGCTTGCTTTCCTTACGTTGTTTCTGTGCTTTTTACCACAGCGCAAGGCTGAGTGGATGAGGGATGCAGAACCCAATTGATAATGACTTGACCTTCTTGACACCATTTACACAGGGAAAGACACAGAAACATAAATGTATTGTTCACCATGGGTCTTTTTCAAAAGATGCTCATTCTTGCTCCCGAGTCACTCACCTCTGAGAAACCCAGAGCTTAGTAAAGGATAGCTTGGGATGTGTCCATCATATTCTTTCCAGAGAGATCTGCACTGAATGTGAGGATAGTGACCAGATGAAGAAAGAGAAAAGGCCATTAGCAGTCATTTTGTCTCAATTTTCTTGCCACCATGCTGTGAAGTGATTTGCTCTGGTATGCCCTCAGCACTGTCATGGCTTGAAGCCCTTGAAGCCACGAGAACACAATACATTTTTTCTGTTTGGGGTTGTTTTCTTCTACTATTTTGTCACAACGACCACAAAGTGCTTAACACACTCATAAGTTTTCTCTGGTTGGGGAGAAGTTTGAGTGGCACAAACAACCACACAGTTTTGACGCAGTCTGAGCATCAAGTGCATCTTTACTCGACTCTTTGCTGCTTCTCTGGTGACCCAGCCTTAACTGGCAAACTTAAAGGCTCTTGTCTCTACACACCCTTAACAATAGTTATTGTAAAGGTCTTTCAAGATTCTGATACCCATGGCAGACTACAGCTGATTGACAACTGAGACTACATCATGGGATTCCAGTGTCTTCCCTGACTATTATCCAAATGCCTGCGTAGTTGGCAGGTCTCTATCTTACTTAGAGCTAGGGTTTTAAAATCACATTTATTTATTTTTTCAGATTTTTTTCTTTTATAGATTCATTCACTTCGGCTTTATTTTAACACGATGAAATAGAGTATAAACGCATTTAATGTATGATCTAAATCCAATATGCAAATCTATGCTTAGAGAGGGACAGAAAGAAGTTTACAATGCTAATTACGAAAGTAGGAGGCTGTTAGAAGGGAAAATAAAGTGGGAAGTGGAGTGTCCTCAGTGGACTGAGGGAGGATGTGCTTTCCAGTGTTCTTCATTAACAATTGTGAGGCATTCAGGAGAGACTGAACAGGGAGTTGAAAGCAAAAAGAGTGAGCTGTCATTCCAAGGTCTCTGACTGTAACACATTTGGTTTGTGAACCTTAGTTTTACTACTGAGGAAACTCAGTGGAGAAGAAGGGGATCTGGAGACAGGTCTGATAGGTACGTGTTTGGGCGTGTTAAGTTTGAAAGAGGTTTTCTAGACAACTTTAAAAATGGCTTACGAGCTTGTAATTACGGGCTAGCAGGGTAGCTCAGAAGGTAGTCACCTGCTGGGCCAAACCTAATGACTTGACTTCAATCCCCAGAACCCATATGGTGGGAAGAAAGAACTGCCTCTCACTAGCTGCCCTCTAACGCCTACACTTGCACTGTGCCCTCACACATCCCCAGTAAAGAAAATGTATAAAAAATGAAATAGGAAATTACTTGTGAATCGATTGGGATTGATCTTGAAAATCTGACCTTAGGAGTTATTACAGTGAAGACTCAGAGCAAGCTGCAAAAGGAGTCATGGCTATAGCAGACACACTCTCATTCAGTGGGCCGTGTGTGAGGCTCTGATCCTATACTATGGCTGGAGTGAATTGATATTTCTCTTTTTAAATTTTATGTTTTACAGTTTATTTTATGTTGTGTTTTGTGTGCATGCATGTCTGTATATCACCTGTGTGCTTAGTGCCAACTGAGGCCAGAAGAAGGTGTCAAGATACTGGCATTAGAAACAGTTGTAAACTGCCATGTGGGTGTTGGGAATTGAACCTGAGTCCTCAAGAAAAGCAGCCAGTGTTGTTAACTATGGAGCCATCTCTTTAGCCACAGATATATGTCTCTAAACACTTCTTAGCTGTTTTACGAAAGATCTTTTTGTGTTGTCTGTCTGTCTGTCCATCTTTGTGTGTGTGTGTGTGTGTGTGTGTGTATGTGTGTGTGTGTATGTGTGTATGTATGCATATATGTATGTATGTAATAACTTAAAGCATTAGTTCTCAACCTGTGGGTTGCAATCCCTTTGGCAAACCTCTACCTCCAAAAATATTACATTACAATTCACAATGGTAGCAAAACTACAGTTATGAAATAATTTTATGGTTGGGGTCACCACAACATGAGGAACTGTACTAAAGGGTCACAGCATTAGGAAGATTTAGAACCACTGACTTTAAGGTATAAAGTTCAAAAATTATATTAGAAGTCACCACTTTAAGAAACAGAGGTCTTTCATTTTTTGTTTTTTTTTCTTCACAATTTTAGATTGATTCTATTTAGAGTTGCATGTGAACACCCCTTGTAAAGAATCTAGAAAATAGAATTTCTAAATGAGAGTTTTACTCAGAGTTTTAGAGCTGAGTTCAGAAGCCGATCAGTTCTGTGTAATTTTAATGGTATAGATCCATCATCCCACCAGATAGCAAAATACAGGTCAAGGGGATATAAAGTAATTCAGTAGTTGCTAAAGTGTTTTCCCTTGACTCATTGTCTTTAAGGAACAAAAACAGATGCCTCCTGTATTTCAGGTAGCTTGGAGATTAACCCACATTTAGGGGTTGTGAATACCAAACAATTCATTCAAAAAGAATGGGAGGGATAAGAGTTTATAATCCCTGATATATATGATATATGATTTGGGCCTTTATAGCAGGAATTGTTACAGTACTCTGCTAGGACTTATTATAACTAATGGAGTTGTTCACTAATTTATTATTACATTACATTTGATGATTTTAGCTATAACATAATCACAGGAAATACTAATCACTTGTAGAGCACGATCTCTACAAGATGATGCTATAGGTGTAGAGATATTCCTTTTAGATATAACCAGGAGTTACCATAGAACTTCCCAGAAAGTTAAGCAGGCCCATGTGATGCTCTAGGCAGGGAACAGCAGGATACAAGTGCTATGAAGAGGAACATGAGAACCACCAGTGGAGAGACGAATGGAAAGAGAAAGGGAGGACAAAGCAGAGGAAAGAGGGAGAGAGCTTAGAACTGTGGCCTAGCTCAGAAGGTAAAGGTAGGTAGAGGGACAGGAAGGAGCAATAAATTAACATGAAGGAGGTTGGGTAATACTTTCCTCAAGAGTCATAGACTACCAAAAAAAACCCCATGCCAGGCATGGGAACCCTCCCTTTGACCTGTTGGTCAGGAGGCTCCAAGAGACTCCCAGAATAATATAGTTTATTGCCACTGCACTTGGTTGTCTCCCAGAACTTGCAAGTAAGGTCCTATTGCTAAATATTACACACACTTCAGATATAGGTCTTGGAAGAAGTGGGGTGAAACTGAATGGAAGCCTTCTCCCTAGGACTAGCTTATAGTATCCAAAGGTACTATGCAAGCTGCTAGAGAGAAAAGCAAAACAGAATCACCCAGTTCTAAAACCTATGAACTGCAGCAATGACCAACATGGCAAGATGTCCTTAAAGGTACAGTAATGGCACTCATAACTTGGAGGTAACCATTAGCCATCTAGTTGGACTTAAGACCCACTCAGCAGGAAGTCATGCCTGGTACTGTAAACCCAACTAACTGCCTGTGGTCATGGACCCTAGAAGATGACCTACTACTGCCATTTTCCTAAATAAATATAATTGTATCCTAAATACTTATCTTTATACCCACAGATAAGTAAAATTATCATTCACCCATCAAAAAAGCTTATATTGGGGGGTGGAGAGATGGTTCAGTGCTTAAGAGCACTGACTACTCTTCCAGATGTTCTGAGTTCAGTTCCCAGCAACCACATGGTAGCTTACAACCATCTGTAATGAGATCTGATGCACTCTTCTGCTGTGTCTGAACACAACTATAGTGTACTCATATACATAAAATAAATCTTAAAAAAAAAAAAAAGCTTTTACTGTAGCAGATGAAGACCCTTACTGAAACCCACAACTAGCCAAAGTATGGAAAACAATGACTGGGGCAGGGTGCCTAACACCAGTTAATATATCTACAAGGCAACTTGTATACCTAAGGCTCAGGAAAAAGTGTAGAAGATAGGATAGAAATATTGTACGGGCCAGAGGACCAGAGTGCATGCTGGTAGACAGTGTTCTCATTTATGATAGGAAGCTTCACCCATGAAATCTTAGCAATATGATTGCCTAAATAAGGCATGCATAAGTCAGTACCAGTCGATATACCAACATAGGGGATTCTCATAAGACCATGCACCTAGATGAATATCTATGGACAATTAATGGCTGCCAAGAGAGGAAGAACCAATCTCCAGGGATGTACAAATTCATGGGTTATCCAACCCTCAGCCACCTACCTTAAACCCTTATATATATGAACATTAAGTAGACTTGGGAGGCTCTGGTTCTGTGCATATGTAAAACCATAATAATTAAAGAGGAAGAAGAAGAGCTCATGAATTTGAGACGGCGCAGGAAGACATAGGCAGATGGAAGGGGAAGAGGTACGGGTGGAACTGATGTATATATAATGCTCATGTCTGAAATTATCACAAAAATTAAATTAAATAATATAGAGCCAGATGGTATTGCAATTGTTTGGCTGGTCTAATGAATTCTGGCCTCCAGGCTACCTACGTGCCCCCCCCCCCCCCTTTTTAAGTGACAAGATCCTAAAATCCCTAAGTCCTTTGGTAATTATGGAGATTGGTTGGGAGGAGTGGGACTCAAAACTCCGATGAGGTGCTCTTCTGCCACGCTCAGGCAGGCTCAGCACCTGTGCACCGGAGGATAGGTAGAGCTCAGAATCCTTATGGAGGTAGAAGTTAGAGTAAAAAACTTGCAACTCTGTTTTGTATAGGATGAAATATAATGTCATAGGTTAGTGAGGAAAGATACAGCGTGTAGGAATAAAGGCTAAAATGGTGGCCAGTTCATCTGAATTAAAGAGAGCAACTGTGTCCTAACCTGTGCGGTGGCAGGCTGGGCTGACTTCATGATAGATCATATAAAGTGGGAGGTTTTCTGGATTAAAACCCCCTCCATTTGCTTCCAAGGGCTTAGTTTTTCAAAACAGCTTGTTTTAAACCAGCGTTGTGTGGATAAGATACAAGAAAATAGTTTCAAGTCTAAAACAAATCCACTCTAGAGAGCGTTACTTCAGACTTGTTTAAGGAATGATCGAGTCTCGATTTCCCTTTTCCTTTCTAAGCAAATATTTTCTTCAGATACCAAGACTTTCACACTATGTATTTTATTTCACACCTTGCCTCTGACTCCTCCTGGATCCACCCCTCCCTCACTGTCTACTCACCCAGCTTCATGTTTTTGTTTTTGTTTTAATAGCTTATGTAGTTCAATCTGTGTTGCCTAAATGCTGTAAGACTCAAGCTATCCCCTAGAGTGTGGTTAACCTACCAGAGGTCACACCCTTAAAGAAAACGGATTCTCCCTCTTCTTCTTTTTTTTGGTTTTTCGAGACAGGTTTTCTCTGTGTAGCCCTGGCGATTCTCCCTCTTCTATGAGCTAAGAATTGCACCAAAGTCCTCAGTTAGAGGTGTTGTGCTTACCCCTCCCCTCTTTGCATGGTTGCTTGTCCAGTTTTAGCTTGCACACTTCATGTACATACTGTTGCATATGAGCTAGTTTGCAAATGCAGTTGCCTTGCTGTACCCAGAAAACAATTTTGCTGGAGTCATCTACTGCCTCTGCCTCTTACAATCCTTCCACCCCTTCTGAGGTAATCCCTCAGCCTTAGGAGGATGGTGTGCGATACAGCTGTCACGAAGAATTTATGCTATTTTTAGGTTATGGGGTGGGATTGCAATCTCACTTATGGCTAACATGACATTGTGTTTTTGAAAGTATTTTAAAACATGAAAACAGAAATAAAACAAGGTAGCATTGCAAGCATAGGCAAATGGTGTAGGTTATTTGTGAAAAATAATTTGAAAATAACTCTTAGTCTAGTATTTTATAAATATAGGGTTTTGTGTTTAGACATATAACCTTTTTTGGTTTCATAAATTATTTTTGCTGTTGAAACTATGTTCACCACTAAGCTTAGAAATATCAATCAGCTTTATATTATGAAATCTTGTTGAGATTATAATTTCAAGTGATGGGCAAAGTTATAAAGTTAAAATTCCAATTAAAAGAAAATTTCTTTCCTAAAAATCTTTGAAGTTCTTCTAAGAACTAAGTCAGCCCTGATATTTTAGCTTTTATAGGAAATCGACTTTTATAAATAATGACCTTTCTAGGAGTTGATCTTAAACCACTGTTGTTTTATTCAGTTAGTTTAATATTGGGCTTTGAGAATAGTAGCAAACTATATCAGTTATTTGTACAGTAATCATAGCAAATCTAAACCTGTTGAGAGTGACAAAATCCTGCAATTAGTTGCTTGTAATATCCTATGTTCAATAAGAAACAACTGGAAATTCTGACATACATAGCAACCAACTATTATTTATTTATTTAATTTATTTAATTGAGCACATACATAGCAACCAACTATTTACCCCTCTGAAGTCTAGTACTTAGGGCTTGAACAGTGGTTGGCCATGCTTATAGGTAAAGCAAGGAACCTTGCCACTTCTATTGTTGAAGGCTGATGGAGCGCTGCTATGCTTCTGCGTTTCTGGGTTTCTATTCACGTTACATAATGTAGTCTTGGGCTGGTGAGAAGCCTTAGTGGGTTAACCACTTTTTGCCAAACCTGATGACCTGAGTTTGATCCCTGAAACCTACATGGAGAAAGGAGAGAAGCAGCTCTAATATGCTTCCATCTGGCCTTCCGTACTCAACTCACCATGATCATAACCTGTTCACCTTTGTGAAGGGAAAGAGAGAGACAGAGAGACCGTGGAGAGAGAGAGAATAAATAAGCAAGTAAAATTTTAGAGATTTGTACACTGGAGTGCTGTGGAATACAATTGCGAGGGTTTAACAGTTGTGAGAAAAACGAGAAGTCACCACTGTTTTTTTCTGTGTCTCTGTAGGGCATATGGATCAGTACTTACATTTTTACAATATGCTTTGCTGCCAATGTGGGACTGTTATTTGGTGTTGTCTGCACCATAGCTATCGTGTTAGGACGCTTCCCGAGGTAAGGCTTTATTTAAATTCTCTGTGTTTAGTCCACAACAAAGCACATGGTATTATAGTCATTTTTATTTTCAGACTACATATATAGTTTCATATTTTACTTGTAGTAAGGAAACAGAAAATCCAATGAAAAATATTTATCTACATATGATATAGGCTAATATTGGTCATAATAAAGAGAACCATCAAAATCATAACAAATCCCTGAGTTAAATCAACTTAAAGGGACAGTTTTGTTTTGGCTGTGATTTAGAGGTGGCTTTGGGCCTGTTGTGGCCCACTGCGTCAATGATGGAATGCACAGTGGAATAATTCTGCTTGTTTCTACGTGCCTGGAAAGCAGAGAGACAGGTTATGGTGCCAATGTCACCTTCAAGGGCACACTTCCAGTGACCTGTTTTTCCTCATCTCTTAACCATTCTACTGCCTTCCATTAGCAGTATAAGCTGGCAACCAAGCCTTCAACATGTCGGCATTCAGGGGCCATTTAAAAATCACACTATAACACCTGATAAAATAAGTAAGTCTTCTGGCTATATTTTTATTATAGCATTTTAAAACAAGTTAAACGGTATAGTATCCAATAAGATGTAAGCTTGCACCAATAATCATCATTTAGGAAATTAAATGACCATCTTCACATTCTAGAAGTCACATCATTTGCTGAGGAGTGCTTATTGCTGTGTCTTTTGGCCGAGCATCATTAACTTGTTAATCTATTTTGAACAGTTCCTTTGCTGCATTCCCAGAGTTCATCTACTCCTTGTCATACTCCGTTCTCACAGGTTCCGTGGAATTATTTATGAAATAGTCTGAGCCTATAACTTTAAAAAGTAAAATATAAAATATACGTTCACCTGTATAGAACTCTCAAATACAGATTACTGTTTTGTTGTTCTTCTTCTTCCTCTTCTTTCTCTTTCTCTTCCTCCTCTTCCCCTTCCTCCTCCTCCTCCTCCTCTTCTTCCTCTTCCTCTTTTTTGTCTTTGCCATTGAGCCTTCCTTCCGCTCTCCTAATAACATTTTATAGACCTTATATCGTCTCTAGCCCTTTCTCACCTTATAATTTTTATCAATCAATGTAACTCTTACAGCTTGGAGCTTTTGGATTCTGGGGACTTAAATAAGATACATTCTATTTATTAATTTCTAGTTAGACACCTGTGTTGTTATTCTCCACTACAGAATGTCCTCACAAAATACAGATTTACCAATATCTTACAGACAAATCACCATAGAGTACAAACTGAATTATTTCTATTTTTTTAATGTAAGACAACCTGCTGCTTTTGATTCTTCTCTCTTCATTTAGTGATCAGGAAATGACTTGTAGCTTTAATCTGCCTTAAATGTAGGGCAAAGACTTTAAGCATAACAGACATGAAAGAAATGGAATTGAAGGTGAAGACGGAAATGCATGATGTAAGTCTGACTTCCTTTTCTCTTTGTGCAAGTATTAACATTTGTGGATGAGACAGTTTTGAAGGATCATAAAATCCGATAAATCATGCTTTTTGACATCATTCCATTTTTAATAGATATTGGTTTCCAGTGGTATACATGTGAGCACCATACTTGGCAATGTGCAGTGGACGTGCAATAAATTTGTACAGAAAAAGAAAACCTCCTTGAATTTAGGTTTCTAATTAAATCACACCATGGTTCATAGAATTTCAGCTCACGGTTGACTTATGGCAGAGATTACTTCAGGCATTTGAGAACTTCTTTTCCACTGCTAAATTGCATAAAATTAGCCAAATTGGTATCCTTTTTATTCCTTAAATGATAAAGAAAATTAGAGAATGGAGAAAAAAATAAATAAAACAAAAGTCATTCATGCACTGCTATTTTAATGACCTAATCAGTGTTGGGATGGTGAATATGGTCATATGTATGCACGCATGAAATTCTCAAAGAATTTTAAAAATGTTATTTGAAAATACGGTGATCCTGAATTATTAGCTGAAAGTCATTAAGTCCAAGGTTCTATCTAGAATGCCAATAATCATGAAATTATGCAAAGTGGAGAACTTCCATCAAAGGCAATTTGCATAAACCAGCTTGCCCTGCTCTTGTGTAAGGGTGTCACGTGATGGTGTTTGAGCCCTATTATTGTTTAAAATTTAAAGGTGTTCTTTGACAATTTCATACCAGATTGCTTTCACCCCTCCCCCCTTATCTGCCTCTTAGCTCCAGGAAATCCTTCCTTGCTTCCCTCCACTACCTGCCCCCAGTCTATATTCTTAATTTTTCCTTTTCCTTCCTTCCTTCTTTCCTTCCTTTAAAAAAATATTTTAATTTGTAGAGACAGGGTTTCTCTGTGTAACAGCCCTGGCTGGCCTGGAACTCGATTTGTAGGTCAGGTTGGCCTTGAACTCACAGAGATTTGCCTGCCTCTACCAGCCCAGAGTCAGAATTAAAGGGCACTCCCGGCTCCTTTCGGACACTCTTGTCTTTTGTTTTGTGGCCCACTGAGTTTAGCCAAGGATCTTTGCCTTTAGCTGTGAACCAACTTCAGCTGTAGAGCCCGCTAGGGAGGAATGGGCACTTGTAGTTTCTTGTTGTCAAACAAAAACAAAAACAAAAACACCCCAAAAGACAAAAAAACAAAACAAAACAAAAAAACATAAAACATTTAAAGTGGGAGAAAAAAACTAATAACTGAAGTGTTCACTTGAATCATTCTAGCCCATGTGTAATGGTTGCCCTCACCCTGAACCTGCCTGATAAATGTTTGGTTAACATTTTCTCCTTTATTTCGTATTCACTTCCTTCATTACCTTATGATTCCCCTCAGAACACAGAGAACTGGCCTCCTTCCAGAAGGACCAATGTCAAGGTCTTTCCAGGTAGCCTGAAAACAGGAAGTAACGTCAGGAGTCTTTCTGTGACACCCAGGAGAATGGTTTGTTCTTTTAATAAGAGATTTGCTTCACTGAGGGCTGTTTGGTTCAGAGCCTTGGAAGCTGTCCCAGGCTCAAGTTTTCAAGCAAGCCAGCCTCTCTCTTCCTTTCAGTTTCCCCATGGAATTTAACCCATAGCCCCGCCATCCCCCACTGACATCTTCGTCTTTGAGACAGAATATAATTTTAGATTGATGAATTTTCCTTCTAAAGATTACTGGTGAGCAAACTGCATGATCTTTGCCTTTTGGGGCTGAATGTAACTTAACTTTTGCTCATAAAAAAAGGGGGAAACATTTGAAATGTAAATAAAATATCAAAAAATAAAAATAAAAAAAAAATCCCTGTTTTTTAAAAAATGTTACATCTTAGTAGTTACCTAATATTTTCTATGAGAATAAGAGATGTGAATAGGATTGGATGTAATTTGCATATACACTGTTGAATGAACATTTTATCTGACTTGAAATGGTGCTAGCCCCCTTATTACCTCCTCTTCACGAAAAATGGCCATTCTAAGTCGGGATGTGTCTTCTGCAACAAACTCAGTTCTGCTGAGAAGTTCTGCAGCAACTTGAATCTTTATTCTTTAACAAAGATTTAGTTTTTCATCTTAAAACTACTGTAACAATCAAATCTGATGACTGTATATGACAGAACTAAACATTAATGGTCGACTTTTCAGTTTCTATGTGGTTTCCTCTAAATTAAAAGCAATTTTGACAGTTGAATCTGTTTGCTACCTTGTATTTTTGGTTTTCTTGTTGCAATACCCTCACTTTCTAGAGTTGAAATATCTTCATAATTTTAAAGACCCAGAAATATATTTTAAACATTTATTTAAAAAATGATCAAACGGTTAGGTCTCTGAATTATCCATATTTATGTACCTAATTCTTTATTTCTTCTGCCTGCATGCATGGCTATTCTCTGCATCTCTTCTCTCATGAGAATACAAAAGCCTAAAGGAGTAATGCCTTGCTTGATTGGTAAAGAGTTACCATTCTACAGGATACCCCTCCCAGAGTCACAGAAAAGAGGGCTTTGGTTGTACAGTACCAAGTGCTGTCAATAATATCTGAACAGAAGGGTAAAGTAGATAGATTTTGTTTGAAACCGTTTCTTCTCCCTTTCCCCATTCTACAATCTGACGATGCAGCGTAATCCAGGGCTGCTCAGGTAAACCTGTTTCAATACTATCTCTTATGTACTTTCAATTAGGACTGCCAATTATTTGCAAAGTTATAATTTAGCTAGAGGCAAGCTTACACCGGTGTTGCATAAAGAGATAATAGTTGACACTTCGAGACACATGTTCAGTTTTATTAAAATACTGATAGATATTTTAGGATGTATTCAGTAGCAGAGCATTTGCCTAGTATATGAAAGGCTATGGGTTTGATCCACACTAATGCAAAAATAATAACAACTAAGTTAATTTCAATTGATAGGTTGAATAAAAGATGCACTTTCTGGAGGCTAGATAGTCTAGGCTATTATCTCACTTGGATCAGTGACTAGAAATAAGAGACACTTTCTGAAAACTATGGATTTGTTTTAATACTGATGTTTCTCAATATCAAGAGTGTATTTCCTTGATATGTGTGGTATCCCATTAGAACTTACAAATAAATTACACTAACGAATATGTTAGTTAAGAGATAGCAATCCACAATTGAGTGGCATGTTGACTGATAGGATTTAGTCTGATCAAGTATAGTTGTGTTTTTTGGTTTGCTTGTTTCTTTGTTTTATTCTTTCTGACTTGATTCAGAGGTCTAAATCTTTTTCTTTTTGGCCTTTCAAAAGGAAACCTCACAACAGATAAAAATCATCTCAATAAACAACCCACTTGTTTTCCTGAATGCAAAGAAATTTAGTGCTGATCTAATGAAAATAATCCTAAAGGAAAATGATAGCAGCCAACCACTTGATGATGTCAGCAAGGTAGGACTACCGACTTCACAATGTGTCTAATGCTAAAAATATCCCTAAAAATATCCACAGTAAACAGTGATAGAGTATAGATGTTTTTATAGACATGTTCCTTAGAAAAAAACCTTAATATTCTATGTTTGCCTATTCATTTACAATATAATCTGTGAATAAGACAATATTTAATATTGTTTAAGAAATTTGTTCATCATAAACCTAAAATAAATATGTGATAATCTAATTCTTCAGAGAACGGAGTTTAATAAACAACTTCATAGAAGCATAAACAGTTGCTAATCACATTATAGCATTATTACACAATTGTCCCTCCCTTCTTTACTCCTTCTCTTCCTCTTCTTCCTTTCCTAACTTCTCCTTTAGTTTTCTTTTTAAAATTGAGACAGGGTCTCCCTATGCAGTCTATGACATTTCTGCCCCATTCTCCCAAGTGCTTGGATTATAGCTGTGCACCACCACCCCACTAACATTCAGCTTTCTTTATTTCTGTAAGAAATCTTGGTGATCAGAGGTCCTGAATCAAATGTGCACCAGAAAGAACCAGTGTGAATGTGTAATTTGCTCTTGATCCCTCAAGTCCAGAGCCACTCACCAACTTTGGGAATTTAGATGAGCCTGCATCTGTACCAATGAGGATTCAAATAGTTAAAATATGCAAAACACTTAGAATAGTGCTAGAACCTTAGTTCTGTGCAGCCTTAGCTAATGTGGTTTGTTAGGTTGACTGTCTTTCTCATGAAACTTTCTTTGACTCTCCAGATCATTTTTCATATTGAACATATATCACTTAGTTACTCACGGATGGGAGACCTTAGGCCTCTTTCTTCTTCTGATCTCAAGAACTGTGCAGTGGGACATTCCTTTGTCTACAGCCACATGCTTCTGCCCATAGTTCTCACCCTGATCTGCCTATGACCATTGCCCTTCACCCCCATATAGGACCAAATACATGATTTTCATGGTAACAGTTGAAAATGAAGGTATGGAGTTCCATTCCTGTAATTAACATTTGTGAAGTGATGCCATCAGACTATAAATGAGTGGAAGTCCTTTACAGATGAGAACCTTTGTGGCCTTCAGGTTGTGAATGCGTGCTATCTTTGTGCCTTTAGGTTTTCACTTTCAAAGGGATGTTGAGGACTACAGCCAGTGCTTTCAGATTGGAAATTCACTTCTATATTTAGCTGTTCAAGTTGATACCGTGCCTATATATTTTACAGAGTCTTTTATTTTATATGGAAGAACACAGTTGTAGTAGTTTTTCTGTGGACAGGTGTTAGCTCCCAATGACTATGCAGAGCGGTATTATGAAAAAAATGATATAGTTTTAAATATTCTCATGAATCCATACAAAATTTGTCAAATTTAATATCTTCCACCTAAAACCTTGCAGTGTAATCCAGGACTGCCTAAAATGGACCTAAATTCCTGATACTGCCTCCTGTCTCCTTCTTCAATCCAGACTATCAGCCATTTGTAAAGTTAGGTTTCAGCTGGAGGGGGTTTACGCCAGTGGGACATAATGGGATGACAGTTGGCACTTTCTTAGGACAAAAGATACTAAAAAAAAATAACTTTAGTTTTATAAAGTTTTGATTTATGGAAAAACTAAGAAGATAGAATAGGTTCTGTATACCTTATAGCATTTCAAGATGTTAAGCCTTACATACCAACTACAGCTAACAAATTCATCTATGTTTTATTCTGTCTTCTTAATTTTGACTAGCAGCTTGCTTATTTATTTCTCAAGGGAGGGGAGGGGCCTCCAAGATTCTAGCTCGTGTGTCACATTGTATTTAACTGTCCTGCTTCTTTAGGATCCTCTTGTATGCAACAGTTTCCCAAATATTATTGTTTTTAAGGTTGTAAAATTTTGATCAAGACTGGCTAGGTACTTTGTAGAATGCCCCTGTATGCGAATTTGTTTGGTGTTTTGCATGGTAAGACTAGGGTAATGATCATGGGGAAGGAATACTGTAGAGGCAAAGTCCTACATCCCATCCAAGGTATATAACACAACCAAGACTGATTATAGTTGATGGAAATATTGATTTCCTAAGTTCATCTATTGATTTTTACCCTTTCTATGCTATGCTGTGGAAGGAAGCCACTTTGTTCAGGCCAAATATTAGGAATTGGAGAAGTTATCATTCATCTCCTAAAAGCAGAGTATCTAGAGAAATTATCTAAAATTCTTCTGCACAAGAGATCTCAGAGAAGGTAAGAGGAGAAAGGAAAGGTCCATCTGTTGAGGGCCAGTCCCTATGATATAGCCACGCGGTGAGGTATCGTTATCTGAATGCTGAATAAAAGAAAGATTGAATCTTGGAAACGCAAAAAATAATCCGTTAAAAATATGTGATCTGTAGCACAGGGCAACGTGTAGGGGAAATGATTCCTCACCCCGCCTTAAAGAGACGCACTCAAGAGAAGCTGTCCAAGCAGTGATGAGTGGAAACCCAGAAAGGCATCAGCTCTGATTCCAGACTGAGATGTCCCTAGCTTTGTGACTTTGGCCTGGTTGTCTAGTTCTCTAAACTTTGCCTCCCTCATAATGGAACACAAGACTAGTAACTTCACAGAATGCTTCTGAAGATTCAATTGTTAATGTCTTCAAGACTTGGGTATGGAATAAAGACTGAAAAACATGCGCTGTCCTTATCATTAACCAAGAAAAGAAACAAAACAAACCAGAACATTTGTTGATAAACAGATAGCATACTGTCTCTGAGGCATCGCCGTCAGAGATGCTGAACTAGACAATACAGAAGCACTGTTTTCACTCCCTGACATCTCGCATGTGGTAAATGTTTCTCGGGCATTTTCACGGGGCGAATGAGTATGAAATAATTTTTGACCTCGGTTCAAAACAAATTTAGTCTTTCAGAAAATGTTCTAACGTCTGACTCAGTGAGCAAGGTATCTGCTGAACAAACGTATGCTTACTTCCAGCCCATGATGAGTCTTCGCTTCCTAGTTCACTGCGCACAGCATCTGAAACAGTCCTTTCTTGTTACTCATCATGGAGAAAGAAATGCGTGACTCTTTCGTGGGCAGCTGTATTGCTCCACAACGTTTTCATTCTTTACATTTTTTTTTCAGTGTGAACAGAACACCTTGCTCAGTCCCCTGTCCAACGGTAACTGCAACGGTGAGTTCGCTTTAAGGAAAAAGTAATTTGAATGTTTTGGCTTGAACTTACACCAGAGGATAAACACTCTCTTCTCCCTTTTACTGTCTGTCGGCCCCTCTCCCTTTAGAGTTTTCCGTGTTCTTCAGCTAGAATCCCCTTCTCCATCTCTGCCTCTTCCGATCCCCGTTTACTCACCCAGCTCCTTATTTTTATCCCCGCCTCTCTAGTCCTCCTCTCTTCCTTTTTACTCGTCCATTGCTCCGTCTCCTTTTTCTTGTTACTCTCCTTTATCTCCTTCCATCTCTTCCTTTGCCTACCACTTCTTCCTCTGTTCTTGCTTTCATCTTTCTTCTTCCCTTCTCCTTAAAACAAATGTCTGAACTCTATATAATCTTCATATAGATCAATCTTCCACCCAAATGTTATCTCAGATATTTTCGATTTCTGCCTCACCCGACTAAGTTAATTACAGGCTCATGATTTTTTAGGATAAAGGGAAGGTAACAGCAACAATGTTTTAATGATACATCCTTGATAAAATGTCCAAGTTGGTGTTAATTCTCTGAAAGTTTATCCTCTGGTAAAAGCATGAGTTGAGTTGGCTTTCTTTCAATATACAGAAACTGGGAAACACAGTGACGGACAACTGTGCAGCAGGAGTGCAGCAGCACCAGTGCACAGCTGTGCAGCAGGAGTACAGCAGCACCAGTGCACAGCTGTGCAGCAGGAGTGCAGCAGCACCAGTGCACAGCTGTGCAGCAGGAGTGCAGCAGCACCAGTGCACAGCTGGGCAGCAGGAGTGCAACAGCACCAGTGCACAGCTGTGCAGCAGGTGTGCAGCAGCACCAGTGCACAGCTGTGCAGCAGGAGTGACCCTGTACAGCAGTAAAGCAGCTAGGTGACAAAGGACAGAATTAATGAAATCCAAAGCATATCTAACTAGAGGACTAAATTCCTAAGTGGTTGATATGGAATTATACATTATATGATTTAAATATTATTAGTTGGTGAGAAAGAAAAAGAACATGGAGAGGGAGGAAATTTTAAAAATCTCCTGCAGTGAAAGTGGGCAAGATTCATAAACATGACTTGAGGTCTGACTCAGTTTTTGTCTCTGGTGACCATATACTGGGACTCTAAGATAAATTTCAACATGCTTCAAACAATGGAAACTGTGCACGCAGATTTACTTGCCAATATGAAATTAATATATAAGTGATTTGTAAAGATTTGTTCATCTTATTTTTAATTTTGTGTATATGTGTGGGGAGGTTGGGCGTAGGGGCATGTACACATGAATGCTGGTATCTACGCAGGCCAGAAGAGACTGTTGAATCCCTAGACCTGGACTAATAGGCAGTGGTGAGCCACCCTATAGTGAGTGAGTGGGTGCTAGGAATCAGACTCAGGCCCTGTGTAAAAATAGGACATAAATTCATAGTAGAAAATAGAGAAAAGGGGTAGATTATCAGGGAAAGACACATAAAATTTATGGGTACTGATAGAAAATTTATCTATTTCACATATCACTTCCTTGTCTCATTTCTTTGGATACACCAGTTTCTCTTTAATCATCGTCATCTTATTTATCTGCCTCCTCTTCTCCCACTCACCCTTATTTGCCACACCCTTATTTGCCACACCCTTATTTGCCACACCCTTATGCTCCCAGTTTTCTAAGCCTTCTATGGTCTTGTTCCCAGTTTCATCACTAAAACCTCTTTCCGGTTTCACAGCCATTGTCTCACTTCTTGTGACCCTTTGTCCTTAACCACATTCAAAATGAGTCAATATGACTTTAAGATTGTGTTGTTGTTGCTGTTGCTGCTGTGAGTCAAATTATGATGCTGTAGCTTAAAGCTTTCAAATAGGGAACAATGGGATCCAGGGGTGTCTTTATAAAGGAATTTGTATTTGATTACGAGGAGAGGAAGTTAAATGTGATATGCACCCACCTAGGAGCCATTCAACAGATGTAAGGGATACAGAATAGGATCCAAGTGACCCAACCAAGGCGAGACATCAAGCAAGAAAAGCAGTGGAAAAGGAGGCAAAAGTCAAAAATCTCCTTTCTTCAACAGCCTTTTCAGATGCATAGTTGGCACGCAACAGAATAAGCAACCCTATAAGACTATTTACATAAATTAGAAGATGGATGTCAGGCAGTGGTGGTGCATGCCTTAAACCCTACCATTCAGTGGAAGAGACAGGTAGATTTCTGAGTTTAAGGTCAGTCTGGTCTACAGAGTGACTTCTAGGACAGCCAAAGCTACACTGGAAACAAACAAAAACAAACACCAAAATATTAGAAGATGGAAGCTACAGCATTTTTTAAAATGAAAACCATAATTGTTCAACGTGTGAAGAGATCTTCTAGAAGTATGTTTAGTATTTTAGGTCATCTGATTATAATGCTAACAGAGCCCTGTAGAGCTGTTGCCATGGTGAACCATTCTGTGGTCTTCTACCACCTGTCTGTACCACTTAAGAAAACATCCAGGTTCCCTCTGCGTCTCAGCTCACATTACTCTTCCTTCTTTTCATTCATGAACTTTTCATGTCATTAGTCACCTGGCAAATATTCCACATACTCTTTTAAGACCTGTTTTATCCGATGAATAGTAAGAGGTAACATATATTCAACGTTTATGGAAGTAGACCTGGCTTCTGCTGTCATTGACTCCAAAGTTTCAGCCAGACTTCCATCCTTCTAAAATCCTGCCCCTACTCTTAACCCCCAAATAAAAATCTCAGGTATATAGATGTGTATCACTGCTGTTGTAATTATCCTAAGCTCAGTGTCTTGAAGCAGCACACAGATATTAGATTATATTGCAGTGCAGAAGTTCAGAATGAGTCTCATGAGCATAGAACTGTAGCTATGGTTAGAATATGTTCCTTTTGGAGGTTCTACAGGAAAATCCCCAGCCCCTTTCTAACTTGGTCCCTCTGTGTTCCTTGGTTCATGCTCACATTAATATTAAAGCCAATAGAGGCATCTTCAGGTAGGTTTCTCTCTGATCTCTTCTTCATCACATCTTCTCTGAATCTCCAGACACTTGGATAGTCTGAGATAATCTTCCCATACTCACATCCTGAATATAACCAAATATGCAAAGTTCTTGTTGCCCTGTAAAGTAACATATTCACAGGTACTTAGGATGTGGAGGCAGACTTTGGAAAACACTTTGTGTGTGTGTGTGTGTGTGTGTGTGGGGCAGACATTGTTCTGTTTCTGGTTCTTCCTTAGCACTATATGTATACTTTCTTTAGCTTTATACCTCTCAATCTGTTGAAGGCAGGCACCATCGTCACTTTTCACCCCTGCACTTACGTTCCCTAACAGGGTGCTTAAACACACAGCACATCTGTATTAACTCACTGTTGGAATTAGTAAAAGACCAGACCAGTGAATGAAATGTTCAATAAGAACATCCTTTTCCAAAGAGAATATTGTTGTTTGTTCGAAGTGTTTCTTCTCCCCTTATTCCTTTAGAAATTAGAGAGATAATTCTGTTTCTCAATAGTTAATTGATACCAATAGAAAATGCTTTTTAAAATTACAAGTGACTCACAGATTGTCAGGAGTCTTTTGAAGTAAATGGAAAGCACTCCTAAATTATGCAACTATGAATATTTTTTAATTAAAGGAGTTAATGAATATTCCACAGGAAAGAGCTGTCTTCCACAGTCTGGGTTTAATTGCCCACCCGCACCTGATGGTTAATGTCTTTCTGAAACGTTGTATTTTGTAGATAAAGCCCATCATTTACCACATACCCTGTGGGGATAGATTAGTCATCTCCTTTGCACATGCTCCAAGCTTACCTCATTTGCTTAAGGCAGGCTATTAGCTATGCATTCTCTTATCCAGGATGATGTGATTTGTATTGCACTACTTGATTTACTTAGAAGCTTAGAATGCAAGGTTATATCCATGAATAAGTGCAGTGACAGGACAGAGGAGATATGGGTAAAAGAAAACTATTTTTATATTTGGAAAATTTCAGAAATGCCCATTGTATTTACATTTTCATTTGAGTCAATTAGAAACTTCACCATTAGGACTTTATTTTCATTTAAAAAAGGTGCTATGAACTAATTTATTTGAAATAGCTTACATTAATAATTATCCACAAATATAAAGATGGGTATTTTGTTTTGATTTGTTTTATTTTGAATGGCCTGAAAATATGCACATTTGGTGTAAAGAAAGGCAAAAAGAAAAATCATGTATAAAAATAAAAGATGAAATAAACAAGGGCACAGATTGACTCTCTAACAACACATAATTCAATGTATAGATTGAGTCTATAACAACATATATTATGGAAATTTACAAGACAATAACAAGAATGTAGGATACAGTTTAACAGTGAAATAGATATGGCAGGGTTGAAGAGAGAAAATAAACTTTCTTAAAATTATCCCAATGCCATTTTTAGTCATTTAGACAGCATTATCAGCAATCTCTCTATTAATCAATACATAGATTGTTTTCATTGTACCACTTTTATGTTCAGAATTTCAAATAAAATTATAGTTATATCTAACCAAAACACTGACTTGATAAGTCATTCGAAGATTTAATTTGACTTCAGTAAACAAATGTATCATGATTGCATAAACCTCTTGCTCTGGCTATATATTGAGGTACCCAAAAGGATGCCTATGGCTTATAGATAAAAACTAGATAAATTTTTGAGAAAATTAATGTATTGACATTATTTTAGGTTATAGTTTATTGCTATCAACTCTTATTTGTAAATATTGCTCTTGTGCTTTTTAGCAAAGAATGAAAACGTACATACAAGTCATATTATGTAGACTGAGCCATTTTTGTTTAGGAATATATATGACAACAATGAATGAAGAAAGAAGCCATGAATTTGAAAGAGAACAGGAAGGGGTGTGTAGGAGGTCTTGTAAGAAGGAACGAGAAGGGGGGAAGATACAATTATAACCCCAAAAAGTATAGAAAAAGAACAAGTAAAGAAGGCATTGAGATATCAGAAAACCTTATAATTCATTAGTTATCTATTTTTAGAGTTAAACATTTCATTTTTCTGAAGACAATTTTTAGCAAAAATTGTATGTTGTCGCCCAATTTTAAATACATGTTTTATGTCATTTGCTCAGAACAATACTGAACACATGAATACAAGCAAAACAATTTTCACACCAGTTCTGTCGTCACTGTCATCTTAAGTTCTGACACCAAATATTTCCGTGGTTTAGTCATTCACTTAAATCAAGGCTATTGGATAATAAAAGTACCCACGTTTAAGCAGTGATTGTCCTGGTAACTCTTTACCAATTTTTGGAACTGTGTATGTGGAGTAGAGTTGTAACACTTGCCTGTGTCTAAGGTGTAAATATTTCTACCCTGTCTCATCACTGAGAGTGGAGCTGGGAAGATGAGAAGACACTTACACTTTTATTTTCTAAAACCAGAATGTTGAAAGGATTTTTATAGGAGACATCTACAGCAGGTTCGTGTTGCTCAGTTGGTTGCTATTGGTTTTTGTAGGGCTAGTGATGGTCCTGGGGCTTGTCCATGCAGATTTACTGTGAATTAACTGAAAATTAATGTTAACACAGATTGCTTCCAAAACTGTGGAATATTTCCAAATATTAAACATTTGCTGTCATGTATAAACTGAAGTGCATGAACTTCAGACATCTCCAAACAGGGCTCTTACTCTGGACCTACCAGCAAAAGAAGCAGTTGATGAGGATAGCGCACCAACCAGAATATCTACACTGTGCTTAGAGTTAACTTGTTAGATATTCTTTTAGACTCATTTAAATTTCTACAGCTAGTCTTTAAAAAGAAAAAGAATTGGTAACTAACTAAAGTTTAAAAATGAAAATGTGCAGAATTACCATTACACCCAAGGACACTGTTTCTGCCCATTCTAACTAGAGTTTCTGTGTCTCCTTCAGAAGAAGCTTCCCAGCCCTGCCCCAGTGAGAAGTGTTCTTTGGTCCTGAATTGCATTGGCTTGACCTTTTTCGACTACACAGGAGTCTCCACGCTTGTTGAGGTATCTACACGGCCCGGGTCAGACCTGATTCCTTGCCTCTTTTCAGCTGGCAGAATTATTCTTCAGCTGCCTCAGCTACAGAGTCTTAAACCTCTTTCCCACAAACGACAGAATTCTGTGCCTTTACTACAGTGGGTCTGTTTCAAAAGACCCTATCAGAATTCTAGGCAAGTAGGGAAGGGAGTCAAAGTTGGAGGAGTGGGAAGCCTGAGATTTGAGCATTATTGAGCATAATATCTACCAGGAAGTGAATGTTCAGTGCTTCTAGAAAATCCTCTTGGGATGCTAGCTGTATCACCCAGCTAATTCTCCTTGAACTCTACCTCTGCCTGCCTGTGTCACTCACTGAGGCTGCTGCATTCACTCCCCTCCCTACCTCATGCTATGGCTGGGGATGAGTTCCTTCTTTTTTCTTTCATTTTATCTGATTTTTTTTTTTTTTTTTTGAAGAGTTGTGTTAGCTCTGGGGCTCTGGTTCAGTGGCAGAGAGCTGACTAGCAATCAAAGCCTTGGTTTCGATTCCCCAAGTAAATATATAAATAACCAGAAAAAAATTGGATTGATTGAATTCAGATTGACTGAGAGCCTCTATATTTTCTCTCTCCATTTGTTCCGTAAATTTACTTTGAAAACTCCCACCTTGCACATTGTAGGACTGTAAGAACAAACTGTGTATCTCTTTCCAGGAGGATGGGGATGGAAGTACTTGGAGAAGTCTGGGAGTCATGCTGGATCTGCCCCAGGCTTGCAGTGTGCTGGGGAATCAGCCCATTTGCTTAAATCTTGGTAGTTCCTTTGTGGAAATGAGGAAATGGTTTTAAGAATAGAAGGTATTTAGAAAGCAAAGGGATGGTGCAAATCAAGGTTTGAATATCAAGATGCTGTTGTTATTGAATTACTTTTAAATATTTAGCTGAAATTATGAGTTTCTCCCTCTAGATGTTTGAAGACACTCCTTAGAACTGGTTAAGAGGAAGACAAGGGACCTGCTGCCCTTTAGTTTTGGGTTTAAGGCAGATAGTTAAGAGGAATAGAGCAATCCAGGCACAGAAGCACGCCAGTGAACAGAGGTTGTTGTTTTTGTATTTCTACCTGAATCATAGTAATGGCTTAACAGTTCTACATACTGCATTAAGACAATTGATGTCTTTTTAAATTGGCAGAAAAACTATACTTGCACTTGGCGTGCTATTTTTTGCTGTATATACAAAGCTGGCAATGTTGTACCTGTTTTCATTTTTCTCCTTATTATTACATGGCTTATTGCCCTGTGGCTACATTAGAATTTGTGTTAAGCACATAGGCTTTAAGGATAGAAAAAATTTGGATTCACATATCAGCTAAATACTAGTTCTGTGCCTGGAGCTAAATTCTGTCTTCCTTTCTTTTCCTTTCTTTTCTTCCTTCCGTTCTTCCCCATGCACGCGTGTTTATTTCTGTGTGGGTACATGAATGACATGGTGCCTGTATGTATGTCAAAGGAGAAACACAGGCCTCAGTCCTTGCTTTCACCCTTGTTTGAGACAGTATATGCTCGTTATATAGCATGTGTTCGTAGCTGCCGTGTGAGTTACAGGGACTTTTCCGGCCTCTGCCAATGCCCATCTCTTTCCACAGAAGCAGTGGGGCTGTACTGCTTTCTGTACCTAGCTTTAGGTGTGTTTTAAGAGGTCTTTATGCATGTGTGACAAGAGCTTTACCTACTAAGCCATCTCCCCAGCCCTCATCTGTTTGCTTTCCCATAAACTAGAAGTAGAGCTCTTCATGTCTTCACATTGTGAGCTCACAGGAAGTACCCAGTAAAGTACTAAAGTGGCCTGCACAGTTAGTAAGCACTCAGCAATGCTGACATCTGGTATTGCTTTTCTCGCTTTAAAAAGTCGTTTCTTGAGCTAGTGAGATGGCTCAGTAGGTAAAGGTGCTTGGCAGGCAAGACTGACAACCTGAGTTGGTCCCCAGAGCCTGCGGAAACATGAAAGGAATGAACCACTCCACAGCAGTATTTTGTTTTGTTTGTTGGTTTTTTAATCTCCATTATGTGCTATTGCATGCTCACGTGTGAACACAAACATACACATAATAGTAACACACACACATATATACCACTTGATTTATATATACATATATTTACTATATATGTATATAAGTATACACATATATGTATATTGAGTTTTAAAACCATTTCTTAAAGTGCAAATATGTTTGCAAGCAAGATTTTTTTCTCAGTTCCAGCTACCCTGAGAAAAAGTTTGGAGCCACGAGCAGCAGGGCCTGAGCAGCCATGCCATTTTCCCTGCTTTTGAGGAACTCTCTAGACTGTGTACTTAGCTACTTCAGCACAAAGAGTGTTGATCCCAGAGTTGTGGATTGAAGGGAACAGAATGACTTGTATTTATTCTTTTTCTGGGGTTGAGGGTATCTGGGCAGGTCGGTGAACTGGAGATTGTGTTTGTCAACATCAACAGGCCATCCGTTACAGCAATGTGTCTGAGCTCCACTGGGCTTCAGAAAAAGTCAAACACCGACAGGTCACCTTGAATTAAATCACATTAACTTACAGAAGCAGGAGTCACTTATTCAGTGTCAAAGTCAGAGCCCATAGTTTATTCTCTCTTTGATTTATACTCAACTCTGATTAATCCACAGTTCTCATTTTTCAAAAAGGATTTACTGATGGAGAAAGATGAGAGAAATTACGTATCATGTAACATACGTGGTTACAATACATCCTAGATTGTCTTGTAAATGCAGCTGTCCATGTCTTGTATGTAGGATACATCACTACCATATAACCAATTCCATCCAACTGTAAATGAACTTTTACATGCACTTTTAACCAAACTTCATGATCTTAATTTGCTTTTGGTGAATTAAAATCACTCGTTCATAAGTTGTTTCTGGTTAAGTTGTCTAGAAGGTAAGAGTCAAGGCCCTAGTGCACCTGTGCATGAGTTAGAGTCTCCCACTTGGTAGACTTTTAAAACTGGAAATTTGTTCAGGTTATACTGAGGTTTAAAAGCTGGGGTTTATAGGGTCAATGAAGTATTCCTAGATTGTTGCAAAGTAGAACAGGCCAGCATCCTTCATCACTTCCACAGGCTGGTCCTAAACTTTCCATAAAAGATGTTGACAGCAGTCCTCTCTCATTTTTACAAGGAAGCAAAGATTATGTTTCCAGTTTTCTAAAGAAATGGTAATATGAGCAGCTAAATTTAGTCTCTGTAGAATCAATGTTTCAGTTTGAATCCTTTTGAGAGTGCAGGGCACTTCCTTAACTGTGTAACAATGCCTCCCTCTGGTGGTTTGACTTTGGAAACACTTTCTCATTTGTTTTCCCAAGAGTTCTCCTTTTCCCAAAGTCTGATTCCCTCTCCAGTTGGCACTAACCATGGGTCTACTCTTTTACTTCTTCTAGCTCTACCTTGATTGCAAGAGCAGGAGTGTGGATGTGTTCTTAGCCAATTGTACAGGTAACACTGTGTTGTCGGCTATCATCAGATGAATCCTCTCAGCTACTCCATGTGTCTTTACATACCCTGTGCCTTCTTTGCAGCATCCTTGATAAAAGCAATGACATACTATGGAGATCTAGACACTGAAAAATCAATTTTTTTTGACTCAGTACCTGCTGCAATAAATATCATCCAATCAAATAAGGTGAGTTTCTTAAGTTAGTGAGCAGGAGTTTTGTAAGAAAAACTAGAATACATAATGGTTGGAAGTTTTATAAGGTTCCCTCCTCACTGGTCTCTAAAAACAAACAAACAAACAAACAAATAAACAAAAACTACAAATAACCCTTCCCTCTGCCTTTGACATATTTAATTTAAAGGAATTATTCTACTCCCCTTTGTGGGCAAGTTATTAACAATTGTTTAATAATTTGGATCTTCTAACCTTGTAATGGCTTAGAGAATCTGATGATCAGGGACGGAGTGCAAATTCTTAGTCTAAGATCCACTGTCCTGGAATTTGACCTTGGAGCTTTCCAAAGCAGAAATACTAAATATCAATTTTAAATATATTTTATACTCAGACACTCTTGTCACTATGCTTAGTTACACTGTCATCTCTTGGGACATCATTTATGGCGTCTGGTGGTCCCATGGCTATAAGTACATAGATTACTGTGCAATACTGGGCTTTTGGTGATGATTTTGTAATGATTCCCATAGTCATGGTCTCCAGCAGTGTCTGTAACTCTGAGTCATTTTGCCTTTCTCCTTCCAGGGCAGCATTAGGGCTTCCCACAGTGACTGCTCTCATCTTCAGTCAAAACAATAACACTATCATTATTGTTACCTACATGTATTGAGTACCTGCTGTATTCTAGAATATTCTAAAGACCTTAATCATATTAATTCAATTTGCCACTGCCTATGAGGTAGGTATCCTCACCCAATTTTTAGAACTAGGACGACAAAGGCCAAGAAAGGTACAGCGTTTGGCTAGTTTCAAAGTCAGCTGTTGGACATGAGATAAGGAGCTTTGTTCCCAATGGATGTGGCTTATGTTACTGCCATTATTTCATTGTCCCACAGATTATGAGGTAGGTGAGTAATATGTGCTTATTTCTTCTTCTCTTTTAGAATTTGAACAAGGCTAGTGACCACAGTGAGGTCTGAGGCTCATGTGTTGAAGTGCACGTCTCATCTTTAGCACCTGCCCCTGAAGAGGCCCGATCCTGGCATTTTGCACACATTTTGGTGTATATACAGTGTATCACTCAGTAAGAATCGTACGACTTGGCAACTGCATAGCCACTGGCCAAGACTTGCTGACCTTTTATTTTTTTCAATTTTTTTTAATAGATTCATTTAGTTATTTCGTATAGGCACCAATATGCATGTAGTTTTAGTTTACTGAACAGTAGACATGCTTTTGTTTCCTGTTATGAGAGTACTTTGTACAGTCTTATTTCTGTTTTGTTAAGCTAACAAATGGAGAAACACTTTTATCAGAAATGGTTTGGACTATTTATAAGCCATTTGTAAAAATATATTAAGATCATCTAGTACATAAAAAAGTGTTAGCAAGTGTTAGCCATTTCTCCATAGTTTTTATCCCAAAGTTATTTAAACATCAATAAGATAAAGTATCACTTTATACAGTGAAAAATGAAATCCACAGATATAAAGCAGTTGAGAAAAAAGACAAAGTAGAAGTTATTAATGTCAATACCCATTAATGCAATCACCTTGACAAGATTCATGTATTCAACTATGAGTTCATATGTGGAAGAAAACTGGTGTTTTAGCAAAACTAAATTCTTGACATTAATCTACTGAGGTGTGGATACTGGAAACCATTAGTGTGTGTAATCAGATAACTCTTGACTTCTGCATTGCCACATATAAGATATTCTGCTTTCAGACTTATTTTATTGCAAGCAGAGAATTTGATATGTATTTTTTCACAAATATGATCTTTTTTATGACAAAATATCAAAATTAGAATGCTTTTGTGCTTTTGGATACAAGATTAACCCTTAGAAATTTTGAATTTTCTACTTGAGATATAAAAAGTCAGTAAAATGTAATATATTATTGATGTATACCAAGACAGATAGATGGCAGATAGAATGACAGACAGACAGACAGACAGAAGGCAGGTAGATTACAGACAGATGGCAGATAGATCACCATGGTATATTTTTCATTTTTTTTTTTAGAGGTGAGCTTGAATGTGATTATCTGTAAATTTGCTAAAATAATAGGGTAATTTACAACACTAATGGCCAGATATAAGTTTAAACAGTTTTTCATGCTTGTATATTTTATTTTTAACTATATACAAGTATGCAATTTCACAATTTTCTAACAAGTTATCTTATATGTGAAGTCATAGATTAAATTATGCTTTATTCTTAATGGCATCTAAACTATTATGCAGACTTATTACCACTGTCAGAAAAAAACAGGTACTGCAAAGGGAGTTTGAAAAGCAAGTTAAAAATAGAAATTAAAAATTGGCCTTCTAGTGTAGCTCTTATGGGCATCTGTAAGAGCAAATTCTAACTCCTGCCCAAGTGAGAGATTGGATTATGCCTTAGCCAATGCAAGGTATACATTCCTGTGATCCATCTTTTTAACACCCCAGTCTTTGGTAGGATGAAGTAATAATTGAAAATGCCATCAACAGTGTTCCAGATTTTCATGGCCATTTTCATTTTTACTGAAACAAACTCAGAAGAATTGCCTCGATGTCTTCATCACTTATTGGGGTAGTGCCAAGGAAGGCGACCGGTATTGTTCATCAGATACTTTGCTAAGGGAAAGTTGAGGGAGAATTAGGAATAGTGTCCTTATAAAGAGGGGTTTTATTCTGCATCATCCACTTTCATTATTCTAAAGGTGCACGGCTGTGATATTCTTCATCCCCAATCCAAAGTCGAGAAAAGAAATATATTATGGTACATATAAAGTGATATTTTGCTATACAATTTTGGCCTTAATTAAACTCATACACTGTAGGCATTTTTAATTTTCTGTAGACCATGGACCCTGGCTGATATTAAAGTCATTATTGTTGGATGGTATATTCTGTTTTGTTGTTAATGCTCAGACAGAAATTGCATCTGAGTGCATTTAAGTATTTACAGTATAAGTTTAATGCATAGAAAGTTAACCCCATTAATTTCAGTATCAAACATTGTGACAGTGAAAGACAAGGAAGACCAAACCACACACTGTATAAAGTCCACTGCTCTATAGTTTATGCCAAGACCACAATGACTGTTTACCCAAAGAAAGTCTCTTGAATTAAGTTCTGAGACTCCAAGAACTGCACATAAATTTTAGACAGACAAGTGTTTATTTCAAAGCAGAAGCAGAGAACACAGAAGCTACAACATGGCTCTAGTGTTGCAGTATTTCTTATCAGCACACTGACCTATTCTTATGGAGCCATGTTATTTTTATATGATAAACTCCTTCCATAGTACTTATTTTAGTAAAATAATGTGAAAAACTGACCTATACAAGTGTTAAGAACCTAATATGACAGATATGAAATACGTAACTAAGAAAAACTGTTAACATTAAGCATTACATTTATGCAAATTAAATGCCCTTAAAATTTTGCCATTTGTCTTTCATTTTAAAGGTTATTTGCCCTCAATTATATAATTTTAGTGTTCTAAAGTTTAGCTTAAACTACTTTGCAATAATTTATTTGGCAGATCTCCATTCTATAACCACGCAGTGTAATGAGGACAGAGATCTTTCTTTTGTAATGAAAACATTAACGTGTTAATACCCCATATGAATAATGCTGACATTCAATGATTGTCGAAATAAGTTGGTATGTTGCTGTACATACACACACCTCTGAGATGCCAGCTTTGCGTTCTGTGGCTTGATGATCTGACTCACCATCACATATGCTTTCTGGCAGTGAGTTTATTGCCAGATTTTAAACGGGGAGTTAAGTGGTGCTTGTGGCGTTTTCAAAACCCAAAGATTTGTCGTTTGGAATCATGTAGTCTAATATGCTGCACTTATTTTTATATTTTTCAATGCACTTAATTACTGTTTTTTATAATTATTTGTACCAACTCGGCATGTAACAGCCAATTTACATGGAAATAAATTGAAATATGATAACTACAATTCTTAAGTGAGGTTGTGTCCATTATTTCTGAGTATTTACTCCCCTGGAAAGAAAATAATATATACAGCTTTCTTGCTCTGACCACTGAACAGTATGTGTTCACTATCCCTAGCAAGTTGTTCTTACAAAATTTCAGTCTGGGCCTGTAAATTCTGTGCGTTGATTTATGCACTACTGAAAGGGGTGTGTTTTTCTGTTTTGTTTTGTTTTGTTTTTGTGTTAGTACATCAATTGCACAATTATAATTCTTTGCCAGACTTACATTCTTTTTCTTCTAATTTTTATTTATGTCTGTATTTTTTTTTTCTTGTGTTCTTTGCTATGTGCTTTTAGTTGTCTTTCCTGGGTTCTGAGGCTGTGTTTGACTTTAATGGTGACTGTTCAAAACCAAGAAAATAAACCATTTTTTTTCCTTATACATTGGAGACACAGCAGAGAATAAAACAGAAAAACAACCTCCCCTCCAGGCTTGCCTTCTGACTGGGAACGTCAGGGAATCAGTAAGATGAATTTGACTTTAATTACATCCTCATAGATATTATTCCCACATAGGACTCATGGACCCCTTAGATTTCAAAATCCATTCCAAGTCACGTCTAAACATTATCTTATACATGGCTGAGAATTAGAGATGCAATTTATTCCTAGACAGAATTTCTCTCCAGTCACAAACTTGTGCAAAAAGCTGGCTACATACTCCCCAAAACACAGTAAAAGGACAAGTAGGGGAATGATGCTCTCACCCAAAGAACATGAATGAAAGAAGAGAATGTAGGTAACAACAGAGGAAAGAATGCAGGGTGGCACATTCACTAGATTCAGAGTCGTTACATTGTTTTGGGGTATTCATCCATTACATTGTTTTTGGGTATTCATTTATTGATTTATGTGTGTGCATATGTATAGTTCAAGAGTTTGTGTATGTGTGTTTTGGGAGTTGGTTCTCTCTGGATTCCATGTGGATTCCAGGGACTGAACTTTGGTATCAGGCTCAGCAGCAAGGACCTTTATCTACTTAACCATTTACCTACCCAGATCTATTGGATCTTAAATTTTGAAAATTATCATCTTTAGTCTGTTGACTCTCCACCTTCTGGACTCTCTAGAGTAGAAGTCTTCCCTCTAAATCTCCACAGAATTGCTCCCAAAGCCTGTAGCTCTGCAAGGTGTCAAAATCTGAGAAGTCTCCCGCAGCTCCTACTGAGCCATCTCTATTTCTTTCAGTTCACACTGGTAGTGTGATTGTTGGTCCGACTCCATTTCTACTCCTGCTGAGGTGGCGGATTAAATTCATAAGGGGACAGTCCATAGCAACCATTGTATGTCTCCCTCAGGCTCCTGTCCCACTTCCTCAATGAGTGGACCGAGCAAACAGTGGGGCTTACAAACTTTTTTTAAAATTTTTTTATTGTCAGAATCAACTTATAAACAGAATAAAACAGCTTAAAACCCATTGACTCTTTGGCCTTTAAAGAAACAGGTTTGACCCTTGTGGGAGTCAGGATAGGTTTGAGTTACAACTCAAATGCACTTAGAGGACTTAGGAGCACTCAAACTAAAAGTGCTCCCTTAGGGCACAGTGAGTTTGTAGGTCATTGGCAGGAAAACTGGAGCTTAACATCTCAGAAGTGGTGGGTCTTAGAGGCTAGAAGCAACTACGGGGACAAACACCCTTCAAGCGTGGCTTCCCTTCTTTTTTTTTACCTTTTTTCCTTTGCTTTATTATTTATTTATTTATTTATTTATTCCACTCCAGATTTTATTCCCACCCCAGTCCACCCTCTGACTGTTCCACATCCCATACCTCCTCCTCACCCCCTGTCTCCATGAGGATGTCCCCACCCCTCATTCCCCACCCCACCTGAACTCTCAACCTGGGGCCTCCAGTCTCTTGAGGGTTAGGTGCATCATCTCTGACTGAACCCAGACCCGGCAGTCCTCTGATATGTATGTGTTGGAGGCCTCATATCAGCTGGTGTATGCTGCCTGGTTGGTGGTCCAGTGTCTGAGATATCTCGGGGGTCCAGATTAATTGAGACTGCTGGTCCTCCTACCTGAAGAGGGTTGCCCGCCTCTTCAGCTTCTTTCAGCCTTTCCCTAATTCAGTCACAGGGGTCAGCAGCTTCTGTCCATTGGTTGGGTGTAAATATCTGCATCTGACTCTTTCAGTTGCTTGTTGGGTCTTACGCAATGTGGTAATGGCTTCCCTTCTTCAACAAAGTTTTTGAGTTGGAGGCAGGAAGGAGTCCTCTTTCTGTCAGCTGCGTCCTAGGGTCTGTATATACCCAGCCCAGGTTAGAAGCTTCAAGTCATTGGGACGCCCTGATTGGCTGAATATGGTATGTAAATGAGGTGAAAGATAGAGGGAACTGCTGGAAAAGCTGGGTGTAGGAGGGAGCAGGAAAACACAGCCACCAAAAATTGCTGGAAGTTAACAATCAAGTCCAAAGGTCTCATCTCTGCCAGGGTAGGGAATCTCGGGGAAAGTTTTCGTCCCTGGTTATTAAGTCAAACTTGCAAGCTACTCACTACTTCCAGATGGGGATTTCCACTCAACAAGCTTTTGTTTGTTTTGTTTTCTGTTTCCGTTTGCAGTTTCTGGGACAGCACTAATATCAACGGTACTCTCTACCGCCTTTATCTGCTTCCCTGTATGGAAACTGCAGGGCTTTATCTGGGTTGTGTTAGGAAGAACCAACCTCTAACAATAGGTCACAGCTACAAATACCTCCTTGTTAAATATTCTCCCTCATCTTTGCTACAATTTTCAAAACAGGAGTTTCTTATTTTATACTAATGGATGAGCAGAGGATTCTCCTAGTTTTCAAACACACACACACACACACACACACACACTCAATTCTTGCCTTTCATAGTTTACTATATAAGCAACCAGAAGGAACAGGGCTTTGCTTAGAAATAGCCTCTGCTAGGGGGTGAAATTGGAGAATTCTCAGTCTGTATGTATTAATGTGATGGGGGCATAGCAACCAGCCTGCAATTCCAGCCTGGAGAGGCAGAGACAGGGATCCCAGAAACACATAGGCTGATGACAATAGCCTTGTCTGCCAGCGACAATGTGGCAGAGTGATCAGGGAAGATTGCCCACACTGCCGCTGGGCATGCACTCCCCTCCCCCCACATGGTCCACTCATACACACGTATATGCACAACACACACATACATATAAATAAAGAAAAGAAAAACAAATACCACCAATATCTAAATATTTAAAATTTGCCCCTTTCCATTTTTACTTTACAGAAAACGAGAGAGCTGTATTCGGCCAAATTCTCTGACAATGTGTAACAAGGGTTGCCTCTTCTGGTTTCCAATAATATGTCTTCTTCTGTGTATTTTTTTCTCAGCCTGGTTTTTCATGGCTACAATACTACCAGCACTCTGTTAATGATTATTTATTCTTCGGTAGAGAGGCTTTCTCTATAAATGCTCTTTTGCTTTGTAGCCATGACTGTAATTGCTTTTAAAGTGCAGATTCTACCAGCAGCAATCTGAGCTCCTTCTAGTATCCATCTCGAAACTCTGGCCTCTACCAATTTATCAGTTCCCAAAACTTTTTCCATATCTTTTAGGTATTTGTTACAGCAGAATTTCTCAGTTTAGCACCAAAATCTGTCAGTCTGTTTGGCCTGCTGTAACCAAATACTAAACGCGTATGGCTGAAACAGAAACACATCTCTGTTTTCGAGGTTAAAAAAATACATTTAAGGTGCAGACCAATTTTGTTTCTGTAAGTGAATTCCCCATGGTCTATAGGTGGATGCTTTCTTTCTCTGTGTTTTTATGGCAAAAGAAGATATTTTTATATATACTAGCGTTTTCTTTTAAGTTCACTAATATTCTGAGATCCGGGACTCAAATTCATGATGTGGTACAGTCTTGCCAGCCCCATTGCCACATTATGGCTGGATTTCTGTAGGGTAAAAGATCCAAGCTCACTATAGGTTTGAATAATCCCTGAGCTTGAAAATTCACCAATCTCTGAGCTTGAAAACCACCAATCCCTGTGTTAGGCTGGGACCCCTGCTTGCCCGTGCATAATCTGGGAAGGCCTGTCTGCTCTTCTTCAGTCAACTCCACCCCCACGGAGAAAACAGCCGGCTAACAGGTCTCAGCATTTCCGGCAACCCGGTCCAGGGGTTCAGTTTTTAGCCATAGTTGGATACAATTTCAGCTCCTAGCTGACACTGTTGTCATCACTCCTTATTTAAGTTCCATAAACATCCCAAGGACTCAACTTCATTGACCTCCACCCATGAGATCACTACACCTACCCAAGAGCTGCCTCCCACTAAAAAGATGATGGTTGATCCCGAGTGATCTACTTAAAACATTCTAGTAGGAGACTTGCAAATTCAAAGCCCGCCTGAGTTCAAGATTATCTGTGACAACTTCTTGAATTATTGCTCAAAATAAGTGAACAGTGCTAGAAGTTTAGTGGCAGACGTCTAGTTCTGTATTGTAAAACCAACCAACCGACAACCAAAAAGCAACCAACCTTTCTTCTGCCACTCAACAGAGCAGCATAAACACCTGGCGAATCTGATATGGAGCAAAGTCCAATTGTCAGGACCTGGTGTATAATACAGCAACTGCTCGGAAGAAAGCTGTTACAGCCTGGGGATGGTTGTAACAATGAGTTATCTATCTAAAGAAGGTAGACTTTAGTTGGATAGCTTTTCCTCAGCTATTATAGACAGTTTCACCAATTACAGAGGTAGCTACAGGACTGAATTTTGCCAGTAATTTTCCACTGTGCTGTTTTGTTTGCTTGTTTATGTTTTGTCTTGTATGCTTTCAAGAAAGAAGGCTTGGTTACCACTAAGTGACTAAGCACTGTAAATCTATTTCAAAATATCCAGTATTTGAAAATCCTAATTTGTTTTCTATTAATTTACCAACAAAACGGAGCCATTCTATATAAGCTTAGGAAGCTTTGATGACATTTTTCCTACTTGGAGCCTCTTGCCTTCCCAGGTTTAGAAACCTGGCACTTAGCCGGACAGTAGTGGCACACGCCTTTAATCCCAGCACTTGGGAGGCAGAGGCAGGCAGATTTCTGAGTTCGAGGCCAGCCTGGTATACAGAGTGAGTTCCAGGACAGCCAGGGCTATACAGAGAAACCCTGTCTCGAAAAAACCAAAAAAAAAAAAAAAAAAAAAAGAAAGAAAAGAAAAGAAACCTGGCACTTGGTTCATACTCTGAAAAATCATCAATAATGAGCCATTATTTGCTTTTTTAAAAAAAATATTATTAATGCAATTTCTGGTATTGTGAATGAAACAGGCAGGGATGTAAAGGCCCTCTCTTACATTGTCACGTGGTTTCCAGATCCGCGCCCACAACTCCAGCTCCTTCCGAACCGTCTTGCACATTAATGAATATACTGACTCCCAAGGTTCTGCACTGCCCATCTCCTTACAAAGTTTGAAGGAACCTGCCCTTTTAGGAAGAGTGCCTTTGTTTACGCTAATGAAGCCAAGACCTCTGGAAGGCTGAGAAGACTGAGAACACAGGCAGAATGGCTGGAGGACTCTAAGGAGGAAGTTGATTGGAGGATTGACCACATCGTAGTAAGATTTTAAGAGTATCTAAATACTCCACTAAGTCAGATAATTTACTTCCCTGGCCCAAAATTCTCATCATCAGCCATTTATTTTGGATGGAGTAAGTACGATTAAGAATTAAATGCACCCAGAATCTATTCTGATATATTGGTCTCTGGAGTAATCTATCTGAGTAGCTTGAGAGACATTATCACCAGGACCTGAGAGATCATAGCTCAGAATAAATGCTGGTGAGGAAAGATGCTTACAGACATACCTGGGTGCTGCTAAGAGCAGAGTGGAGGAGGAAATGTGGCCTTGGGAGCACTGTGGTGGTAAGGGAGGACGAGGATGAAGGAGGAGGCAGCGTGAGCCATGTCCTCTGGCCTTCATGGGTAACCCAGATGAACAGGTTGTATTTTCACCCCACCTTAGTGACCGTTCATGCAGTTGTGTTTTTTGTTTGTTTGGCTTGTTTGTTTGGCTATGAAATTAAAATTGAAAGCAGTGTGGCTACCCGAATGAAATTGACACAGGATTCTTGTCTCAGCTGCTCCACCCTTCCTTCCCCATTTCCTCTTTTCACATCATGAAAATATTGAAATATCAACCGTTTCCTTAATATAATTAAAAACTATAAATTGAAGCTTGCACCCCTGCCCCTTTAAAATCTACTGGACACGTAAGACTTGGGACATAACTACCGTGGAATTACCATAGGTATTCGCCAAGCATGCAGATTCAGACAGTGTACACCGGACCTCATCAATAGGATTTCTGTCAGTAGGGGTGAGAAAGGGGGCTGTAAAGCTAGCGAGCTCTTTAGCCCTGTATCTTAAAGCTTAGCATCAGAATCACAAAGCCTTTCTTTGTGGTCTTGGAAATGAGATCTTGTCTTAGCTGCCTCACGTGCACTACTTGCTCTCCTTCATCTCTTATGTCAGTCATGATGAAAAGCAGCGCATGCCTAGAACGCTGCTCGTAGGTAACAGCGTCTGACTGTGTCGTATGGTGCGCATGTGCTCATAGTGGTCATAGATTTCACAAGATGTGAATCTTTCTAGACCAGAAAACACATGACACCTATGTTATTTATTTATTTATTTATTTATTTATTTATTTATTTATTTATTTATTTATTTATTTATTTATTTATTTATACCTTTGTGGGTAAATTCTATGGTTTTCCTGACACTTCAGCTTGTACTTGGTATCTTTTATTACGGAAACTTTAAATCTCCTCATTTTACAAAGTTGTACTGTCCTCAACAGATACTGCTGTAGCTCCTGAAGAGAATGATCCCACCCCCTTTTCACATATACGCATCAGAAACTCCGGGTAAAATGGGAGAGGATTCTCTTATAGCCTAAGACTTCATGGGTAACTAGTTTCTTTCAACATCTTCCCTGTAATTCCCTGTGTAACGCTATCAAAATGAATAAAGCTGGATGCTTTATTCCACACATATGAGCACTGTTACTCAGCTACTTTCTGTTTGGGGATCAAGGCTGATGTAAACTATCACAACTAGAGAGAAAATGATATTCACATATTAACCACTGCCAGATGTGGGAATGTGTGCCTTCAAGTTTCATTTTATGGATTTTGCTTGTTCCAGTATATTCTTTATTTGCCTTCTAAATGAATTCTTTGGGTAATGGAATAATGAATTTAAATGCATTAAATGTCCAGCAGATTCAAAATTTAATAAAATATGCATATGAGCTCCATCTCAGAATTAAAAAACAAAGTTAGAGATTGTTCCACAATGAATGCAGTCCAAGTTTCAGAGATGTTTCCAGGATGGAAGAATGTCATATTGTACATCTTTACATGTTGCCTGTCATTCACCCACATGAATGACTTTATGGAAAATACACAGGAGAAAGAACACTGCATGTGACAGTAGTTAGGAAAAGTACTTGCAGTGTGAATCAAAGTGAAGAGACATGCTACATCTGTGGTCCTTTAGTCCTGGGTTACAAGTCTTGTGTTATATACTGACTGTGGGTAAACTAACATTCCCAAGTTGTGGCTGGGAGACCATCGCATTTATGCAGCTTGAATGCAGTGAAAATTCTTGGCCTCAAGCCTGAGGTGGACATTCTGGAGTCATGTTCTTTCTTATAATTCACTTGATTTAGGTTAGCTGCAATACCCCAATATTCTTATCCATTCTTCTAATGTTAGGCTCACCATGTTTTTATTTTACCGTAATTTTATCATTCCTACTGTTCTCAAAGCATTGTTCATGTGTGACTTCCATGTTGCTGGCCAATTAAATATTATTTACTGGGCTTTATTGAAAGAATCCATCCACATTGGAACTATATGGAGATATTAAAAACACAACAAAGAAAGAATTTTGTTATTGTTGGTATTACGATTGGATCAGACTACACTGCTCAGGTGAGCTCAAGTGATCCTTCTGCCTCAGCCTTTCGCATAGCTGGCCATGTAAGCATGAGCCACCATGCTCTGCTGACGTGGCTTCTTTCAAGGGCTAAGAACAGCAGTGCAGATGGAGCAGAGTGGGCAGTGGGGTCAGGGGATGAGGGAGTGCAAGGACATCAGGGAGAGCAAGGTGAATGACTTGAAGAACATATGGAGAAAAATGGGCATTTAATCACGAGGAAGCTGCTCTCTCTTCAGAACACTTTAAACTTCTGTGTTTTTATTTGTATCATTAGAGGTTTTTAGCTTTGTCACCAGGAACTAATGTATTTGTTCAGGTGTCATCTGTGGGGCATTACAAGCTTTGATTCTGGAAATAGCTGGCTAATTTGTGTCAAATTAGCTCTCAAATTCTCAACCAGTAAAGCTCCTTTCTACTAAATGTATGTTTTCTTTCTTTCTTTTTTATTAATATCCATTCGCTTACATCTCAAATGATATCCCACTTCCTTGTTACTTCCTCCATCAATCCCCCATGCCCTGATATTCCACTTCCCGGTTACCCCTCCGCCAACCCTCCACCCCACATCTGCTTTCCCCTCTCCCCTTTGCCTGTATGAGGGTGCTCCCCCAACCACCCACACTCTCCTCGCTCACTGCTCCAGCACCCCCCTATGCTGGGACTCAAACATCTCTGGGACTAAGGGCCTCCCCTCCCATTGCTGTCAGGCAAGGCCATCCTCTGCTACATATGTGTCTGGAACCATGGAGAACACACAAGTGTGCATGCACATGCATGCGCACGTGCGTGCACCCGCAGACACACACACACACACACACACACACACACACACACACACACACACACACACACAGAATAATGAAACAAATACTTAAAAAAACATATCTCAAACTTTTAAGGTCAACAAATAAAACAACAACAACAAAAGACTAACATACTGTCACAGACCAAGGGAGATTTAAAAGACGTGAAGCTTAATGGCTTCCTGTATTGTCTCCTACAGAGCGTCCTGAAACAGTAAAAAAGGGGAGATTGGAGTAAATTGTGGAACCTTTTGTCACAAGGTACTGTGCTGGCTCCTTGGTTGTGACAGATGCTTCTTGATTATGTGACATTGTATTCAGGGGCATGTGATGTGAGAATTCCACCTCTGTGGCTTTTCATTAAACATGAAACCGATGAAATGTAACTTAAAAAATAAGAATGGGAAGCGCATCGGGACCCTGATTCTGAAGCAATGGTGAAGAACAAAGGACATGTGTCCCAAGTCCAACCCCGTTTTTCTGGAGGGCAAGGGGTGTCCCTTGAACTGGGTCCAGTTCTACAACTGTGAATCATTCTTGAGCCCATTTTCTTTGGACCTCAGCTCCACCCACGGCCCTCTCAGTTTTCTCTAAGATGGCTTCACATTTTGATCAGAAGTAGCTGTTGGTGCTGATGAATTTCAGCTGCTTCTTTTTCTTAGGAAGTGGAAGGCCCTAAGGCTCTTGTTTCCTCTTTGTTTGCGCTCTTTTTGGTCCAAAGTGGGCAATGCTTGTGTCTGCACCATTTTTTAAAAAATTGTTGTGAAATGTACTGGGTCGATGTGATCCTTTAAAGGTGGCATCCATAATTTTTGTGTGCACTCGCATCTGTCTACTTTGGGCACAGACAACTACTGCAGCACAAACACACAAGGTTGAGTTTAGAATCGTCCTTCCAGTCCTGTAGCCAGCCTCTACTTTTCTTTCCTAGATCCTAAAGGGTTTGGAGGACAGATGCACACTTATGCCCATATTCTGTGATGGTTTCTCTGATAGAGAAATTCCTACAGGATGAAAAGGGAAATACGTTTTATTTTTCAGCACAGTGATTGCTAGCTCTTGTATATTTCACCTGAACGTTACCTTAAAAATAATTTAGTTTCTGTTAATTCATCTCTGACTTCTACATATTTATCAACTAGAAAAAAAAAAAAAGCAAACAAATGAAAAATAGCCAGTAACATTCTTAGTATTGCTTGACAGTCTCTATATCTTATATCTTATCTTATATTACTCATGTCTCTAAACTCATTGTTATATTTTAAGGCAACTGTCCACATCAAAGCCAGTCTCTGTATTACTTAGCCATTTCTGGGCATCAAGCCAACACATACTTCACAGCTTAAGTGTTATATAAGAAGAAAAACAGATGACTGTTTGGGGGCCAAGGCTGGAGAACTCACAGGAGACCACTCTCTGCCATATTTTACTAGCCAAACCAAGCGACATGTCAAATGCGATACTAAATATAACAAAGTTGAAATTTAATATAACATACAGTTTAACCTAATAATGTATCAGAGGTGTTGTGACTGTTAAATACTGTCTACCATAGATTGTGAATCGAAAGAAACATTCTTTTAGTTAGGGATAGGCTTAGCTATAAATAAGAGCCCTCTTCTTTTCTGCCACAGGAAAAAAGTGTGGTTTAAACAAGGTGAATTTTATTTCTCCTTCATGAAAATACCTACTTCAGAGCTGAGGGGAAACTGTTTCCTGGAGGTTCATAAAGCTTGATGTCCCTCTCCAGCCAGGTTTCTCCTTGTCACTTAGCGGAAGGAGGTGTCAAGCACAACACTCTATCTAAAGTCATACCAGAGATCTCTCTGGGTGTTTTCTTGATCTTTAGGTAGCTTGGATTACACTGTGTAATCCTACTAATTACATAATTTATGACGTTCATTCATAATTCATCTGCATGCATCACTTATTTACAACAATCACTTGTCTCTTGTGTTAAAAAGTAAGTAACATCCAGTCAGAACTGCTTTGCTCAAGGCTTTAGTGCCAGTTCTTAGAACAGTGGTTTATGGAACACAGCAGCTGGTCATTCATGTCTGTTGCAAGAGTGATGATTTAGATGGTAGATACAGAATACAGAGAGTCCTGACATCCAGATGTGTCTTCACAATTCAGACTTAACCTTCTCATTCAGCCAACTTCAGCCACTAAGATGGGGCAGAATAGGACAGAACTGAGCCACCACAAAACAGAAAGAGAAGGAACTGGGATTGTGCTGGTGTCTATACACCACACCCATTAGCCTCATTCTCTCTCTCTCTTCTTCCCAATCTTCGACAATAATAGTTAACTATGTTGGCCCTAACTTACAAATATATTTAGTATCTGTTAACTCATCTCTGACACACACACACACACACACACACACACACACACACACACACACACACACACTGACTCTATACCTAGGGAGACATGAACAAATTTTTACTCATCCCAAACAAGGAACCAAAAGCATATCAAATTAAGAAAGTCAAATTTGGTGAGCTAATGATTCTAGGAATATTAGTGAGGAGTTATTTTCCGTAGCAGATATGACTCAAAGTCGGCTGCATCACCAAAAGCATCCCTCCTAGGTGATACCTCATGAAATTTGGGAACCTAAAGCATGGTGCAAAACCTGCAGGCAACTCAATAGCTAGGGATGTCTTTTCTAGGTAACTCAGTTTGTCTGAGCCCTTTCCAGGCAATTTCACTTATTTGAGAATGTCTCTTAGTAGCCATGACTGCTTATATATGTGTGTGTGAAAGGAGGTGCCTGGTGAATCTGGTCAGTTTCATTGATTTCCTGAAGCTATTGAGTTGTTTACTTCCCTTTGAGATGGAATGATTCAACTCCCCTTAGGACATCCTATAGTTTTAAGGTGCTTCCCTCCATTTGAAAGGTTTTAATATTGGGGAAACTCCTACACAACACAACCACACACACTCATATGCATGCACATACACAGAACACATATACATGCATGTATGCATGCACTAACAATTGTTAAAGTGGCAAGAAACTTGACCTGAGACTATTGTTTCTTTTACCTGAAAAACTCCAGGAGGAGATAAGTAAATACTGAATCTGAGACTAATTGAGGTTACAATGAAATAGTCATAATTCTAGGTTCTTGTGTGCACTGACTGATGTAGCATATATCAACTATTTCAAGAACAAAATAAGATGAATTATCATTTTGATTCATACTATGCGCCTGCACTCTTGAATACAAATTTTTGAATTAAATGTTTAAGAGACCCTGTAAAATAACTAGATCAGAGTTCCTCTTACAGGTGAGCACAAGATTTCCAAAATCCGGAATATTCTTTTATGTACATTTTAGAATAAAACATATTTTCTTCCCTCTTTTCTCCCTCTATATCTTGTTATTCTATTAGCAAAATAGCTGAGTTTATAAACGAGGTCACTAAAACAAGTATGTCCTCTCCTTTCCATATGAGAGGATGGCAGCAGAGGCCAAAGACATTCATTGATTTTGAAAGCTAGACATCATGAGCTGTCACAGCATAATGACAGAATCAGAAATGAAAATCTTGTGCTGTTAGAAGAGATGGGGGTAAAAACATTTCTGCTTGCTTTCTTTGTAGTAGTGAACACTATGAGAAATTGGGGGAAAGAGAAAATGATGAATAAAAATGTGGTATATCAAAATATCTGAAAAATCTTGTAATTTCTTCCTGTATGAAATATGCTTAGTGCATGTCTATCTAAAACCTAACATCCAGAGGTCAATATACAATAGCTTTCTCCATTCCTTTACATTTTTTCCAATACCTCATGTTGATGACTATAAGGAAACTGGTCCAAGGTCATAAACCAGAGTGACATAACAGTGCTGCAGGGCCAATAACTAGGAATGATATTTGGTAGGATATTACTTGGGGGTAAGGATATCCTTTGGATTTGTTTCACTTCTTATTCAAAAAACAACATACGACTATACCTGAAAATAGAAGCCCCAGTAAAATAAAATGATAGTTCCCTTTAAGTTCCAACTATCACCTTACCTTTTTGCTCAGGACTGTAATACATCCTGATTTATTAGCATAGGATGCCATTTTATTCCTGTACTTGCATAAAACAGAGCTAGGCTTCTAGAGGAAGGACTTTGGACTTACCCTTTCTTGATCTGCTTCTCTGCTTAAGAGATAGTAAGTGAACAGACTAGATGAACTTCAGGTTGTATATAGCACTAAAGCAACAAACTAAAGCTAGCCATGACCATGAGAGAGTCTTTTAAAAAGTGTTCATATTTTATTTGTATCTTTCTGTTTGTGTGTGCATGTGAGAGCCCACAGTGGACAGAAGAAGGCTTTAGATGCTCTTGCTTGTATCTTAGATATTGACCTTAGATATTGACTAGCTTTGTGTCCAAAATAGGCCCCAACTGATCCATGGAAAACTGTTCATTAAGAGATGTAAATCACTTATCAAGTATTTTCATTCAACAATAATTTAATGAGTACCTGCTATATACCAGGTACTTTGTTATATTTTGATGTACATTGACAAATGAAAAAAATAGGTTTTGATTTGTGACACTTCAGTAAAAAAGACATATTTGAATATTTCATATATACATATGTGTTTATGTATATGTACCCTGTGTGTATACTAACAGAGAAAGACCTTGAGCACCAGTATAGTAGAAAATATATATAAGAGATAAAAGAATGCTTGGGTGAAAGGGGAGTGACTCTCCTTTAGGTAAATGTCTTACTTTTCTGTTGCCATGGAGAAACACCATGAACAACGCAACTTATGAAAGAAAATATTTACTAGGATTCATGTTTCCATAGCATTAGTATCCATAACCATCATGACAGTGAGTATGGCTGCAGAGTCATGCATGGCACAGGGGCAGTAGCTAAGACCTTACATCCTTATCCAAAAGTAGGAGGCAAAGAGGGCTAACTGGGAATGGTGGGAGGTTTTGAAATCTCAAAGCCTATCCACAGTGATACACCTACTCTGACAAAGCTACGCCTCCTAATCCTTCTCAAACAGTTCCATGAACTGGGGACCAAATATTCAAATACATGAACAAATGAGGGCCATTTTCATTTAGACCATTGGAGTAAGGTACTCAGGAAAGCTTCGTGAAGAACACGTTAAAGTGTGATGTGGCAAACAACAAGAAAACACTCAACAAAAAATAGCAAGAGGGAGGGCTAGGGAGATGGTTTTGTCAGTAATGTGCTTGCTGCACAAGCATGAGGACCCACATGCAAATCCCTAGCACTCAAGTATAACAGGATGCACCATGCATCTGTACGTCCAAAATTACAGAGGAGAATAAAGAAAAATGCCTGGAATCAGCCAGCCTAGAAGAATCTATGAGTTCCAGATTCAGTGAGAGACCATGTCTAAAAAATAAAGTGGTGATCGATCAAAGAAGACATCCAGTGTTGACTCCAACCTCCACACATACAACCACTCACACCCCCACACTCACACAAAAGAAGACTGACGTGGGGGAAAAGCAAGACAAGACTGAAGAAGAGGAAATGCCATGCACAGTCTTAAAAGCTTGAAATGACTCAGGTGTTCAAATGTTGAAAGACCATTGCATGGTTTGGGAACAGTAGCTATAGAGGCAAGAACAGAGCTTGTCATTGCAGAGGTATTATAAGTGCTGCCAGGGTCTGCTTCCAGGATAAGGGAGAGGAAACTCTTCTAATTTGGAAGAGAGAAGAAAATGTATAATTCAAGTGGGCCAGTGATTGAAACACAACAAGTGCTCAGCTAAGAGGAACTACCCTGGTTTTTGTTGTTAATGTAACAAATCTAATGCCACTGCTATGTTTGAGAAGCAGATGGTGCTTCATTGTTTCCTTCTGATAAACTGTTGCTCTGTGCATGCTGCTGTCATTGTGTCTACCAGTGTCCCTGCTGGTTGTATGCTTACTTCATGAATGTCAGAACAAAGATGGCTTTTCTGTAGGCATTACATGCTTGATATCTCATGTAGGTTTCTTGATTACATTTGCATCATTTCTTCCAAATCATTTTTGTTTGCTTTATTTAGTAAAAGAAATGACTTTTTAAATTTAAAAGCTGAAATGGACAAATGAAATGACTTTAAAATGGCCTCCATTCAATAAGACACCCTCTATTCGGGACTGAGAACAATAATCTTTACTGTGGTTATCTGGGAAATCATAGAATCTCCATCTTAATGAATGGAACTCAGAGTCCTCCACAAGGAACTGCCCCCTCCAGTCAATGGGCAGCCTGTTGATCTTTCAAATGAGTTATTAATTTGAGATTCTGAATTCTTCTGAGTTTCTTCAAATGAATAAAAGACATTCATGCTCTGAGCTTTGGTGGCATTTATTCAGCCATTTAATGCAATTCTAATGGTTTGTGTGTGAGAGAGAATTAACGGTAAATTCATTATGAAAACCCATTTACTACAGGGTTGACACCAGCAAAAGCCCGAGGCAGCTCCGGGAATTCTGGGACAGAACATCTGTTGCGGTGAACATAATTCAAGCGTTCCTTGTGATTGCTCATTGGTGCCTAATAGCTTCTTGTGCGGTTCCTTTTTACCTCAGGACATACACATTCAGTCACAGAAAACCATAAAGGCCAAATGTCTTCTTTAATCCTTCCAGACCTAGTTAGCTGAAAGGCAACTGTGAAGAGCCACAGAATCTGCCCATGTAAAAGAAAACATAAGTAATAGTGGGGCTGGTAAAGGAAAGGAAAGGAAAGAATAAGTTAATTTCCAGATTTAATTCACGGAGGGCCCTCTTTAACTATGACTGTGTCAGATTTTCATGTATGCTTCACATCATATGTGTCATCTGAGCATACCTACTTGCTTATGATTTACTGTTAATAACTTTGCTGAAGTGTAAATGGCCTCCCATGTTAATTGGGTGTGTTTCCTGTGACATATGCAAACTGATTTAGAAGCTAACATATGCTGTTATTACTCTTGGTAGAGCAGTTTTGTCTGAAATATTTGTGCCCCAAATTACCATTTGGCAAGTCTTCAAATTCAAATCCACCTTCTGCCCTGAGATGAAATTCAAGGATTTGTTTTCGGTTTTATACATTTTGGAGAGGCTGCTTTCACTGCTGTAATAAGGAGGGCTCAGTGTTTACATTAGGATGACTATTTATGGGGGTTTAATATCTTGCTTGTTGTAAATTGCATCCGACGGAAACTTGGCAAAGCCACACAGAGATGTGGGACCACATTCAGCTATATTTAACGTCATATCAGGCAGTTGATCTTTTGAAAGTCTATGGTGTTAAATAGTGTTTAGCATAATCTTACATACTCTTTTTATCTTTTCCAGTTTAGAAATTTCAAATGGTGCAGATTATTACAATCACTTTTCAGGAAAATAAATGTGTGGGTTTTTTTTTGTTTTTTGTTTTTGGTTGCTAACAACTTCTTGAGGCAAGAGGTTATGAGAGAAGCAAAGACCAGTGCACTGGTTTCTGAGTTACTAATTCCTTGCAGACCCTAACTGGTTTTGTACTGGGTATTATCTGTCAGTATGTCCTCCTGTGGCTGCGCAGGAGATCAGAAGAGATAAAAAAACAGTTGTGCCCATGTTAATATGCACATAATAGCCGAACTGAAATGTTTGGTTTGGAGTACAAAAGTATATACTATATCATTTGATTTCATTTTGAAATATCATAGTACACTGTGAAGACTAATTAGGTGACCTTGGGTGAGTAGAAAGGCAAGAAATAGTTTCAGAATGAGAAACAGAGTGTGTGAATAATGGAAGTGCAGGCTTCGTTTAGCTTCCAAGGAAGACTTCTGTTTATTGAAAATAGCACCGTCAAGGGAAGAATCTCCTCTCATGTGAGAGATCATTCAGTAGTGCTAGTGAAGCTCTCTGTTTGCTGCTCATGTAATAGCTACGCACAGGGCTCCATGTTCCTCTGTGAAATACTGTCCACTCTGGGTGCCACATCCCACTGGGGCCCAGCACCCCTGTGTTGATGCGATTGCTGTACTAAGAACAAGTTGTCTACTGTGCAGGTTGCATCTACAAATGGTAGTGGTTTATTTCTTCTTTTCTCCAATAATGTTGGAGCTGATCTGTAGCAAAAAGCATTTTCAAGGATCTAACAGTTTATTTTGGCCCAATCAGTTAAATATCATATCTTGGCAAAGTACAATAAACAATAGAATGTATTTTACGTAGCAACAGTATAAATGTTACACTTATTTTAAAATTCATTATCTAAATTTTACCAGAACAAGTATCAAATATCTTCTACTTATCAGTACCTATTGCTTACATTTTTTTCCTTATCAGTCAGTGGTATGAGTGAATGGGTTATGAGCGAACATTACTGTTTGCACATATAGGGAAACTAAAGCTACCTGGTTTAATAACTTGATCAGATCAGATGGCTTCAGAACACAGATCTTTCTAGCTCCAAATTCAGTCTTTAAGTTGACCTGCTTATGACCAATGGCTGCTTTAAATACTTTAGGGTTAGTATTACCAGACCCCTTAATGAAATAGATAAATGAATATTATCCAAGCTTCATGAAGGAGTTGGTTGCCTGGGGTGGGTGAGAGAATAGTCCTGTGGGGTATAAATCTTAGGTTCAGGGAGTGTGTTCTAAATCCAGTCCCACTACCAGGATCTGCTGCAATAACTTAGTTACAATAAGTAAAGCAAACGCAGCTGGCACCACTGTTCCTCAGATTAAATTAATAAAGCTTTATTTGCTTTCAAATATTTTACATGTATGAAAACAATACCGTTAAGTGTTTATTGTGGCCCTGTAGCATTTAAGCTAGAATTTGGCACCAAACAGACAGTGAAATGCGCTTCAGGAAACAGCAGGGGCAGGACCATCTGAACCAACAAGGTTCCGACCTGGTGCAATTTGGAGACTCTCTAACTTCTGTCCTGAAAGCCGAAAGTCTGAATAATTTCAAGTCCCAAGCTAGAGCTAACACAAGAGGAGGGTTTCTGTTACCTAAAATAAAGGCTTGCAGCATAATAGATACATAAATGAATATTAGGATGAATAAAAAATTACATTTTACAAGGGTGGAAAATACCACAAACACTCCCAGATTCAGGAAAAAAGTAGCATTGTTTCAAATTAATTAATTTAACTTTAAGATTCAGTTCATGGTGTTTTTCTCAGGCAGTTTTTGCTTACTTTAGTTGTTTGTCAACAACTATATGACATTTTAAAGAGGAGGAATAAGAAGATTAACTACTGCTTTAGCAAGGTCTTACATAATATGAATTTTTATATCAGTAATTTTAAAGTCTATTAAATTTACAATTTAGTGCATGCAATGTCATGTGAAAATGTAGAGTGTCATTAAGGTAGAACAAAACCCTCGAACTTTGTCCACAGTTTGGCTGAGGCATCTCAAGCCCTTCTACATTTTCTTGTGCAACGATGGCGCTTGGAAGGCCGTTGAGAGACACATGGCATTGATTAGCTCTTTGTTGACATCCTTGCTGCAGTCTAAGTTCTGTTATCCGGGTCATTATTCACACTGGTTGGATTAAAAGTTAATTTTTTTAAAAAAAAAATGTGTTAATTTGTCTCTTTATTAATTGTAGTTTTTTCAAAGAAGCCAAGTATATATTCATTATTTCTATTTCAGCAGCAGGGATTATCAGGAGGAATGGTCTCTCACACCGCCCAGGTCTTGAAGGCTAGAGCTGAGGATCTCTGAAGTGTAGGTCTGGGAGTCTGGGGACTCTTCTCTCGGAAGGACGGTTTTGGGAGCTGCAAGCAGCTGCAGGGAAGAATTATTTTCCATAGCTCAGCAGAATGCAAGGCGTCTTGGAGGCTGATAGAAACATGAATGGTCCCTCTGCCTATAACCACAGGCGTCCAGGAGGCAGGCTGGAGTGAGCTCCTTACCTGGGCCAGAATTTTTAGTTACGGTGAACCTGTCCAGGGTGAGAGTCTGCAGGATTCAAGCATCTCAGTCTTCCAGGGAACAGGAGCCCTTGGAGGCTGGCTCTTCCCAACCTTTTCTTGTTCTTCTATCCCCTTTGGTTCCCACAGCACCTTTAGCACTACAGCCTAGCACACCAGAATTTATGGAACTGCCAACTGGGCCCTGATTGGCTGACTGGTTGGAAAGTTAAAAAAAAAAAAAAAAAATGGATCAATCAGAACTGTCACACCATGTGAGGCGGGATGGAGAAGCCTCCCTCCCCTGCCCCCACACCCCTCAGCACACTCGAATTGCCCCAGTCAGGTGCACACCTCTCTGTCGTTGTCAAAGGAAGAGAAACTAGCAGAAGTTTCTATCTTTTCGGTTGCTACAGACACCCATGTAGGCTACTCAGCGTTTTGGTTTCATTCAGCCAGGGATTTGGGTCGGCTAGGATTTTTTGGGTTTCTTTTTTGGTTTTTTTTTTTTTTTTTTTTTTTTTTGTTGTTGTTGTTGTTGTTTTTTTTCAGCAGCTGTGGCTCAAATGTGTTTCCTTTGTCCTTGGGCCTGAGCCCACAGACTGACAGAGAGCTGTCTGAAAGCTCTGTATCTGGAGCCTCCCCCCCCCCCCCCCAGTAGTAAGAGAACTGGTTTCTAAAAGAAAGCATCAGCCATTCCTATAGACATATGTTCACTGGTTAGGGAGATATCAAGGAAGTGCATTTTGGTAGAACTAAGATAAACCAACTGGGTCTGAGGGAACTTAAGCCTTCCTGGGTAAATGTATCCCAGAAACCTTTGGGCTAGGTTATATTCATGGACCTGCTAATCTATATGTTTCATTAAGAGAGTATACAGTCACTAGCTAAGATTCCTAGTAATGAGGGATAGGGAGCCTGAAGTGGCCAGCTCCTGTAATCAGGAAAGACTTCTAATAGAGGCATTGGGACACCAACTCAGACACAAAATATGAGACCTACAATCTATCCTGCCTACAAGATGTGTGTGGATAAAAGATGGAGCAGAATTTGAGGGAAAGGCCAACCATTTCACTGGCCCAGCCATGAGAGAAAATCTACTCCTGACACTGTTAATGCTATTCTGCTCTACTTGCAGACAGGAACCTAGCATGACTGTCCTCAGAGAGGCTTCACCCAGCAGCTGATGGAAACTGATGCAGAGACCCACAGCCACACATTAAGGGGAGCCTGGGGAGTCCTGTGGAAGAGTGGGAGGAAGTGTTGAAGGAGTCAGAGGGGTCAAGGATACCACAAGAGAACCTACAGAATCAACTAACCTGGTCCCATAGGGGCTCATAGAGATTAAACTTTAAACCAGAGAGCATGCATGAGACAGACCTGGGCCCTCTCCACATATACAGCAGATGTTCACTGAGATCTTCACGCGGGACTTCTAACAGCAGAAGCGGGACAACAACCAAGACATTTGAAAATTGGATAGAAGCAGATTTAGAAGTTAAAAAGGAATCCCATTCTATCTTAGAAGCAAGGCACTGTTTCTTGGTGTCCGAATTCCGTTGTTTGACCCAGTGAAACAGTTTGTCTAATGCTGTGGCAGAGAAGTGGAGGTGCGGTGTGTGCTCACTTAAAATTCTTTCTGCCGATCCTACAATAATGAACGGTATCTGGTGTTATGGAGCCCTAAGACAGCAAAGTTGCTTATGGCGTGGGAGGCTGGGGTGGCCAAACCTCACTTATGGTCTTACATTCCTCCAGAGTCATTACACAGCTAAACTCTAAGAATGAAGACAAGTTTTGTTCTGCACAGCAGCTTCTTCTGCCATCTCTAGAGAGGGAGTCTAAAGGAGCAACACAATTCTTCCCTTAGAGAAAAACACACAATCCGTCTAAATTAACTTAAGCTATCTGCTCATTGTTAACCACCTTTGGCACATCATGTGACAAAGCTCAGGCTAAAACTTCCCCCATGGAGCACTAGGGCAATCCACAAAATCCTCTTGGAGAAAAAAAAAGTAAAGAAACATCCCAAGGCATAACATGCACAACCACTTTTCACTAATCGAAGAATCATTGCAAACTTGGACGACAATCCTATAATAAATGACCTTCATTGTTACCCAGAAACTATACGCCCTGTGAGGTCAGTACATTCCACATGATTTAATACTCAGAACTGAGGAGGACCGGGACTGTTTTCCGTCCCGGGAGGGATGAAAGATGACTCTTCACTTAATTCCCATGCCCTGAATCATGCCCCCAGTGAAATTTCTGACCTTTCTCTGTTTACATTAATAGAGGACAAACCCTACCCTGATTAATAAGGATGCAAATAGAATTAGCTAAAGCATGTGATTAATTCAGCTGTGCCATCTTGCTTTGAGAACCCTAACTAAACCAGAAAAATTTAGATAGCCTGGTCTATCTATTTCTTTTAATCCAAGTAGATCAAGATTTCTAAAATATGTGTGTACTTAACTTTTTAAAAAGGAGTTTGGAAATCCATTCATAATCTTAGTTAATACTGGTTTTGTATTGAGCGTGGGTAACATGAAATAAATTATATTGCACAAAGGTACCTTTTCCTATTGTTCCTTTTAAAGGTTAAAGAATTGTTTTGTTTGTGTTTTTGTAACTTCAGGACGTTAATTCATTAAGTGGGTCATCATTCTTTCTGCTCCAAGTTCTTACCTCTTATCACTCTGAATATAAAACGCATCTAGAATAAGTATTTTGACAACACATTTTAGAGAAAAAACTAGTGAACAGTATTTTTTGTAGAAGATAAAAATAAACTTTTTTCACTGTTTTGAATTCAACCAAGCCCCTGACAGCCTAGGTTAGAGAAACATCTACATTGAAGGGTCCTTAGCCTGTAAGCTCACAGTTCTCTGTAACGACTCAAAGACTCCAGAATGTGGAGTGGGCACTATGACAACCTATAATAGCCCTCCAAAAATACGTTTTAGTGCAATGCTATGATAAGAGCAGAGCAAGTAGTAGTTTTGATTCCCATTTAAAAAACAAATTTATTTATTTACTTATTTATTTATTTCCTATGTGTATAAGTGTTTTGCCTGTGTGTATGTATATACATCATGTATATGCCTGATACCAGCAGAAGCCAAATGAGAAAATCATATCTCCTGGAATTGGAGTTACCAATATTTATGAGTTACCATGTGGACACTGGAGACTGAACTTCAGTCCTTTGCATAAGCAGCAAGTGTTCTTAACTATTGAGCAGTCTTTCCAATTCCTTAATCTCTAATTTTTGTGAGATTTCTCCTTATAAAATAATCAAGAATTTGCAAAAGTATTTCTAAAATAACCTTTAGATTAATATTTAATGGCTATATTTCCTTTGATTATATATATTTAGTTTCACATAATTCTTGCCTGGAAGTTTACAGTCTTTGTAATGTAATCCATTTTGTTAAGTTGTATAACAGAACATTATTTAATGATGTTGTCTGACCATTTGTGCATTCAGTCATTCATTTAGAAAACATTGAGCTGTCACTAGCTCAGTTAAAGAAGAAAAGATCATCTCAAGGGGCTCACAGGATGGTACTGAACAGCCTCTCAGAGAAACAAATTTGTTATGTAATCGTCTGATATCAGCATCTGTATTGGATTTGAGAAAAAAATTCTTTAGGTCAATGTATCAACATAAATTCTATTGTATACTAGAATTTACAATGAGAAACAAAAATAAGGATAAGTCTAAATCTCCATCTTTTAGTTATTACTTTCTCCGTTAGAGCAACATAAGCTGTCTGTGATGCCAAATTACATATAAAATGGTTCAGGGAAGCAAATAGTCTTAAGAATAAAGGCTACGTTATCGAATAATGTTTTATCCCTTAGCTTTGTATCACCTAGTTTTGTTCAGAATCTCACAAAACAACTCTCAGTCTTTCAGACAGGATTAGGAGATCACTGCCTAAGTTCTTGCTCTGTCCTTGTCATTTCTCTTCAAGAAATCAGTGTCTTATAAAATTACAAGAGTCACAGCCATGTGACACTAGCAGAAAAATAAGATATTTGGACTAATAAAACAAAAAAATCCATAAATAAAAAATCAATCAATAGACCCTCAAATGTATGCCCAAGTTAAAATCAACGGCATTCTAAAGGCAAGAAGATGAAGAAAACATCACCATTTTTAAATATGATGTTGGAGAACATGTAAAGTGACACCACAAACCTCTAGAGGAACACATAAGGAGACATGCTATGATGCTGGTTTGGGCAATAGTTTTCATATGATACCAACACAATACACAATAAAATAAAAATAAAATGGGTTGTATCAAACTTTAAAACTCCCACATAGCAATGAAACCTTCAAAAATGTTAGACGAAGCTTCCAAGATGGCTTTCAAACCATGTACATGATAAGAGACTAGTGTCTAGACTATCCCAAGGATTTCTGTGACTCAACAGCCTGTGAGGCATCCATTTTAAAAAATGGGCAGTGGACTGGACAACATTTCTCTAAATAGACATAAATGACTGACAGATAAAAAAAGGTTCAGATTTCATCATTATGTAAATGCTGGGCCAAGACACAACGTAATATCATCTAGAATCAATTAGAATATCACACACATGTATTTGTATGTGTATAGGATACATATGTATATGTATATGATGTATATGTAATGACGTCTATGTATGTATGTATAAACAAACACTGGTGTGGATATGGTTGGTGAGACTATAACATGAATAACTGCTATGGAAAACGGCATGGCCATCCCTCAAAAAGTTAAAACTAGAATTACTATCTGGCCTCTTACTTTTAGCTACATATTCTAAAGAACTGAAACTAAGATCTCAAAGGCATTTTTGTTCTTTTGTGTCCATTGCAACATTTCTCCCAAGAGGTGGAAGGGATTTAAATGTCCATCAGCAGAAAAAAAATGAACAAAGAAAATAAAATATATGCATAGTAGAGAATTTCGTTCAGCCTTTGAAAAGAAGGAAATACGGTCTTGAGGACATTGTGGCAAGTGAAAAAAGTCAGCCGCAAAAGGACAAAGACTATATATGTGATTCTACTTATGTGAGATTTCTACAGTAAGCAAAACCTGAGGAAATCAGCGTCGTAGTTACCACAGGGATCAGAGGGGTGGGAAAACAGCATAATAGGTTTTTAGTGGCATAGAATTTCAGGTTTTCAAGACAAACCATCTAGAGATCTTTTATATGCTATGTATATCGTAATACTACGCTATGCTACATTAAGCATTATTTAGAGGCTAATTTTGTTTGTTATGCTTTTTGACCACAATATAAATGAATAAGTCAACCAACCACAAAAGAACTCTAGCACAACCCTGAAACTACTAAATCTAACCTCTTCAAAAATGTTTGTAAAATGTGTGTAAACTTTCTCACTATGTCTAATGTGCTGTTCATACTATTGAGTAGTCTCCATTTCCAGTTATTTCTCTGGTTTAATTTGAGTAGAGATCAGTCACTCCCATAATTGCTAAGCACAACCAGAAGGCTTCAGGTTGAACTTAGTGAATTTCTTTGCAGCATTGGGAAGTTCTCCCTTCTTCTCTTGAAAGATACCTGTGTCAGCTGCCAGCCCTTGCTTTCTCCATTGTTAAACGACAATCCTTCCAAGTCTCTTTGGATCTGATCTTCACTGGGCCCCTTGTAAACAGTCAGCATTCAGACACAGGACTAGCAAGAGACTTACATGC
>CM052702.1:15071400-15122719 GCA_028551405.1 Uromys caudimaculatus
TTCCCCCTCCCCTCCCCTCCCCTCCCCTCCCCTCCCCTCCCCTCTCCTCTCCCTCTCTCTCTCCCTGTCTCTGTCCCTCTCCCCATCTCTCTCTTTTCCTGTAATTAATATATCTACTGATCCAGAGAATTGTTTTTGAAATCAAATGCATGTGCTAAGTAATTTTCATGCATAATACTAGAACAGAAAGTTGAGAGGCCACTGTGAGGAAAGGAACATTAAAACGAGCTTGAGTCTTGCCTTAGCTACTTTCCTTGTTGCTGTTATAAAATACCTGATTGAAATAATTTAAGGAAGGAAGAGGATTTTTTTGGCTCACAGTTTGATGTCCATGTTCACCATTATAAGGAATGAATGGTGGCAAGAGCTTAAGGTAGTTGTCCAGATTGCATCCAGAGTCATGAAACTTGGAAGATAAGGTGATGCCATCTGTATTAGAGTTGATCTTCTCATCTCAATTAAAATGACCTAGAAAATGTCTCACAGACATAATCTGAAAATTGTTTCCGTGAGTATTCTAAACTCTGTCAAGTTGACAATCTTAACTACCATAAACCCTGAGAACAAAGAACTGAAACTCTCCCAACATGGACTGCATCCCATGTCTTTCATGTTTCTTTGACTGTAACAGTAAATATTTCCTGCAATAGCTTGGGTCCTTCATTGTGATTATTAATACACACACACACACACACACACACACACACACACACACACACACACACACACACAGCTGGTCCATGAGTCAATGGCACGAAAAGCAAATAGAATATAGGTAGGCACATGCCATCAAGATAAACCAGAGATCATAAGAGCATGTATCTTTCCAAACTGAGTCACCTCCTTTCTTCCCTTCCACTCTAGCAAGAGACACAGATTAACCTTACATTGCACAAGGGGTAAAAAGAATATTAAGGGGAATGCCGTTCGGACTAGCCAACTGGACACATTTGAAAGTTATCACACACCCCCATTAAGTCTATAGAGTTTTTAAACTTGCTTTCTCACTGTGTATGTTCTTCTGGCTCCCTAAGCTGCCTGATGGGCTGAACTTCTACCTTCCTGTGTATACCTCAAGTTTGGCTGTTCTCTCTCTGAGCAATAGTCTTAGATATACAATTACCTGTTAGATCTACCTTGCTATTTGACCCCAAATGTCTCTGAAAATGAGTTCATTTCTCATCTTTGCATAGATTCACTTTATTTAATGATACCATCGTGTAGCTTACAACTCCGAAACATAGTCTTTCTATATGGTATTTTCCTTCAAATATCTGTAACCAGTGACTACTAATTCCTATTTATTCTATTCTGTTTCTCCTATATTGCTATCTTTACTGCTCTATATCATGCCGTCAATATTTCACACATAAGTTAATGTAACCATCTCCTCATGGTCAGCTTGTTGTCTTGATTTCTCTTTGCTTCATTATCTCCTGTGAACTATAAATATGGAAGTAGGATATATCAGTCATCTATTCAAACCCCCCTTTATTTTCCTTAACCTATGGGATAAAATCCAAATTTTCTTTGTGCCTCAAAAAAATCACATGCTTTTAAACTTGTAGGGTGCTGAGGATTTTGCTCAGTGATAAGATTTGTCTAATGTGCAAAAAGTCCCGCTTCAGTCCCTGTTTTGATGGGTAGGAGAGACTGACTATAACAGCTTGAGAGAAGGATGGTTTTTGGGTTTTAATTTAATTTAATTTTCCCTTTCATTTTTGTTTTGTTAATCCTTTTTTGATGTGGGTGAAATGTTATATGACAAATGTCATATAGTTTTCAATCAGTTATTGTCATTATTGCTTTGGGTTTATCTGGTTTATATTTCCACATTGTAGTCCATCAATGAAGGAAGTAAAGACAGGAACTCAAGCAGGGCAGAAACCTGGAGGCAGGAAGTCATTCAGAGGCCATGGACAGTGCTCCTAACTGGCTTGTTCCCAGTGTTCTGCTCATCCTGCTTTCTTTTCTTTCTTTTCTTTTTTGATATTTACTTTATTTACATTTCAAATGTTTTCCCCTTTCCAGGTCTCCCCTTCGGAAACCCCCTATCCCATCTCCCTTCCCCCTGCCTCTATGAGGGTATTCCCCCACCCACCCACCCACTCCCATCTTCCCTCCCTAGGAAGGAAGGGAGGCATCTAACACCCTCAGGCTCAAGGGCCTTTCCTTCCACTGATGTCCAATAAAGCCCTCCTTTGCCACATATGCAGCCAGCACCATGGGTTCCTCCTTGTGTATTCTTTGGTTGGTGGTTCAGTCTCCTGGAGCTCCAAAGGGTCTGGCCACTTGAAACTGTTGCTGCCTCCATGGGGCTGCAAACCCCCTCAGCTCCTTCAGTCCCTTCTCCAACTCCTCCATCCGGGACCCCATGCTCAGTCCAATGGTTGGCTGTGAGCATCTGCCTCTGTATTTGTTAGGCTCTGCCTGAGCCTCTCTGGAGACAGCTTATCATGCTTCCATCAGCAAGCACTTCCTAGCATCCACAATAATGTCCAGGTTTTGTGGCTATATATGGGATGTATCCCCAGGTGGGGCAGTCTCTGGATGGCCTTTCCTTCAGTCTCTGCTCCACACTTTGTCTCCGTATTTCCTCCTGTGAGTATTTTGTTCACTCTTCTAAGAAACACTGAAGCATCCACATCTTGATTTTCCTTCTTCTAGGCTTCATATGGTCTGTGAATTGAATCTTGGGTATTCTGAACTTTTGGGCTAATATCCACTTATCAGGGGGTACATACTGTGTTTTCTCTTTTCTGACTGAGTTACCTCACTCAAGATAATATTTTCAAGTTCCATCCATTTGCCTGTGAATTTCGTGAAGTTGTTGTTTTTAATAGCTGAGTAGTAGTCCATTGTGTAAATGTACCACATTTTCTGTATCCATTCCTCTGATGAGGGACATCTGGGTTATTTCCAGCTTCTGGCTATTATAAATATAGCTGCTATGAACATAGTGGAGCATGTATCCTTATTACATGTTGGAGCGTATTCTGGGTATATGCCCAGGAGTGGTATAGCTGGGTCCTTAGGTAGTACTATGTCCAATTTTCTGAGGATTAGCCAAACTGATTTCCAGAGTGGTTGTACCAGCTTGTAATCCCACCAGCAATGGAGAACATCCATTTGCTACATCCTCACCAGCATCTGCTGTCACTTGAGTTTTTGGTCTTAGCCATTCTGACTGGTGTGAAGAAGAATCTCAAGGTTGTTTTGATTTGCATTTCCCTGATGACTAAGGAGGTTGAACATTTCTTTAGGTGCTCCTCAGCCCTTCAAGTTTCCTCAGTTGAGAATTCTCTGTTTAGCTCTGTTCCCCATTTTTAATAGGGTTACTTGGTTCTCTGGAGTCTACCTTCTTGAGTTCTTTGTATATATTGGTCATCCTGCTTTCTTACAGACCCATTCTCCCCCATCAATGACTAACTAAGAAAATGTCCAACAGCGAAATCTTATGGAGGCATTTTCTCTACTGAGGTTCCTTCCTTTCAGTTAACTCTAGCTTGTGTCAAGTTGAGATAAAATTAGCTAATGATAAGAGTACCCAAGGAAGAAACAGATTCTATAATAGTATGATATAAGGGGTGATCCGGAAACACTCAGGGGAGAAAGAAAATCTTAAAATATTATCATTGTAAGTGATGCAAAATATGCTTATGCTGCATGACCAGAAATCTAGTTATGAATTTGTGAGAAGTAAAATGTAAGTTTGGTTTTTACTTATTAGCCACTTCTAAACTATTTCTTGATGCAGAAATGCATTACAAGAATATTCATGAGCTATGCATGATGGCACACACCTTTATCCCATGGTTGGGAGACAGAGGTGGAGCCAGATAGAAATCTGTGAAAGAGGCCAGGCTGGTATGCAAAGCGAGTTCCAGGACCGGCCGGGCTAACCAGGGAAATACTATTTAAAAAACAAAAGAGAAAAGAAAGCATGATTTATGTGATTTGCACATTGTTAGTATTCAACAGTTGTTGATATCTCTTTGAAGATGGGAATTACATACATTTTATATGGAAATCATTTTATTTGAATCTTAATCACTCAACAAAATAAATGAAGTATAAATGCAATCATTATTTTATTATAATTATTACCATCTTTTGGATACTTTGATTTACCTGCCATTGTAATGTAAGTATATTATTAGGTATCTGTGGTAAGAGGAATTTCCAACATGAGAAACTGAATGAATTAGCTATAAACTATCAAACATCTGTTTTCAGTAGTTGGAAATTTTGATAAAAGAATGAAGCCTGTTTTAGGTAAAACCTTATTCATTAAATAAGTAGGATAAATCCACAAAGAGAACTTACCATCCTTCAGAAAGACTCGTTTTCAGATTGCTTCAGGAGTAAGAAGTCAGTTTGGACATGTAACATGTCCCATATAATGCTACTTCCCATAATTCAATTTACAAAATTTTGCTTTATTTATTTTTGACATTTATTTGTGTGTGTGTGTGTGTGTGTGTGTGTGTGTGTGTGTCTTGCAGAAGTCAGTTAAATTCTTTCACTATGTGATCTAATTCAGGCTGTCAGCCACTGTAGTAAGGCACCCTATCCTTTGTACTATTTCACTGACCACGTTTTGACTTATTTATTTATATTAATCATTCCATACGTTTACATCTCAAATGATATCCCACTTCCGGTTACCCATGCACAAGTCCCCCACCCCACAACCTACCTCTCCTCCCTCCCCCTTGCCTCTATGAGGGTGCTCCCCCACCCACCTATCATCTTCTCCCTCACTCCTCCAGCATCCCCCTACACTGGGGCATCAAACCTCCACAGGACCAAGGGTTTCCCCTCCCATTGATCTCTGACAAGGCCATCCTCTGGAGCCATGGATCCCTCCCTGTACACTCCTTGGTTGGTGGTCTAGTTCCTGGGAGCACTGGGTGGTCTGGCCAGCTGATGTTGTTCTTCCTATGGGGTTGCAATCCCCTTCAGTTCTTCCCTCCACCAGCTCCCCCACCAAGGTCCCTTAGTCTTATGGTTGGCTCCAAGCATCCATATCTGCCTTGGTCAGTTGCTGGCTGAACCTCCCAAGGAGCAGCCACACCAGGTTCCTGTCAGCAAGTACCTCTTGGCAACAGCAATAGTGTTGGGTTCGGGTCTGTAGACAGGATGGATTCCCAGGTGGGGCAGTCCATGGTTGGCCTTTCCTTCAGTCTCTGCTCCATTTTTTGTCCCTGTTCTTCCTTTGGACAGGAACATTTCTGGGTTAATAACTTTGAGATGGGTGGGTGCCCCCATCCCTCGACCAGGGGCCATGCCTATCTACTGGAGGTGGTCTCTACAGGTTCTATCTCCCCTTCACTGCTAAAATCATCCCCACTGGGTCCTGGGAACCTCTCATTTCCCTAGCATCTGGGACACTCCAGTCCGCTATCCCCAGTTCCTCATCCCCCCACCCAGCTACATATTTTTATTCAATTTCTTGATCCTTTGTACCTCTCTCCTGTCCCCTCCAGTACCTGATACTACCCCCTTATTTCCTTCTCCTCCTCTCTCCCTCTCAGGTCCCCCCTCCCTCCACATCCTGCAATCATCCTCAATGCAGGACTGAAGCATCCACACCTTTGTCTTCCTTTCTCCTAAGCTCCATATGGTCTGTGGGTTATATCCTGGTCATTGTGAGTTTTGGGGCTAATGTCCACTTATCAGTGAGTACATACCATGTGTGTTCTTTTGTGTTTGGGTTACCTCTCTCAGGATGATATTTTCTAGTTCCATCCACTTGCCTGCGAATTTCATGGTCATTGTTTTTAATAGCTGAGTAGTACTCCACTGTGTAAATGTACCACATTTTCTTTTCTTTTATTGAAGAATATCTAGGTTATTTCCAGCTTCTGGCTCTTATAAACAAGACTGCTATAAATATAGTGGAGCATGTGCCCTTGTTACATGTTGTAGCATCTTTTAGGTATATGCCCAATAGTGGTATAGCTGAGTCTTCAGGTGGAACTATTTCCAATTTTCTCAGGAACTGCCAGGTTGATTTCCAAGGTGTTTTTACCAGCTTGTAGTCCCACTAGTTATGGAGGAGTGTTCCTCTTTCCCCACATCCTCACCAGCATCTGCTGTCACCCAAGTTTTTGATCTCAGCCATTCTAACTGGTATGAAGTGGAATCTCAGGGTCCTTTTGATTTGCATTTCCCTGAGGACTAAGGATGTTGAATATTTCTTTAAGTACTTTTCAGCTATTTGAGATTCCTCAGTTGAGATTTTTCTGTTTAGCTCTGTACTTCACTTTTTAATAGGGTTATTTGGTTCTCTAGAGTCTAATTTCTTTGTGTATTTTGGATATTAGCCCTCTATCAGATAGGGGATTGGTAAAGATATTTTCCTAATCTGTGGGCTGCCATTTTGTTTATTGACAGTGTCCTTTGCCTTATAGAAGCTTTGCAATTTTATGAGGTCCACTTGTCGATTGCTGATCTTAGAGCATAAGCCCAATGATACTGGAGGTGGTCTCTACAGGTTCTATCTCCCCTTCTTGGTTAAAATCATCCCCATTGGGTCCTGTTCTGTTCAGGAAATTTTCTCCTGTGCCCATGTGTTGGAGGCTCTTCCCCACTTCTTCCTCTATAACTTTCCGTGTATCTGGTTTTATGTGGAGGTCCTTGATCCATTTGGACTTGAGCTTTGTACAAGGAGATAGGAATGGGTCAATTTGCATTCTTCTACATGTAGACCACCAGTTGAACCAGCACCATTTGTTGAAGATGCTGTCTTTTTTCCACTGGGCAGTTTTAGCTCCTCAAGTGACCATATGTGTGTGGGTTCATTTCTGGGTCCTCAATTCTATTCCATTGATCTACCTGTCTGTCACTGTACCAATACCATGCAGTTTTTATCACTACTGCTCTGTAGTACAGCTTGAGATCGGGGATGCTGATTCCCCCAGAAGTTCTTTTGTTGTTCAGGATAGCTTTTGCTATCCTGGGTTTTTTATTGTTCCAAATGAATTTGAGAATTGCTCTTTCTAAGTCTATGAAGAATTGAGTTGGAATTTTGATGGGGATTGCATTGAATTTGTAGACTGCTTTTGGCAGGATGGCCATTTTTACTATATTAATCCTTCCAATCCATGAGCATGGCAGATCTTTCCACCTTCTGAGGTCTTCTTCGATTTCTTTCTTCAGAGACTTGAAGTTCTTGTCATATAGATCTTTCACTTGCTTAGTTAGAGTCACACCAAGGTATTTTATATTATTTGTGTCTATTGTGAAGGGTGTTGTTTCCTTAATTTCTTTCTCAGTCCATTTGTCCTTTAAGTAGAAGAAGGCTACTGACTTGTTAGAATTAATTTTATATCCCGACAATTTGTTTAAGTTGTTTCTCAGGTATAGGAGCTCTCTGGAGAATTTTTGGGGTCACTTATGTATACTATTATATCATCTGCAAATAGTGATATCTTCACTTCCTCCTTTCCAATTTGTATCCATTTGATCTCCTTTTGTTGTTTAATTGCTCTGGCTAGAATTTCGAGTACTATATTGAATAGGCAGGGAGAGAGTGGGCAGCTTTGTCTTGTCCTTGATTTTAATGGGATTGCTTTGAGTCTCCCTCATTTAGTTTGATGTTGGCTACTGGTTTGCTGTATATTGCTTTTATTATATGTATATATGGACTTTGACTTCCTGATCTCTCCAATACTTTTACCTTGAAGGGTTGTTGTATTTTGTCAAAGCATCTCTTGAGCTTTTTCAGCATCTAATGAGATGATAATGTTTTTTTTTTTTTCCTTTGAGTTTGTTTATACAGTGGATTACATTGATGGATTTCTGTATATTGAACCACCCCTGCATTCCTGGAACGAAGACTACTTGATTATGGTGAATGATTGCTTTGATGTGTTCTTGGATTTGGTTTGTGAGAATTTTATTGAGTATTTTTGCATCAATATTCGTAAGGCAAATTGGTTGGAAGTTCTTTTTCTTTGTTGGATCTTTTGTGTTTTAGGTATCAGTGTAACTGTGGCTTCATAGAATGACTTGGGTAATGTTACTTTTGTTTTGGTCTTCTTTGAAGTCTCTGTTAAGAAGCCTGGTGTAATTCTGATAGGTCTGCCTTTATATGTTACTTGACCTTTTTCCCTTACTACTTTCATTATTTCTCTGTTCTCTGCATTTGGTATTTTAATTACTATGTGACAGGAGGAATTTCTTTTTTTGGTCCCATCTGTTTGGTGTTCTGTAGGCTTCTTGTATGTTTATGGTCATCTCTTTCTTTAGGTTAGGGAAGTTTTCTTCTATAATTTTGTTGAAGATGTTTGCTGACCCTTTGAGTTGGGAATCTTCACTCTCTTTTATACCTGTTATTCTCAGGTTTGGTCTTTTCATTGTGTCATGGATTTCTTAAAGGTTTTGAGTTAGGAGCTTTTTGCTTTTTGTATTTTCCTTGACTGTTGTGTCAATGTCTTCTGTGGTATCTTCTACACCTGAGATTCTCTCTTTATCTCTTGTATTCTGTTGGTGATGCTTGCATCTGTGACTCCTGCCCTCTTTCCTAGGTTTTCCATCTCCTGGGTTGTCTCCCTTTGTGTTTTCTTTAATGTTTCTATTTCCATTTTTAGATCCTGAACAGTTTTGTTCAATTCCTTCACCTTTTTGATTGTCCTTTCTTGTATTTCATTAAGGAATTATGTGTTTTCTCTTTAAGGGCATCTACTTGTTTACCTGTCTTCTCCTGTATTTCTTTAAAGGAGTTATTTATGTCTTTCTTAAAATCTTCTATCAACTTCATGAGATGAGAATTTAGATCTGAATCTTGCTTTATAGGTGTGTTGGGGTATCCAGGGCTTTCTGTAGTGGGAGAATTTGGTTTTGATGTTGACAAATAGTAACTGTTTTTGTTGCTTATATTCTGACACTTGCCTATTGCCATCTGTTTATCTCTGGTGTTAACTGGCCTTGCTGTCTCTCACTGTAGCCTGTCTCTCCTGTGAGCCTGTGATTCTGTGATGCTGGATATGTCAGAATCCCTGGGGGGGGGGGGGTTGAGCTGTTACTGGGGTATTGGCTGAGTGGGTGGATCCAGAAGAGATGCTCTACTCCAGGTACAGGTGCAAACCAAGAATGTGGGTATCTGGCTGGGTGGGGTACCTGATTCCCTGGGGTCCCGGGGTTCCTGGGGTTTCTGGGGGTCCCAGTTAAGCCGGGTATTGGGGCAGGGTTGAGGTCTCACCTGTGATCCTGAATGTGTCAGAATACCTAGGGTGTCGAGCTATACTGGGGTGTGGACTGAATGGGTTGGGATCCAGAGCAGAGACTCTGCTCCCAGCAAAGTTGCAAACTGGAAGGAGCATGGGTCACTGGCTGGGCAAATTTTGACTTCTCAATATGAACAACTTAGAAGTTCTTATTTTTAGGATATTATCATGACAAATAATGTGTATTCTAACTTAAAGATTTTTAGGTATTGAAAAAAATAACTGGACAAATCCTAAGAAAGGAACAAGAGTATGCTAATGTCTGTGGGTCTCAGGTCAACCTGGATCAGAAAAGTTACAATGTGAACAGCAAAACAAAACAAACAACCAAAACTAACCACTTTTTGAAAAATGTAGACATGAAGCCAGAGACTGTGTACCTTGCCTTCTACAGTCTATAGGTCTAAAGAAGCTTTCTCTGGCCCAATCAAATGTTCTTAAACTTGTTAAGGAAACATATAAGCAAACTAGCAAGTGGACCACAGCTAACGTTACTACATCTCAAGATGAAATCATTATGGCAGCCAAGACATTCATTGAAATAAAGTATTTTGCTTCAAAGTGGTCCACATTGATGTTCTGTTATAACAATTTTATTTCTACTGTACCAAGTGATGGATGAAGATGCAATTACCTCATCTGATGGATGAGGCACTGTGCAAAGGTGCAATTCTCTGTGCTTTCTTATTGAATAATTGAACTTGTGCTTTCCCCCAGAGAACCACTATATGCCTCATCTTCAACTAATTTACTATATTTAAAATTTCTATTCACTTGGCACTATATCCTGGTTACTTCATTATCTAAAGAGAATTTTGCAGTATTGATTGGCTATAAACTTTTAGAATTTGGTCAGCAGTTGTCTCATATGATGGTGCTGTGGAGTGATTTGCAAAACTATATGCAGGCCTATTATGGACTGTATTCCTATGTTGAAACCATAACCCCTAATGTGACTTTATTTAGACATAAAGCTTTCAAGGGACTAATTAATGTTAAGTAAAGTCTTAAGGATAAGCTTCTAATCAAATAGGACAGGAATCATTACAAGAGAGAGAAAGACTAGAAGCCTGCACACACAAAAGGAAGGCCACTTAAGCAGAAAGAAAGAAACTCTCTTTAACTCTCACTAGACCCACTCTCCTCACATCTTAATCTTAGCCTTCTAAGGTCAAGAACTGAGAAATTTATCAGCCCTCCAGAAAGCAGTACCTTCTTTTGTCTGCCTTGACAGACTAGTACAAGTTCTGGTAGTATAAATGTCAGTACACAGACTATAGTTTCAAGTCTTCTGTTTCCTGACTGGCAATGGGCACATCACAAGGATACTCAATGCAGGTCTTGAGCTCTATTTTATGATAGTACTATTTTTGAACTAGAAGTTTCCATGCACGTTAGCCACGTCAAGTCCCATTTCTTTCCTGAAATAAAGTATGGATGACATAAAGTTTAGCATTAACCACCCTAAGTGTCCAGTTGTGTAATGCTTAAGTATGCAAATATTATCTGCAAATATTATCACCTTGCATCTCCAGAAGTTTTGTCTCTCTTAACTGAAACAAGATTCTCATTTAGTAACAATACTTCACTCTGGATTTTAAGCCTAGAGATATACCTTCCTACTTTCTGCTCTATGGATTTTGCTAGTCTAGGTCTCTCAAACAAATGGAAATTTAGGCAATACTTATCAAATAAATGTTGTAAGTAGGAAAACCAGCGTATTTTACTTACTATCCATGTTTTTAAGATTCTTCCATGCAATTGTATAAATCAGAATTTTCGTCCTTTCCAGGGCTAAAAGGTTACCACATTGTGCTTACCCATTTATCTTTCAGGGGACACTTGAGTCCCTCTGGCAGGGGTGAGGCTGCATCAGCTTTTCCCTCATCCACGTTGAAATATGCTTATTTGTAGTTGTATGTATGTGTTTATATATGTGTGGATTTACGTAGATACAAATGCGTGTGCAAGTGCATATGAACATATGTGTGTGGTGGCAGAGCAGAGGACATCAAATGTCACCCTTGGAAGCACTGTCCAGCCCCCATGTAGGCTAGACTTGCTGACTCGTGAGTCCCAGGAATTCTGCTGTGCCTACCACCTCCACACGGCAAGTGCGTACCACAGCATTGGTATTCTACATGGGTTTGGGAGTCAAATTTAGGTCCTCGTGATTAGGAGGGAAGCACTTTACCCACTGAGCTATTTTACCAGTGTGGTTTTTGTTTTCTATTTGCTGGTTGGTTTTGTTTTGTGATGGTCTTAAAACTAATAATTATGAAATAAAAAAGGAATTCTCTTAAATATTGTTATTTAAAATTTAAACTATATCAAATTTTCTTTTAATCTGATCCTCGGGAAGAATGGGAAAGGAGACAATGAAGAGGGCCTGAGCTTACATCTGTTTGCCTACTCAGTGATCATATTAGCATTCAGCCAACTCTGGTACTATCCTCAGAACTCTTTCTATTCAGCAGCAAACTGAACACAATGTTCCTACTTTTCTGGCTGGAGGCTTTCAGAGTCAGATAGAGGAGTTGGTGCCAAAGCAGTTCGAAAACATTTTTCTTTTTCTAAGTTGTGATGTGTCCCAGATTTTCATTCCTTAATTACAACTTAAACCCTGAATACTTAATCATCCCTCTTTTGGTAGCACGTCTGCCATGCTTACCAAAGAGATCTTGGATTGGAGGCTCATGGTAGGGTCTGGATCAATAAGACAATGGCGTATTGAAAGACTGGAGGGTATTTTAAAGTGCCTCAAGTAAATGGTTGTAGGGGTATCAGTCAAACATCAATTTTCTTCTTGCATAACATTTCCAATTAAAAACCAGTCATGAACAATATCTATATGCACTTGATTTAAATATGTTAAAATAATAAAACATATGAAGTGCTTGAATATTATCAGTTCATCAAATAAAAGAACATATTTAGTATAATTTTGGATCTAGTGACTATCTTTTTGATAACATAAGGGGATGGCCTTTCTTTGTAAAGATAATAAATGACATTTTAAAATTGCTTAAATAAGTGTCAAATGTTACAAATTATTTGCCTATGAAAGGTGATTTGATCAGATGGATTTTCTTTTTGTAACAATTAACTATTCTTAAAAGTTAGTTGTGTCTAGGATGGGTAAACAACCAATTGCCTTAATTTTGCTCATGGCATGTCTTTAGCAATGTTTTCTTTCTAATGATATATGTTGTGAATTAAAAAATTTATATTATTCTAATGTAACTATGGTAACATATTTTATAACAGTTTTATAGAGATAATTCAGATGTCTTGAGGTTTGACTTTTAAAATTTCTCATTTATGAAATGAATTTAGCATATTCTTCAAGTTCTAGAAATACCATTCTTGCTTAGTTTCAGGATGTTATTACTCCAGGTCCTTTAGAAAACACTGCCCAGCACCTAGAATCACTATGTCCTTACTCCTTAACTTTTCCTACTCTAGACATTTGCCATAGACAGAAACATTCAAAAACATCCTTTGGGATTAACATATTTTACTTATCTCAATATTATTAAGAATCCTTTATGTTAGGTCATATATCAATACTTCATTACTTTTATTATCAAAGAATAGACAGTTGTATGGGTATGCTATCATATTTTTAACAGTTAATAGTTCTCTGAGCTTGTTAATTCCATGAATGTTGCTGTCATGAACATATGTGTGCAAGTATTATTGGGTATGTGTTTAGCTAGGTGAGGAATTACTGGGTCTTGCCCAATTTGTCACATGATAAAATAAATGCCAATTATGTTTAGTATATAAATACATATGTACCTTAGTGTTTATATAATGTTATGTACATGTCCATGAGGATGTACTTAGGAAATGTCCAGGGTTTATAGTGTCAAACTTTGGCTAGATGTTTAGATATTTCCTTTGCTGACTACATTATCCACAGAGCACGCTAGAGCCTTGGATCCTTAGCATTGACTGTGTATTTATTCACCTTTGTGCTTCTGAATGCTGAGTTTCTGTGCCCATTTGCCACCATAGTTTCTGTCCTCATCTCTATAAGACTGTTAATTATGACAGAGTTAATAAAAATACATACTGAATAAGAAGAGCTTACGGTGTGTCTGGGGACAGTTACATTTTGAATATGTGGTGCATACTTTCATTCTCTAATGGATTCCCTTTCTAAGTTTCTTCCTCTGCTATGAAATTTTGTATAAATTAGGAAACCAGCAGCTGGTATTCAGCTTAAGAGAAATAATCATTACGAGCATCCCACTGAATTAGCTAGTAGAGCACTTAATTCTAATTCACATGATGTCTGATGAGGAAAGAGGCAATAAAGGCAAAAAATAGTGTTGTGCTTGTTATCTGTTATTCCTATGCTAAATTGCTATCGACAGCAATCAAAACAGCTTCTGGTATAAATTTTACTTCTTATTGTTTTTGAAAATATCGGAATGTCCTTCCATGTTCATATAATACCCTCAAAATGAAGTTTTAACATGTTCTTTGAAGTTAAAACAACTTTTCCACGCATTTAGAGAAACATTAAAAATTGTCCATCCTAATTTAAAAAATCTCACAGTCTTATCTAAATCTTATCTGACTTTTAAATCATTCTCAAAAATCTTATAAAAATCTGGCTTTCTCTGTGTGAGTTATTCCTGTTTTTGATTCTCTTTAGAAAATCTTTATAAAATAAAGGCCTTTAAACATTTAACCACCTTCCCATTGGCTGCTATGTACTCAAATATCAGTGTTTTGTGGTAGTGTGTTTAATAGTCTACATTTATGTCTGTGCTACTTCTAAAAAGTCTCAGGCATATTTATAAATTTCCATTATTCACAGTTAACTTTCTTTTAGGGCTTGCATAGAAAGCCAACAAAGAATTAGCACAAAACATCAAAAACAGGATTGCTGCTGCTGCTGGCCAGCTCCTCCTACAGTTGAGGGGACACCGTTCGTGAGTTGGATGGAGAGAGATGCTTTAATAGGTCAGTGCAATAGAAAATTGGATGCTGAGCTAAAATCCCAAGTTACTGGGGTAAGCCCTCCCTGTAGCTTCTTTCCTTTTCTGAATTCCTAGTGAATTGCTTAGAAAGACACACGTCTGTCGCTGAAAGCCACTAGAACAGGAATCAACAACGAACATCAGTGTTTTGGCCATGAAAAACATTGGATAGAACAAAGAGCTGGAAATGTTAAATCCCCTTGTAGAAGACTCTATTCTTAAAAGCTTAGCAATTTAAGCAATTTAAGATAGGTACTGAAGCACATCTTTAATTTCTGAAGTATAATTTTATGATTAATAGCAGGGTAATAGAAGGAGTGTATTGGTCAAGAGACATTCAGTGTCTGAATATAGTGAACTCAGGGGTAAATGGTGAAAACTCCGAATGGAAGAATTAGCTCCGACAATCCTACCATGTGTATTTTACTTTCGTTGACGGTGTGAGATGATCTGACATCTTGGGATTAAATCCAGAATCACTAAGGACAAATACACAGTTTTAAGGTCGCCAAATGCCTAGTTTGATTCTACCAGTGTAGTAAGTTGCATGCCAGTACACTTCATGGATCTTGACTTTCTTATTTACAACATAGAGGTAACAGCAATAATTTGACAAAAAGTTCTATTATTAGGCATATTTGATTCCACCTATTATTAGACACACAACAGTAGCAAAACTGTTATGACTGCTAGGATATTGGGAAGGAGAGGGTAGGACTTGTGCTCTTGGAGCAGTGTGGCTGGAAGATCATGAAAGTCCCATAAACTAATGAATAAAAAATGTCACACACATACACACACACACACACACACACGAACACACATAAAAATAAAAATGTGAAAAGACAAGAAAATGCAAGTAGAACTATTTTGGGAAAAGGGGGACTCAACAGGAAGAGGGGATATGAGAGGACTGGGAGTGAGAACTATGATCAAAATATTTGGTATCTGTGTAAAAAATTATTACAACAACACACAGTGCTTTGTATAATTAGGAAGTGGAGTTATAGGAGATCCTAGAACGTAGCTGAAGGTAAACAAGGGGTTAATACATCTTAGTGTCAGAATGACTTCAGACTTTGTGCGAAGTCACATTTTGACATGTCGGAAATGCAGCAAATCTTACTGATCCTATTTTACAGTAGTTTGTGGATTTTATTACGATGTAAGAAATAATATGTTTCTTGACTGATATGAGTTCACGCTCAACCAATGCCAACCTATCATTTTGATCTTTTCATGGACTTCTGCACTGTACATCCAGTTTAGGTATCACCTAACCTTAGTTTGTTTGCTCGTTCCCACCCAGATATACTCCTTGACATTGTGGCACTCAGGCTGGCCAGTTAAGCACTGCCCTTACTGATTGCTTCAGAGTTAGTCTTGTTTCTTCTTTTGTTCAGCTGAACTTCACACCATCCGCAGCACGACTGAGATAGGCTCCATACTCATTGCTTAACAATCCAGTTCTAGACAAGGGCTCTGTTTATGGCCTGCAATTTAACGTTAATTCTCCATATGACATTGGTGGTGAGAAATTCTTCTCATCGTTTCTAAAGTACTGTGAGTTTTCAGGATCTGCATTCCCTAGCAGGCAGTGTTTTGCTCAGCCATGCTAGGTTCCATTTCTTCCAGGGTTGACTATTTTAATTTGCTCCTGGTGGCATTCCAGATTGTTTGTTAAACTGGCTGCAGATGGTTTTGGAAGCTGCCGCCGCCAGAGCTGTTACTAGGACTAGGACTCTGCAGATCATATTTCTTCCATCTTACAGTCTCATTCTTGGCCGCCTCCAAGACAGCATACAGCTTTTAAAATCCTTTTAATGACCTATAAAGTCCTCAGTGGCCCCAACTCTGTTTACCTTTCTGACCTTTTAACTCATTTCTACTGTAGCACAGACTCTAGCCATTCTATGTGATGCTGCCTTGTGGTACATAACCAGTGTAAGCGATCCAGTAATCCAGTTGCAACATGAATTGGTATCTTGCATCTGGGACCAAACACCAGAGACCAGAATGATTTTGGAAGAAGTCATAAACAAGCTTCTGGGTCTACTAACTTAAGATGTATGTATTAGTCAGGGTTCTCTAGAGTCACAGAACTTATAGGTAGTCTCTATATAGTAAAGGAATTTGTTAATGACTTACAGTCTGTAGTCAAACTCCCCAACAATGGTCAGCAGTAGCTGCGAATGAAAACCTGAGGATCTAGCAGTCGCTTAGTCCCACAAGGCTCACAGGCGAAGAAGATGGAATCTTCCTTCTTCCAATGTCCTTATGTAGATCTCCAGCAGCATGTGTGGCCCAGATTAGAGGTGTGCGTACCACCACACCTGAAACTTGTGTCTTCCAGACTCATGATCTAGATCACAGGTGAGCCTTCTAATTCTGGATTGTAATTCACTCCAGACATAGTCAAGTTGACAGTCAGAAATAGCCACTACAATGTACATTAAGGGTTAAGCAGTTTAACTTATGCCTTACCTTCTTGTACTGTCTTCCCTTATGTCTAAGATGATTTTATTCTAGCCAAAGAAAATCAAAAGAATGCAAAGACTTTTGAATGAATGCTTAACAGGTAAGGGATAGGACAGTCCTTGAGTATTAGGGAGAAAGAATGCTTTAGATCATGGCTTTAACTACCTTGGGAGAAAAAGCAATACCATAAGCCCCAAGTGACAGCCCAAAGCAAGGCACCTGTGTATATCATGATTCAGTAGTTGGAACCATCACTATTCTTTAGTTAACAGAGGAATAAAAAGATGTAACCTGTCCTCTTTCCCATTGCGATCCCCTCAACTGCCACGTAAGATTTGTATTTTCTTGCACAGTTTCTTCTTTACCTCTTCACAATTTCCCATATATATATATATATATATATTATATATATATATAATATATATATACGTAATATATATAGTTAGTTAGTTAGTTAGTTAGTTAGTTAGTTAGTTAGTTAGTTAGTTTGCACCTAAATGGAAATGTATGTTTTACATCCTGTGTTTTTTCTTGGTGGGGAAGTGGGAAATACATAGAGTATACACATCTTTTTATGCATTTATGAAACAATGAGAAAGAAATGGAACCCGGAGCTGTGAATTAAACATAAATTTCGTTATCGATAAACCCAATCGAAGGAGGTAGCTTTAGATCTATAAATAAATTAACCTGGTGCTATTTTGATGTCTATAACCTGACCTTCAGACGAGCCTACACCATGAGGGTTGTTCCTTCACAGTGACAGTCACACAGTAGCACTGCCTCATTTGGATGAGGATGAGCAAGTCAACCCTCTGAGATTTCAGTTTCTTAAGTTCTTTGAATAGAGTGTGGCTTGTGGGGGGCATAAGATTACTTGGATTTCTGTCTCTTGCTAATAAAATTTTTTAAAAATATGGTAGAAGTGTTTGCTCATGTGTGTCTTTATTCTTTTTTTAATTTTTTTATTCTTTAATCTTTTTTTACAGTCCAGTCTTCATCCCCCTTCTTTATTCTTGTTTGTCTGTGTGTGTATGTGTGTGTGTGTGTATGTGTGAGTTTGTATGTTCATGTGCATGTATATGTGTAAGCATGTGTGAGTTTGTGTTCATGTGTGTTCATGTGCATGCATATGTGTGTTTGTGTGTATGCATATGTGAGTGTGTGTATTTGTGTGTGCATGTGTGTATTCATGTACATGTATGTTTTTGTTCATGCTCATATGTATGTGTTTATGATAATATTACAAGTAATTTGGAAAAGTATTTTGGAAAATTCAAAACCTAGAAAAATAGCACAATAAGTACAGAGGATACCAGGGCACTAATGCTACTTATTTTGTGCTGAAGATATGGGAGTGTCATTGCTGGACCTTTGAGAAAAGGAAAACAGAAGTGAAGTTAAATATAAGGTATTAATATCTATCCCTCTTCACCCCTTCAAAATTTTCCCTTGAGTTTTTAGAGAATCTTTCTCACATTCAAACAAGATCTGAAAGGGCAATTCCCTGAGGTTAAGGCAATCTCCAACTGAAGCTATCTTGGTCTTTCCCAAATATATGGATCAGTAAAGTAGGATACTATAAAGAGGCTAGAATATCTAGAGATTTGAGGCAGGAGATAAATACTTACCTTTTTATCACCCAAGGTTTGATGCTATTCTCAACTATCAGATACTCTTGATAGGTTACAGTTTGTGCCTGGCATTAAGAAATCCACAGACAACATTTGAACAACAGAACACTCATCATTCTGTTGAAGATAAGTAGGCATAGAAGAGCCAATGCACTGATGACACAAACTGACCAAAGGTGGCCTGGCTAGCTAGAGATTATAAAGCATCTATGATGACTGTGTAAAAGTGAATTAGCATCTCTTTCCAAAGACGTTAAGGAAGAATGAAAATACTTCCATATAGAAGCAGTGAGATCAAGAAAAGAATTAAGAAAAAGTGTACTTCTGTAAATACAAACTTCTGTTATGTAGAACATTTATAATTTTGTTTAATGCTTCTTAATGTTATGAGTAAATATACCTGGAAAAGGGTAAGAAAAGAGTCAAGAAGAAAAGTGAGTTGAAGCTAATGTTTTCAGAAACCTTTGAGGAGTGTATTTTTTAAATTTAATTCTGGACATAGAATGTGCTTCATTTCCCAGGCTAGCTACTGAAAGAACAGACCCAGACAGATCCAGAAGAGAAAAACTGCTAAATGTATTTAGCATCACTAAAGAAATAACAGAGAAGAGCACAGATTATTTATGAAAAGAACAACTACACAATAGATTTAAACCTTCAATTGTCAGTATTTGCATAAACAAAAATGGAGATATATCAAATTAGAAAGATAAAACTTTTCTCAATGAATTTTTCAAAGTCCAGTTTTATTATTCAAGGACTGTCTAAATCTAAGAGCAGGAAATTGTTTAAAATGAAGAAATTAAAAATATATAGTTGGAAAATATTAACCTGTAGAAAACTTTTGTAGCTACATTAATAATAGCAGATATGATTTTAGGCAAAACACATTGTGGCTTCATAAGTGCAAAAGACCAAATTCATCTGGAAAATAAACAACTTAAAAGACATATGTATTTAATAAAGAACCCAGAAACTGTGGTCAGAACATAATGTATGAGAGAAAAATAAAAGTTTTTTAAAAAAAAAAAAAACCCATTTGTTTAGTCATAGCAGCTCAAGATTTTCAAATAATAGCATCAATATTTTATGATAAAAAGGCACATACAAATTAAAAGCTAATAATTTTTGAGAGAGTTAGAAAACACCAAATTTTTAGGAATTAACTCTTTCAATGGTTGAAAACAAACCAAAAATATTAACATGCTTTGGCCTGAAAAAAAGCATATTACACATAGAAAATGCACAAAGAAGCTCTTCTTGTTCTTCAAGGGTAGCTTCTAGCCTCAATGCACTAAACACTGCAAGTTTAATGGAAGTGATGGGACTGGATATATAAATGACAGCGTTCTAGCTATACATGTGCACATGTGCGCACTCACACGAACACATGCACACACAAGCACGTAGACACACACACACACACACACACACACACACACACACACACACACACACATACCAGAATCAACCTTCAGAAGCCAAATAAAGGATGCTATAAATCTAAGTTATTTACACAGAAAAATACGCCGGGGGGAGGGAGACCAACCAACAAAGAGCAAGGATAAAATCCATCATCACCCTCAAAAGTATCTACTTTGAAAACTTAATTGAAATGTTACTAGCATTAAATAGCAAAGAAGAACTTCAGGGAACTAACGGAACTCTAAGGAAATGGTGGGTATATGGGCAGCCTAGACCTGTGTAGAAGCCACCACAAAGGAACCTGGGAGAAGCTTGTCCATAGCATAAGAAGGTTCAGAACACCCAGAGAAGGTGTGGATATGGCCCACTGCATTTCACAACAAAAGAAGCCACTGGTTGGTGCCCATGGAATTCTCTAGAAGCTACCTCTGGGATATCTGATACTCAATGCAAGCCACCTTGAGAGGAGCTGCAGCAGGCACTGCAAGGTGACTGTTCCCAATGGTGCTGTCAGCTGTGACGCAGGAACTGGAAGCAGAATCATACTGAAGATGAAAAGCAAAGCCTCTCTCTTCTAGGTTCTATCTTCTGCTCTCCTGATGGAGCTTAATGTAGTGCAATTTGGCTAAGGACAGCTGTGTGCAACGCCCAGAATCAGTTCACGAAGCCAAGGCAAGGATGGGTAAGAGAAAGAAATGATGTCTCTACGGCTGGTACATGACAGGTCGATGGTATACCATAAAAGTAAACAAACTCTCCCTCTCAGCACCATCCCTCAGTTTCAATGTCAACTTGGAGAAGAACACTTACACTTTGATTGTATTTTATATAAAGCTAAAAAGGTGTGGTCAATTCATGCTTAATAATAGTAATATAACTGCCATAAAGTCAATGTTCTATCTCAGAATTGGAAGAATGGTTTGATCAATAGGAGATGCACACGTGAGACTAGGAAGGGATGGCAACAATCCCTTTTGGGGGTAATTGTGCCGTTATGCAGCTTCATAAACAGCCGGCTTCTCAAAACATGCCACATAGGTGCTGCTGGATACTTACTTCTATTTCATTCCTTCCTAGGAATTTGTTTTCCCTCTGTGTGTGTGTGTGTGTGTGTGTGTGTGTGTGTGTGTGTGTGAGAGAGAGAGAGAGAGAGAGAGAGAGAGAGAGAGAGAGAGAGAGAGAGCGCCTGAGGAGGCCACCTGGCACTATGGTTACAGGCAGTTGTCCTAGGAACCAAACTGGGCTCATCTGGACAAGCTGGAAGTGATCTAACTGCTGAGCCATCTTTCCAGGCACAGATATTTTATCCATATAGAGATAAAGGCAAACGTGGGACTCTGCGGTGAGTGGTCCATTTTCTACTTACGTTATCTTCTCACCGCAATGACTAATGTGCTGCAGGGCTTAGCTTGGTGCTTCTTCACTTCATCTCTGTAGAAAGCAGGCACAATGCCCATGTGATTACAATACTACACAGCCCCCTTTCATTAACATGAGAATTGGCTTCAGTCCTTAGACTCATAAGTTCTGTACAATAGACATATTTTTAAACCACTGCCTGAACCACACTGTACTCAATATAATTCTGACTTTGGTTAAGATTTTCTATGTCCATACATCGTAGAGCAATTTGGAATTATATATTTAAGTGGGTTTTGTTGTTGATTTTTGGCTTAAAAGTGTCATAAAAAGTCTATAACTAATTTGAACAGAGATAAATGCTTCTTATAAAACTATGACTTACTTCAAATGTAGCTTCTTTGGAAACCAAATATTGCAATTGGTGTTCTTTGTAGACTAGGCCGTCCTTGAACTCAGAGACCTCCTGTCTTTACCTCCCGAGTGCTGGTGTTAAAGGCAGGTAGCACCACACCCAGCTAAGCCATTGCTAGTCTCTATGTATTGCATGCATATTCTCTGCATGGTAGACAGTGTGGCTTCCCAAATTCTAGACATACATCCTCCAGGAGTCCCTGAGAGTGCTAGTGAAGAGCCTTAGAAGATATTCTGATGGGCTGGGTTAGCATTGCAACCACAAAGTAGCCCATCATTGGTCGTATTCTTTAGTTCTGGGGCCAGGGAAGAGATGTGAACCTGAATGAAAATTTATGAGGATCAGAAGGAACACAAAAGGTTATTCTGCCAAAGGAAACATGCCACAAAGCAAAGAAGAGGGAGCTGGAAGCATGCCCCATGTCTGAAAGCTCAGCTTTCATGGCCATCTGTGGTCAGGTTGACTACACCAAAAGACATTTGTTTCAACATAGTATAGTCCATTCATCATATATTACTTTTTAGTAAGAGAATATTTAAAAAATAATTGCCTAATCAAATAATGAAACATTATATAAATATTGTACTTTCAATGACAAGGAAAGGGCTCAGGTTGAAAATGCAAATTTAAGCTATGTACTCATTTTCATTCATATTTTTTATGTACAGTTATGTTTATGCAAAGTTACACAAAACATTGATAGCTTTTTTTCTGAACAATGAGTGAGGTTATGTGTGATTCCACAATCATATTTATACTATTTTATTAAAGTTAAATGCTGTATTGTTATAAGATTTTTAGAAAAGAATTTGTTCTCTGAAAAGTATATCCCAGTTCTCTTTAATGATGTTATGGAAGTATCCTGCAAGACCCAGGGCAAAGTACATCAGCTAAGAGCATCTTGAAGACCTCTGAGCACCAAACTTAATAGATATTCAAGTTCCTTACGTAAAATGCCTTAGCATTTGCTTACAGTATAGCCACATCTTCTCACACACTTCATATCATCTGCAGTTTATTTATAGTGCTTAACAATGCAAATGCCATGTGAATATTTGTTGTATTGTTTGGGGAAAATGACATGGAAAATAGTATGGCGTGTATGTTCAGAAACTATTTTTTTCCCATTTGCTCTTGGTTGAATTTATTGATGTGAAACACAAGGCTTTGGAAGGCTGACTGCACTTAAGTGTGTTTGTAAGTCAGCAGGGTGAGAAATGTTTGTTGAATTATAGGAGTCAAAGAGACTAGAGAAGGAATCTTTCTGCTATTCCTAAGCTATGTAAAGGAGTGTAAACTTCCTGAGAGCAGGATTGGTGTTTGCTCTATCCCACATGTTCTTGCTTCAGTGTGAACTCATGAAACAGCAATTTATATATCATATTTTATCCACATACAATGACAAAGCAACAAACTATTGTGGATAGCTATGAAGCATCTCCTTCCCTGCCACCTCTAACTACAAAATGTTTGTATCAGCACACACAAAGCAAGACTTGTCAGTGGCATTAGAAGAAAAGGGAGTCTTATATTATACCTCCCAGCCTCTCCAGGTGATCCTCACCCTTTCAGACAGGATCTTCTATGAGATGCCTGCCATACAAATCCACTGGAGCAGACACTGAACAAAGCTAACCTCAAGTCAATGCAGTCTCTGTATTTTTCTGACAAAAAATAATTTGCCTGGTGCACCCAACTGGCCCTATTGGTATTTGACTGTTCTTACATTTAGCAGTAAATGTTGGGATGGGGAAAAGTCTGAAGTCTCAGAGATGGCTGAATTGCAGTTGCTTGATTTATGGCATTCCAAATCACAACAGAAACTCCTTACTTAACCCAAGTACATGCAGCGATGGTTGGCATCAAGCGTGGATGAAATAGAGCTGACCTAAACCTGATTCCCATTGACTTTTACCCATGTCTTTGCTTCTTTAAAGAAACAACACCACCCAAAAAATAAAGTCAGCAAGTAGATCCCATGATGAGGGCATAGCTCTCAGGTTGTTTGGCGAAGGTTAGGTATGTCAAGAAATTAGCAAACAAAAAATAATCAGGAATCAACAGATCAAAAAACTTAAATACCCATGCTTCAGTATGGACTCAAATGTCTCCTGGTAGAACAATTACTGTGCAGGGTTCATGTATAAGGATATTTAGTGCGTATGACCTAGGGAAAATGTTACCAAACCTTTCTTGGACTACTGCCTAATATACAATTTCTGTACTAATGGACTCTCAGTGGGCACAGCAGAGTAGAGATTTCTCAGTTATCACATACCAGGGAAGCAGCATGTAGACGTTTGGAACAGAACTAAGGGCAGGATCATTTGATAGCCACGGGGTATAAGGAGAACAGAACAGCATCATTTCCACAGGACAGCATCACTGCATGACCCACATTTAAACAGCAGCATTCTTCTGAAGTCAGGCCATAAAGGGATGCCTGTGGGAATCTTGAACAGGATGTAAACAGAAGCTAAGAAAGAGATAAATACACCATATCTACAGTCAACAATACTCATGTTGTCTAAAGGCTTGAGGTCATGGTGTGAAGTGTGAAGCAGGAATTATCTCAAGTATTAAGTCTTGGGTGCACAGACATGCATTGTGCCTCAACTGTAGGAATGTTGATTACCAAAGGGAATTCCTAAAGACATCTGCTCTGTTCTGGATCCTTTGGGTATTTGCCACATAGAGCATGCCAATCCAATGGCACCCAAAGGTGCAGAATGAGGAAGAGTCATCGGGAAGCATCATCCCTGTTCATGAGTTGCCATCGCCTTGCTCTGAATCCTTCAATTGATTAAGTCCTTTAAGAGATTCCCCTGCAGCAGTAGCTCAGAAACTTAACTGAATCACCATACCTGGGAGCTTTGTAAAACACAGACTACACCATGCCAAGCCTGTGGTGAGCTTGGTGATTCATATTGCCTTCTAGTTCAAGGGTGCTTCATTTTCTCAGCAACAGCTACCCATCAGGGACTAGGGAGGGTTTGTGGGCAATGGGAACTCAGCTGTGATTTGTTTTCTTATACACTTTTTATTTGTTTATTTTGTCTCATCTACAAACTATTAATTTTCTGAAAGGCTAATAGGAGAAGAGTAAATAGACAATAACTATATTAATGTTTAATAATTCTTTAGGGTATGACAACTGACAGCTTCGCCTGTCATGTACTTTGTTCTTCAGTCTTATTTGTCTATAGGGAATATGGACTTTGATATTCTGCTCATCTCTCCTCTCTATTGTAACAGTCTCCCTTTCCTCCAAACTCAAATGGCAGAGCTGGTTATAAAAGCCTTTGGTTGTTATGTCAAGCCCCCAACACTCCCCGTAGCACAGCAGGCTGCTATGCCACTAGGGCAGCAAGGCAAATTCAAAGTGAATGACTGGCAAAGATTATACATTTCTCCGGAGACTCTGATGCCTTTTTTGCACAACCAGCTTAATTAAGAATCCTTGGCAATATATTAACCACAAGCTTATGGATCTCAATATGCCAATCAAACATAATGAGATAAATGCAAATGTCAAAGCACAGACTCTTTGCCTAGGAATATCAAAGGCTTAAATCTGTACCCTCAGTCAGCTGTCAGAAGGCAGTGGGAATAGCCAGGCCTGCTGAGAGCAGGGTTTGCCCAGTGCAATTTTAAAATCTATGACATGACCTCCAGGATGGCACTATCCCATATCCAGGTGGAATTATAGGGGTAAGGTGAGTCTAGAAAGCTTTGGCTTTACCACCTTACATTAACAAAGTAGTAGTAGTAGTAGTAGTAGTAGTAGTAGTAGTAGTAGTAGTAGTAGTAGTAGTAGTGGTAACAATATAACAACAGCAATAATAATGTAATAATTATAACAACAACAACAATAACAAAGAACTCCTGGTTCTAGAGAACAGAGCTAGAAGACTGGACCTAAAATTGAAGTCTTTATCCCAGCACCATCTGTATATAACATCTTACTGTGATTATCCAATGAATTAGGAAGGTTCATAGCTACTTTGTAATAATTCATATTGGAAAAGAAAATAATAGGTGTAGACATATTAGTTTATCTTCTTATATATGTTGAAATGGATGGTTAGTGTTGAGGACTCTCATCTACTTAATGTATCAGAGCCAGATTGGAAGTAGGACAGTAGACACTTTTGACTTGAAGGTCACTGACAGATGGTTGTCATCCTAAATGAATATTCTTGACTTGGCCTTGGTGTTGGTCACCATTTTTATTCAAGTTCTGTATGAAAGTACAGTTATTAGATTTGTGTGTTCTGATACACTTTGGAAAAGATATCCAATGTCTCCTGTGAATAATTGAGAACCAAACATATTTTCCTTTATATTTAATGGTTAAGCAACTTTAATAAGCTTCCCTTTAAAGAGATAAACATAAAGTTCTTCATCCACAAAATTATTATGCATATCCAAACTAACCTCCCTTCCACAGGGTGGGTGGCTTGAATATCAAATACGTGGGAAAACTGTGATGCACTGTAAAGTATTACGTTATGTGTTAGAAGTGTTGACTTCTAATAAAGCTACTGTGATCTGTATTCTTTTAAAGGATAACGATATACAGAGGATGGTAGGGCTGTGAATAAGCCAGCCTACACCCAAAGAATGATCCTAAATTCTGGAAAGTACTCTACTGAGGAAAGAAATAAAGCAATCAAGGGAAGAAAGAGGACACCACGTAAAGTGTTGTCAATTAAGCTGCAGCACTTCAGTCTCCACACATGACAGCCTAGGGGAGAATGTGAGTTCTCCTGGAAAGTGTTTGAAGCCTAGCATGGTAAAGATAAACTACTGTTTGCTATGGTTTGGAACATAAATCCCCAGACCATAAGTTATGGAGGCTATGTCAGGGTTGCAAAGGAGGCAATTCTTTCTTTTTGAAAATAAGCATTTATCAATATATTGCAAACACACACATCATTTATAGATACAAAAATACTACAAAGTTTGTAATAATAACATTGAAGTTCCTTCCCTTTCACCTTAACCTCTGTTCCCAGAGGCAAACTCTGGAGAATATTTTCATTCATTATTTTGACAGTTTCTTGTATTTCTAAACACCATACATGCTCTAATTTAAAGGTGATTACATTATATATTTCTAGAGAACAACAGAATTTGGACCAGCCCTACCCTCTTCTCACATTTAACAATTTTAGGTGGTTGTTCATGATTAAGTCAGTATCTAGGGTGCACTATTCTATAAATTACGAGTGACCCAAATAAAGTATTTCTGCTCATGTAATTCCATTTTGTTACTTATATTATTCATTGTCCTTTTGTTATTTTTCCTAGTCGATATTCTGTGAATACATCCCTAAGACTTGGCATTAGAGCTGGAAGAGTTCACGTGCTACAGAAAAATACACTGAGAAACCTCTCAACATAGTCTGTTTTCTATCTCCCACCCACCCACCCCCAGCCCTTTCTCATAAAGCAAACCTCCAGTTCTAGTAATAATTTTAACATTAAGTCAAGGACTTGCTCACCTTTCTATGTTATCCTTGGTCTCACAGTTCTCCCTCCTATTACTACTGAGCACCATGAGTTATAGACCTGAACTACCAGCAGTATTTTCTCAGAGGTACTCACTCAACTTGTTGACTTCCATCTTGTCACAGTTGTTAACCTTTTTCTTGACTCTTAGAGTACCCTCTTTATTATTCTACAGCTTTATTTTAATACTATTAATACTATTAATATTATATTAATATTTTTGTACTAGTAACTTCCTTTTGGAAGATATATAAAAGAAAATGGAATTGACTGTGCTACTCAGTTTTCCGTAACTGTGTCAAGATAGCCAAACACAATCAGGAAACCAAAGGCAACCTGATTTGTAGAAGTTTCAATCCAGGCAGCACACTGTGGTAGAGGGCAACACTGGTTCTCTCATGGCAGTTAGGAGAGGGAAAGAGTGGGAAAAAGAAAAGGAGGGAGGGAGGGAAGAGAGGGGTAGAGAAGAAAGGAGGGAGGAAGGAAGGGAGGAGAGGGGGAAGTTGGATCTCAGTGATTTCTGCAAGAATATCTCCATAGATGCTTAACTTTGTCTTACTGTTCCCAAACTTCTTAATGTTTCATAGCCTTCCCACAGTGCTCCAGGCTGCTGTCTAAGCATGTGGGCCACTGGGGGATAGTCAAGATCCATCTCTTCGTTAAATCTGAGATTCTCTATAAATTTATTCAGAAATTTTTTATTCTATGTGTTGAAAGTTTACCACATTAATAGTTCCTCCTTATTCATTTTGCTGAGGAACTACACAGTGTAGAACATTGAGAACAAAAGAGAAGTTGCTTAAAACATCACAGAAAGAAAACAAATGCCTCATTTCTGCAAAGAGTAAAGTTTTCATCTTAAGAATGACTTTCAGTATTAATTGGTATTAAAAACAAAGAACACAAGAAAACTTTGCCAAAACTAAAAGCCAAGAGTATCTTGTTTTTAATTTTTATTTACATGTATGTATGTGTGCCTGGTTATCTCTATGTGCACCACATGAATGCAATGACTATGGAGGCCAGAAGAGGGCATCAGATCCCTGGACTAAAGTTACAGACAATTGTTAACAGCTCAATATGGGCACTGTGAATTGAACCTGGGTCCTCTGCAAGAGCAGCAGGTGTTTGTGATTGCTGAGCCTTTTTTTCTAGCCCTGTGTGTTTATGAAAAAGAAATCTGCCTCTCCACTTTTCCATTCTGTCTAGAACTCTTATTATATTGTATCTCTTGAGGTTTTTTTTTTCATAGTCTTCATTTTGTTTTAAATTCTGAGGAGTTATCTTTCAATAAGTCTACTAACCTATTTATTTTCATTACTGTACTGTGAACAACCAGGAGGTTTTTATTATCAACTCAATGGGGCATACCTATAGCGCTGTGGTATTATTTTGTGATTGTTTTAAATTTTCTATCTTTATATATCAAGTGTTCATTTTCTCCTCATAGTCTCATTTTAACTCTTTGTTTAATGACTGAGACTCAGTCTTTGGTGTAGACACTTTCTGTTTTGTATCCTTTAGTAGTCTACAATGAGTGTGTAAGAGTAGCTTCTCCGAGAAATGGACCATGAAGCAGGTTTAAAAGGAAGTCCATTGGGATCAACACTTTAGACAGACAGTGATAAATTGAATGCTAATGTGCTTGAAACTAGTCCTTAGGCAATCATATGTAGGTTGATCCATTTTGTGTGGATCTAAGAAAATACACAGACTGGATAATTGATAATGAACAGAGATTTATTACCATTATGGAGGTGAAGTTCAAGATCAGGGCTTCATCAGGTGAGGGCTGTGGTATTGTATTCTGACAGGGGAAAAGACATCACTGCTTTGAGACAACATGAGAGAGAAGCTGAACTTGATTTTATAATAAACTCATTAATCATCTCTTACAATTTTTATCTCTCAGCGTTGGAGCTCTGGGGATGTAGTTTATAAAACATCAATTTTGGGGTGCACAGTTAAACCATAGTAACATGAAAAAACTCTGGATAGGTTTCTCAGAGATATAGCAAAGTGAATGGAGTGCTTTAGCCTACATCTGCACATCATTAGATCTAAGTTGTCTCCAGAGATGACGCTGGCCTCAGGCAAGCAACTTCCTTCATCTGATGGCAACTCTCTGGGAGGGATCTGGGTATAATTCATAAGTTGTGAGCCCTTTCAGCAGTCAGGAGTATAACCCTGGTGTGGAAGGAAGAACCTAGGTGAGAAACTATAGCAGCAAAAGCTCTGAAGTGCTGGACTGTGGATGGTCCTAAGAGGCAAAATGGTAGACCATGTTGCAAAGTGAACCTTTTGGAAAGCAACTCAAATCCAGGGCAGAAACGTTTATTTTTGGCATCTAAATTTTCATAGCCAAATTTGAGGGAGGGATTGGATGGTGGCCAGTAGGCTGAAAGGCCAGCAGAAGTTATTCAATGTCCAGTTACACTTAATCCCTCTGTTCCCACATGATACTGTGCTCCCTCTTCCCACCATTAACTGGGCCTGCTGTGAGGCTGTTGCCAATCTTGTGTTTAGCATCTTTGTACAGTACACTAACATGCTGCTGCTTCGGTGGGAAGGACAGCTTCCTTTGTAGTCAAAGGAGAAAACTTGGTTGTCTGAGTTTTCTTACACATCCTTGATATTTGGGGATATTTTTAAATAATTATTTACTTGTTTTAATGACATTCCAAAGACGAAGAAAGAAGATAAATGGATTGCTCAATCTTCCATGTTTGGCTTTAAGTTATACTAATTATTTTCTAAAAAAGAAAAATGTGCTGTCTCAAGAAGTGACAAATTCTCAATCACTAGAGGTATTTAGAAAGAACAGTCACCCTAGGGTAATGTGGGCAGGATTTTTGCCTCAGTTAAGAATTAGAATTGAGCTTTGTAGAATCTGGAACATCTGTGATTCCATACTGTAGTATAAAAGGTTTTGTGCCCATAAAAGGAATGGTATACAAATGTCCAGGAAGAGTAGTAATATGGCAGGGCGTCCTCATTTGACATATAAGTTTGATTCCTGTGGCCTTTCACTCTGTCTTTTTCTACCACTGTAGAGTCATTATCATTCTCTGAAGTGGACCCTTCGCTTCAGTTATACACATTTTCTAGGAAATTGTCAATTGTGCCTTAAATGATGCTATACACATGGCTAATTACTAGTGTATCATCAAGACTTCTGCTAGCTTTCCGTTATCTACCTGACAGCAGATATCTATCAGAAATTCATTCAGAAATGTCCTTACATGGAAGTCCTCATTTTTGTTTAGTTCTTTCACATGTGTGATTTCTCTGTAAGACTAAGTACCTTGAAAAGAAAGAATACATTGCTTGCAATTTTGTGCTCTCAGAAGTGAGTAATAGTGTAAAACAAACAAACAAACAAACAAAAACCCTCACTGACTGAATTGTAAACAAAAGCCGGAATGATAATAGATAAGGTATTTGAGACCATCCAAGAACTTGACCAGTGCTACGCTACCTACTTAATGGCTGTGAATGTTAGTCAGCAATAAAAGCTGCAATTTTAACTTTCTTCTGAAATGTTCTTTGAAACATACACACAAATTATTAAGGATTTTTCCTTTTGATAATTTTGAAAAAGAAAATATGAATTCTACTTCTCTGCCTCAAACGCCATTCCTCTGCTAAATGTCTTCAGTCTTTTAAAAAAGCTGCATCTATTCTGGGGCTCTTGGGTTGTCTCCACTTCACTTTGCTAATCCTTCTATGTTACCCTCCCATAAACTCAGCCCTCTTCTTCTTCAGTGCACACGTCAAGTGAACGTTTAAAATCATGCTCCCACGTGCACTGTTGGAAGAATTAGCATAGTACTCTTGGAGTAGGTGTTAATGTTTTCCTGTCTTCATTATAAAATCAAATTCACAGTGCTGATGACTTACTTTTCTTTCTTCCTCACTTAAATGTGAGCCACATAACAGGTAGCATAGGAAGCAGTTTGGAAGTGGATACAAAAAGATTGCTAGTTTGAAGACAGCATAGAATACACAGAAAGAATAAGTCTCTAATAAATAAACAACAACAACAACAAAGTTAGTGAAACAAACAGTATTCAATAAAACAAGAAGGGGACTAGAAGTCACTCTAGTGAGAAAGACTCTTTTGCCTGGTTAGAGACCACAGACTTTGTTATTAGGCATATTTATTTGTGATTTTTTTTTCTCTCAGGATGAGGTATTTCCTGAGATCTGCTTCAGTTTCTTATCCAAATAGGCTCAAGCTGATCCTCCTCTTTCTGTTAGCTAGAAATATCCAACCATGACTATATTCCTGCAGAGAACGTAATTTAAGCTCAAGCTGTGATTTTATCTAAGAAGGGAAAATGAATTACATATTCAGGTTAAGCATATGTTTTCATAAACAGATAAGCACACTAAAGTGACCAGTAGTAGCATTAGAATAGTCCAGCATCTGACTTTGATGATCTCATCTGGCCTGGTCACATTTGAAAGTGAAGTGTGTTTCCTTCCGCCCCACCCCCGCCCCGCCCCCTGCTATTCCCTCCACACACCCTGAAAATCATTTTAATGAGTAGGCCAAATGTTTTCTTTATCACTTATTTTATACAATGCTACACTAATGGTGAATGCTTATGTGGCTTTTGTCTGGTGCCAGTCAGTGCTTTGCATATATTAACACATTTAATCCTCATAATAGAACTGTAGGGGGTAAGGTAATGCCTGATCCTCATTTATTAAGTGCTCTGAAACAGTGTCACAGAGAAATTTAGTACCTTCCTCAAGATCACACAGGTGGTAAATGACTGAGTCAGACTTTTAGTTAGCCCCAGATGCTGATCAAATTCTAGACTGCAGTGTGAAGAGGTTCTGCTCTTTCTTTCCATGTGAAACAGCATTGTTCAAGAAACTTACTCTCAACTGAGGAAATTCGCAGGGCTGAGAAGCACCTAAAGAAATGTTCAACATCCTTAGGCATCAGGGAAATGCAAATCAAAACAAGTCTGAGATTCCACCTCACACCAGTCAGATCAAAAACTCAGTTGACAGCAGATGCTGGCAAGGATGTGGAGAAAGAGGAACACTCCTCCATTGTTGGTGGGAGTGCAAGCTGGTACAACCACTCTGGAAATCAGTTTGGCATACCCTCAGAAAAATGGACATAATACTACCTGAGGACCCAGCTATACCACTCCTGGGCATATACCCAGAAGATGCTCCAACATGTAATAAAGACACACGCTCCACTATGTTCATAGCAGCCATATTTATAATAGCCAGAAGCTGGAAACAACCCAGATGTCCCTCAACAGAGGAATGGATACAGAAAATGTGGTACATTTACATAATGGAGTACTACTCAGCTATTAAAAACAATGACTTCATGAAATTCGCAGGCAAATGGACGGAACTTGAAAGTATCATCCTGAGAGAGGTAACTCAGTCACAAAAGAGGGAACATGGTATGTACTCACTGATAAGTGGATATTAGCCCAAAAGTTCGGAAAATCCAAGTTTCACTTTACAGTAACCGCTGGACTGAGAGTGAGGTCCCAGATGGAGGAGTTGGAGAAGGGACTGAAGGAGCTGAGGGAGTTTGCAGCCCCATGGAGGGAGCAACAGTGTCAACTGGCCTAACCCCACTGGTCCTCCTGGAGGCTGGACCACCAACCAAAGAATACACATGGAGGGACCCATGGTTCGGATCACATATGTGGCAGAGGAGGGCCTTGTTGGTCATCAGGGGGAAGAGAGGCCTTGGGCCTGAGGGTGTTAGAGGCCCCAGTAAAGGAGAATGTCAAGGTAGGAATAAGGGAGTGGTTGGGTGGGTGGGTGGGAGGTGGAATACCCTCATAGAGGTGGGGGAGGAGGAGGGGATAGGGGGTTTCCAAAGAGGAGACCTGGAAAGCGGGAAACATTGGAAATGTAAATAAAGTATCAAAAAATAAAAATTAAAAAAAAAAAGAAACTTACTCAAAGAAATCCCAGTGCGGACCCAGAGAAGCAGTAAAAGAGAAGATTCACACCTGGAAAGAGAAAGAATAGTTTTCTGATAATGCTACCACAATATTTAAAACATATAATTCAGTTATCAAAAGTTTTGTAGTTCATTGATAAATACATAGTGATAGAGAAAAGCTCAGAAACTTGGCCTGTGCTATACAGGAGACTTAAACCCACACCTACTGGAACCCAGGACTAAGGTGGGAACTACATCTCAGGCCTGATTTCTGTGTAACTTTGGGGAGACTTCTTGTGTAAGCATCAGAAGTTCACCATAGCTGCTATGGACTCATCTATGATAGGCAGTTAATGAAATTTTAATATTATCTGCTTGCAACTCCAGCTTATCATCCATTCAATATTGGAATTTGTGGTCATTTGAGGACTTGGTATTTATGTTTGTTATAATTCAGTTTTGGAAATTATATGCAAAATAGGCATTTGAACAATCAAAAGTTTGTCAAGAGCTGTGGTAAGTCCTGTGGATTATTATAGAATTTCCTGTACTTCCGTGTTGTTTCATTCCAGCTCTCCACAGAGCACATTGTTACTGTTTCACAGTATGTTGTTTAGACGGATGTAGGTTGGAAGGATAAATCTCTTGTAGTCACCATTATTATTTATAATAATAGCTCTGGATAGTCACCAAAGAATTTCAATGTTTTTACTTTTTAAGAGGAAATCTATGTGGTTGGTATAAGAACCATAAAATAACATGAAATATATATGGTATCAAGTCCAATATAAAGGTACACTTGTCTCCAAGGGAGAGAATGTGTATTTTTAAACATTTATTTTGAAGGTAGAAATGTTAACAGACTTGGAGATTAAATTAGAATGTTCCACAAGGTGTCACTATTTCTCTTTGTTGGAAATGCTTTGTTATCCAACTGCTTCTGAGCCACTTTAAATAAACAGAAATGAAGTAAATAATTCCTCCATTTTTAATGAGGGAGTCAACCAGCATAACAAACGGTCTACAGAGAGATACATTTTGATATTCAACCCAGCCCTGCATGTCAACTTTGATACTGGTGCAGTACAACCTCCTTAGCACAGAGGATGATTTGTGTGGTATTGATACATATTTATAGAGAAGGATGCAAGTACAGTTCAATGATCTGCTCAGCTCTAAAGAAAACTGTGAGTAAAAGCAACTTTCCTGTTAAAAAGCAAGGATTTTAATTATCGCCTACAAAGCGCCACAACCATCTTATCCCATGTCCCTCTGTGCTCAATGCTATTGACCCAAGTATAGACAATTAAGTTCTAAAACCACTAGGAAATGGAGGAATTTACAGCACCCTTCTCTGGCAGAAATCAGATCATAATCTCGAGAGCTTGCTTTGATTTTACACAAAGCACAAGGGCCACTTTTCTCTCGAGCTATTGTTTCTCGTGCTTTGGTCATTTTTGCTGTCTGTCTTAGCCCATCAGGGGTAGAGTGACAAGATATCATAGACGGGGTGGTATAGAACACAGAAATGTATTTTCTGACTGCTCTCAAGGCTGAGAAGTTTGTGAGTAAGGCTCTCACAGATCTTATAGCCCATAAAGGCTGTCTTTCTGTTTCTTTTCTGATGTTAGCCATCTTTTCACTATATCATTCCATGATGGACGAGAAAGAGGAGCGATGGGGAGGAATATGAATGGATGAGCCTTGTATCCCTTTGGTTAAAGTTATTCATGAAGGGTTAACCCTTAAGACCAGTTTCCTCCAAAACTCTCCACAAAATGGCATTCTATCTATTTTATTGTGTATTTAGGCTTCCTGATATAAACTCTAAGAGGACACAAACATTTCATCTGTAGAGCAGTCTAAAATACCTTAGCCATAAGTCCTTGGGAACAGATAAACAGCATGGTAACAAGGCAGAAGACAGAACATTTGAAAACCTTTGCATCTTTCAGACAACAGGAGTCTTTCTACCAGACATGTTTGCACCCATCTATGTGTGAATTCAGTGAAATGCATTTGGTGAAAATGTGCCAGTCAATGAGAGTAATCAGTTTATTCATCCCATATTTGTTGAGCTCTGAGTTAATTCCATAGTTTTAGTAGGAAATGAAGGTTTGGAAATGTAAAAGAGAAAATGCCAGGCATCACGGAGCTTCCTGTCAAATGAGGAAGAAAGATAATCAAAGAAGTATACTATGCTTCTTGTGCAAAGGTAGGTGTCTCCTTAGCATTCAAGAAATGCAGGCCAGGAGCCTCTGAGCACTGGGAGGCTCTGCAGTTCATGCTGAGGAAGCTGTGAATGACCACTGAAAAGTAGCTTTCTCAGCACAGTCCACTTTGCATGAAACCCTAAGACCACATCTCCAGATTAAGCTTGCAAGCTCATGATATTATGCTCTGCACTCTACGTAATCCATGTATTTATTTCAATAACATTAATTTGAATGCTTCCTTACATAAACAGCTTATAGGAAAGAATAATGAGCTGAGTTTTCTTTTTTGATGAAGGTACTTAAATAAGTCTTAATAAAAAAAAGCAGAGTAGAGTTATTGTTCATATTGTCAGGTCTTTGTCTTCATGAGATATTTCATTGATTGATCAGCATTTGTACCAAAATAAATGACTACTCTTCTTCTAGCAGAGTATTAAGTGTTTCAACCCCCAGACAAGGCCGTTCTCATTTCCAGTTAACATTGCTGATACATGCAGATAAGTGCTTTCCCTTGCCACTTCAGAAGTTTTAAAAACCGACAGAATAGAACAGAAGTTGGGTTATCAAAGATGAGTAAGAGAAAGCAAAATGAAACCAGATGCACAACTACTGACTGTTGGCATCATTCTTTGAGTGATAGATAGAATGTAGTATTTGCCACTTAGAAAGCTGGGGCAGAGAACTAGTGAATGGCAAGTGAGCCAATTCACTCATGCTCTACACGAAAAGGTACATTTTAACATTTGATGTGATATGATTCAGCTTTTAAAAAAAACCTGTGTATGTGTTGCTAATGGGAATGCCTTTAAGTTTGCACAGTTAGTTTATAATCTACTTGTAATATGCAAATAAATAAAGCTTGTGTCTTTTTTTAAGTCACTGCTCTTTTCTTGGCTGGTTTTTATTCTGTTATTATATCATAGGAAACCACTCTATTCTACTGCTTGAAAGATATTCGATGAATACTTTACAAGTATCTATTTATTTTTCCTTTAGCCATGATCATTGTTAATTATGTCCCCAGGAGAAAGAGTAGTTAACTGAGGCCTGGAGCCTTACACTCTGTGAACCCATGGGTACTCAGGGAATTATGTGAGATCACAGTATAGATAAACATGTGTTATTTTTCATGTTAATCCTTAGTTCCAAACACTTTCCCTCAAACGCTCCCAGCACTCCATAAATCCTAAATTACCTCCTCCTGGGCTTCTTTTCTTTACATGTCACCCTTGGAGAATCACACTCCCCAAGGTCGGTGACTGACACTGGAGTTCAATTTGTCTTTTAGAGGGTAGTGAGCCCCATGTCACGTGGCTGCGTGGGTGTGTGCCTCATTACCAATGGCTGCTGACTCATTTCTCCTCTTAGCTTCTCCTACCATCACATCTCATGATTACGGAATAGACGTGGTGCACAATGAGAGCAAAATGTATAGACCTACTTCATTTTTAAAAAGCAACAATACCACGTCACTTGAAAGACATCTGTGTTCTCACAACCAGGTCACAGGGTGCAGTGCTGATGTGGGAAGACATATGAAGCTTGGTTTTGTTTCCTGGCTTCCTCTGTTCCAATATCAGAGGACAATTTGATTTGCCTTTGAATGATTTTGAACATTCCGTTATTTTGAGTGGAGTTCAAATTGATTTCTCTAGTTTAGCAAATAACTGCACGTGTCTATCTTACCTGCTTCCTTGATATGGACTCTGAGTAGGTAATTCATTTCCTGACTTAACCTTGTTCCACACTTTGCAAACACGTGGAAACATGACCCTGTGCACATCCACTCACTAATCTCACCATGACTGGATTGACTTTTCAGTTTCTATTGTGTTGGTATACACACATGTGTATGCATGCATGCTTGTGATTTAGTACAGGCATGCTCATGCCATGGCGTAGAGGTCAGAGGATAATCTCCAGTGTGGGTCATTGTCTCGTGCCTCATTTGGAAAAGGATCTTCTGTTGCTTCTTTCTCTGGGGATGGATCCTTTCTACCTCCATACTCAAACCTTCCCTCACTACGAAACAGACGTTTACAGAAAATGTCTCTATCTGAGCCAGTTTGGTTGGTTCTGTTTTGGGTTCCAGGCTTGCCTTTGACAGACAGGACAAAGGTTACAGCTCAAAAAATGATTTCTGATAAGATGCTTTAGAAGCAGCCTCCTCAGATTTTTATTTTTTATTTTATTTGTTTTAGTTTAGTTTAGTTATGCAGACTCACAGGATAAATAAATGTCTGTCAACTGGTTATCTCTGTTGTTTTCACACAGTTCTGTCCTCACTTTTACCCTTTTCTGACTCTTTCCAAGGTGTAATCACCATCAGATTATTAATTCATCTTTCTGAAATGCCCACTTTTCCTTCATCAAGACTGTAACTTAAAACAATTCTCTTATCCTCTCTCCACTGGATAAGAAGGTCACCATTTTTTTTCCCACTGAGTTACGTTTTCTCCTATAGGGATCTTGTGATCCTGGCTGATGCTTCCTAGTCCTGCGATGTAGCTATTTTCTTGCCATCAGTGTGGAGCTGGTCTGCAATAATCCTCACAGGGTTCAGATATTGTGATTTGAATCCCACACATTCTTCTTTCTTGACTTATTCATTCATTTTGTCTCCGATAATATCATGAACATGAACTGAAATTTCAGAGATAGTACTTCTTTGTAAACACATTCATTTCTATTGTCTACTGATGAAGGACCAGTCTGGATTTAAAATTCCCATTTAAATGCACTTCCTCTCCCAAGGCAGAGAGTACTTTTCATGTGTTTCTAGTGATAGAATTAACTGCTGTTATCAATCAATCATGTTCGTTTATAGCGTATTTTGCTTTCCTTGGAACTTTGAGTTACTCACCCTGGTAAAGCTTCAGAGTACCATGGTGAGATACTATTTTCTTCACTGAGCATGTGATGATGAGCCCTCTCAGTTGGCAGAACAGTACACACCAACTTATCCTGAGAAATTACCTTGTACAAATCATTTCATGAGATTGGTAGTTAGTTTTGTCCATGTGACACAAACTAGCATCAGCTGGGAAGAAGAAACCTCAAATAAGGAATCACTTTCAACAGACAGGCCTATAGCCATGCCTATGGAGTGTTTTCTTGAGTGGTAATTTTTGTGGGAAAGTCCAGCCCAGTATGGATGGTGCCACCCCTGGACAGTTGAGGTGCTGGTGTGAGTAAGTCAGTAAGCGGTGTTCCTCCATGGTCTGTCTCTGCTTCATGTCCTGCTTCCAGTTCCTGCTTCTGGTCCTGCCCTAGCTTCCTTTGATGATTGGCTGTAACTTGTGAGCTAAAATAAAGAATTTCCTTGCCTAGTTGTTTTTTGGTGAATGCTTTATTATAGCAACATAAACTAGGATAATGAAGAATTACGTCTAAAGACTAAGGGTGAAGAGTCTAGAGTGCTGAAACATGACGTTTAGGCAATGTAAACATCTTTCTCTGTGCCTCAGTTTTCTTATCAAAAAATTGGGATAATAATATGACCTGCTTTGTAGCAGTTTTCTGGGTTAAATAAGAGGATTTAGAACAATGACAGTCATCAGTGTTTCTTTCAAACTTGAATTTGAAACAAATGGCTTTTGCCTTGTATTCAAGATGTTATATAGTCCACCAATGACAAATCAAAGAGAAATGTAATACATAATAGAGAATTTGGTTAAAGGAAATGAGATGACTTAGTGTTTAACTTTTAGGGCTTTGTTGAAAGCACAATAGATAAGGGCATTGTTTAAAAAAAAAAAAAGCACAATATTCACCAAGCGGAGTGAGTTTCATCTTCCATATCCAGGTCTTTTTGGGGAAGTTGCTTCATGGAGCCTAGTGAGGAAACAAGAAGATCCCAGTTCTCCTACCTGAGACCACATTTACCATCTGTCCTTCTTTCTTCCTGTCATCTTAGCTGTGGTGAAACACCTCTGGGTAGTCTCATTAACTTTTCAGAACCCTCCTCTCTCTCTCTCTCTCTCTCTCTCTCTCTCTCTCTCTCTCTCTCTCTCTCACACACACACACACACACACACACACACAAATATACACACATCTTAATCAAAGAAATCCTCATTCTCTGTATGTATGCATTTTTTACACCATTTTTAGCCATTCTTAAAAAAAAGAAAAAGAATATAAAACTACCAAACTACCATTCAGGACTGCTTCTTGGATTTGTGACTCCCTCTAGAGACCAGCATGCCATAAAACAATGAATGGATTAGATTTATTCAAACATAGTTCTTCATTTATGACAGATGTAATATTGATAATATCCTTCATTTAATAAGTCATCCAAGTATAATTCAGCACGGGACTTAAGTATAAATTACCAGCCATATTCATCTTGCTTGACTGTTTCATAACACCAAAGAGGAACAGACTCAACTGCATAAAAATTCCAAGCTGAAATCTAGATGCAAGGCTGCTTCTGCCAGAGATCAGGTATTTGCTCTTTGAGATATGGCACATGCCTGAATCCTGCCAGAAAGCTAGCGAATGACAACTAGGCCATGTTTAGCTGTGAGTGAACAGTGACTAGGTAGGTAACTGTGGACAGAGGAAATGGTCTGTCAAATGTGTCCTCTTTGTAGGTACACAATTCTTCCCCGGTGTCTTGATTCACTGTATTTCTTCCTAGTTTGTGTTGCTGTGATTTCTATCAAGAACAGCAATGTCTGTTTCTTCTAGGAAGGAACTTGTTATATACATATACATACACATACACATACACACACACACACACACACACACACACACACACACACACACACACACACATATATATGAAGGAACAGGTATGTACCTGTAAACACATAGGTGATCTGAGAATAGCAAATGCTCCAGACAGCAAGGGAATCTAAATAAATGGAGTGTTTTGATTAGATTATAAAACAGAGGTGTTAGTTATGACAGTGTGATATAAAATTGAGTGAAAAAAATCTATACAAATTCAACCCAATGTGTGCAATCTCCATATTATTTGTAGAATTATTCTCTTTAAAATTGTCAGAGTGTTGTACTGGACGCATCTTTGGTTTTTCTCAAAATTCTAGCTTGATTTTTCTGGTGTATTTGACATGAATAATCAAATTCTACCTCAAACCACTTCATTCTTAATTTCTGAGATATTGTATATTTGGAAACCTGTTTAAGTTTTCTATTTTCCTGAAGTTTTCCTTTCTGTTAGGTTTCAGTTCTTTTTGAGTAGAAAGTCTTGTTGTAGCTATATATGCCTGAGAATTTGTTTTCCCCTCCTCTTTCCAACTATATTTTCTCAACATAAGAACTGATACATGCCTCTCTATACCAGCACCTTATATGAAGATTTAAGAGGCCGTGTATCTCCTGCTTTTTGACCCTTACTTTAGGCCCCATACAGTTAACCACTGAGGAGTGCTGGCTACTTTGCCAAATGCTTCAGGAAGACAGTGCAGTAAGAGACATAACTGATCAGAAGATAACCAGCTGATTCTTTTTTGCCCCCCCAGAACTGATCCTTCTTTGATGTGGGACAAAAATCAAAGATACTATACCATTTCGTTAAACTTGGTATCATTTTTATTAATGTGACACATACTTGAGGGAGTTGTTGACTGCCTTAATGTTTATGAACTGTCATGAGACAGAACCTCATGGGAATAGTAGACAGAGGAGCGAAGTTACTCACTCCTAGTGGCCAGGATGCAGGGAGATCAGCAAGACAAGATATAACCCCTGAGTGTGTGTTCTCTATTCCCTGACAGTGAGCTAATTCCTCCAATTAAGACTGACTTCTATTAGTTTAATGACGTGCTATCAAACTCTAGATCTGGCAGTAGATGAGTTCATTCTTTAGGTTAGTACCACTGTTGGGCTACTCTCGGCTTATGACTGGGCAGTCAGCTTTTGACACACGAGTCATTCTTGGGTAGACACCACATATGAATTATAATGAATCATTAAAGCTGTTCTAAGAGTTGAATCTGGTAATATCTGCAAGCCACTTCTCAGAGTTTATAGTAAAAAATGTAAGTTCTGTTCCTTCCGGTGATAGAATATGATATGAAGTTTATGTCTCTGACATGACACATTGAGAACACATTTAAAATAGAACTTGCATTGTTTTTTTAGAACTGGCATCTTTACTCCAACACTGCTTTCGTCAGATGTAGCACTTTCTTCATTGTCTCACCTGGAATCTCAGTGCATGTGGCTTTCTGTCCATGTGGCTTGCTTTGATAGCCATCCTTTCTCATCAGCCCTTTCCCAAACCCATTCCAGCATCACCCAGAATTATTCCCCATTTTTAGGCATGCTTATCCTACCAGCAGGCCGGATTTGTCTTCCAGCTATTTAGTTTTTCAGCTCTCAACCTCAACTTAATTATCTAAAGCATAAAATGTTTCATTAGACAGTCTCTGTGGGCTGTTTTCAGTCCTGAAGTTTTATGGTTTTACCTGTTTTATGATTCATATTATTACTTTTCCCAAAAGTCTTAATGTCCATCTGTTGCTACAGAAGAAACCCCACACTAATCTCTCCAGCTTTGAAGATTCCTTCTGATTCGATTATACCTAGCACAGCATCTGCGTTTGGAGTCCAGGCTCCGTAGTCCCCGTCACCCTGCCAGCAACTCTTGCCACAGGCTCTGCTCACCCACTCAAAGCACCCACCTTCCCTATTATTCAGCATCTTTCTCTCCCTCCTCCCTGCTCCCTATTCTTTAGCAATTGAAAGAGGAAGACCTTACTAGGGAATGACAATATGTGATGGTAAAATTTTAAGCCATGTTGATCAAGTTCTTTTCCTACAGTATCTGAGATTTGTCTCCCTGATTTTCCTAACAAACTCTCTTTCCCAAAGGTCATAGCTTCTGGCAGCCTTTTTTGTATCCTCCAATCAAAGTAGCCTCATGGAGAATCCAGCCTGAGCTAGACTGGTTTGTAAGTCAGTTATTGCTTTGGACAAACTGTTAAGTAGAGTAGAATGACTAGGCCCATTCAGTATGCTTTCTGATTGGTGGTAGGTAGTGGAATTTGTGATCTTAATTATGTCATTAAAAATTCATTAGCTGAGCTAGTAAAACATATTGTATAAACCAAAACAATTCATTTAACTACTCTCTGAGTTATACTGATTAAACTGTATGTGAATATATAGAAATATACATATTCATTCAACAATCATGGTGTGACTTTATCTACCTAAGGTCCAAAGTACAGCTCTTAGGAATTAGGGGAGAAACTACTAGGGATGCTCCTTTAACTTCTAGCTGAGTGATTGCTGACTGCCACTGCCCAGCAGATGGTTTATGAGTAAGTAGAGTCCTGAAGTAGCTCCTGGCAATTGAATATATGAAGAAGCATATCGCTTCCAAGGTATAGTGAAAGCACTGAAGTGCTTTCTCTACCCTCACACTTTCTCTCAGTTGTAAGAAATGGCAGTGGACATCTGGGTTCTGAGAAGCCATAGTATAAAAACATTGCTTGTCCTGAGTCATATGAGAATTCAGAGTGTTTGTGAGAAAGCTCTCAGAAAACAAGACAGCCTTATGACCTCAGTTTCTTCAAAACAAGGAGTTGTTCTTGGAGTGTGCTTTCCTTGCCCCTCCCAGTGTAGTGAATAGGAATGAGTTAACTTCTGATCATTTATTATAACTGGTTACTGTTATTTGTTTATATGACTCTATGAAAATACAGGTGTTTGCCACATGCAGCGTGTCCATTGTCAAGCGAGGCCTTGTGCTTTGACACTTTACCTCACTTAATACTCAGAGTATAAATTGTCTGATGCTCTGAATAAAGTTGGCTATTGCACAAGACTTTAGTCTGCCTCGTTTATCGGCTGTACTCTCCCAGATCCTACTACCTCTATCCTTGTGGGTCTTGCCACAGCCTCCAGGGCATGGACAGTTAAGCCCATGGTTAAACATCCTCATAAACATTCTCCTTTACTTGTTGGGCAAGAAAAAAAACCTCTTGCTTTTAATAGTAAACCATTGAAATTTGGGAACTTGTCTTTTGAAGCCACAAGTGTTATGCCAATGAATTGGCATGTTTAATCAACAAATATCTATGGAGCATCTATTATATGCCAGTAGTTCTTCTGGTGTTTGGGATACCACATTGAAAAAACAAAATAAAATGTCCCTCTTCTTAGAATGCTTCATTATGTACAAGAGTCATTGCCATATAATATAATGCATTGGATTTATATTGATATATAAGAACTTACTAAATTTCTTAGCCCAAGGCATAATCACTGAGTTTTCCATGGTTTCCATGGTTCCACGGTCAGAATATGGGCAATGTAGCCGGGCCTTCTGCTCATGGCTCCAATCCAAGTATCATCAATAAAGGTTGAGTGTTCTTTTCCAAACTCATGTGTTATGGCAGAATTCAATTTGTCATAGCAACAGAGAGGATACAGCTTTCTTCCTTAAGGTCTAGAGGAGTTTCTGACCTCTACAACCTTTTGTATGGGCTCAACTGAAATGTGCTTTTATGGTCAATGGATTATAAACCTTAATTATATCCAAACAGTTAATTTTTTCTTGTTCTTAAAATGTAAACAATGAATTTATTCTTTTCACAAGAAGTAACTTAATCAAAGCTCTGATTGCCTGAGCTCAGAGCCATGTTTGCCATGCTCAGGCTGGAAAGAGTGCCTTCAATCAGGACCTTGGAATTCAATTTAATACCTGTATTTTTGGATTATGCTTCCCAGTTCTGATAGAGTAGCATTTCACTGACATCTCAGGCTGAGGTCACTCCTTTCTTTAGCTGCAGTTCACAAGCAGAGCAGAAGCAGCTCTTCAGCTCTGTGAAGCACAATTACATACATTTTGTATGATTTATGAAGGTTTTAGATGAAAAGAAAAAGATGAACTGAAAATTGTCCTTTCTATATTCTACTGATTAGAAACAAGTCTGGGCTCTATCTGTACCTAAGGCAGATTAACAAATAATGCTTAATTAATTTAAATTTGCACTCCTTAATGGACAAAGGATATTAAAATACTCTTATATTTTAAAATGCAGTTAGAGAATATAATTTTTTAAAGACTTGGTAACTATTTGAAAGGTAGGTATTAAAAAATTCCAGTAAACAAAAATAATTAAATTTAAGAACAGTAATAGCTCATTGTGTAAATTTCTTGCCACAGGAGCCTGACCTCCAAGTATGATTCTCTGAAACCAAAAGATGGTAAAAGAGAAGAACTAACTTTACAAAGTTGTCTTCTGATTTCCACATATGTGTCCTGTAATGTGCACACAATACTCCCACCGCATGCGATGGTAATGAATAAATTTTGAATAAATGTAAGTTTAGTAAATAATTAAGTAAATTAGTAAATTTTGAACAAGTGGTAAATATTAAAATTGCTTATGTTTCCATAGACCTGAAAAAAATGGAGCAATGAAAATTCATATAGAAATAGATTTATACTACAAGGGTCACTGGTATAACGGAATTTTTACTAGGTTGAAATTAAGAATCAGACTTTGGGAATAGTTGTTTGTAGCAGTGATGATCCTGGATAAGAGGAATTCAAATAGAGTATTGCCAACACCTGGTAATAATGTGGCCGACTCATAACCATTGTGGCATATGTGTTACATTTTGGCTAAAACTGCAGAATCTGCCATTTAAAGGATTACCAGAATTTTCTATCTGCTATCAAGGATAGAGTTTTCTCAGGATTTGTCTTCTCACCTTTGTGGTGAATGTTTATTTGAAAGGATAGTTTTCAAAATATTTATGGAATACAGAAAATATGCCTCCATTTTCTTCTTGAGAAACTCTTGAAAACAGATACCCATAGGCAGACATACAAGGTATTAGGTGTTCCCACTGGATACTTGATCTTGACATAGCTTTCTCTTTGTTACTTTTACTGTGTCTTTGTTCTTTAGTGATGTGTATAGCACAGAACAGTCTTTGAATGAAAATACTAGCTTAGCAGAAATTTTTATGTTTAATCTAAACCTCCTGGACTACATTGGAGTTTTTAATGCTTATCACTCTACTTGTTGGGAAATACTGAACAAAGATAGTTCATGCTAAAGGAGCCTTGAGCAGCATTATCTCTACAAAGTATCCATGGTCCTATGAATCCAGCTATAGAGAGCCAAACAAGCAAAGAACCTTGACTGAGAATTGTCGTCTAGACGATAGGAGAAGAGGTGTAAGCACAGAACACTCATTGCCTCTTTGCCAGGAGATAAGCTGGATTCAGAAATGAGAGCTGGGGCAAAGGTTGATTTCTACTCCAGACAACCATGTGCTGTCCTAAAGACAAAGAGGTGTCAGAAGATGACTGACGCATGACTTGGGCTTGTAGAATGGAAAAGCAGATACAAACCCTTTGTATTTTCTCTTCCAGTTCTCTTTCACTTTTTCTTTTCATCTAAAACCTTCTTAAATCATACAAAATGTATGTAATTGTGCTTCACAGAGCTGAAGAGCTGCTTCTGCTCTGCTTGTGAACTGCAGCTAAAGAAAGGAGTGACCTCAGCCTGAGATGTCAGTGAAATGCAGCTCTATCAGAACTGGGAAGCATAATCCAAAAATACAGGTATTAAATTGAATTCCAAGGTCCTGATTGAAGGCACTCTTTCCAGCCTGAGCATGGCAAACATGGCTCTGGCAGGCCTTGCCCTTCTCCTCTGTTCCCCCTGCCTTGCTAAAAACCATTAGATTACACTCCTAAAGCTAGCTACTGCTTCCTCCTGAGGCTGACTACCAAGTCCAGCTATTGAAGCCCAGCAATCAAAAGCACCCTTTAGCTTACCTAATTAACATGACCAATTAAAATTACATACCTCAACCTAGCCCAGGGGAACCCTTTAACTTTTATAAACCACCATTTTCCTATGGGCTACCTCTGTCTCCTCTATCCAGAGTCAATCCTTGTCCTCAATTTGGGATAAATATTCCTGTCCCCCTCTCCCTTTCTCCTTTCCCTTCTCCTTCATCCTCTACCTCATGTCTTCTTCATCCCCTGCCCTTTTCCCCTTTGGCAAATAAATCTCCTTTGTGCTAAGAACTTGGTCTTGGGGCTCCTGAGCCAATACTGATCCTGAAGACCAAAAAAGAGGTTGATATTGATAACATGTAGAAAATGGTCTCTATTGTCCTTTCTGCTCAGATGGGAAGGTATTCTAGGACTCAGAAACCTAAGAACCACATAGCTCTGACGTGGGACAGTATCCCAAGGGAAGGGTAGCCTGAGACAAGGGAGCTCGGGAACTTTACAGCTCTGAGAGGAAGTCTCTTCAGCAGAGGAGTTGTAACTCCCAAGGGAGGGAATCCCTACCTAAGTTGAGGAGCTCAGGAGCCTCAGCCTTGCTCCTTCTCTTCCCTTCTTCTCTTCTTCTCTTCACTGCTTCTTGGCTTCTTCTCATGAGAGAGTCACACCAGGCAGTAAATCTTATTAAATCTATTTATTGTAGGGTCCACGGTGTGAAGGAATGAATCCAGGAGTGGCTGCCTATACTCCGAGGAGGGAGTAGACAGCAGGGAATTGGACAAAGCTCTTATATAAGGGTTCTTGTAGGGTGAAGATTTCTAGTGTAGAGATTTCCAGGATGAGGTCTGGTGGGACTTTAAGTCCTGAGCTTGGGGAAACGCAGAGATTGGTGGATTTTCCTGCTCAGGGAATGGTGGGTTTCTGTGGTTATTTCAGGGATTGATGAGTTTTCCTATTCAGGGATTGGTGGTTTTTGTTCAGATTTTTCATAATTTAGCATAATTTAGGGAGCGTCCTGTTGAGGGGTTGGAGATGACTTTTGTGACAGTTACAGAAGCTGGAAAACTTTATGATAGTTAGGGAGGTCTAGGAGAGGAGCCAGGCTGCCGAAACTCCTCAGGTGGGGTCTTGACCACTTTCCTGCCTTGAAAGTTTACAAACTTTACAAAGTATACAAAGTTTACAAAGGGTGTCCACTGCAGGGGTGAATAGGCAATAGTCTCAGTATCCCTCTAAGCCACTTGGAAGAAAGGGAACCTAATAAGACTTAATAAGACTTAATAACTCAAACAGGAAGAATGCCTGCTCCAAAAATATGGTAAAATTAACAAATGGAAGAGTTACATTTCTTTCTTTAATGTCCAAATGTCACACTAGAACTTAATTTTTCAAGTTTTCTTATCCTTCATCCAGTTCCTGACAATCAATGTGCCCCATACAGTTGATTGTCATACAGTTTCCCACCTGTATGAAGAAACATTTAAAACCTTATTTTCTTGGTGAAGGCCTCAGTTGCCCTTGCGGAAAAGACAGTAGGATGGGAGTAAAAACAGCATGTTGGAGCCCATAAGGATAACTTAAATCCAAAAATGTGTTATTTTTATAAATTAATTTCTCAACATATTGTAATATGTGTTAATAAATAGAAGCAAAAGTATCACATTTTAAGGTGCCTACAGATATAACATATTCCAAATAAGCTATTGCAACACTATACTAGTTTAAATGACTTCTGAAGTATTTAAAATTATGTATACTTAGGCAAAGAGCATTTTTTATCTGCCTTTCTATCTACCTCTACATGATTCTCTGTGGTGGGTGGGACATCTCCTCTCTGAAATCTAAAATCCCTTGACCTCCTATGAAGAGTAGCAGTCAGAACAAAGGTCCACCACATACTACATAAAGTCACTTTCAGGCTGGGTGTGCAAAGTGTGCCCTCCCAGAGACATCACAATTTGATTCTGTGTATATGAATATTTCAAAATACATAAAGAAAATATAATCTGAAATACTACTCATTTGAGTCATTTTTTATAGGAGATATTCAATATCAATCTCACACCAAGGACTCAAAAGCTGACAGAACAATCTGTGACCCCTCTGGGCAAAGGTCGGGAGGAACCTAGAAAAAAATGTCATGCTAGATGAGAAATCACTGGAAAATGCTTCTGAGGAGTGTGGATGGATGCTTAGAAGTGCAGTGGTGTTATCTGGCTCGTTGTAAACATTGCAGAAGGAACTCTTTATGAGATAGGACGTAGAAAGTCTGAGTTCTGAGCTCTCCTACAGCATTTAAGAATCTCGGAATTTGGCAACCTGTCTACATATTGGGTCACACTGGAGTAAGCTTATTTGTTTAGTTCTCAATGTGATTGCAATATGTGCTTGGCACTTTCTACTTCTTGAGCTTTGTTTAAACGTTTGAAAACTTCTAATTTTTAAAAATGTTTCTCTTGGATGACCAGATGTAAATACATGAAGATAAAATCTGCCTACACATCATTAATGTTCAGCAGCAAATGAATCAAATGTGCAGGTGCCTTATTCAATTTGACAGTAAGCATTCCCAACAGTATGCTTTTAGGGAGGCACTGAGTTACTGCAGTTATGCTGAGTAGAGTGGTCCTGGCCTCCAGACGGTGCATTATTCTCGAAAGGAACGGAGAACAATGAAGTCAGGTTGCGGTGATTCAAATTTACCTTCCATCTTCTGTGGTTTACAATCACTACTCTTCTTTTTCATTTGATTTCACTTTGGGAAGTTAAAAGTTGTGGTAGAATCTCATTTACATTAGGAAATAAAGCAGCTAGCCCATGATGACATAGCTAGTTCATATCAGATCAGAACCAGTTTGCAGGCAAGGCAAAACTCGAATCCAAGCCTTTCCAAGATTGTTTTTACGTCAGCAGCAGATGTGGGCTTTTACCTCAGGGTGGTTTTAGAAAGTGTCAGAGTATTTAATTTACTGCTCTTATACCTCAGTGGAAACTGACTGAGTTTCAATTCTTATCAACCACAGAGAAAGAATTATGCTCTAACTAGGATATAGGAAAAGATAGCTTACTATTGCTTAGCTCAGTACCATTCTTTGTACCTTTAAGTAACAGGAAAATGCTGAATGGGGGCTTTTCTGCTCAAATAGTTTCCTATGCCCTTCCCCGAATCAACTCATCACATGCAGCACAACAGCCATCTTAAGCTGAGCTTGTGTCTGTAAAGGTAGAAGCTTCTTCTTCTTCTTCTTCTTCTTCTTCTTCTTCTTCTTCTTCTTCTTCTTCTTCTTCTTCTTCTTCTTTTGTTTTTTTGTTTTTTTGAGACAGGGTTTCTCTCTGTAGCCCCTGACTGTCCTGGAACTCACGCTGTAGACCAGGCTGGCCTCGAACTCAGAAATCCACCTGCCTCTGCCTCCCAAGTGCTAGGATTAAAGGCGTGTGCCACCACTGGCCGGCTAGGTAGAAGCTTCTTTAGGCAATTTCTTTTCATGATCAATAAAGTATTTCTCATGCCTCAGCTGACAGTCATCTGCCCCAAGCATGGTCAGATCTGTCTTCATAAGCAAGAAGTACTCTAGAGGGCTGGGTGACTCTTGGTGGGGACATAACACAGATTGCTCTTTATCTTCTTCCATTGTTGGGCTCTTTTTGATGAACTAAAGTGTAAGCTTCTTTCAGAATATTAATATGGCCGTTTCCACCAAATGTTAGATCTGTTGTTCAGCATCAAATGTACAGAATGAGTCACAGAGATTTTTGTCTGGATGTTAATTGGCTGCTTTGGTAATATTTCTGTATCATATAAACGTTAACATTATCTACCAGATGCTAACATGGCTGTTGACAAAAGAAAAACACAAATAAACTAGTTATACGATGCTGTAGCCACAGCTTTACTTTTCCTGATGAGGTTATATATTTTTGTAAAGCAATAAAAAGTATATTTTGCTTCATGATTACTTCCTTATGGATATTTTCTCCAGATAAGTTTTTAATCCTTACTTTTGAGGCAACTAATCTAAAAATTAAGTTCACATTGAAGACTTTGACCTAAAATCCTCACTTTTCTATTAAATTATGTCATAGTGACCAGACCAATTAAGGAATTATTAATAGGTAAATTATATTTATATGCATATTTTGTATATATGATCAATAAGTTAATAGTCGAATTTGGCTGTTTTTATCTGTCAGTAAAATAATAGATTATTTAAAATCAAGAAAATATTATAATTAGATATTGCTTTAGCTGTCTCTATAATACAAACATGATCAAAGATGAATCACTTGGAATGAAGTTAGCACAGTTACAGCAGATGTTACATGGGATACCTTGCTCTGTTGGCTGAAGGAAAAGTAACTTTTATTAGGCAGTCCTGAGAAATATGTAATGGAATACAAGCACTAACCTGCACGTTCTGTAATTGCTTTAGATGTTCCAAGGAATGAAAGATTGATAGAGGCTCCTGTTAGAGGGCTTGTGTTCCAGCTGAGCCTTAAAGCAAAGGTCAAGTTTGAATTGATAGAGGTGAGAAAAGAAGACATTGCAGATGAGAAGGGCAGCGTGGGGGAAACCCCAAGGGTGTCAGCAGCAGGGTAAGCATTTTCATGCTTGTGAGAATAGCGTAATCCCAGGCGCTTTCATCTAAATGACTCAGGCATAGCTTTCATCTCTTTCTGATTTTGTAGCTCTTGTTCTTGCATCTTTGTTGGAGCATTAACTGCAGTAATGTTTATTAGAAAATTTTGCATGTCAATGATATGTCACTGAACTCTTGTCATGATACCTATCTAATCTGCACTTACAGTCTTCAATATCAACACATATGAATAATCAGTGTTCATAGAAGTAGTTCTCCGTCCCTTGCCATTTACACAGTAGTCTGTACACAGCATGATGAAGAGACCAAGGTCTTTGGCATATTAAGGTTTCTCAGCCAGATTTAAGGGGCAAGAAGAACTGTGCAAGCAAAATAATGAGCACTATTCTTCCTTTAGGATAATCTCAGAGTTCTCCCTGGATTTCTTGAGACAAAGCTCTCTTTTGTATTTAAATGACTAAGTGGCAGGAAAGGGTGCCTGGAGATTGATGCTGGAAACATGGGCACAATGAGGCATTTTGTTTATCAGCAGCAGAACATTATAGGTATTTGAAAACTTATCTTCAAGGTGAAAGCAAATCAAATAAAAACTTATTCACCAGGAGAACTGAGAAAAATGGGTTTATAAAAATTTACCCTACATCCATTCCTCTGATGAGGGACATCTGGGTTGTTTCCAGCTTCTGGCTATTATAAATATGGCTGCTATGAACATAGTGGAGCATGTATCTTTGTTACATGTTGGGGCATCTTCTGGGTATATACCCAGGAGAGGTATAG
>CM052702.1:15123219-15214046 GCA_028551405.1 Uromys caudimaculatus
AAGAAATTACATTAGAGTCTGAGCTGTATGCTCTAGTTTAAGTTTATTGGTTTGTATGTGGCATCGGTGTGTTTGAAATGCAGGGGTGGCAACTGGAATTGCCTTCCATTGCTTGCCCCCTTCTGTTGCCTGGTAACTATGTTAGCTGCTCTACGATTGTTGATGTTCTTGTTGTTTCTTTGAACTTATTAAATATCATGATTGCGTTGAGCAGACTTCGATTTTGTAGAAAAGGGGACAACCCACAAGAGAACTAGACTAGGGTTTCTTGGCCTTGATGTTAAATGATGGTGGTTGAAGTACCAAATTCCTTGTTGGGTTGGGCTTTTGCATGCACTATGAGTGTCCAGTCATATCCCTCATTTCTAACTTTCAGATGTAGTGACTTACTTATCAATATTGCCACAGCAAAAAGAAAAAAAAGTCCTTAAATATTACCATGTGTCCCTAGAAGGCAAGGGCAGAGTCCCTCTAGGGTTGTCATTCATCTTTATATCCGCATTTGTAATCAGAGGGTCCCACATCTGTTTTGATCTAGGTAAATGCTTCCAAAATGAAAATAGGAATGAGACTTCAGAAAAATACAGATCTTAATGAATTATTAAAAAAAAAAAAAAAAATTTACCCTACAAATGTACAGTGGGTGATAAAAAAATTTGGTGCTTCATGAAATAATCTTTGGATTTTTTAAAGTTTTATATACAGTAGTGTTATGATTACATATATTAGTAATTTAGAAATAATGGGTATATGTAGAATAACTATAAGAAACCAGTATATTAGGTTGCAGTTTGCAAAGTTGAATTAGCCCCATACAGAAACTTAGACTTGACATATCAGGACTTTTGGGAGGAGGCTTGGGGAAGCCTTCACTTTATTGACTCTACCAGGTAATTATACTTTTGATGAGCATGTCAGCTTAGGATGTGGCTAAACATTTTTAAAGGCTACAAAAATTTAATTTGAAAACAAATGTTGGAAAAGTCGTGTATAGGGAGAATGTCTTTTGAATTACAGACATCTAAAAATATTGCTCTCCTGTGTAGGGCCCTAGGAACTGTGGTTGGGGAGGAATTTGCAGTGGAGGTCATACAGGAGAATGAAGGAGAGAAGGGGAAGAAGCAGAGGTGATGGAAGGGACAATGTCAGTAAAGCCCAGAAAGAGCTGTTGTCAGGGAAGACGAAGGGCTCATAGGTTGAGATTCTCTTGCCTCATGTTAAATTCTCAGCATATCCTGCTGAAGATAGCAGGGCAGAAAATCCTCTACTTTATGGTGCAAGCACAGAAGCACTTCCCAGATGGCTTAAATTAATGGCCATTTTGTTTGTTAAAACACCAAATGTCTAAAAGCAAATTGGAGTCATTTGGGTCAGAACACCCTGCTTTAAATCCCTTCCCGTTGGCAGGAATCCAGTTTGGATACTTTTTGTGCCACTTTTGTAATGAAGAAATTTGTGTAAACTTCCAGGGATTACGTTCCCCGCAAATACATCAAGAAGTTCATTTTAGATTTCAGTGCAATATGATGAGAAATTCTGGTTGATTTGTATTTTGTACAATGAAGTTTAATAATGCTTGAGTCATGATTTTGTCATAGAAGTATTTATTAACTAAATTAAAACATTGAGCCAGTAATTTCTGTTCTTAGAGTATTGCCTACTAAGTGATTAGAAAACATATTCAGTGTGTGTATTGTCATTAACATATAGTAGATCTGGTTTTAGTGATGTATTTTAATTTAATTGGTTACATTGAGAATCTACCTAGATTTTATTCACTAGGCACATTTCCTTGATGAATTTTTATTATGTCTGTTTTAATGGCGTGTGGTGACAAGCCATATATACCAAAACAGCTTGGGAGGCAAGCCTAAGCATTCAGGAAAAAGAAAACTTCAGAGATATCACTATGTCATAACATGATTCTATGAAAGCTAAATATGCAGTACAAGTATTGTATAAAACTTACAACATCCCCTACCTGTGCATATTTTCATATAATGCCCAGTGCAGAAATCTGCTGAACATCACTGAAGGAATTTGAAGTCACTGGTGCAGTGAACAGTTATTAATGAGACTGAGTCAATCCTCTGACTTCAGGATAAATAAAATAAAGAAAATAACTGTTATCGTTTGTATATGCTTGGCCCAGAGAATGGTACTATTAGAAAGTGTGGCCCTGTTGGAGTAGGTGTGTCACTGTGGATGTGGGCTTTAAGACCCTCATCCTAGCTGCCTGGAAGCCAGTATTCTTCTATCAGCCTTTAGATGAAGAAGTAGAACGCTCAACTCCTCCTGCACCATGCCTGCCTGGATGCCACCATGTTCCCACCTAGATGATAATGGACTGAAGCTCTGAACCTGTAAGCCAGCCCTAGTTGAGTGTTGTCCTTATAAGAGTTGCCTTGGTCATGGTGTCTGTTCACAGCAGTACAACCATAATTAAGGCAACAACAACAGAAATGTTCACTTGTCTCAAATGCTTCAAATACCTAGTTTTCCCAAAAATTGTATTAATATAGTCAGTAACCTAGTGATAAAATATATATTGGTGACAAAAGAGGAACTTCAATGGGGGAACAGAAAGCACAGAATCATAACTTGAATATGACTAGCATAAAAAAAATGCAATAACAAAACCAATACAAATGTTCCTTGACTTATGTTACCCCAGGAAGGCCCATGGTAAATTGAAAATGCATCCAATACAGCTGACCTACTTAGTAGCATAGCTACATGGCTCATTGTAGGCCAAGATGTGTGGTTTAACTTCATGATCATGTAGAAGACTGAGAGATGTCGCCCACTGTAGCTTCCTAGCATCATGAGAGAGTATCTTATATCTCAATGAAAGCATCAAATACTGGAGATAAAGTACAGCTTTTGATGGATGTTTTGACTTTCACAACATCCAAACATCAAATAGTTTACTCATGTTAAGCAGCCATAAGTCTTAGCATTCACCTGAAGTGGAACTTTCTGGTTTCTTTAACAACTCAGTTGTTTCATGTGATATTTTTCTGGAAGCTGTCTTGTGAGGGGAGAGGGCACATGATGTTTAGAAAGAGTATAAAAGGAAACCCACAAAGAGTGAGAGGGTGCTCTTGCATTGCTAAGCTGTACAAGATGTTGCTGGTCTTTGCTGGTTTTAGCTGCTCTTTGTTGGTCTTCACTTTGTAGAGAGAAATGCACCAAGGAAATTCTCATTGTATTCTGGCTGGTTCTGGCCATTTTCTGTTGACTTGTGCCGATTCAGAGGAGCCTTGCTGTTTCTGCTGGATCGTGCCGCTGCTACTGATTCATGTGTGGTTGCTATTGAACTGGACTGCTGGTATCCTGACAATGAAGAGTGGAATCACCCCCAAGGAACTACTTCTAAACAGGTTCACAGCACCCTTTTCTTATTAATCTTTCCCCCCTACTTCTGGTCGGTGGGTTGGAAGGGAAGTTGAAGCATTTAAGAACACTAAACAAAGTAGGTTTTGAAAAAAAATCTAAGCCTACATTGAACCCCTGTTCATTGGAGAGAGTAGCTTCTCTAAGGATAGAAGTAAAGATTGTGGATATTAGGACAAATATTTAGATTGTAATTTCCTGCCATTTTAATTTAGCTAACCAGCATTAGTGGGGTGGTTCATAAGGTCGACAGCCTCTTCTGCCCCAGATTTTTGACCAGGTTTATAGGATCAGGCAGGCAGTCTCTCCCCTGGAGAAGCCTTAGATACATATTGAGGTTTATGGAATACCCCCCTAAGAGCTGCAACACTATTGACCATGTGTGCATATCTTGCCTATCAGGTTTGCACTGTTATTCATAGAGTTTACAGCTGGGTCAGACCATTGGTGTCCTATCTATCAGTTTGTATAACACCTTCTAGCATCTAGCAGGGGGAAAGCTTCCAACTCGGTTCCAGCTTGCTTTCTGTATATCAGATGTTTAAAATGCATGGCAGTTAAGTGCTTAGCCCTAAGCAAGACATTTATTACCAGGTCCTCTAGGGCCCAGGGAACACTGCAGAATATGGAATAGGAAGAATGTAAGAGCCATAAGAAAGGGAGAAGGGATGTGAAATGCTATCTTCAGGACATGGCACAATCATTGCCAAAAGGTATTAAAGCAGCTGTCATGGGTGCAATTGGCCTGCACAAGACTAGGCCTGCCAACAGCCAATCATGAATCAGAAAATGGCTTATGTGACCATACACACCCCTGCCCCCTGTCCTGAATTATCAAGTGACAATTTTTGGAAAAAAATTTTTGCTTTCAGTTGTGTATCAAATGATGAGTCCACTAAGATACAACCGATAGTTACAAGTCCATGGCCACATAAAAATCTTGTAAAAAGTAAAAGAAATCTGGATCATCATTAATTTCATCCAGGTACTTATGAAACTAATGTCACTGAAATTATGACATCTAAAATACAGAGAAAACAATAAGCCATCCAGAAATATATGACACTACCAATTGGCATCAAAGAATAAAAAAGGCAAGTGAAGGCAGAATAGTAATACAGTAAGCATACTTGCTAAGCGTTCTTCAAAAGTCTACTTAAACCAGAAAAGGACAATTAAAAAACTCACCAACAACCAACCAAACAAACAAACAAACAAACAAAGAAACAAAACCCAAGAAGTCACAATTAGCTAAATATACCAATATGCTTAAGTTACATTGTAATTTTAAAATGCTTAAAACATATATTGAAGTAACTAGAGGAAAAAAAGCCACAGGGACAGTAAGTCATTGCTAGCAATAGCAAGTCTCTCAGTAGAAAGTAAATAATGCAATGACTGCCAGGTGAAGCAGACTATATGTTGCCTTTGTGTGATCTGGTTTCAGAAAGTTAACACAAGAAAGAAAAATACTCTTCTACAGAGAGAAAGAAGAAGAGCTTCAGAAACTCACAGAAGTGGTGATCAAACTGTTTTATCAGGAAAAAGACAGATGATGCATTGGAAAGAAATAAGCCAAGCAAAACACAACTCCAACACCGAGTCCAAGCAGAGCTATTTGTATGTGCATTACCATCCACTGGAATACGGACAACCCAAGAAGCTCACATCCTGAAAAAAAGAAAATGATTCATATCCCATCAAGCCATCAACATCCAGTACCTCTTGACAAGGGGTGGGGCTTAATGATCACCTTCTCATCCATGCTGGAATGTTGACTGACTTACTCTTGTTCAAGTCTTATACAGACAACCAAGGCTGCTGGTTCATGAATCCAACATCTCTCTCATATGTTCAGAAGATACAGTTTTGCACCAGTCTTCCCAAACCACTGGACCTCCATATTTTTCAATCCCATGTCCCAAATATTTCTTAAGCTTTGGAAGGAGGTGTGATATAGGAGTTCCATTTGGAGTTGAGCACCCAAATTCTCTTATGTTATATGCTTATATAAAGCTATCATTGTTCATTTAAAGTTGACAGGAGAATGTGGACATTCCAAGAAAGTATGAACCACGGTCATCAAACCAGAACTATTGAAATTATTAAAACAAATAATGTACACAGAAGAGGAAAGGTGAGTCTCAATAAAAGATGATAAGAAATATGAATGGAATAGATTTTTAAAAAAATCTAAGAAAGAATAGTTTATATTCATCATGGGCAACCAATAAATCCCTGCTATGTTAAGGAGAGAGAAAAAAAAAGAACAATAATGCTACCAACATGAAAAGAGAAATTATAGGAACCAGTAAACAATTCAATAATAACCTTAAATACAAATGGTGTCAGCTCACCAGTTGTGAGATGAAGACAAAAATCAGGATCTAATCTTTTCTGTGAGAAACATACCTCACTGACAAAGAAGTCCATACTTTGACAGTCAAAGGGTATATATCAAGCAAATGCAAATCTAAAGCAATTTGTATAGTTGTTTAATATCTGATAAAGTAGACTTCAAATCAGATTAACTCAGAAGAGGTCAGAGATTACATATTTAATAAAGAGATCAATCAGTTTATCAAGAAGACATAAACGTTTAAAATATATGTGCACCAAATTTGGGAGTTCACAATGTCAAGAGGGAAAAACTAATGGACTTGTTTGACAACTTGGATCCTGATACAATAGTAGTGGTTGGCTTAAATACCTTAGTCTCATTTTTAAATATATCATCCACAAAAAAAAAAAAAATCCAAACCAAAACAAACAGACAAACAAAAAACCAAAACCAAACCAAGCCACCACCACCAACAACAAGAACCAAAAACCTGAGAAAATAATGAATTTGGGTTGTAGATATAGCAGAGCAGTAAAGCAGTTGCCTAACATTCACAAGAGTTAAGTTTCTATTCCTACCACTGCTGAGAGAAAAGGAAGAGAAAAAAGATTAAAGAAAAAAAGTGAAAGATAACTAGAAACTTCACAGTCAAATTATACCATAGATTAAATGGAGCTGGCAAACACACACTGAATTCTTCTTAGTAGTCTATGGAACTTTTTCTAAATAGACCCATCCTAGGTCATAAAAAATCTGTAACAAATAAAAAAAATTAAAATAACTTTTGTAATCTTATTGGATAATTGTGAAATACGCTAGAGTCAATGAAAAGAGAAACTACATATAAACATGGAAAGATAACAATACATTATTGAAAGAAGAGTTGATCATTTAAGAAAGGGAGGAAATAATAAATTCCAAGAATGAAGTAAACATTAAAGCAAAATTTGGCAGAACTTTGAGGACAAAGCTAAGACACTTCTGAGAAGAAAGTTTCTAGCTATAAGTGCTTAAATAAAAACAGAGTGCCACCACAAATAAATAACCTAATGATGCAGCTCAAGGTCTTACAGAGGAAATAGAAAATAATGTTACAACCCCCAAAACAGCAGGAGGCCAGAAATCATACTATACGTAGTAGAGTAAAATGTAGTGAAAAGATACTAAAGGAATAATACATAGAAACAATCAAAACTTATTTCTTTGAAAAAATAAGAAGTTTGATATCCTAAAAGCATCCATAAGAAAGAAAAATAAAAGTGAAGCAGATTCTCAGTATCCTCAGCTATCCATTAAACTACCAGGGGCAAACAGACAGTATCTACCCCAGAATGAAGACACCACAAAGACTAATAAAATAATTGATTCATGAAGAAGTTTATAAAACTGATCAGCCTTTAAACTATAGTAAAATACAAACTTTTAGAAGTCTAATGACTACATATTAAAGGAGGAGATATTGGATATACCACACCAGGAAGTATAGAGAAGGAAATAATTAGCTACTAGCGATAAAAACGGACGAGGTCTGACTATGCCTGCATTTTTATTGTGACACTATTTTATGAGTGTTTCAGTTATATTGGTCCACTAATTTTTAGTGTCTTTACCCCCTCAAAGTAAGTAATCTAGAAAATAATCATGACTAGATGAATGGCCCTTGAGGAATGTAAAAAACAGTGCAAATGTGCTTGTCAACAGGGATCTATATTCTACAAAGTCCCTTATTAAAAAAAAAATTAATCTTCTTTTTACACTCCAGATTTTATCCCCCTCCTGGTCTACCCTCTGACTGTTCCACATCCCATACCTCCTCCTTCCTCAGACTCCACAAGGATGCCCCCCCCAATCCCACCAGACCTCCCTACTCCCTGGGACCTCCAGACTCTTGAGGATTAGGTGCATCTTCTCTGACTGAACCCAGAACCAGCAGTCCTCTGCAGTATATATGTTAGGCACCTCATATCACCTTGTGTATGCTGCCTGGTTGGTGGTCCAGTATCTGGGAGGGAGAAAAGAAGGAAGGGCGAGGAGGGAGGGTCCTAGGTTGGAAAGGGGACAAGGAGGAGAAGAGGGGAATATAATCAGTTATTGGGTGGGGGAAAAGGACTAAAGCCTTGAGGGCCAACAAGAAGAATGGAAATAGGCAACCTCGGGAGGTGGGAGTTGGGGCACCCTCCAGAATGTACCAGACTTGGGAGATGACAGACTCTTAGGACTCAGAGGGAGGGACCTTAGATAAAATGCCCTACAGTGGGGAGAAGGAACTTGTAGAGCCCACCTCCAACAGAAAGACAGGGCATCAAGTGAGGGATGAAGTGGCCATCCCACAGTCAAAACTCTGACCCATAATTGTTCCTGTCTGAAAGAACTGCAGGGACAAAAATGGAGAAAAGCCTGAGGAAAAGGAGGTCCAGCAACAGGCCTAAAGTGGGATCCAGCTCAAGGGGAGGCCCCAAGGCCTGTCACTACTACTGAGGCTATTGAGCTCTCACAAAAAGGGGCCTATCATGACTGCCCCCCAGACCCAACAAGCAGCTGAAAGAGTCAAGATGCAGATATTTGCACCCAACCAATGGACAGAAGCTGTTGACCCCTGTGGTTGAACTAGGGAAAAGCTGGAAGAAGCTGAAGAGGAGGGCAACCCTGTAGGAGGACCAGCAGTCTCAATTAACCTGGACCCTGAGATCTCTCAGATACCAAAGCCTCTTTTAAAAGAAGGGATATAAATAATTGCCAAGACAAAAAAGAAGCCTGTAAGAAATTACCATAAGTAGACTGGTAATGCAAGAAACAATAATAACAAGTTTTATAGGCAGAAAGATGAAACCAAATGAGACCAGATGAAAATCCTGTCCACCCAAAAATGAACCGTGTATCAGAAATAGTAAATATGTAGGCAAAATAGGAAGATTTTCTTTCCATCTAAGAACACAATTGATAACGGAATCAAGGCTGGTAACACACACAGATGGGAGAAGGCAGAATGAAGTACACTGCTAAAAAGAATGCATAGTGCATGATATATTACTGTCTGAAGGTAAACTATGTTAAGTCAAAAATGCAGATTATCAAATTCAGAGCAATAAAGAAGGGAGACAGTAATATAACACTAGTAAGCCTATAACAGACATAAAAAGATTTGTTAAAATACTGAGTTCAGAAAATACCCAGGAACATAGGAAAAGTGTAACCAAGAGAACAGACAAGAAATAACAAAGTAATTTATTTAATCCCAGTCATGCCATAAGTACTTTTTAGGTAAATTGCTTAATTGCAATTCAAAGACAGAGATTAACAAATTGAATTATAAAAGACCCATACATACTGTGTACACTACTTTGAAGAAAACAAAACTATTTGGTAGGAACCCAAAATTATTTGGTAGGTAAGTTTATTTTAAAATTTATACAGAAACCTCAAGTATTTAAATAGCCAGCATTAGTGTGAAGGAAAGTGTGGGCATGTAAAATGCTAAGGTTAGAAGTTGCTAATTTAGAACTTAGCTTTACTTACCATACAGCTACGTTATTGAATGTAATACAGAGTTGGCATAAAAGTATCATGGAGTTCTTTGGCACAGACTAGGGTGCAGAATAGACTGACATATGTTAATTACTTCATTTAAGGCAATTAGGTGGAGAAAGAAGTCTGCTTAACAAATGATGTTCATACAGTTTTACATCCATCTAAATAACAAAATGGCACCTTTAACAATGGAAAAAATTAGCATCGTGAACTATAGACCACAACAAGAGATCAACAACCCTAAAGCTTCTTGAGGTAAATAGAAGTTCTTTGTCAATCTGACTTAACTAGCAGTTTCTTGTGATCAGGGGCCATTAACCATTTATTTCTGCAAACTAGGACACAGCAGGACTTATACATTGAAATATCGAACAGAGAGCTTTGAATGTACATGGGAGAAGTATTATCTTTTATTATGCCATACTCTTGCCCAGAACCTTCACCAACTATTTATTTATTATTTTTCCTAGTTCTGATTTTTATTTATTTATTTTTTTAACTCTTTGAGATTTTTATACAATGTGTTTTGATTATATTCACCCTCAACGCCTCCGAGTTCCCTCTATCCTTCCCTACCCACCCAGTGCTAGGCTCTTTTAAAAATATCCTTCAAGTCTAATTTGTTATTACCATATATTTTTAAGAATATATATGTATATATATATATATATATATATATATATATATATATATATATATATGAATATAAGAATAGTGTGGCCTTCGTTGGAGTGTTGTCAACTTAACAGGGTCTCATTCTTAAAGCAAACTCACACTGCCTCTCCAAGAAGCTGTCAATTGCCAATATCTCCTTTGTGAGAAATGGGACTTGGTGCTATTTTCCCTATCCACGCTAGAATTTTTCTGGCTTGAGCTTATAAAGGTTTGGTATGTGCTGTCACAACCACGATGAGTTCATATGTTCAACTGCTTTGATGTGTCCAGAAGATAGTGTCTCCTTGTAGTTATCCTGGCTTCTGGCTCTTTCACTCTTTCTATTCTGTCTTCCACAGTGATCCCTGAGCACTGAGAGGAGAGGCGTTAAATAAATGTTCTATTTAGGGCTGAGAGATTCAGTGTCTTATTCTCCTTACCTTGACTGCTTGTGCCTCTCTACTATCTACTGCAAATAGAAACTTCTTTGATAAGTTTGGAAAGATTCATTTATCTATGATAACAATGTCATGCAGAGTCAACATAATGCTGCATTCATTTAGCAGAATAATAATAGTAGGTTGTTTTATAGAACTTGTGACTTGTGTAGCAACAGGTTCTTGGCCCAATACAAGTGCCAGATACGAGCATCATCTTGTAGAGTGGACTTGAGTCCAATGATAATGCAGTTGGTTATTTCAGTGATACTCATACCAGTATTGCACCAGGAAGCATGCCTTCCTAAGCCCATCATTGCTATAGCTCACAGGGCTCATTGCTGAGTAAGAATGATGATTGCTTTTTGCCTCCATCAGTGTACATAGGAGATCTAGTGCTAGGAAAGCTAACCAATAGGGATGAGACTTTTAGAACAATACCAGTTTGACTCATCCAGGCTCCATGGCTCAACTAAATGATATCTTCAGTAATAGGATCTTAGCTTATGGTTCTAGAGGGTAGCCAAAAGTATTGCTCTGTAATGTTTGGGAATCTGTAGGACTTCACTAGCCACCACTTCCAAAAGAGCTAACTCATTCCTTGTATGGGGCTTTTTAATGGTTGGCTTGTGGTAGAAGCATTGTTGCCATGTTACAGGAGAACAATGAGTTATAACTATATTTTAACTAAATTTATAAAGAGTTAAATGTGTGTGTATGTATGTATGTATGTATATATAATATATAATATATATATATATATATATATATAGTGTGTGTGTGTGTGTGTGTGTGTGTGTGTGTGTGTGTGTGTGTGTGTATGTTTTAGGAAACTTCTGTAGTAGTAGGCAGGAATCCATGTGGAATTTTCAAAAGGTGTGCAGTGTGATTTCTCCTTCCAATTTGAAGTCCTTATCTGATTCTGAGAACTCAGATTCACACATTTGTTCAGATCAGGACAGTATCTGACCAAATACTGTTTGCTTTGATTAGCATTATTTCTATGTTTCTTAGATTCCAACAATCTCAGAACTGTTAATACTGGCATACCTTATGGGTCATTGACAGAAATAGTGACAGTGGTTTTCTTTTTGTTTTTTCTTCCTCTTCCTTCCTTCCTTCCTTCCTTCCTTCCTTCCTTCCTTCCTTCCTTCCTTCCTTCCTTCCTTTCTTCCTTCTTTCCTTTCTTTCTTTGAGCTAGAACTTTTTGGCACAGGCCAACTCTTCCCAGAATCACATGAGTCCCTGATGCTGTGCTTGCTCCTGTCTTCCTTTCTTCTCTGATTTACTCACCTGCTTCTCTCTCACTTTATCACCATCTGGTTTTAAAGCTAAGTATAAAGACAAGGTGTGAAGTAGGAGAAGAGACATGAAAGGAAAGGGGAATAACTAAACTTAAAAAAAAAACTATGTAGATAGAATTTTGGAAACAGATGATAAATCTTTTGAGGAAGAATGGAATCCAAATAAAATTGTTAAAAGCTCCATCTGTGAACACAAATGCTAGCCAGAGTATGGGGGTGAAGTCAGAAATATTTGAGTATTTACTCTTCCTATCCATGGAGTAGTATATAACACAAATTAAAACAATTTAGTAGACACGGTTAAATGTCTTCAAAGTTATTTCTTAGGAACACGTTTTTCCATCCATTCAACTTTGTAAATAATACAATTCCAATCTAAATCTAAAAACGTATTCTCAAGTTCTAAGGATTTCATGGAACTTCAGCCTCCCCAGTTCTTCTCCTTGCGGATGTTGCACATTTTTGGAATTGATTTAGAGCACAGTGAAGCACCATCTGTGTGCCATTTACAGTAGGGGAAACGTTTCTTTAAACTATTTATATTCTGAGATGTAAAAAAAAAAAAAAAAAAAAAATCCTTGTTGGACACAGTAGAATCAGTTCTGATTTCAAGAAGCAACTTGGCTTTACTCAACTGACAGTCAAATAATCAAGAGATAAAACCCTGGCTTAAGGAGAAATCACAATAAAAACAGGTGGTCTTTGGAGAAATTAAGGTATAAAGCTCCTGGTTAGTTGGATCAACTGTTTGATCCTGATGAATAAGGTGGAATGGACACCAATCTACTAGTGATCAACACAGTCCAATCCGTAGGATTCTACTTTGTGATATGAAATACTTAATTGTATACAGATGGTTAGAAGGAACTAAAGTCATCAGTGTTAAGCACATTATTCTATCAGTATATGAGAAATAGCAAATTAAAACCATTTGATCCACTACACAAACTAGTTCAAGGTTTCATAAATTCTCAATGTTATAAAAATTGTAAAAATTTGCTGACTTATCTATTTTATGATTTTATTTTAACAAAAGAAATAATATTTCTTATCATTAAAAATACTTACCAAAAGGCCTATGAAGTAAAGCATAAGACATTGCCACATCTAGCAGAGCTTTGTTTTGGAAACCCAGTGAAACAATGGGACCATGAAGGAATGAAGAAAGGACAGACACACAGACACCCACAGGCAAAAGCTGGACTTCGTGGGTTCTCTCTGATGGAGAAACACCAACTACACCAACACCACACCTCAGATGTGGTGTTGAGACAGCACAGGAAGCAGGGGTTAACTATCTCTATGTGAGGTCTGTTTTGATGAGCACTTTCAAGTTGTAACTATTCAGGAGGTACAGTAAACTGTCTTGGATGTTTTCTGTCCACTCTACGAACATTCACAGACAGAGCAGAGGAAGGCTAGTACAGTTCCCGTGACTCTGAGGCATTGGTCCTGATCAATAAAACACATTCTTTAAGAGCTTCCTCTACTTCCCACAGGACATGATTACTATACATAGAAAGTTATTATTCAAATAATAAAACAAATAATTGGACATATTTAATAGTGTCTCTATTATGTTTGTACAGAATGTAAAATAGTAATGTATTAGTAGTTCAGTTAGTTGCTTCAATTATCTTTCTATAGATATATTAAAGGACAATCTTTAATTTCCCACTGATTGTTTCCAATGATTTACACTTGTAGATAACTTACTTAATGGACACATTGGTATCGATATTTTTCTTTTATTTATCATTAATCAACCTCATTCTTTTCTTTTCTTTCTTTCTTTCTTTTTTTTGTTTTTCTAAGACAGGGTTTCTCTGTGTAGCCCTGGCTGTCCTGGCACTCACTCTGTAGACCAGGCTGGCCTCGAACTCAGAAATCCGCCTGCCTCTGCCTCCCAAGTGCTGGGATTAAAGGCGTGCGCCACCACCGCCCGGCCTCATTATTTTCAATATAAAGTATATATATATATGTATATGTATAGACATAAAATAATGATGGTGAATAATACTATTCTCTCTATACTCTTATATAATAATAAAGATATATATATATATATATATATATATATATATATATGAAACTATTAACTTACATTGACTCTTAGAGTCTCCTGAACAGCCAAGAGTCATTAACATGTGCTTTTATTTGTGAAATGTTGATATTGTCAATATTGGCTATACAGCCTAACCTTAGGAGAAGCTCAGTTGCTGTGCCCCTGGGAACAGAGCACTGGCAGAGCTACGGTTCAGAGACAGAGAGACTTAGTTCTTGGGGTGGACCACATAGATATGAGCAGAGAATTCTTGAATCCATATAAAATAACAACTTTGTATTTAGTCCTTGATTTTATTTCTAAATTTTGGAGTTGTCTCTAAAAAATGTGGTGTTTTATGAAGTACTTAGTGAAGTATTCACAAAGTAGGAACCTAGAAATGAACTAAATTAAAGAAATTTATTGAATAGAGATAGATTTTTCATGTTTGGAGGAACTATATCTTATTGTATCATATAAGGCCCAGCCAAATCTCCAACAGCCACATAGTCCTTATAAGAACTGGTAATACTACTTGACTTGATGAATTTATCACCTTTACTTATACATTTCCTTGGAATCTGTCTATTGCAAGACCTAGCTTGTATAGACATAGACCATTCTAGAGGGCGTGGTTCTGAATCTTATTCTACCTCAAAGTCATGCCCTACCACTCAAATTTCTTTCGATACTCCTATAAGATTCATGACATTAAACCAGCAAGCTCTCTGTACTCTTACATTCTCCTACAAGTTATGTGGAGTGGTTCTGGAAAACTTGGAGACCGTGGGAACTGGTCCTCAGATGTGGGTTGAGTGTCTACGATAGAGGTTTCATGCTCATCCTTTGCATATTAATCGGCCCAACTTTCCCATTGAGAAGTGACGAGCAAATACAGTTCAAATAGCCTGAAATTTTGCCATCTGGATATTTGTTCTGAGAATAATCAAATATCTAATATTGATAGGACTCTGTGATTTCATTCCTATAGTATATATAATTATTATGAAAAGAACCACATATCTACAAAATAATTTGGATAAAATATTTATGTTGCCATTATTTCATAAAATCAAAGTTTTAAAATAATATAAATTCCCCTTAATAAATGAACAAATAACTAAAATAATTATCACATGAAATATCATATTTCACGCTGAAATATGACCTTTTCAATGAATGCAATATTGATACATGCTACAATATGGGTGGACTTAAGGAAACATTATGCTAAGGTAAAAGGGTTGTCATAAAAGACTGTATGCTATTTGTTCCTGCTTAAATAAAATGTCTATAATAGATAAGCAAGGACAAAGAAACTAGATTACCACCTGCCTACATTTGGAGGGAAGGAGAGCAAGATGAATAACAAGTGGAATTTCTTCTCAGAGCAGTGAAAATGATCTGAGATCTACCATAGTGTTGACTAGTCTACTTTATGCACCTCAGTTTAAAAGAGATTTTAATATACCTAGAACAAAGAAAACAGAGATTAGAAAGATTATATCTCATAGAAAATTTTGTTATTCTGAATTGCTTATTACAATATATATGTATATCAAATTATCACATAGTACCTCATAATTATTTATAAATAATATGTATCAATAAAAATTTTATAAGTATTGTTATTGTACATGAATTTTCACTCACAAGTGAGGAAATGATCAATGTAATGACATGTTAGAAGATATATTTAGATTTTTAATGATTTTTGAATTTTTCTAAGGTAGTAGAATAAGAACATCTTATCAAAACTTGGTTTTAGACAACATAGCTGCTTTTCTTAAAGAAATTATTTACAATAATGAGAAGAATCGATTGTTAAAGAGTATAAGATAGACGAAGCAATGTCAGTAAAGAGCTACAAAAATTCATAAGGAGTTTTTGTGCCTCGCTAAATCTTTTGCTATGGTCAAACTGGGCTAGGGCATTGGCTGAATACTATGTTGGTATCAGTGAGGCTGGACAAAGAACAACATTGGTCAAAGACAATTATGTAGAGTATAAACTGAAAAAGGATACCATTTACAACCAAGATTTCTATGGACTGGGGAACACTGTTGCTATCTGGAATGAATAAACAATGAAGTAAATACCTGCAGCAAACACAAGAGCGTTTGGGAGGTCGTACCTTAGGAGCGAGCCCAGATTGATTAGGGAATAAGAGTCATTGAACATGCCACCGCGAGGCTGAAAATCTAGCTTTAAAAATCATTCAGCTTTCAAATAACAACAGTAACAATGATATTGACCTCCAGAATAGAATTCAATGTTCTTGCAAAGGAGACAATAAAATCAGAACACACAATAATGTGATATTATAATGGCTGTCAAATGATAAAAATCAATATATATGTGAAAAAGTAGAATAATGAACCCATACTCAGAAGACAAGCCCATCAGCAGAAATACTCAGAAATTATAGGAATTAATGATCAATAGAATGTTCATATAAAAGTCCAGAAAGTATATATTCCACTATTTTCTTTTTATTTCTTTTAAAAATAAATTCTTTGAGAACTTCATAAAATGTGTTTTGACTATATTTACTCCTTCCCGACTCTCCCCAGATCTACTCCCCCACCTGTCCTATGCACACAACTTTGTGCCTCTCCCCACTACCTCCATCCATCAAGTCTATTTGTACTGCCCTTATATTCTTGGATGTGTTGTCTTCCATGGAGTGTGGTCAGAGGTACTACTCACAAGGAAAACAGACATCTTCTCTTGCCAATAGGTTTCTGGCTATGGGTGAGACTCTGTGTCTGCCTTTGCTCCCCAAGCTGAGATTTGGTCTGGATTGAGCTTTCACAAGGCTTGTTCAACTATGCTTCACAAAACTTGTGCAACTGTGGTAAGTGCTATGAGATCATATGTTCAGCTCGTTGATTATGTATTAACTCCTTGGTGTGCTAGTGGTCAGGTCCCAACCCCAGACCATAGTGGCCAGTAATGACAGTTTCTAGCCCTTCATAATGCAGGTTGCCAAACTCTGCTCTATAGAGGAAACAACAACAAAAACAAAAACAACAAATTCCAAGATTAGTATAGAGAATGCCACCAATCCCTGAGCTTGCTGAAAAATTAGCCACAAATTCTCAACAGTCCCAGGCCACCATGAAAAGCCCCCCCCCCCGATCTCTCAGAAACCCTATATAAGCCTGCCTCCTGATCAGTTCTTTGCTGCTTCTCTCCTGAGCAGAGGGAGCCAACCTCTTGTGTCTTTTCCAATAAATCTCTTGTGTGAGGTTTGTTATGTGTTGTGACGTCATGGTCTTCCTTGACTCCAGAATTCCAGGATACCTTTCCCCTCTGAGCTGTAGCACTCACACATAGGACGCTGTTTCCTTGTATTCATCATTGCCTTGGACTCTCCTGCCCCCACTTCCACAATGATTTCTGAGCCACAGGACAAGGAAGTATGGATAAATATTGAATTTATGGCTTAGCATTCAGCCATTGTTTTTCTCTATGTCTTGGCCCAGTATTAGGTCTCTGTATTAAACTCCATCTATTACAAGTAGAGGCTTCTCTGATGAGGGCTGAGAGATGCATTAATCAGTAATTATAATAGCAAACCATTATGAGACAGCTTAATACTATGTCCATTCAGTAGAATAACTGCAGTAGGTAGTATATATAATCTATATATAGCCATGTGTTCTTGGCCAAACAATGGTACCTGATCTGGGTACCATTTTTTGGAATGGGATTGCAATTCAACTAGAAAATAGTTAATTAGTCCGAGGATGTTTGAGCAACTATTTCAGTGGTGGGCATGTCTTGTCAGGCCAGTCCTTATTCTAGCTCACAGGATTCCAGCTGGGCAAGATTGATGTTGAATTTCCTCCAGGGGTATGCAGATCGCTCCTTTCAGAGCTGGGAAAAGTGGCCAGTAGAAATGCAGTTTTCCCGTTAGTGTTAGCACCACACTAATAGTTTCCTGTTCTGTGACTCAAGTACATGGTGTCTTCAGCAAAAGGGTTGCACTTCCAAGTTCTAGAGGGTAACCAAAAGCACTGGCAGTAGTCTGAAGTGTTTGGGGGCCTTTGCGACCTTGCTGCCCAACAATTTTAAAAGAGTAAACCCATCTCTGGAGCAGGGCCTTTTATTTGCTAGTCTGCGGTGTATTATAGTGGCATTGTGATGCCGTTCCTAGGTATCTCACACACCAACACCGCCCACACACATGCACACACACGCACACACGTAAACACACACATGCACACACACCACTGCTTGCTATCTTTTATCTCTTAAGTCACATGTGATACCTTTCACGTACTATGAAATTTTCATGTTGCATATTTTTTTCTTTGCGTTAACAATATATTTAAAACTACATAGATTATCATTTGCTCATAATTCGTCTTTGAAACAATCCTGTAGATTACAGTTCCCGAGCCATGTCAGATAGTAACAGAAGGAATATTAAGGGAATTTAAAATAAGTGTGCTCAGAAGGGTATCCTGTCTGATATTCTATGACATACCACAGCTTCCATGGCAAGATTTGTTTTCATTGGGAGGAGGTTTCAAGGGTGGGAGGCAAATATGGAGGGATGAGGAGCTGAGTGGGATTGGGAGGTATGAAGTGAAATTTACAAGGAATCCATAAAAAAATTCTAAAAAACTGTGCTCATTAATTTAAAAAAATATGTCAACAAAGTTAGGAGACAAATATGAATCTATTTTAGGAATATACAATTGGAAATACTAAGTTAAAATGGGATATCTAAGGTAAATAATCATTACATAAATTTAACTATCAATTAGGTATCACAGAAAAGAATATCCCATGACCATGATTCAGAATATTTGAGCCTATTAGAATTGGACTACAAAAATAAAATACACACACACACACACACACACACACACACACACACACACACACACACACACATTTGCAAGGAATTGCCTGGATATAATATAACCTGTAAGACAGATGGTGTTGGATTACTTGATGGTGAGGAAAATAGGAAAATAATTTTGAATAAACAAGGTTGATGTTTTCTTAAGCTCACAGACAGGCAAATATTAACACACTCAAGAAGCTCACTGAGCCAGAATCTGAAAGTCTGAGTGTAATTTCATCCAGGAATATCAAGTTATTTGTCAGTGGTGAGGAGAAAATCTTCAAAGGAACAGGATACGCATGCATGAATGGGAGAAATCGAACGACTTCCTATTACATGTAACAAACCAGAAGACAATAGGATTACAGCTTGAAAGAGTTGGAAAGAAAGAAAGTTAACCTACCAAAACTTTTCTTTCAACTACAAGGAAAATTAGACATTTTTGGAATAACAAAAGCTGGCTGAATTTGTTCTTCAGAGCCCTACACTAGAAGACAGGTTCAAGAAATATCTAGGCTGAAGGAAAAATATTTCAGAGAGAAACTCATATCCTCACAGAGGAATAAAATGGCCTGGAAGGTTAAAAACGTGGGAAAACATAGCAGATGATATTTTGTCTTAAAATTTTACTAAAATATATTTGACTAATCAAAGCCAAAATCCCTTATATATAATAGGGCACAGCATATATGCAAGCAGAATTATTGACAGGAACCTCACAAAGGACAGGAAGATGGAATTGAAGTATTTTGTTGAGACGCTCATACATTATTCATGAGCGTGTTTCAAGCCAAGGAAATGGTTCCAGATAAGATTATCTAAATAGGAATCCCCACAAGGATGTTACGATTAAGAAGTCTTCCGTATAAAGATTGTCTTAGTTCCACCGTTGCCAGAAGTAGGTACTGTTAAAAGCTAGACCACACACCACCTGCCATTTGCCAAAATCACAAACTAAGTTGGATTCTAAATTGTATATATTGTATATTATATATTATTCTTCTTGTGGTGGATGACACTGAGCAGTTGCATAATGTCTGAGTGAGATACACCTGTGGAAAACTGGTAGTAAATCTGGATATTTGACAAACACTAATGTGCTGTTTGTTTGAATTCTAGAAAACAAATCAAATTGGTTTTATTCCCATACACATTAAGTGAGAGGATGCCATGAGATCAGCATGATAGCTGTCAGAAAGGTGATGTCATCAAAGTGTATGGACACTGTCAATCAATATTCTGGAGAAGGATCCCAGGGACTTTTCTTACAGGAAAAATCTTAGAATACATTGCAGAATCACTTTGGGAGAGGATGGGAGAGGAAATAATAAAAAGATATATCCCATTAATAATCTAAAGAGTATCCCTTTGATATTTAGGGTGGAGTTTAAAGATTCTTGCAGTCAATGTGGGATTTCACAGAGCATGTATTTTACAAGGAGACATGTATGCGTCTTGCCCAGCTAAAGTAAATGATAATACTAGCCTTAAGCAATGTGTGTGAGTATTTATTGAAACCTTTAATTCAAAAAGAAGAGATACCAGTTTTACAGGAAGAAAAAAACATCAGCATTAGCAAATAAATGGCAAGACATGCTATTGTTGTCTCTTTCCAGGTTTACCCTAATGCTTATGAATTATATCATTCATATTTAAAGCTGCTTCTTAAGAAATTAGAAACACAGCTTATAAAATTCCTTAATATAAAGTCAATGGAATGGCTATTCTACTCCAAGGCAAAGATTCATTGATGCTAAAGTGTTGTTCACGGACCTACAACATAGTGCTGTAAGTCACAAGTGTTCTTCAGAAAAGGAAAACAGTATCTGCACTCAAGAAGACATTCCGATGGGAAGAGACAAGCAATAAAGAATCAAGCCTGTATCATGTGCATACTTCAATTACTTTTAATAATCAGTAAAGAGATGAATGGAGTCGTGTGCCATTTTAGAGCAGACATGAACTTTCTCAAGATTATGTCAGAATTGAAACTTAAATGAAGTGATACCATGATGTTTTTCTATCTACAGATATGTAGATATGTTGATGTAACTATAGTTAAATTACCAAGTTACATATTTAACTATATAACTCCAGGAAGGGGGCCTAACAGTTCTAAAATTTCTAAACTGGAACTGTGCTTAGCATATTCAAAGAAGGATGTTGAAGTCCTTCATTCAACACATAAACTTTAATTTAATGGAATAGTTTTATACTTGTAAGTTAAAACTGTTACATTTGGATCCCAGGAATCAACGCAGGTGACTTTAGCCAAAATGCTGACAATGGGGATATGGAATCTGAAGAGATAACCCCCAGTAGCCAGACAGGACCCCTAGTGGAGGAATGGGGGCACTAGCCCACCTATAAAACTTTTGACCCCAAATTGGTCTTGTCTAAAAGAAATGCAGGGTAAAAAATGGAGCAGAGACTAAAGGAATGTCTGACCAGTGACTGGCCCATTTTGAGGCCCATCCCATGGGTAGACATCAGTCCCTCACACTATTTATGATGCTATGTTGTGCTTGCAGACAAAGCCTAGTATAGCAGCCCTTTGAGAGGCTCTACCCAGCAGCTGACTGAGACAGATACAAATACCCACAGACAAACATTAGATGGAGGTTAGGGACCCCTATGGAAGAGTTTGTGGAAGGACTGAAGGCCCCCAAGGAGATGGTATCCCCAGGAAGACTAACAATGTCAAATAATCTGAACCCATGGGAGCTCCCAGAGAAAGAGCACCAACCAAAGAGCATACAGGGACTAATTCGAGGCCCCTAGCACATATGAAGCATAGGGCTGCCTTGTCTGGCCTCAGTGGGAGAGGATGCACCTAATCCTGCAGAAACTTGATGCACCAGGGTGGGGGTATACCCTGGAAGGGGCTGCCCTCTCAGAGGTGAAAGGGAGGGGAAATAGGGGACATGGGGGACAGCATTTGGAATGCAAATAAATACATAGTTAATTTAAAAAACATGTTGCCTTTAATGTGTATAGATACTATGCATAATGCATTTAAGGTTTATTTCTTTTCCTTTCACTAAAATTACAGAATTATGGACTGAAGAGATGGCTCAAAGGTTTAGTGTACTTACTTTTCTTCTTTGGAATTGTCTTCTGGTTTCTGTGGGCACACAAACACACACACACACATACACACACACACACACACACACACACACACACACAGAGAGAGAGAGAGAGAGAGAGAGAGAGAGAGAGAGAGTTAGATTTTTGAAAGCAAGCTACCAATGGATTATTGTGTCTTTGAGTAAATACAATCCATATTTGACTTACTCTGATAATTAATCTTTGTGTTCAAAACTGAACAGATGCTATTTTTAATGTAACATTGCATTTTTAATGCAATATCAGTTAGAACATCAATATAATAATGATCTTTATACTATGGTCATTTTTGTATGGCCTTCTACAATGACAAAGAATCTGTCTTTACTCACTAGGATTAAAAGCTCACAAAATAAAATAAACACTTTTTTATATAAGAAAAGACATTATATAAGAAGACCAAATATTTGAGGTTATTTTATAAACTTAAAATCAAGTTTATAACAGAAATATCAGGAGAACTTAGGCAACGGGTATTTCTTCTTCATTGCATATCTTATAACGCAAGAAAGACTATGGTCATAGCATCTTCTTTCATTAGAAAGTATGCAGACAGGATCTAGGATTTGAGTTGAACTTGAGGCTAACGGCATACATGAGACTCAGCCTGGGATAGCCCTTTTAAAACTTCAGGCAAAGAAAAATTACAGGCTACTGTTTTCCTAAGGCAAAGAAAATTATAGGCTGGTATGACTCTGGGTCCTACTAATGGATTCTCTACAGGGTCTTAGCAATGTGTGCATGGGAAGGCGGAGCATAGCCAGGTTTCCCACAGTAATATAATGCCACAAGCAATTCTCTTCTAATGGAGTTATAATAGACTCTTTACTTCAAACAAACACTGGTGCTAGTGGACATTAATTTTCACAGAGTTTTCCTCTGAGAGAGGAGGGATTTGGTTCAGGACAATAAGACACTGTTTCAATTTATGAGATCAAAGTTTTCAAAAAGAGAAACAGGAGGACTCTGTGCTTTCATTCTTTGTTGAGATGCATCTCAACTCTTTTCTGCTTTGTTCTCTGGCTATATTCATATTCCTCATCCACTACAGAGCATCTGATGGCTTTGCCCAATGGTTGTGCCCTGTTGTCTTTATAATGCATTGTGGCCTTCACAATGTTTTCAATAACCACATTGATGGTCAATCGAACAGTCAATAAAAGCTTTCTAAGAGGAAAAGGAGACAGAAATATACCACATTGATTAGACTTTGTGGTGACTTGATTATCTTGTCTTCTTTGTTTAAAAAAAAAAATTAACCCTTCAAATACAGAAGAAAATGGTCAAGTATGAAATCTTGAATTTTTAAGTGTTCTAGTCTTGAGGACTTTTGGGCTATTATGGGAGATGCATATTAGGAAACAACATACAAGGTTGAATATTCCTTATCTTTGTTTTGCAAAAGATGCAGATTATATGATGGCAGTGGTCAGTCTAAAACCTTGATGGTAAGTTTAACTTCTCGTAAGTTTACTATCTACTTATGACTTAGAAAAAATGTCTTTGTTGAAATGGCACCTAGATTTATAAGTTCTCGTCTTCACCAACTTCAATCCATATCCAAACATGTAAATTCATCACATTCTCAATAGGAATAGGTTACAAATTTGAAAGCTTTCAATATGATTAATTATGTGTCATACAAACTATTAAGTATAATTTTTGTAAATCTCTTGAAATTCCAAGTCCCTTCAAAGTATACTCTTTAAAAATGTAAATTAATCAAAATTAGAGTAGTGCTTAAAAACACCTTATGGCTTTCCATTACTAACAAAGGAAGATCCACATGTCATAAAATGCCATGAAAAATCTTTCTTGATCTGGCTTTATTTATATAAAACATCTTGAGGTTTAGTTGTACTCTCGGTTATTTCTTAGCTGTTTGTTTTAAATTAATTCTGTATCCTGTATCTATAATAAATGCCCCCCTTTCCTTTTGTTCAAGTTACCTATTTTATCCGTAGGAATGATCTTTACATCTCTAGGAAGCAGTGATACTTAACTGACAACTTGATTGGATGAAGAAACATTTATGTCATTAGTAAAGCAATTTATATGTGTTCAGGAGAAACTTTCCCAGGAAGAATTAACTGAAGGAATTATATCTAGAGTGAAGGTAGTCGAGATACAGATCTGGATTAATCATAAAGAAAATAAAAAATGAACCCATCTCTCTGTACATATTCCTCACTCTCTGATTCCTGATCTATTGATATATGGAATTCATAGCTTCATGTTCCATAACCAAGTCTTCTATACCACGATGATCTAATTTATCTTAGACAGAAGCAAAAAGAACTCTTCTTCCCTTAATCAATCTATTATATGTTCTGTTACAGAAAGGAGGAAGGATACTAATATAGCAAATTGATATTGAGAACTGGGCTTATTAATGCAATGAATTTAAGTGTGTGGTTTTGTGGTCTTTGAAATTACCAGGGGAACATGGAGTAGTTTGGACCCATGGGGCAGAGAAGCCCCAACAGGCTATAAAAAGGGCTTAATGGGCCATTCTGGAAGGAATTTGAAAAATGAGAATGCTGGAAAACAACAACAACAACAACAACAACAACAACAACAACAACTGTGGAGCGTGCTAGGTAAGCTCATGATGTTTTAGAAGGATTCTATTGCAAATTGAACTAGAGGACATTCTAATAACATACTTCCAATGTCTCGATGAATTCTGCCTATGTCCTGAAAATCTTCATGAAGCTGAATTCAAAAGAAGAAGCAGTTAAATGGATGCAATGTCAAGACAACATGGCATCCATGCAGTGGCATGCTTACTGTGTACTGCTCTTCACCAGACCTACAGCGACACAGAGCAAAATGAAATGAAAAATGTGTGAGATAGGGGCGTGAAACCAGCTAGTTTTGAGACTTGGTTCAACTCTGGTGAAGCAGGTCTAATTGTTAATGATATTAATGCCTTTAAAAAATTGAGATTTGTTCAGAACAATAGGAAAGCTGCACTGCAAGAAAGATGTGTAGTCATGGAGCTCCATGCCAATCTGTTTTCAGTGAGAGTGTCTGAAAGTATAGAACATTCAGGGTACCCTGCTGTAATACAGCTGCCTGTAAGACTGTTTTCCTAGGTTTAACCCTGAAGCCATATGGAAGGTGCTTGGTCTGTAGTTCAATGGGACAGTCTACATGTCGAACTGGCAGAAGAACTTGATATCATCTACAAGGAACTGGTTTTGAAAATACAACAGGTATTCAATATTATGCACAATATACAAGAGAGAGAGATCCACTGAACTTCCACTAATATTCTAGAAAAACATTGAGGTCAAGCAATATATAGCACACATGGGCTCCCTGTCTAGAGCTGCTCAGTGGGAGGTATGTAAAGTTGTCAGGGTGAAGGTAACTCAGTTACAAAAGAACAAACACAGTATGTGCTCACTGATAAGTGGATATTAGCCCAAAAGTTTGGAATACCCAAGATTCAATTCACAGCAAGTGTTGAACTGAGTGTGAGGTCCCAGATGAAGGAGTTGGAGAAAGGACTGAAGGAGCTGAGGGAGTCTGTAGCCCCATGAAGGGAGCAACAGTGTCAACTGGCCTGACCCCCCTGGAGCTCCTGGAGACTAGACCACCAACCAAAGAATACACATGGAGGGACCCATGGTGCTAGCCACATATGTGGCAGAGGAGGGCCTTGCTGGCCATCAGGGGGAGGAGAGGCCCTTGGGCCTGAGAGTGTTAGAGGCCCCAGTATAGGGGAATGCCAGAGCAGGAAGGCGGGAGTGGGTGGGTAGGTTGGTGGGGGAATATCCTTATAGAGGCAGAGGGGGAGGGGATAGGGGGTTTCCAAAGGGGAGACCTGGAAAGAGGGAAACATTTGAAATGTAAATAAAGTATCAAAAATAAAAATAAAAGAGGGGAAAATGTTGTCAATGAAATCTATGTTGCAATGTGAGCTGCAGGATAATGGAGAGACTGGAAAATGGGATATTCTCTAAGGGAAGCTATAGTCAATGAGTGAAACTAGAACCACAGAAAGGCCACATGTGCCCAAGGCAACACATGTAGATGTGTGGGACACACAAGCCCCTTGGAGCTTACATAATCTCATCACAAACTGGGTGTGGAGTTACATTTGATATTTGCCCTCATAGGTTTTGATCCTGCTTTGATCTGATCTTTTTTTCCCCTAATTTCTCCTTTCTGGAATGAGAATATTTATCTTGTTCTCCTGTAGAATACAAATATGCAACTTACTTTTGATTTTAGATGGGCTCAGGATGAAGACATTGCCTTGAATCTTGAAATAGACTAGAACTTTTAAACAGTATTCAGACTGTCAAAGATTATGGGGACTTTGAAAATTCAAGAAGATGTGGTTAACATTATAGGATGGCCCTGGTCTTTTGGGGTTCTGACCTAGGTCCTCTGCATATATGTGATGGCTGATTAGCTTGTGAGGATCCTAACAGTGGGAACAGGGGTTGTCACTGACTCTTTTGTCTACTCTTGGGACCCTTTCTTGTTACTGGCTGCCTTGTCCAGCCTTGATGTGATGCTGTGTGTCTGGTCTTATTGCAGCTTGTTATGTCATGTTAGGATGATGTCCCTGGGAGGCATGGTCTTTTCTGAGGGGAGGTGGAGGGAGGGTAGGTCTGGGGGAGAGAGGAGGTAGGAAGGAGAGGCTGGGAGTGGTGATAGGAGAAATTGTGGTCAGGATATAATATACGAGAGAATAATAATAAGTAATGATGATGATGATAATAATAATAATCATAAAAGAGACAACCATAAGTCTATGGTGACCAGAAACAGAATGTCATGGTTTGAGTGTAAAATATCCCTCACTAGCTCATGTGTTTGAAGATTAGGTCCCTAGCTCAGCTTTTGGCATTATTCTTTTTAGATTGTAGATTCTTTGGACGGTGGGGCTAAGGTAGAGGTAGTGGATCACAGAGAGTTGGATCTTGAGTCTTGTTTCCTGTCTTGCCTTTTCTTCTTGTTCAGCCAAGACACAGGCTGTGAAGAGTTGTGTGTTACATTGTCCACAGACTCACCTGTTGCCACACCTTCTTGACATGATGGTCTGTATTTCCTCTAGCCACGAGCTGAAGCACACCTTTCTCCATTAAGTTGCTTGCCAGATACTCTATTCAGTCACAGTAACGATAAATAAGCAGCTAGTAGAGAAGGCTTTCCTGTGGTGTGGTTCAGTTTAAGAGCCATGGCCCTGGATTGTCATCAAGGAGCATATTAAATTATTATTCATTGTTTTCTCTCTGACCCATGAAATACTGGAATCTTCTTGCAAACGTTTAAAGTTTTATAGATTTTAAACTTTAGCAGTGTTCAGCTAAAGAATGATGAATGATTAGTAAGTTGGTCCAGCCAGGGAATGGATGAACCAATGTTATTAAACAATGGTTATTATCAGACACCACTGATTCTGTTGGTAATGTTTCATCCCACTTCTCCTGAACACCTTGAAAAGGTACAATTTGAAGGGTGTGCCATGCCTTCCATTTTGAGTTAGTTCGAGGGGAGTATGGTACATCCATAACAGAAGCCCTGAGTGAAGGCATAGTTGTGCTCAAGTAAGTTGTCATCGTTCTAAAGGAAGCATCGCTGCTCATGATTTATTGCCTGCAACTTTCCAGAGTGAGAACAATCAGTGCATTCTTAAAATGGTTCCAAATGATGAGGGATTTAATTACAGCAAGGAGCTCTACCTCTAGCGCTACAGATAGAGACATAAATTTGTGTTTCTATCTAATTCACTTGAAAGAGTTTTGATTTTAGCCACAGATTTGAATTTAAATGAATATAACTGGAAGCTATAGTTAAGTCCATTATTTGTGAGCATCCTATGATTAGGGATAAAAATGTTTATGTTTGTTTAATTCAAATACCCTAGTTTCCATACTAAGCAGGAAAGCCCACTGTTTCTTTTTAAGCAGCAGCATGAGAGATTTTCATAGAATCTTACAAGTCATTTCATTCCTGCAATGAATAGATGGGTTAGCTGGAAATTTAAGAATTATATAATTCACTTTACTTACAAAATAATTCGTGTTTATTTTACTGTAGCCTAATACAATTTGAGTCTTGACAAAAACTTGAAAATGAATAGTTTAATTTTCTCTAGTAATCTAAAGATATTTTATTGAAGGCTAGGGTTATAGCTCAATAGTAGACAGATTATCAAAAGGATGGAAGATAGCAAGGTCATTAGCAGACCATAGACATCAAGCGAGAGAAAGGAAGAGTGAGAGACAGTGGAAAGAAAGCGAAAATTTATTTAACATGGAATTCATTAACTGTTTCAAAGTGTGCACTTAAATTTGATTTATATACTTGCAATGAATGTTGTGTAGCCAACTAAGAATTTTTAAAATCACCTTTGAAGACCCCAAGCCTACTAGGCAAGTACACACCATTCCCTCTTTCCTCTCGGGAGTTAACAAGCAATGCTCTGTACTCATGTCTATGAAGTTGTCTACTGTGGAAATAGTTAGCATCCTAACCCGATGGCAGAGTATCTGAGGAAAACTAACTTGTAATGAAGGAAGATCTCTTTGGTTCACAGTCTCCACCAGTGGTTGCTTGTTCTTATTGTTTTTATAATAGCATATGGAGAGGCAGGACATTGTGGCAGGCAGTGAGTGACTTAACTCTTATTGATTATTATTTATGAGGAATACTTTGTTTTTATTAGTACACTTTCAACTTATTTGTGCCTTTAAAATGACCACATATTTCTTATAAATAGAACATAGTTGGATTATTTCTTTTCAACCAATTCTGCAAATCTCTTACTCTTATCTGGACTCTTATTTGATGTCACAGATTTCCCTGTATTTATTTCATTGGTCATGAGATTTTGCAAGCATGCCGTACCATGCCTGGCATTTCTCAGAGGTTCTGGTGATTCAAGTTGGGTCTTCATGCTTGCAAGACATTTTAATGTTTGAATTATTCCCTCAGCTTTTTACCTTGACATTTTAATTTGTAACAATTCAGCCTACATTAGTATGAACTAATTTGTTCCTGTGCAGTCCTGTCTTCTCATTTCTACTTTATTTTCCAAAATTATATCTTTACACACTATCTGCCAATCAACAAAGATCAATAGTTACTGTTTTACAATGCTATCTTTTAAATGAGATAGTAAAAAGAGGACTTAAAAGCAAAATATATTTTTAACAATGTCTTTTCTATTGTTGATGTAATTGATTTGAATTATTATATGAAAAGCTTTTCTTTATCTGAAAAATGGTTTGATAGGATAAATTTAGTAGCAATAACAGCTTTTTTTTGGTCCCTACCTAAATTAACAGACCAGCTACCTCTCTTTCAGGCTCACCACTAATTTATAGGCATGGAATGGGATCACAGTAAGCTACATGCTCAACTCTTTTTGATAAACTTTCATGTAGGTTTACATGATATATAGTTTCTATTTATTTTGATTGTTTGCATGTTTGTTTGTTGATATGGGATTAGATTATGTTATCTAGGCTAGCCTTGAACTCTAGTTGTTTATGAGCATATAACACCAGATCTTTTTACGACACAGCTTTAGCTGGGCTGCTAAATGGCTTTCCTTAGATTCTAAAGTTCTAAGAGGAGTTCATTCTCACACATTTGTGCCATGTTTTTGTTGTATTTATGGAGGCATGTATTTTCGGAGTTCTTTATTCCACCATTTTTACTGGCATTCCTCTTCATTACTTACTATTACATGCATAGTTTACTCATTTACTTGTTACACATGGGTCAGATGCTAAAGAGATGAATTTCCCTTTGTGTTAACTGTACTTGAGACAAGCAACTCTCAGAATATTTATTTTAGAAGAACTTCAACTGGATTGGTTGAGTTATTTTTTTATTCTAAAAATAAAAGTGAAATAGACATAGAATAAAATTTGGCAATCATAAAAATAGATGTACTCTTTAATTTTCAAAACCCTGATTTATAAATATAGTATACATGTAAAATAACTAGGTGATATATGCCATTTTTCTCTTCACATTAAAATAATGTTTTCAAAATAATGAATAAAAGATAAAGAATCCATTACGAATTCATGGCACTCTGGTATAGAGATCTTATGCAGAGTCCTGGTGAGGCTGACTTGTAGAGCCTGACTGAAGTACTGCAGTCAGAGAAGAAGCCTAAAAACAAGGTATGCAAGCTAACAGTGGGAAAGGACCAGGACTGGATGCAGGTAGATTTTAAAAAGCAATTTAGGGAAGTTTCCTCTTTGCCAGTACTCTGTCTTGTAATCTTTATTTGATGTCTTTCTTCTCTCACTGCCCAAACGGATCTGATATTAATCACTACTGTGCTAGCAAAAGTGAATTTCAAAGCACAGCATAGTATGGCTGCTGCTGTTGGTTTCTTGGTTTCCCAGTAGCTTCAAGATCTTAAAGAGCTTCCTTACCTAATATAGTGTATTATGCAGGTGTACTAGTATCTTTTCAATATATATATCTTAATTGCAAATATGTTAATATTTTTATCTATATGAGTTAAATGGGCCTCTGAAAGTTACCCCAGGAACATTATATATATATATGTATATATATGTATGTATGTATGTGTATGTATATATGTTTATATATACATACATATACATATACATATACATATACATATATATATATATGAAGGATGTGGAGAAATAGCTCATGTGAGGAGTAGAATATTCATTTGACAGACATGCCAGTGAGCTTTCAGAATCTAACTTAATCATAAATCAGGGAGCTCCCATCTATCAAGAACTTTGATATACTGCCTTTTGTCTCTGCCACAGCCGCAGTGCCAGCCAGGTCATGCAGGTGAATTCCAACCACGCTTACATCCCAACGCTTACAGCCTTCTTTTATGGCCTCTGCTGTCACAGTTGCTGGGCTAGGATACCAGTTAAACGCTCATCCAAAGAGCAGCCTCGAAGCGTTCCAAAAGACAGACCTCTGACTGAGTGGAGATGAGTCGACATGTAGATGCTTCCCCAGTACTTACAGGAAGAAAGGACTCCTGCATGTGGCTTGTAAGTCCTCAAGAAGTCTTCTAGGATTTAGGAACAAGATGCTTGAGAGCCACAATTCTCCATCTGTTGTTTCTCTTATATACACTGCAGTGGTCCATTGCTCACTTATCTCCCTTGGATTGAATTTCCTGATACAATACTTTGTTCTTACGGCTTGTTTCTAGTGAGCCTAGTTCCAAGGTAACCTGGTTTTAAGATAATCCTTGGAAAATATAGTGAATAATTATATTTGTATAAATTAAAGGTTGAGACTATCATGCAAATAAATAAAAAAACATACTCATAAACATTTGTTCAAATCAACTTATATGAATATAAGTACTATTGAACACATACACACAGTACCCCTTGTTTTCTTGATAGTAATTCAGGAATGTACTCCTGAAGATCAAATATTACCTGTCAAGTGTAGAACTCTTAGTAGGAAATACAAAGAAAATGTTATCTATGCAAATTATAATATTGGCTAGGAATTCTATGGGCTGTAGTTTTTAGTTTAAAGGAAAGAATGAATGAATCCCTGCCCTTAAGGGGTATGACATTTATTTAAGTCTTTCTGGGTGGGAAGAAAACATGCCCTTGGTTTTAAAATCCTGAACAAGGGACAATTAAACAATTGTGAGCCCAGTGCCATCATCAGCAAGCCCGGCACTGAAAGCTTTGCTGAATGTGTCAAGTCGGAATATGCTACAGGCTCATTCTGATAGGCACGATCACATTTTGTTCACACAGCGCCACGTGTTCACACTGACTTATCTAAAATCCATGCACTTTAACGCTTTGGCCGGCTCTCCCTGAGGATCACACATGCTTCATTCATAGGCTGAATGCTCCATATGTGTCTTACAGGAGTTCAGTGTAAGTACTAACTAAACTTTCGCCCCTGCACTGAAAGCTCTGACATTCCACGTCATCCTTGGTCCTGCTTTGGCTAACCTTAGACACTTGTTTTCTACGGTTGGAGCAGAAACTCGAGAAAAGTTAGAATGACAGCCGGGTATCGGCAGATACCACTTGGCATCCTTAATTCATCCAAATCATGCTCCAGTCTTGAATTTAAATGTTGGTTTCCTGTGGGTTATTTTTTCCCTTCTTCTTCCTGGCACAATGCTCTTTGAATGGCAAACAGTAGGCTTGGGGACAGAAAGAGAAAATTATCAGAAACCTTGTATGACTCTGGTAATATAGCCAACAACTAGGCAATTATGAATACAAAATTAATGATTGTTTTTGTGCTCTGGTATTTTAAGTACTAGAGAAATGTTCAAACATCTTTCTAATAACAAAATGGATAGCTGCCCTTTCACCCATATGTATATATTAAGGATTTTCAAGTCAGAAAACTAAGGTACTGGCTAATGGCAACAACATTTGTTTTTCGTGTGTCTTTGATTAAATGGTCATTTTTGCCACCAGTAAAATATAGATAATTATATCTATATGACTTCAGAACCACAGGCAGAAGTAAATTGGAAAATAAATGTACGAATGTATTGCAAAGCATAAAATATGCAAAGATAATGAGTTTATTATTAGTAGTAATTTCTTATTATTACTGCTAACGCACATTCATGTACCTGCAGTCCATTTGCGTCTTCATATAATATTGACAGACCTAAAAGCCCATTTCTAAAGAAATATATGGGATTTATGAGGCAAGTTGATGGAAATTCGTGTGTTCAGTAACAGTGGAAATGATCTAGAAAAAATTTTTGAAAATAAGGTTACCTACTTTTTGAAATAACATCAAGAGTCCATTTGATCTGGCTTCTTCCTGCTCCCCCCTGTCTGTGTCAATCACTGGTAGAATGCTAACTGAGTTGACAGTTACCTGACTGTCCTGCACCTGGGCAAGTAGGACAGCAGCCTTGAGCTGTTATGTCTGGCCACAGGGACATGAGGAGATGAATGGTGGCAGCCATTTTATTTTCACCTGTGCTTCCCTTGAGGAAAGGTAATTTTGTTCCACAGAAAAACAAGCATGACATCTGCTTAGGGAAGACTTCTGCTTACAATCATCCAGTTCACTATATTCATGATAATGGGTGGGGTTGCTGACTGTGAATATGTGAAAAACGAGGGTCTTCCTTGGTCTGTCTATGCGGATAAAATGCACACATGCTCTCTCTGTCTCTTGTGATAGGCGTCATGTGGTGATGTCATTATTTTACTGAGCTTGAGATTTCTTTCAGCACATGTGTAGTTCTGAAGGCTGAGACAAAGTCCCGTGTGTTTTATGTCAGCTGAGGGGAGTTGCAGCTATTGTCTTCTAAAGTTTATGAACAATATTACTGCACATTATTCTAATAGGGCAATGTCTTTCTTGATAATAAATTGAGGTCATGTACACTGATGATTTGAGCAAAATTTTGAAAATGGCTTCCTATGTTTTAGGCCAGCTTATTAATTGCTTTAAAAGTGTTCTCATTCCATGATTTCTTGATGAGAAATAAAGATGACTCTACATACCAATAATGCTAAATACAAAGTCAGCTGTGATTAAAGAGAATCCTAGAGGATTTTCTATATTTCAAATAAAATAAGGTTTTTCAGGAGAAATCATGCCAAAATATAAAATGAGTTAGAATTTCTGATATATGAAAGATTACCATATTTTAAGGCTTTTCTTACAGGAACTGGATATCACTTCAATAATAAAAGTACAGCATTTGGCTCTGATTTTTTGGGGGGGGGGTAGGGTGGGGTTGTTTTTTCTTCTTAGATTTCCCTGCAGAGGAAAGGACCTGGCTTAGATAAAGAGAAGAAAATGCCTTACAGCCAAACTGTCATGTTTCCACTTGAGGAAAGCAATCTGTAGTGAGACCATTAGTCTACAGAGGAAATTTCTATGAGAAAGCTATTTTGAAGAAATGGAGAGGCCTCATACTGTGTACAGCACAATGGTGGTAATAGTTGGGGTGCCTGTGGATGAGAAGTACACAATAGCCTGCTGTGTAATTAAAGAGGGATGTTAGAAAGATTGAGATACCCCATACTGAGTCCACAAAGAACACAAATACTTTTAGGAAGATGTGATGGAGTTATACAACTAGTCACCAGATTTTCAAAATAAATTAAAGGGTACCTGTTACTCTTTAGAGATAGATGACACTTATTTTTCTTCCTAGACTAAAAGTGCTCATACATTATTGATTGTTGGTTATCTGTTTTTGATACTACTTTCTCTCTCTCTCTCTCTCTCTCTCTCTCTCTCTCTCTCTCTCTCTCCCCTCCCAAGGCCACTTGCTTTGGGAATTTTGGTGGCTGTTGAAGGTAAAGCTATTGTTATGGTTTTGTGGAATGAAGTATTAGTAAAATAATATCACCAAAAAGTACCTCATTAAAAATTAAAAACCTTTAGGTAAATCCAAGGCAAAAGAAAACTTTAAGGTTTTAACTACGTCATGGCTATCTTGCAAAAATATCAGTGACTTTAGGTAAGTTTCTTTTCCCTCCTATTCTCAAGAATAAGTTAATTAAACTCAATTTATGAGTTTTGATAGATTGTAGGCTTTGAAGAGGAGAGGGTTTAAGCATATTAGGGTTTGTGGTAAGTCATTTCCTCTCTCTCTCTTTCTCTCTCTCTCTTTCTCTCTCTCTTTCCTTCACTCCCTTCCTTCCTTCCTTCCTTCCTTCCTTCCTTCCTTCCTTCCTTCCTTCCTTCCTTCCTTCCTTCCTTCTTTCCTTTCTTCCTTCCTTCCTTCCTTCCCTGAAAATAATATTTAATACATATGACTTAAAGTAGTATCTAGAAAATCCTGTTGAAAACACTTCTGAAGATGGAGTTCTGTTGGGGAATGTTTTTGTGCACTGTGTATTCGAATGTTTATTTCTTTACCCAGAGATCTGGGTGCAGTCTGGATTTTGTTATTGTCATTATTATGTAGCATTTCCTGACTCAGTATTTTGAAAAACAAACAAACAAACAAACAAACAAAAACAAAACAAAACAAAAAAAATTGTTTTCCATGATCTCTGATTGGCTAATAAAGAGCTGATTTAGCCAGTAGGTGGGCAAGAGAGAGGAGGTAGGACTTCTGTGCCTAGTGAAGGGGTCTCTGGAGACCAAAGACAGGAGATTCATGTTGAGAGATTCACCATGAGACATTCATAATGAAACATTTGTTGTCAACGGAGTCACCACAAGGACACTGATGAAGCAGGAGCAGCAAGAGTGAAGACTAAGTTGGCAAGCAATGGGGCATGTGGCTGGCAAATAAATCATGCCTGCATAGTCAAGTTAGAATAGGAAAGAACCTATCCAGATTAGTGCCTGAAGCTTTAATAAAAACACTAGGTCTCCATATTATTTATTGTGGAGATAAAAGGGGCAATAGAATAGTCTCCTAAATTTATTTTACAATCTATTTTACATTTTACATATCTACTTTCATACATTCTTTTAGACATATTTTAAGTCTAATCTGATTCATTTTAAGACTCATCTGACAATGAAAAATCAGATTGTCTATCAGCTGTGATGTCCACATTCTGATCTCTTAGTGCACTAGCTCTAAAAATCCACGAGGAATTCGGTTTCTATATTCCACACACACATTTTTTTGGCACATGTTTAGCAGTTAGGATTCAGTTAACTAACCTCCTGGATGGTTATTGTGTATAGAATGCTGGTTTTACTGCTCAGATTTGCCAACATTTTGCAATTCTTCAATTTTAGGAGATACTATGTAAGAACTGTCATTCTCTGGCTTTACTAATAGACTAACACTGTCAAAGACGTTATTCTCCAAACATCACAATTTTACCAAGAGGACAGAAGGAAAAAAAGTAAGAGAGAATCAAGACAACCAAAGGCATTACAAGAATCTAAAACTAGTATGGCAAGTCTCAGAGATAGACTTTTTGGTGTCCTGGCAGAAGATCATGATCAAACAAAGCAAGCCTATGAAAGATCAGGATGGGAGCTAATGAAAAAGTCTTGTGAATTCTTTAACTGGTCTTGAGCCTTTAACACTTTTTTTGACTCATGGGTAGAAAGGAATCTTGTTTTTTGTTCTCCTAGAGACAGGACAAAGAGTATCTTTTGAGGTGGCTTTGTGCCTGAAGCTTTGAGGCCAGTACTTGTTTCAGACTAACCTTCTAATATGTCTTTTGTTGTTGTTGTTGAATTAACATGCTAAAGGTATTTTTCCATGAGTTGAAATCTAATTTCATTTTACACTATATTATCTTTAAAAAATATCAATCCACGATTTATCTCTACTATTCTTTAAAAGTTACATTTGGCTTCTAGAACTTGGGGGCATTTGCCAGTTCTTGTCAGTTCTGTCTGTACTGGGTCACTTAGAAATTTTGGAAACAAATAGTGCCTAAGACTTCTCATCATATATTTTAAGTGAGTAAGATTGAACCTGGGAATTTAAAAAGCTAGCTAAAGAGTTTAAAGCGCACCAAAAGCAAACATCATGAAGCACCCACTTTTCCAGAGGAATTTAATGTGCAGCCAGAAAATTAGACATTCTTCATCTTGTTCTTCTAACTCCAGCTAGATCATTCTAAGAATTTTTGCATTTCTTATTTTTACGTATGCTAGGTGTTTGTAGGCTTATATTTTTCCAAACCTACTTTAATAAGTGTACTTAAATGCTTTAGCCTCTGTCCTAGCCCACCAGAGGTAGTTGAAAGAAAATGGTAATAGGGCAAGGTGGACCAGTTTAGAAATAGTTCTTTGGGGTGAATTCAATCTGTGTCATCAGGATATCAGCAGTCCATTTCACACATATGTAATAATATAAAACAACAAGAATACATAACCAGCTTCTTGTTATTTTCTTTTGTATTCGTTTTGATTTTTATTCAGGACCTCATACTATAGCCTAGGCTGGAGGCCAGAGCCCACTGTGCCATGTAGCCCAGACTGGCTCCAAACTTGGAGCAGTCCTCTTGCCTCACACTCTTGAATGCTGGGCTCACACCTGTGAGCCACCACATCTGGATTGCCTTCCTCTATTTAAAACATTTTCTGTGTAGACACTTTTCCTAAGCATAGAAGGTCTTCAGAGAACGAAGTGGAAATACAATCACAGTACATTTAGTGAATTGAAAAATTTGCTACTGACTCCCATCATGTTGGTAGCTTCATCACGTATCCTACGTAACTCTATTCATCTATAGAAAACAGATTTTCTGCTAATTTCTGTGGAAACCTGTCACTTCTCTATGAGTCTTTCACCATTTGGTTATTTTCTACAAAAAGCAAAATGCAATGTGTATTCATGTGCATCTACCCAGCTATTTGCAGAATCACAGAGAAAGTAAGATGGAAGAAAGGGTGCCTCACAAACTGGGATTGAACATTTGACATGTTTAAGTAAGCCTTGGTAGGCACTGTTGGTAAAAAGCATAAAAGAGGTCAGAGCACCACAAGTATAAAAAGAACAGGCATCAGACTGAAGAACTGAGACAGTAGACCAGTAAGTGTTTCTATTTATCAATATTCTTACAGAAGATGGAAAGTGTTCTGCCTAAAAGCAGTGCTGGTGCTCTGCTCATGGTGTCTCCTGCTTGCTAGAATGCAGCCTCAAGCAGGAGCAGAAAGGTGCCTTATAAAAGACATTCATGTGAGTTAGAGGGCTTAGAAAGAATTACTCCTCAGAACTGTTGATTTCCAAGGTATTACATTTCTTTGTAGTTATACACATGATGTTCTATTAAAGAAGCTTAGATTCTATCACTGTAATTTATTAATATTGTAGAGGAAAAAAAGTGGATTTCATAAAATAAGTAAATATCCAAGAGATGTTTTTAACACAATGTAGTATTATCAATCTAATTTTACTATGCGTGACTTTTCTTAGCAATTGGCAGCATTTAAGAAAAGATTAAGATTAAAGTGAAGTGGTCCTTCAATCCCTATTTCTACCTTATAGAATGTCAACCATGTTGGTTATAATAGCAACAAATTAAAGCAGCATTGCATGCAGTTCATGAAGCACAAATGAAAATAATTCTCCACAGTGCCCAAGCTCAAATCCCCACTTAATCTTTCATAATTATAGTTTTGAACATCAAAGATTTTAAATGTTTCACTTCATAAAAGGTTTGCTTTGCCCCATTTTCACTGCAGTATAACTGCTCCATACCAAAACATAGTAGAAACGTGAAAACAGACTCTTCGAACTTTACATCTCTAGCCAATCTTCATTTGAATGCGGCAATTCACTGTGCATCCTGTAATATGAAACATTAAGTTTGGCATTTCCTTGGAGTAATAAAAATTTAAAGCTCACCTATAAACAGTTATTTATGGAAAGCAAGTGACATGTGACATTCTTTGTCAGGGAGAATTTGGGGGTCCTTAAACCTCTCCTATCTCTTCTTTCAGCCCCACACATCTGTCATCATTCACCCACCTCATCTCATTTTTTTCTCCTTACTTTCTGCTTTCACTTCACACCCCGTGCTGGGGGATATCCCTGTGAACAGCCAGATCCATTGTAAGCAGCATTGTTTGACTTGCCTCAGTCTCCAGTTCCCTAGCACCGTGCCTGGAATACTGAGGGCATTCAGTAAATGTATGGAGATAAAGGAGCTTGCCGCTCAACCAGGTACAAAACTTAAACTAGACTCTTGGAATTCCTGAAGATAAGAAATAGTATATAGAAAATTCTTATTGCATTCCAATAGTGATTTCCGATGTGATTTAAAAATTAAATCAGAGTGTGTTTCATAACACCTTACCAAAATTTGTTTCCACAGGCAAATCTGAAGAAAAGACATGGACTGGCAAAATAAAGTCAGAAATCTTGTGTTCGTTCTAAGCTAGTGGTAATAAACCTCTTTTATTTTGTCATATTACCTAGCAGAATATAATTATTTTACAAATAGATAAAATGGTTTTAGACAGATGACGAACTTTGGCTTGTTTCTTATTAGGCATAAATAGATGATGTATTTTATTTTAGAAATGAGGAGTCTGACTCCGTGTTGAGGCCACACTGAGTAAGCTTCATCCATGCTGAATTTAAAATATTGAGGACTTTGGTTGTTATTCAGTGTTAGAGTGTTTGATTAGCATGGAGCAAGGCCATGAATGAGAGCCAAACACTGAAAAAAGTCAGAAACCCTAATAATTCTTTGTAAAGTTTTTCTTTTATGTTAATTCCTAGTATGTTATTATAATATTTAGGTATATTATGTCTGCAGAGATGTTCTGAGTGAATGTAATGAAATTTGCAGATGGGAGTGGGGTGCTCTTGAGGAGCTGATCTGAGGTTAGTGTTGACCCCATACAGACCACATTTATAGAAGCAAAGAGCATGGTCTTAATCCCTCCATTAATTACTTAAGCAAAGGCACCAGTAAATTTCAACTGGATGCTTAATAAAACAAATCTCTGTTTGTCCTTCTCCGAAGAACCCAGCATATCTGAACTGTCTGGGTTTGTTAAGTCATATTCCATGGGATTCTTGTAGTCAGTGCCTCAAGTGCACAGGACAGTGCATACGTTTTCCAATGGTGAGTGACAGAGCCAGCATGTGCATCCAGGTATACACTCCATACCTAGCCCTCTGAAGAAAAGCACAAATGGCACTTGTTGAAAGAACCATGCAGATCTCCTTAAAGTCTATCCAGGCTGATTGCAGAACTGCTTTTTTCTTCTTTGTATAAAACGATGAGAGATGCTAGTATCATCATGGTCTTGGGACTAAAACTTCAGCATGCTGCATAATGTTCCCTGCCTCGCGTATATGTGAACTGCTTCTCAAAATGGAGCAGAGTCTTTCTCCACTGGCATGGGAAAGGGAAATGTACTTCTTTAGTCTGTGACCCCAACTCTCATACTTCCTATATCTTAAATTCAGGGTACTTGTGTGTTTACCTGCCTCTCTCTGTTGTGAAGGTTTTACTAGTTAGTAATCAGAATGAATTTGTACTGAGTGTACAATATGCAACAGACCCCGTGGAATAGCATCTTATATACATTATATTGTCGAACCTTGGAACTCAAGGAACTTAGAAGTTTAAACCACTGTTGATAGGTGAAGAACTAGAGCACTCCATTTATTAACTCAAACTTGCAAAGCTAGTGAGTATTAAAGCCCAGATTTAAGTATACTCTTGCCTAGCCACAAAAGCTCCTTTTTTTTTTTTTTTTTTTTTTTTAGTATTTGGCCCATCCTGTGGTCATCTTGTAATAATTTCCATGTTTTCAGCACCTCTCTCATCAAGAAAACAGACATTGTTGACTTTATCTGTTTATTTTGCAAGAAGATACATACAACTTTTTTTTTTAAAGTTAATGGTCTTTGAAAGACATGACAAAGTAGGCAGGATTGGGATGAACATAGGTCAGAGAACGCAATTAAAATTGCTGTCTTAAGACCATCATGAAGCAAATGGAAGGTAGAGAAAAATCCTGGGCAAAAGTGTTATGATCAGATTGTGTTGGTTGTTGAACACCTCTTTTTCAGTATTAATGATGAAACTTCAACTAAACAATTGGCAGAACAACCCTTGTTCCTTCTCTGGGAATTAGAAAAAGAGCACACCATTTCACCATAGCTCCAAAGCCACACACTCAAATCACGTGATACAACACACTCTGCAAGTGGCTGTCTGTCTTCAAGAGTGTTTGCTGCAAAACCACATCAATCAAGCCAGACTCCCCCAGCTCAGAGTGCCAGAGCCATCACAATCATTAAACAGTAATGCAAATATAAAAGCAATATCTCACCTCATTAGTACTAAATATGTTGTTTATTCTTTCCTCAAGTAAAATGTTTAGAAGCCTGCATAATGAGGGTCTCGTTGACAGAGGTGTGGAATTATGAAGCTGCTAAACCCAGTGTGAAGACAGAGTGATAAAATAGATTGGATTTCGCAAGAGCTATGCTCAGAGCAAACTTGGGTGGCTGGATTCCACATTAGCACATTGTTTTGACATTCATGTGCTCAGAGATTCTATTTCATGGTGGGGGGGGGGCGTGACATGTGGATCAGGAAGATAGTATGCAGTTGGAAGTCAAAAGCTACCAGCTATGGGCACAGAGGGAAACTGGATCAGTTCTTAAAGTTATGCCCTATTTTCTAATATGAATATTTGCATAGAAACACCATATAGATGATGGTCTGGAAACATAGACAAAGCCTACGGGCAAATGAAGGCATCAATTAAACTTGGTAATTTGTACCTGTCTGAAGTAGTGTTGGCACAACTGTGTAATAAACTTGAAAGTCTATCCTTTGAGCTCTCAGTGCACATCAGCACACCGAATGCTTGAGCACTTGACAGAAGTGTGCCGTTGGCTATGAGTGTGTGATTCTTGGTAATGCTGGCATGCTGCAATTAGAGCACTTACGTGCATGTTACCACTTCGCCTTGTTTGGAATGTCAGGCTGCCATATCTTTCATTGGCTTAATCACCTATGTTTGTAATGATTCTACTTTTCAAAGCCAAAGCCATCAATTGAACTCTGGATAATAGAAAGGACATAAAAAACATTAGTTTCTTGCAGCCTTGTATGGCCCTCTGCATAGTTCCTGACTTAGCAAGGTACATATACCTAACTAGGACTGTACAAAAATTTTTGCCTGTCTGAAGGAAGGGTGGACCTACCATAGCTCTTTTCCACCTCTACACACTTTTTTAGGGAGACGTGTGAGTTCTAGGAATAGTCTAGGAAGATTCCTAAATTGGGCTGTGAGGAAACAAAGTCACGAAGATTTCATTGTGCCCCGTTGTTTTACCTGATGTCCCCAACCCTAGACTCTAACACCATTTGTAGAGCTTTGTATATCACACTCATGAAAACAGGAAAAAGAAGGAGCGCTGCAATAGCATTGCGATTTCCTGTTTTAGAGACAATTTCACTTTGCAGAGGTTATTCTGCTTTAGCGATGGCTACTCTTTTGCTATTAGACTTTGATGATCAGTAGGAGAGTTTTTGAGGAAGAACTTCTTATCTTTATGGCCTGTAGAGCCTTCAAAGTGTTTTCTAATCAAAAATTACTTTCCTTAGGGTGTTGAGCTTCTAGTCCACAGGAATTGAATTTCTTCTTTGTTTCAGGTCCGTTAATGTAGAGGGCAGGTACTCCTTAAAGCATTAAAATGGGCCTAAGAAACATTTAGACAAATGCATCCAATGAAATTCCCTTGCAATGAAGATAAAATTGGGACTAATTTATACACACACACACACACACACATACGCACATGTGCCCTCAGGAAGCAGAGGAGGTCCCCTAGAGTTTTAGAGACTTCACTCAAGTATCAAAGTCAGGATTTGTGGCTTTTGTATTGTAAAGAACCTCACAAGTAGCCCGCTCATAGTGCAGAGTCAGAGACTTTACTAATGGCATTTTAACATAAACTTGAGCACAACAGTTGAGAAGGACCCCAGGCACACCTGGGAGCATGAGTGGGAGTGTCTGAGAAAGCAGGAAAGAGAGGCACACCCACATGCAAGAAATCCTCAGTGAGAGCAGTAATTAATTGTCTTAGCATATGCCTTTCGGGTGGCTCTCAAGTTACATCTCCAAGCATTGCCCCCAAATCCTTTCTCTTGTGTCTTATTTGATAAAGGGATTGCATGAGGAACTCCAGAGATGCCTTTGGTCTAATTGTAGTCTGGTGAGGTGAAGCCAGGAGCCACCAGGGTTACATGAATTGTTTAGTTCACAGAACTTTCTAAAAATTAGAACCTGGTGGGATCCCTAGAGAATGGGAGGTTTATGGCTGGATTGACAGACAAACTGTAAGCAGTTGTTAATTACGCTGGAATTCTTTTTGCACTGCTGGCAAGGACTTCTGTTAGATTACAGGGCAGGGGGCTTCTTTTTACCATCTCATGTTCCCCATAATTTCATTGTCATTTTTGCCTGCCTCACCAAATTGCCCTCAAAGTCATGTACCCCCAACTGACACAGATAGCTAAGGATGATCTTAAACTTCTGATCCTTCTACCTCCATTATCCAAGTACTGGGATTATAAGCAGAGGCCATTCTTCCCAGTTTATATGATGCCAAGTATCCAATACAGAACTCAGTGCCTGCTAGACTAGCATTCTACCAACTGATTTCTCAGATCTTGTCATTGCTACTTTAACCTCAATATTCAAACGGTTTTAGTATGTATGTTTGGGTGCCTCCTTTACTTATTTTGTTTTTGTTAAAGATGGTTCAATTGCTAAGGCCTCTGAATATGTTCCAAATAAAATAACATTCTAAAAGTAGAGAAAAGGTCTATGTTGTTCCATCCATTTTAATATATTGAATTTTCTCATATTCTTAAGCTTTGTAATTTGTATGTATGCTTGCAGAAAGAGTGAAGGTAGAGAAAAAGAAGAGAGAGAGAGGGAGAGAGAGAGAGAGAGAGAGAGAGAGAGAGAGAGAAAGAGAGAACCAGCACATACTTTATCATTCCAGTGTATAGGTACCTGAATGATGTCTATGTACATTTGTGTGTATACATGTGTATGTAAACTTGTATTTGTATATGACCAATATTTTTCATTACATTAGAAATGCATTTTCATTATTGACTATTTTTTACAGTTTTTAGTTTGGATGAATTTCCTCTCGTATTTCTCTCTCATTCTATACAAAGAAGAGTCTCCTTAGGCAAGAGTTTTCATTTCATATCTGAGATAATCAGAGAATGTCAGAGGTAATTCCTCTCCATTATAGAAGAAAGAATTGTATCCCATTTCATTAGATCAGCAAAGCTTAAAATTAGGGTGATCATGCAGACAATTTGAACAATCTCTAGCACTGATATTAAATTACCTTCCTCTTTCAAAAGTGAAGGGGAAGTATTTAGATGCTACAAGAACACTAGGGTAGCATATATAGTGTTGTTTTATCAGCTACCAACATTACTTTCTTTGTACATAAAACTTATATTACTTTCTTTTATCCAAATCTAAATATTTGAACTCAAACACCTTGCCACTGAGTCTCTCCGGGTCTGTGTATTGCATCATGATTACCATTTATTTAACATCTAATATCCACTTATTAGTGAATACCTACCATGTTTGTTTCTGGGTCTGAGTTACCTCACTAAGGATAACTTTTCTAGTCCCATCCATTTGCCTGGTAATTTCATAATGATTTTTTTTAACCACAGAGTAATATTTGATTGGGTAAATGTGCCATATTTCTTTATCCATTCTTCAGTTGAGGGTCATCTAGTTTGTTTTCAGCTTCTGGCTTTTATGAATGAAGCTGATGTGAACATAGTTGAGCAAATGTCTTTGTGGTAAGATGGAGTATCCTTTAGGTATATGCCCAAGAGTGGTATGGCTGGGTCTTGATATAGATTCAGTTTCAATTTTCTGAGGGACAGAATTAGTGATTTTCACAGTGACTGTTCTAGTTTGTACTCCTACCAGCAATAAAGGAGTGTTTCAAGCACAGAGATTTTGAAGGCAAAAACCACAAAATTTGTTTTCATTGTTTATTGCATGTCTCTGCAACTCTCCTGGAAGAAATGTACAGTATATAATTTCAGAGAGTTTTTGCCATCTCCATGTTTAATTGGCTATGGCATAGTGCTAACCTGAAAGAGAAGATGCTCTTCTTTTAAAAAGTGAGTATTTAAGAATGTGGGAGAAGACAGGTAATTACTACTCCAAACATCTTAGAAGAAAACATATTTGGCTTTTCTTTGTCTTGTTTGGGATAAACGTGCAGTTATTGAAGACACTTACAATCAGAGTCAGTTTAAAGATTCAAGAGGCTTGAACATGGAAGACTTCTGATCACAGTGCTAAGCATTTTTAAAGAAGACAATGTTGGATAGACCTAGGGATCAATCAAGAAGGAAAGGAAGGCTGCCACAGTAAATGTTGCTGAAGCTCATCGGGCTGCTCCGTAGGAAAGGATATGCTGATGTATAGACTCTGTAAGCTTTTAGGTTCAAGGCAAAGTTCTGATGCCAGAGAGCGTTATAAACCTCTTGAGATTAGAGGAGGTGAGGAGGTGACCTCAGGAAAGTATACCTCTCACACTTCCCTTCCACCCAGAACATTGCATCAAGAAGACAAAGTGAAAGTTCCCTCACTAGGCTCACCTTTAAAGATTGAAATGTTTAAATGTCAAAACACACTTTGCAAACACAAGGTGAAGATTCACTTCTCCAGAGGATGAGACTGGCTGCTTTATGGCGCATTACTCGTAAGAAGACTAAATACCACTGTAGACAACTTTCTCCATGTAAGTGTGAGTTGATGAAGATTCCATGGAATAGTGCTAGATCCTATGGGAGAAGAAAGAAGTTGCCAGAGCGTGTGGTATGAATATGCCTTCTTTTTGCCTCAAGATCAAATTCAGGAGAGCTCTCCACGTCGACCTTTAATAAAGTTCCACTTGGTGCGATCATGTTTGGAAGTGCTTGAGACCATTGCATAGTTCAGTGAGGCAGGTATGATTGATGAACAGCTTTCCCCAGGTAGTTACTTAGGCGAACTAGCTCTTTTCATCCTCTAGCTCAATTACGTTGAACCTTGACATCATCTAGTAGTGTAGAAAGATGATCAGTAAATGAAAAAGCATACCTATTTATTATATATTTCTGTATAGAGTTAAATTCATTTCCTGTCAACTGGCAAGAAAACTGTCCTAATATTAATTAGATAAGAGTCAGGGGGTAGTATGTTTTATTTCTTGTTTGCTTAGATATTGTTAATTTATTATCATTGTAAATCATGATAGTATATATTTTTGAGTTTTACAGTGAAGTTATAGATACACAATATACAATTAAGTCAAGGTAATTTACATGCTTACTTTTGGGATTAAAAGCATTTGAGATTTACTCCTAGTAATTTTGAAATAGGTAATAAATTATTGACTGCAGTCATACAATACACTAGATATGTAAGCACTCTTCTTTTCTGACTGGAGATATTTCTGCTTAAGCTAACAGTTTTCTACTTTCAATTATACAGCATATTGATAATCACAACTCTAATTTTTGCTTCTCATTTAGATAGTTTTGATCCACATATAGAGTTACATCATGGGGTAGATTTGCTTTTAGACCTAATATATTACACTTTGTGTTATATCCTTTAGTTTTGTCTCTTTTGTTACAAGGGAAAATGTTTTTTTAAAGGCTGAATGGAATTGCAATGGACATCTGAGTTATAGTTTCCTTTTTTTGATGTCATTTATTTTGTCATTGATTGGTTTCATATGGACAATGAACATAAGTGCACAGATATGACTTTAACAGACTGATGTCATATTCCTTGGCTATACACTTCAAAGTATGATTGCGTTATTATATGATAAGTATGGTTTTCCCACTAATTTTTCTTACTAGCACTATATAACATTTGTCTTTTAAAGAGACTATCATCAGTAAACATTTTATTTTTCATTTTTAGTGATGGACATTCTGAAAAATATTTGAGGTGGGAGTTCAACTCAGGGATTAAAGCACATTAGGGAAACCATATAGGACTAAGGCATATCTCTGGTCGTCACATTGTGGTTTTAATATACATTTTCCCAATGATTAATGTTGGATAGATTTTAATATACCTACTGTCCATTTGCGGGTCTTTTGAGAAATAACTATCTTTATCACTTTCCCATATTGATTCAGCTAATTTGTTTTATTTACAGAGTCGCTTGAGTGCTTCTGTGTATAAGATGATGTTAACACTTCATCAGACATATGACTTGCAAACATGCTTTCCTAAGTGATAGGTTGTCTCTTAATCAGCTAGTTGTTTCTTTGAATGTGCAGAAGTTGTGTTATTTGGTGTACTATATTGTGATTTTGTTGGCTAAGGATTTGTGATCAAATCCAAAATTATCACTGCTCAGATCAAACCTGTGTAATTTCCCTGTATGTTTTCTTAGAGTATTTTCATAGATGGAAGCCTTTCCTAGTGTATACTTACTTGTGTTGTGAAATGGGCATCAAATTTTATTTTTCTTCCTGTTTTCTTAACATTTCTGAAGAGACGACCCTTTTCTTGTCATGTGTTCATACTTTTGTTGGAATCTGACATGTGTTGGTTCACACTGGTTGCAACAGTCAATGTGTCTATTTATATGTTCATTCAAGTCTTCAGTGATATGTATTCTTTTCCACCAGGATTTCTCCTTATATAATTGGGGGGTGGCTCTCTTCTCGTTTTCTCCTATAATCTGTTTCATATTTCATTTTCTATCCTCATATTCTTGTAATTAACTGAGCATTTTCCATGTGGTCCTTCTGAGCTCTTTGTCACTTTATGGTAGGGATTTCCAGTTTTCTGTATCAGTCCCCAACGTTTCATAATTCTTGCCTCCATGTACCAGTGTCTTTTGAGGCACGATCTCTCTCTGGTTGTGATTGACAGACCTTCATTAATCTAAGCTGTGATGCCAGAGGTGCCAGACTGTAGCGATACAAGACAGGTACAATTTTCTCTCAGTTTGTCGAATGGACTGATTTGCTGCCTTGGCTCTTAGGTAAGACTCCTGGCTGGGGTCTACTGCCTCCACTGGCCAGCCTTTGCTTTTACATGGATTAAGCAAGGTTTGTACTCATTTGGTGGGCAGTACAGTTACAGGAATTCTGCAGCTTGGCAGGGCTTTGGGTGGATATTGAGGGTTAGGGTGCTTCTTCCTTTAGTAGATGAAGTCAAAGTCAGCAGGTATGTGTGATTGACGTTTGCCTTTTTGTCTACATCAGTGGTTCTCAACCTTCCTAATGCTGTGAAACTTTTGTTTGTTTTGTTTCTTCATGATGGTTTCACTGGGTAGTACTGGCTGTCCTGGAACTCACTCCATAGAGCAAGCAGGCTGACATCAAACTCAAAAAAGGAAAAGGAAGAACTCAGTCAAAGAGACTCTGTCTCTCTATTCCTTTAAGGTGGTTTTATTTGGTTCTATGATCCACATAGGCATCTATCTATCTCATTCCCAGTTTTGGGTTTTTCTCCAAATTGTTTTGTGTGTGCACAGCTGCTAAGTTGACTTCTTTATTTTAATTTATTTTTTCTTATTAATTATTTAATTTATTTACATTTCAAATGTTGTCCCCCTTTCTGGTCTCCTCTCTGCAAATTCCCACCCCGTCCTCCCTCCCCTTTACCTCTAAGAGGATGCTCCCCATCCACCCAACCACTCCTGCCTTATCCCTCTTGCATTCCCCTTCGCTGGGGTACCACGATTCCATAGGACCAAGTGCCTTCCCTCCCCCTGATGCCAGATAAGGCAGTCCTCTGCTACTACTATATGTAGTGGGAGCTATGGACCAACTATACTGTTTGGTTGGTGGTTTAGTCCCTGGGAGCTCTGGGTGGTCAGGTTCGTTGACGTTGTTCTTCCTATGGGGTTGCAATCTCCTTCAGCTCCTTCAGTCAGTCCTTCCCCTTAGTCTACCATTGGAGTTCCTGGGGTCAGTCCAATGGTTGGTTGTAAGTATCTGCATCTGTCTAGAAGCTGGCAGAGCTTCTCAGAGAACAAGTATACCAGGATCCTGTCTGCAAGCACTTCTTGGCATCGGCAATAGTGTGAGGGTTTGGTGTCTTCGGATAGGATGGATTCCTAGGTGGGGCAGTTTCTGGATGGCCTTTCCTTCGATCTTTGCTCCATTTTTTTGTCTCTGGATTTCCTTTAGACAGGAATAATTATAGGTTAAAGATTTTAAGATTGGTGGATGGCCTAATCCCTCCACTGGGAGCCATGTCTATCTACTCAAGGGGGTCTCTTCAAGTTCTATCTCTCTGTTGATGGGTATTTTGGCTAACGTCATCCCGATTGGGATCCTCTCACATCTCCGGTGTCTGGGACGTTCTAGGGTACACCCTGCCCCCACCTACATATTTCTATTTATTCTACTAACCCTCTGGGCTTCTTTCCTGCTTCCTCCCATACCTGATCCTTCCCCCTCTTTTTTCTCCGCCCCTCTCCATTCTCCCACCCAGTTCCCTCCCTCCCTCTGCCTCCCATGATTATTTTGTTCCCCCTTCTACGTGGGATTGAAGCATCCTCACTTTGGTCTTCCTTCCTGTTAAACTTCATGTGGTTTGTGAGTTGTACTGTGGGTATTCTGAGCTTTTGGGCTAATATCCACTTATCAGTGAGTACATAGCATGTGTGTCCTTTTGGGTCTAGGTTACCTCACTCAGGATGATATTTTCTAGTTCCATCCATTTGTCTGCAAAATTCATGAAGTTGACATTTTTAATAGCTGAGTAGTATTACATTTTTAAAATATTTTAAATATTTTAAAATGCATGCATGCATTCTTCCATTGAAGGACATCTGGGTTGTGTCTACCTTCTGGCTATTATAATAATGCTGCTATGAGCATAGTGGAACACGTGTCCTTGTTATATATTGGAGTAGCTTTTGGGTATATGCCCAATAGTGGTATAACTGGGTTTTCAGGTAGAACTATTTCTTTCTTTTTTTTTTTTTTTTGGTTTTTCGAGACAGGGTTTCTCTGTGTAGCCCTGGCTCCCTGTAGACCAGGCTGGCCTCGAACTCAGAAATCCACTTACCTCTGCCTCCCAAGTGCTGGGATTAAAGGCGTGTGCCACCACTGCCCGGCTAGAACTATTTCTAATTTTCTGAGGAACCACCAGATTGATTTCCAAGGTGGTTGTACCAACTCCCAATCCCACCAGCAATGGAGGAGCATTCCTCTTTCTCCACATGCTTGCCAGCATCTGCTGTCACTTGAGTTTTTGATTTTAGCTATTCTGATTGGTGTGAGGTGGAATCTCAGGGTCATTTTGATTTGCATTTACCTGATGACTAAGGTTGTTGAACATTTCTTTAGATGTTTTTTGGCCATTTGAGATTCCTCAGTTGAGAATTCTTTGTTTTGTTCTGTACCTCATTATTTAATTGGGTTACTTGGTTTTGTTTTGTTTTTTTTTTTTTTTGGAGTCTTACTTCCTGAGTTCTTTGTATACTTTGGATATTAGCCCTCTATTGGATGTAGGGTTGGTAAAGGTCTTTTCCAAATCTGTAGGTTGCTGTTTTGTCCTATTGACAGTATCCTTTGCCTTACAGAAGCTTTTTAATTTCGTGAAGTTCTATTTATCAATTGCTGATCTTAGAGCCTAAGCAATTGGTATTCTGTTCAGGAAAATTTCCCCTATGCTGATGTGTTCAAGGCTCTTTCTCATTGTCTCTTCAATTAGATTTAGCATATCTGATTTTATGTGGAAGTCATTGATCCACTTGGATTTGTGCTATGTACAAGGAGACAAAAATGGATCAATTTGCATTCTTCTACATGCAGACCTCCAGTTAGTCTAGTACCATTCGGTGAAAATGTTTTCTTTTTTCCACTGTATGGGTTTGGCTTCTTTGTCAAAGATCAAGTGATCATAGGTGTGTGGGATTATTTCTGGGTCTTCAGTTCTTATCCATACATATGCCTGTATGTCTCTGTACCAATACCATGCATTTTTTAATCACCATTTTTCTGTTGTACAGCTTGAGGTCAGGGATGGTGATTCCCCCAGAAGTTCTTTTATTGTTGAGAATTCTTTCCCTATCCTTGTTTTTTTTTTTTTTTTTTGTTTTGTTTTGTTTTGTTTTTTTGTTATTCCAGATGAAATTGAGAATTGCTCTTTCTATCTCTGTGAAGAACTGAGTTGGAATTTTGATGGAGATTACATTGAATCTGTAGATTTTTTTTTTTGGTAAGATGGCCATTTTTACCAGGTTAATCCTGCCAATCCATGAACAAGGGAAATCGAAATCTTCTGAGGTGTTCAATTTCTTTCTTCAGAGACTTGAAGTTGTTGTCATACAGATCCTTTACTTGCTTGGTTAGAGTTACACCAAGATATTTTATATTATTTGTAACTATTGTGAAGTGTGTTGTTTCACTAATTTTTTCTCAGCCTGTTTATCATTTGTATAAAGTATACACTACTGATTGGTTTGAATTAATTTTATATCCAGCTACTTTGCTGAATTTATCAGGTGTAAGAGTTTTCTGGTAGAGATTTTGGGGTTGTTTATATACGCTATCATATCATCTGCAAATAGTGATACATTGACTTCTTCCTTTCCAATTTGTATCCATTTGACATCTTTTTTTGTCTAATTGCTCTGGCTAGAATTTGAGTACTATATTGAATACATAGGGAGAGAGTAGGCAGCCTTGTCCCATCCCTGATTTTAGTGGGATTGCTTCAAGTTTCTTTCCTTTTAATTTAATGTTGGTTGTTGGTTTGCTGTATATTGCTTTTACCATGTTAAGGTATGTGTATTGAATTCCTGTTCTTTCCAAGACTTTTACCATGGAGGGGTGTTGTGTATTATCAAAGGCTTTTTTTTTACCATCTAATGAGATGATCATGTGATCTTTTTCTTTGACTTTGTTCATATAGTGGATTACATCGATGGATTTCCGATTACTGCACCATCCATGCATCCCTGGGATAAAGCTTACTCAATCATGGTGAATGATCATTTTAATGTGTTCTTGGATCAGTTTGCAAGAATTGTATTGTATATTTTTGCATTGGTTTTCATAAGCAAAATTGGTCTGAAGTTCTCTTTATTGGGTCTGTATGATTATGTATCAGCATAACTGTGGCTTCATAGAACAAATTAGGCAGTGTTCCTTCTGTTTCTATTTTGTTGAATAATTTGAGATGTATTGGTATTAATTCTTCATTGAAGTTCTGGTAGAATTATGCACTAAAAGCAGCTGGCCCTGGATTTTTTGGTTGGGAAACTTTTAATAATTGCTTCTATTTCCTTAGGGGTTATGGGACTGTTTAGATAGGTTATCTGATCCTGGTTTAACTTTGGTACCTGGTGTCTGTCTAAAAGTATTCATTTTCATCTAGATTTCCCAGTTTTGTTAAGTATAGGCTTTTGTAGTAGGGTCTGATGATTTTTTGAATTTCTTCAGTTTCCGTTTTTGCCTCCCTTTTCCTTTCTGATTTTGTTAACTTGGATACGGTCTCTGTGACCTTTAGTTAGTTTAGCTAAGGATTTATCTATCTTGTTGAAATTATCAAAGAACCAGCTCTTAGTTTTGCTGACTTTTTGTATTCTAATCTTTGTTTTAAATTGGTTGATTGCAGCTTTGAGTTTGGTTATTTCCCGATGTCTTCTCCTCTTGGGTGTGTTTGCTTCTTTTTGTTCTACATCTTTCAGCTATGCTGTTAAGCTGCTAGTATAGGATCTCTCCAATTTCTTTATTAAGGCACTCATTGCTATGAATTTTCCTCTTGCCACTGCTTTCATTGTGTCTCATAAGTTTGGGTATGCTGGGCCTTTATTTTAGTTAAACTCTAGAAAGCCTTTAATTTATTTTTTTATTTATTCCCTGACCCAAGTTATTATTGAGTAGAGAGTTGTTCAGTTTCCATGAATATGTGGACTTCTGTTGGTTTTGTTGTTATCGAAGACCAGCCTTACTCTATGGTGATCTGATAGAATGCATGGGATTTATTCAATCTTCTTATAACTGTTGAGACTTGTTTTATGTCTAATTATATGGTCAGTTTTAAAGCAGGTACCATGAGGTGCTGAGAAGAAGGTACATTTTTTGTTCTAGTGTGAAATGTTCTGTAGATATCTGTTAAATCCATTTCGTTTATAACTTCTGTTAGTTTCACTGTGTGTCTGTTTAGTTTCCATCATCTGTCTCTTGGTGAGAGTAGGGTGTTGATGTTTCTCTTTCTTATTGTATAAGGTCCAATACGTATTTGGGCTTTATACTGTTTCTTTTCCAAATGTGGGTACCCTGTTTTCTGTATCCATTCCTCTGTTGAAGGACATCTGAGTTCTTTCCAGCTTCTGGCTATTATAAAAATGGCTGCTATGAACATAGTGAAGCATGTGTCCTTGTTATATGTTGGAGCATCTCTTGGCTATATGCCCAGGAGTGGTATAGCTGGGTCCTCAGGTAATACTATGTCCAGTTTTCTGAGGAACCACCAGACTGATTTCCAGAGTGGTTCTACCAGCTCGTAATCCCACCAACAATGGAGGAGTGTTCCTCTTTTTCCACATCCTCGTCAGCCTCTGCTATCACCTGAGTTTTTAATCTTAGCAATTCTGATTGGTGTGAGGTGGATTCTCAGGGTTGTTTTGATTTCATTTCCCTGATGACAAAGGATGTTGAACATTTCTTTAGGTGCTTCTCGGCCAAATGTGGTACATTTACACAATGGAACACTACTCAGCTATTAAAAACAATGACTTCATGAAATTCTTAGGCAAATGGATGGAACTAGAAAATATCATCCTGAGTTGGGTAACCTAGTCACAAAGAGCACATGAAACTCAAGAAGAAGGAAGGCCAAAGTATGGATGCTTTGGTCCTTCTTAGAAGGGGGAACAAAATACTCATGGGAAGAAATACAGAGACAAAGTGTAGAGACTGAAGAAAAGGTTATCCAGAGACTGCCCCACCTGGGGATCCATCCCATATACAGTCACCACACCCAGACACTATTGTGGATGCTAAGAAGTGTTTACTGACAGGAACCTGATATAGCTGTCTCCTGAGAACCTCTACCAGAGCCTGTCAAGTACAGAGGTGGATGCTTACAGTCAACCATTGGGCTGAGCATGGGGTCCCCAGTGGAGGAGTTAGAGAAAGGCTGAAGGAGCTGAAGGGGTTTGTAACCCCATAGGAAGAACAACAATATCAACCAACCAGACCCCCCCCCCCCCAGCTCCCAGATACTAAAACACCAACCAAAGAGTACACATGGAGGGACCCATGGCTCCAGCCGCACATGTAGTGTTGGAATTATATTTGTGTGGTTCTCTTCTTTTGGGTTTGCTGTAAGATGATTAATTTGTTGGTTTTTCTTGGGTATATATTCCCTCTTTGTATTGGAGTTTTCCTTCTATTATTCTCTCTAAGGCTGGATTAGTGGAAAGATATTGTTTAAATTTGGCTTTGACACAGAATATCTTGGTTTCTTTATCTATGGTAATTGCAAGTTTTGCTGAGTATAACAGCCTGGGTTGGCATTTGTGTTTTCTTAGGGTATGCATAACATCTGTGCAAGATCTTCTGGAGGTTAGAGTCTCTCTTGAGATGTCTGACGTAATTCTGATAGGTCTGACTTTATATGTTACTTGGCCATTTTCCCTTGCCACTTTTAATATTCTTTCTCTGTTCTATGTATTTAGTGTTTTGGTTATTATGTTATGGGAGGAATTTCTTTTCTGGTCCAGTCTATTTGGTGTTCTGTAGACTTCTTGTATGTTTATGGTCATCTTTTTCTTTAGGTTAAGGATGTTTTCTTCTATGATATAATTTTGTTGAAGATGTTTATTGGCCCTTTGAATTGGGAATCTTCATTCTCTTCTATTCCTATTATTCTTAGGTTTAGTCTTTTCATTGTTTCCTGAATTTCTAGGAAGTTTTTGGTTAGGAGCTTTTTGTGCTTTGTATTTTCTTTAACTGTTTTGTCAATATCTTCTATGGTATCTTCTACACCTGAGATTCTTTCTTCTATCTCTTGAATTCTGTTGGTGATGCTTGCATCTGTAGCTCCTGATCTCTTTCCTAGGTGTTCCATCTTCATGGTTGCCCCCATCTGTGATTTCTTAATCGCTTCTATTTCCATTTTTAGATCCTGGATGGTTTTTCTCAATTGTTTCATTTGATTGTGTTTTCCTGTATTTCTTGAAGGGATTTATTATGTGTTTCCTCTTTAAGAGCTTCTACTGTTTTACCTGTGTTCTCCTGTATTTTTTTTTAAGGGACTTATTTATGCCCTCCTTAAGAGTCTCTATCATCTTCAGAAGATGGGATTTTAGGTCAGAGTCTTACTTTTCAGGTGTGTTAGGGTATCCAGGGCTTGCTGTGGTTGGAGAACTGGGTTCTAATGGTGCCAAGTGGCATTGGTTTCTGTTACTTATGTTCTTGTGCTTGCCTCTTGACATCTGGTTATCCCTGGTGTTAACTGGCCTTGTTATGTCTGACTGAAGCCTATCTTTCCTGTGAGCCTGCTTGTGATGGACCTCTTGGGAGTCAAGCTGTCTCTGGGTGTGGGTGGAGTCTGGCATGCTGGATCTGCCCCAGACAAAGTTGTGGGCCAGAAGTAAGTTGTGTCTCTGGCAGGGTAGACATGTCTGTTGTCCGTTGGGCCCCATCGGGGTCCCAGTTAGACTAGGTATTGCAGTGGGTGGAGTGTGTCTCACCTGTGAGCCTGGTTATGATGGACCTCCTGGAAGTCAACTGTCTCTGGCTATGAGTAAAGAATGGGACTGGACCACCCAAACTGCTCATGGGCACAGTTGTGGACAGGAAGGAAGATGTGTCTCTGGCAGAGTGGATAGGTCCTGTGTCTGCTGGGCCCTGTGGGGATCCCAGTTAGTCCAGATATTTGGGAAGGAGTATCTCACCTTTCAGCCTGGTTGTGACAGATCTCTGGGATCTGGCATGCTAGATCTGCCTAGGTGAACTTCTTTTGGGGAGCTGTGAAACCTGGGATTACATGCTGTGTTGCCTTGTTGATGTCATTTCTCTGAGTTTTAAATTTAAACAAAGTGGTAGATAAAATATTACCAAGAATTCCAAATAGAACTAAAGATGCAAATTGCTCAAATGAATGAGACTAAATTTCCTGTACAGAGCAAGCATATAGAGTATATTTGAGAAAGAACATGGGGTCAGGTTGGTCCAAACAATGCGTGCACAAGGAAGATTAGGGAAAGACCAACTCAGATAATGCCTAATAGCACAGAGAGTGCCAGTTATTAAAGAAACTGTCTTCATTATGCTTGTGGGTTTAGTTCATGTGGATCTGTCTTAGAAGGCATCTTTGTTCAAGATGCAGGTAACACCAGACTTTTAAGGCACTTTGGCTGTTGTTCAGGTTAAAGATTATGATAATTTTTGCCAGATCCTGCCAGCCTTCAAGGTACCTTGGGAGCCCTCTGGCTGTGTTGTCAAGGTGATCCATTACTGAGTATTACTTTTCCTGCTGAATTGGCCTTGTGCACAGCATATACCAATTAGTACTACACTCTCAGTGGCTAGTCTAGTTCCTTCTTTTTCACTAGCAGCTCATGATAAAGAGGGAAGAAAGGATAAAAGAAAAGAAAGAAAGTGGAGTGACATTCTCACACCCTTACCCACATACTAGTCTCACAAACGCAACTGGGAAGAACATTCTTCATTACATATTGTTACACACTTTCATGATTCCATTTGTCTACTTTATTCTCCTTAGTCATTTCTCTTGATGCTTACCTTGAAGTGACTGAACTTGAATAAAAAAATGGAAGTGACAGAAGTCAAGAGAGAATATGTGGGGATTTGTGCCTTGATCCACTAGAAACCTCTGAGGGTTGCAGAAATGAAATCATACCTATCAATTCTTGGAATGTCAGGAGCTTTGTCTCCTCAGCTCTGCAGCCTCTGTCTTTTGCTTTTTACCTCCCATTGATAATTCCCAGCTCCAGCTACTCATAGCCATATCCCACACTGAGATGAAGGCATATACCAGTATACAGTTTTATATGATTTTATTGAGGAACTGAACATAATCTCTAACTTTCTTACATTGCTTTGCTCATAATTTTGCCAATTCTGTAGAATAAGTGTTTCCAATAAATTACAGTCATAGTTGGTAAAGTACATCAATAATCTAATATAGCCTTTCATAATTTCAGCAACTAAAAAAGAATCGTGAATACCACAGTTTCTTTATATATCAAATTAAATGCTTATTTGTTTCTTATTTTATTTATTCGTGATTGTGTTTACTAAAGAAAAAAACTACTTAATCTTTAAGCATGCCTATTTTTTTTTACCTTAAATAATTTTAACAAACAGAATGCAATGGAATTTTTTTATTTTCTTTTTAAAGAAAATCTTTTTAAACAATGTTTCCCAAGTAATAAGGAGTAGATAACATGAAAAAATACTTTTCTTCTTTCTTTTTTCCTTTTATTATTTTATTTTAAAACTAACCATACCAAAATAAAATACAAGATTAAAATTAAAACCACTGTGTTGAAGTTGGACAAGCCAAGCCAATAGGAAAATAAGAAAGCCCCAAGGGAAGACACAAGAATCAGGGAGCCACTTGTTTACACATTCAGGAGTCCTAGAAAATACCTTAAACTGCAAGGCACCTCCCCTCTCCATGCTGGGCTTGGGTCTGGTTTGAACTTGCACAGGTACTGTTTGTGATTTCACAGCTGCTACAAGTTCACATGTGCAGATGCCCAGCTGTGTCCAGATGACAGTGTCCCTTATTCTTTCATTTCTTACATTTGTCTGCCCTTTCTTCTGCTGTGACTTGTGATCTTTGAGAAGATGATTATATAGACGGTACTTCGTAAAGGCTCTACCACTTGTCAGTACTATCTTCCTGTAGGATAAAAAGTCTTAGATGTGGGCCTTAGAGTGAGATATACAATTCAAACTATAGAATTAGCTTGGAATTTATATGACATAGAACAAAGACCCAAAGACAGATAAAGAACCAAATCCTGTTTTCCAATTTAGAAGAATCATGATTTCTGAACATCATCTTATATCGTATTTCTAAATTGTGTAAAACACATTCTTTCCTTTGTGTAACTGGGAATCATACTCAAGGCCATGTGTGCCCAACAAGCCCCATACCACTGAATTAACCCCTAGCACATCGCAACATAGTCTTGATTAAAACAATTAAACACAGATTGCCTTTTCTAAAATTCTCTTTTGACGTCTGTAATTTTATATTGTAGAATGAGATGAGTGTATCTCATCACACTGATGTAAGACCCTCTATATTTTTTATAAAGTTGTGTGTTTTGGAATGAATCCTTAAACTTCTACTTGCTGTCTAGGTTAAGTCTTAACCACATAAATAATTTCATCCTTTGGGAACAAATGTGCCAAATCAACTCAGAGCTGCCTGATGCTTCTCACACCTTTATGCTCATAAGACAACATTTTTATGTTGCCAGATGTAATCCAGATGGCACATATTAATCTATATATGGATATTGAGATAATATATAGTTTCCATCTGAGCTCTTTTAAGTATGATTTGTAAATTGATTCGAGCTTTGTCCTTTTTTTAAAAAAACTCATAATGTGAGCCAAAATACAGCTCCCAGGTGAAGGGGCACTTCCATTTGGCATCATTCTGTATTCTAAGCCATGGCTTCTGAATGAATTTGTGTCTCTTCAGACTTATTTCAACTGGCTGAAAACAATGTGATAGTGTCAAGTGACTCTCATTGTGTCGAAAGAGGTGCTGATAAGATAAATTTAGAACATCGTTCATCTCATTTTCGATACTAGCAACTGTTCTTGAGTCTTGCCTGCAGACACAAATGTGTGATCACGTTTCGACATTTTAATCCTTTATTCTGTCCTGTTTCCATAAATATTAGCCATAAGGTGGTACTGAAATACCATCCCCACATCTGTAGATTTTCAGAGAAAATAGCCTATCGTCAGTTCATTATAAAACTATTTGCTAAGGAAATTGTGAGGCCAATTCAGTAGACAAAGCTTAAGATTGTGATCTCCTGTGGGCTTCCCTTCTTTCCAGGGAGACTTTGAGGCACATTGTTCAAAAGAAAGAAAATGTGTGAACACTTTGTAACAGTGCCTGGGGTATACTTCTCAGAAAAAAAAAATCTGATAAGGTTTATTTTTAAAAACATTTCCTTCACATTTCTCTTGCCTTCCTTCCACCTGTCTGCTTTCTTTTCTAGAGTCATCGTCTTTAATCTACAGTGACTTGACAGTCATCAATACTTTCAGCCTCTTTGCATATTAGGATGCGCATGGTTAGATAAACACACTTCAGTGGCCAGAAAATTCTTCTCTAAATTTAGAATTAATATGCTGATACCCACCTACTCATTTAAAATAATGTGAGAATACGACAAGTATTGTTCCAAACCTATCTTTGGGCATGGTCTGATTAACAGCCCTCCCCAAACACCATCCCACGAGTCTTCTGCTGTGAAACTTGAAGAATTAGCTTATATTTGGCTTTTCTTATTATTTTTGCATATAAATTAGAATGCTAAAGCCTCTGGAAAAATTTGTTCACTGTGTCAGAGGAATAAAGGAGAGGAACAACATAGAGGAATTGCTAAGTAGGCCATACATTCCTTAAAAGAACATCGATGTAATTACAGGGCCACATGCATAAAGCTGCAGCAGAGTAAGACATTTTGAAATGTGTGATGTTCTTTTTCACAGCTGAACAGAAACACAAAGGCAACCCTCTCCCTTCCAACATCTTTTTTCTTCATACAGAAGTACACACACACACACACACACAGAGAGAGAGAGAGAGAGAGAGAGAGAGAGAGAGAGAGGGAGAGATATTCAGTCTTGCCCATATTTGCCCATGAAGGAGCACTGCTGTAACACGTGATGGTACTACCAGAAATATGTACTTAGCAATGACAACGCAATACTAGTTTGCATATGGGAAGAAGGTGCACATATTTGTTCCCACTTGTGGTCCTGTGTTATCACTAAAGAGAGAATGCCATTCTTCTGGGCTTTCAACGTTTCAGTGAATCCTCCAAAGTAGAATCTCCTCCCACTTCTGACCACCGAGGATTTAGCATAGACCTCGGAAATGGATGCAGAAATCCATCTGCTGGGGAAACACACTATACTTCTCCAATTCCTGTCCCACTGTCACAACCACTCTGAGGTTGCTAGACAAGATAGTCCTCACAAATCTCTGCCTCTTGGCAATAGCTACAGATATAATTGCCTTCCCCTTAGCAAGGGCTGTCTCTGTACCATAGAACACAGCAAACGTCATGAGATATTGTTTCCATGCTGAGGCACAGATACCATGACTTTCATCTTCCTAGTTAAACTTATTTTCTTGACTTACATACTTGGATGTAGCAACTTATGTGGAGAGGCCCACAGCTTGAGCAACCGGAATAGGTTTGGTCAGGGGAAAGCTAAGGCCACAACACTGACAGCAGGCAAGCAACCAGGACGTGGGAACAGATGTTTCATATCTTGAGCTTTCAAATGAAACCCCATCCCTGGCTGACACTTAGACTGAAGCTTTATGGGAAGACCTGAAGCAGAGGCCTCAGGGAAGCTGTACCCACATTTCTGACCCACAGTAAACATGAGATAGTAAAGTCCAACACTAATGCTGATGTACTCCCAACAGACTATTTTAGGGGCCCTGCTATGCCTATGAACCTAATCCGTGCAGCTAGGCTCACCAGCTAGCACATTCCTCCTCTGACTGAAGCTGATATCTAACAGTTCACATCACTCAGCTGCCTCCCAAGAGGCATAACTGTGGAAGGTGTTTTAGAGTGCCTCTACATTTAGTTTTACATACCGACCCTCTTTTGAAAAATGATAGAGTTGAAGGCCATCATCTTGCATCCTCAATTTGTACCAGAATTAGAGACACCAATCTGAAACCATCAAGTGAAAGCATGAGGAAATTGCATATCTTTGGAGATTCTGTGCTTTTCAAGGCTGCTGTGATTCAGGGCTCATTCTCACTACACAACGACGATGGATTCATGTAAGTGGCATCTCTAATCTGGTGATTTAAAATATTTATAGGGATTAATTACTTTAATTACCTTATCATCATTGGCAAAACACAGTGGTTATGTTTCAACTGGTAAACGGTGCTCAGCTATTTAAACTGGATAACATGCACATAGCAGTTAATAGAAAGGGGTTTCCCCCCATATAGTTTGAAATGCATTTTTTCAAGACCAAGATTGATCTCCAGGGTGCAACATAAACTGTCTATATTTCTGTTGACAGTAACAGAAAACCCAACACTGATTTTATTACTGTACCAATGGCTACAGCAGAAATAGTGACTGGGAGAGAAGGTGGTAGTAGTTGGTGCTTAAAGGGGTCTTCAGTCTCTCTCTGGCTTTCTTCCCTGTGGCACGCTTTGCCATAGGCAAAAGCAACAGTTTAAGGGAAGTAATGCAAACACCTTACTACACTATTTCTTTTTTCTTTTTCTCCACAAAGTAGAAAATATGCTTGGCAATTTTACTGACAGCTCAATAATGCATTTCATATTTTCTGGAATTCACAATGATTTTTCTCAGTTTTTTGTTTAATAGATCAATGCCAAAGTAAAACATTGAGGTAAACAGATTTTTTTTCCAAGCTTCCTTTCTTTTTTATTTATTTTTATTTTTATTTTTTTATTAAATATTTTCTTTATTTACATTTCAAATGTTATCCCCTTTCCTGGTTCCCCCCGGAATCGCCTATCCTATCTTTCTTCCCCCTGCTACTATGAGGGTGTTCCCCCATCCACCTACCCACTTGTGCCTCCCTGCCCTGGCATTCCCCTACTCTGGGGCATCGAGGCTTCATAGGACCAAGGGCCTCTTTTCCCATTGATGACCAACAAGGCCATCCTCTACTACATATGTGGTTGGAGCCATGGGTCCCTCCATGTGTACTCTTTGGTTGGTAGGTTATTATCTGGGAGCTCTGGGGGATCTGGTTGGTTGATATTACTGTTCTTCCTGTGGAGTTGCAAACCCCTTCAGCTCCTTCAGTCCTTTCTTTAACTCCTCCATTGGGGACCCCGTGCTCAGTCCAATGGTTGGCTGTGAGCATCCACCTCTATATTTGTCAGGCTCTGGCAGAGCCTCTCAGGAGACAGCTATATCAGGCTTCTGTCAGCAAGCACTTCTTGGCATCTGCAGTAGTGTCCAGGTTTGGTGACTGTATATGGGATGGACCCCCAGGTGGGGCAGTCTCTGGATGGCCTTTCCTTCAGTCTCTGCTCCACACTTTGCCCATATTTCCTTCTGTGATTATTATGTTCCCCTTCTACGAAGGCCAGAATTGGGTCTTTGTGTTGTTAAGAATTTTAGTGTTAGGAAATTGTGGGATTATAAATAATTTTGGTGATATATTTTTCTTGAATATTTGGCATACAGAATTATAATAACAGCTTTCTGATGGGAAGACAAACATATTGGAAGTGCTTTTTATAGGCTCACCACAACATTTGGGGTAACATGGGAGACATTTGGTGAAAGTCTTTACCAGAGAAGTCTTTACCAAAGATTTGTATTTCTCCCAACTGGTTTTGTGCAGTCCCTTGATCAGAATTGAGGCCATTAGGCTGTAAATTCACAATGCAATGCTGACTTGCCAATTTGTAAACTTGAGTCTTTATTAACTCATTTTTATTATGTGTGTGTGTGTGTGTGTGTGTGTGTGTGTGTGTGTGTGTGTGTGTGTGTTGGTAGTCAGAGGACAACTTGTGGGGGGTCATTCTTTCCTTCCACTCAGTGGGCTCCAGGGTTTGAACTTAGGTCATCAGATTTAGGCCATCACCTTTGACAACAAGCACCAGTACCTACTGATCTATCTCACAGATTCAAACCTGGGTCTCTTGATAATTGTATGAGATTTTGTAGTCAATCAGCGGGTAGAAGCAGAAATCACCATGTGTAATACAGTAATACCTTCTCAAGAAGACTGCTTCTCTAACTCTTCCCTTATGCCATTTTTTTTCCATGAAAACAAGAGAGACATTAAACTAGATTATTATATATAAGATATCCCCATTAAATAATGATAGTCTATTTAACATCGAATTGAAACCTGAGCTTCACACATGTCAGCCAGGAACTTTCCTATTCAGCTTCACTCCAGCACAAGCAATAGACTGTAGTCCTCCAACAAAGTTCTCCCTCTGCGTGTTCGTTCATAATTTAAGGCAATGAAAACAAAGTGTACATCTGCCACTCTCCAGATTGCCGGATAGTGCACTAAAGTAACTGTGTGACTTTTCAAAATATCCTCAACAGCCAAAGATACAGAATTAGAAACTAAATTCAATGCTGAGTTTTAATGTATTTGCTATTTAAGAATCCGGTTGAAATTTATAAAATTATGTGTAAAGATATATAAACAGTTATTTTTTTCTTGAAAGAAATAAACGAAAAAGAAATCAATCGTCAATGCTATATTTTACCACTGTGGTAGACTGTGATAAGGATTCTAGCACTATCTCTCATGTCTGGTACTCTTCTTGTTATGGATTTGGTTCATTTTTTTCCCTGGAGAAGTGAGATTATATTTCTTACCATTTGTATGTGGGTAACCTCCTGACCACAGTAGGTACTACAGGGTATGGTATATAGGGTTCCCATTTAAAATGTGTTCACCTTAACTGATGTTTGTTGCAGAATTTGCTATTATAACAAAGCATCCAAGTATCCTGTGGCACTTATAGGAAGCTCAAGTATCACATCACAGTGTCTTGTGTAGACAAGGACCATTGCATATACTCCATAGTTACCACCTCTGCATATGAGTTGTAAACCTTCATGTGGCTGCAGTACCACATGTCAAGTTGTCTGTAGTCCCATGTGACCATCCTAATACTGCTAGGAGTAGAGATACATTAGTATCCTTAATATGTCTGGACTGAGGAAGAATAGCTGAACAAAAATACTTAGTGGGATAATCTGTTTCATAGTAGCAGGTAATATGTCCTTTTTAAGATAAAGTAATGGTATTTTCTAACAGATCACATATTGGACAAATGACATCAATCTAGTGAGCCAAAATATTTAATTCCAAAGTCTGTCATTTTTTTCCTTATTAAAAATATAGAATTGTCTCTGAATATTTGGTAGACTTGAAAGTGGGCCTTCAGTGGTCTCGTCTCTGTTTCTTATCAGATATACCTACAAATCTTTCGTGTTCAGTTTTTATTTTTTTGTTGTTGTTGTTTGTTTTTGTCTTTGTTTTTCGAGACAGGGTTTCTCTGTGTAGCCCTGGCTGTCCTGGAACTCACTCTGTAGACCAGGCTGGCCTCGAACTCAGAAATCTGGCTGCCTCTGCCTCCCAAGTGCTGGGATTAAAGGCGTGCACCACCACTGCCCTGCCAGTTTCTATTAAGAAATACAAGTTTATGGGAATAAAATTCCATAGCTTTTAGAAAGAAGAAAATATTTTCAGATTGTTATGGTGATAAGATAATTTCTGTTTTCTAGTTTCAAATAGTTTACAAGTTCCTCGCTGGATCCTTTGGCCGTGCTCCCTGGGATGTTAATTTTAATCATAGCAGCATTCAGTTCAAAACTCAACTTTAAATACAAGATGAATTTAACTAGGTTGCTATGAGAAAAAAAAAAATTGGACTTGCAAACATAAAGGAATCAGCTAAAATTTCATAAAATGTCGGTATTGTTTTTCTCTTTTTTGTTACCAAATATCAAGCAAGAAGCAACTTAAAGGAGGATTTATTTGATTATAATTTGAGTGGTTACAACTCACTGTGGATGAGATGGCACGGAGGCCTTGGGTTCTACAGTGGCAGACTGTGCAAGCAACTCTCTTCATGTCTTCATGTCTTGGTAAAATAGATATCTGAGAATGGACAGAAAGTGGGCGGAGCTCTTGAACTTCAAGGCCTGCCCATTGTGACCTACTTCCTCCAGTATGGCTCCACCCATGTCCAATAGGCACCGCAACCTTACAAAACAGAACCACCAACTGAGGACAAAGTGTTAAAACACGCAAATGTTTTATGGTAGACAGTTCACATTTAAACCACACCAACACACACACACATACACACACACACACACACACACACACACACACACACACACCCCACACATACACACATATGTGTGTGTGGTGTGTGTTCTGACTGCATTTGTTTTCTTTTCTAACAGTGTTCACAATTCTGAATGCAACTTTGCTGAAGGGAAATTTACAATTGTATTTTGTTTGTTCTTAGCAATCATCCTAAGTGTTATTACAGACAACCTTAGAAGTGCTTCTCACTGGACTTAAGAGAAGTTTGAAGTGTGATAGCCATTCATTTTAGAGTGAGCCTGACTTCCAAGGTCCCTTTCTGACAGGCCAAGTTAGTAGCAGAATTTAACTGTAAAGAGTAATTTCCTAGAAAGTTATGTATTAGAATTTTTTTCACATGTCAACAGATAATTACTTAACACTTTTTTGATTTGTGGAATTATAGTTAAAACAGGCATATATGTTGTAAAGGATTAAGCACCAAGATCTGTCTTTGAATGGTGATTTGAGCTGAGTTCATAAGGCCTGATTCAATATAGAGTGGAAAAGGAACAGACAGCTTCCTTACATATAAGGTGTTTTTCATATATATATTCATATATATATATATATATGTATATATATATATATATATTCACACGTCTATAAACATATACACATATATGTGTATATATACTCTCTCTATATAAAATATTATTTCATTTAATTCACATAAAAGCCCAATTAGATCAATTTTTCTGCTCATTTATAGACAAAGGAACTGAAGTTTTAAACTTCAATAACTAAACCATATCCAGTAGCTGCAATTTCCCATAGGAAACTCTGGCTCCAAGTCCCAGCTCTTACTTTCTCAACCATAACTCGAACGGTACATGTAATTATGTAAAGGATAAATGTGGAACAACATGTTAGCTCAAGAGGCAAGATGAAAGCTGCTTTTGACTCTACCTCAGCCATATGGTCATTTTCCTAGTCTTTCCCTCTATGTGTGCTATCCTAAATTCCAAAATGAGGATAGTTTCTGTCATGGATTTAGAGATTACACAGTGCTGTGCCAAGTGTTCAATAAATTATAGCTGTTATTATTTCACAATATGAGGGATTTAACTTTTCAGTCTGCTCCTAATAACTCGTGGGAGGGAAAAGAAGAACAAAGTTATTTATGTTTTAGTTGTTGTGGTATACTGTAGGAGTTGGCTAAAACATCTCCAAGTTTTTAAGTTGTCTTGTCTTTTTAGCTTTTCCTTTAAGGCACCTGATGGACACAAATTTTTTACTCCTCTCCCTCCTTTTAAAAATCAGTTTTCTTTGGCCTCCTTGTCAGGAGCTGTCAATGATTATCAATTGTGCCTGATCAGGTCTTGTTCGCTGTAGCTAAGCTGTGAAGAGCAGGAACAGATGTCAGAACTGCATTTGTTTTCTCTTCCTTGCCAAATGCCAGGCAAAGAATGGCACTGTTCTGCTTGTCTGCCCGTTTTACTGGTGAGTAGTGCAAAATGGTTCACACAACATCTGCTTTTGTAAAGGCCTGCTAGCATTGCCCACGCATGTCCAGATGTTACGGCACACAAAACACAAATATCTGTGGGACTGAAAGGGAACAAACTCCATTGGCATGCCAAATCCAGTCCTGTTTTGTTCTATAATCTGGGAAAATGCATAGGAGTTATAGCATAGATTGGAATGAAAGATATAATTTTCTTTTGCAAAAGACATCTCCCCTCAAAGAGATTGAATGCTATTTTCACAGCACAGTATTGAAGTGATAATGTACATCAAGCCCCTTAGCTGTACACTCCATATTAGGATGACAAGGGTCCATTGAGAAAACTTATTTTAGCGCAATAATTTCTGCAACAAGACTTCAGAGTACAAAGTAAGAGTTCAATTTTCTTCTCAGGAAAACTATAGACTTTTATTTGGTTAACTTGTAGATGTAAAAACATCCTCACAGTCACCATCTTTGTCTTCTCCCAGTATCATTCTTCCTAAAAATTTAGTCTAGACTTCTTCTGTTACTCCTACTCACTCTCTTGGTTTTAGGTGAATCTCTTGTTTTGCTGTTTGAACATAGTTGCTTTCTTTTTTTGAAAAAAATAATGTGGTTTCCTGTTGTGGAGTATTCTGCTAATTCTGCCCTCCTGGGAGGGGCTTCAGACAAGGAGTGAGTTACACCTATGACTTCTTGTGAACCAATCCCCTAATGAATAAAGGAGCCAATCACTGGGCACATAGGAGGGACTTCTGGATTGGAGGGTGGAAGAGAGGAAGCAGAAGAGAGAGAGAGAGGGTCCTTTTGGAATGGGGACAGCGGATAGGTAAGATGTAGCTATTAGAGTCTCCTGGTATCATTGCGGATCCACAAGGATTCTCCACAAGAGGAATCAGATTTTTATAAGGCTTACAAGATTAGGTTTTAGTTGTTGCACCCAGAGATTAAGTTACTATTGTTTCTGAGCTAAGTTTGCGTTGCATTTTCTTTCAAGCCAAAGCTCATCTGGGTTCCAGAGAGAAAGGTACAGTGGCAAAGGGTGGGTTTGCCTGATGTGCGCCACAGAGGTCATGGGGATATTGAAGCATGGGGGTGGCATGGTAGCCACCGCCAGTGGGAACCTAGTGAGCTGGGTGGAAAGATCGTGGAGCTCTGACTCAGAGCTCACCAGTGCATGGCTGGCCAGCCTGCCGTGGATGAGAGAACCAGGGCAGAGTGTGGGAACATGCAATACTCCTTCTTCTTTTAATATTTCCCACAACAGATTCCCTCTTAGAAAAGCCAGAGGGTATAACAGAGAGCTCAAGGCAGACCTAGTACATATGAGGAAAGGATGAAGAAAGACCTTCATGGTTCAATGTCATCATGAAGCACATAGAAGACCAAGGTTTTCTTCAGTTAAAAGAATAATCTCAAAGGCAATGAAGGGTTTGTAACTAAATATGCTTGTATCTGTAGAAGTGTCCTAGCTTCATCCACATCTCAAAACTAAAGGTAGTATAGGCATATATTAGCTTCTTGAGGTTTAAAGATAAATTTCGTCATCCTAGAATGGAAACAAGCATGATGCTTCACATTGTATTTTAAACATCCTCCTCTCTGTAGTGATCTCCAAGCTTACCCAGTGGTAGAAAGTGCAGATTGACAGATGCGAAGGGAGGACAACAAATGGAATTTGGAAGACAGTCACTATACATTATACTGTAAGTCCAAGGTCGCCAAGTTTTACCTGATCAGGGCCAGATATTAACTATTTTCAGCATTGTGAGACATATGGCTTCTGTCATAACTGCTTAGATCTGAGATTGTTGCCTGAAAGAAGTCATCAGCTGTGCATAGATGAATGAGCACGTTTGTGTGGATAAGGATAAAGTATTAATAGGTGGATGATGGAGGTCATTATTTACCCACCCCCTATCATAGAGAATAAATATATACTTTTATTTAATTATGGCCAGTGAAGAATAGCTTTCTCTAGACATTTTATTCTATCTATAATTATAGTTTTAACTTTCCCACTTTACTTTGATGTCCTGCCCTAATAAGAAGTCAAAAATGACCAAGATATGAACTTTGATTTCAAGAGGAGAAATAATATGTTTTGATATAGGGTGCTATGGAAACAGGGAAGTGACAAGAAGAGCAGAACTGCTTCCTGGAAGAGGCAGCACTATGACCATTTAGGTAGAAGGAAGTTCTAGGCTTGAGAAAAGCATGGATTGCTAAGGAAAAACTAGTTCTAAGGCTGGGCGGGTGGTGCTGCCCATCTTTAATCCCATCATCGGAGGGCAAAGGCAGGTGGGCCTCACTGAGCTCAAGGCCAGCCAGGTCTACATAGCAATATTCTGGTACAGCCAGAGCTATACAGAGACACTGTCTCAAAAACAAACAAAGAAACAAACAAACAACATAAAGAAGTAGATTCTATGCAGTTTTATAAAAGGTGAAGAAAATTGGTTGCTATGGTGAAATAAGACTAGAATAAGAAGCAAATTTGGATAATACAAGCCCTTGCATAGCATGGTAAGGCATTTTAGGTTTTACCAAGAGTTTGTTGAACTGGTATGGAGGAGTTACGTCGTGGCAGATATCCCTTTCAGGTTCCAACAGAAAAGCTAAGTCTGCTGACTCATCATTCTGCTGTAACATGATGCTGTTCAGCCTCTCTGTGCTACAATTCCCCCCTCTGAAAAGAAGATGGAGATAATAAAAATAGCTAATGCTTATGTTGTTAACAGGATTAAATAAGGCAATTTGTGCAAAGCCTATAAATAGGATTCACACCATGCTAATGCAATAAATAACCATTTAATTTAAAAATGGAAAACAGTGTTCCATCAGAAACCATCTAGAACAATGCAGGGCATATGGCTACCCTATAGATGAAGTGCATCTTACTCTGCTATAGTTTCCTTGACTCTCAGCAGCCACATATCCCACTTTTTGCTAACAAAATCCTTTCTCCTTAGCATTTGAGATTGAGGATCTCTTCATGTAGTCTAAAAAATTTATTGAGTACTATGTGCCAAGAAAGGTCCCAAGTTCTGATGAGATGTGACAGTGGAGTCAGGAAAAAAGCTCTGTAGAAAATTAGATGAAAAAGCACACAATCATGTAATGTTTGCTGGTGGTAAAGATGCTGGAAAGTGAGGGCAGAATGTTTCAGGGTTAAATTAGATATGTGAACAAATATTTGAATAAAATTGCATTTAAGAAGAGATCCAAATGAGGTAGGAAGAAAGTGTAAGCAAAATTTGAGATGAAAACTTGCTTGGAAAATTTGAAAAAATAGGACTTAAGTCTAATGAACAAAAAGAATAGCAGGAATAAGGACAGAAGACAGTAAGGGTCCCAGGGAGAACTGAAGAGTGACCACTGGGAGCCAGACCTACACCTAAACTCAAGAGGTTCTAGGATTCTTTCTGTTGTCACAGGAAAGTATTATCAAATACACTCCATTTGGTTTGGAGATGGAAAATATGTGGTAAAATTTGGTTGGGTTTGTTTTCAGAAGTTTCCCCCACTTTTGAAAGGAAACGAGGTAGAATCTTTCTCCTTTCACTCTGTCTGGAATTCCTGCAGCTTTGTGGTGATAGATGATGGGAGGGGCTATCCTAAGTATGGAGAAGACATGGTAGGGATGAGTAAGATAAAAGATGGAAGGAAGTAGCTGTAGAGAGCTCGCTGTTCTGCAGGATTAGCCACTCCCATCTTGTTACTTATACTATAATATAACAGAGTTTCCATTGAAGGCAACTAAATGGTTTTTTTTAAACAAAACATTGATTTATTCTTTGACAATTTCAAGCATACACAAAATGTATCTTGTTTCTATATACTGTCACCTACCTCCTACTTCCCCTAGACTCTCCCAACAATGCCCCCTGTACTAGGGTTACTCTTGTGATGCTGAAACACCCTGACCAAAAGAGAGTTGGGGAGAAAAGAGTTTATATTGGCTTAACCTTCATATTGCTTGCTGTTCATCATCAAAGAAAGTCAGACGGGGACTCAAACAGGGACAGAACCTGGAGACAGGAGCTCATGCAGAGGCCATGAAGGAGTGCTGCTGATTGTCTTGTTCTTGGCTTGCTCAGACTGCTTTCTTGAAGAACCTAGGACCACCAGCCCAGGGATGACACCACCCACAATGCACTGTGCTCTTCCCCATCAATCACTAATTAAGAAAAAGCTCTGCAGGTTTGCTACAGCCCTATCTTATGAAGACATTTTCTTAACTCAGGTTCCCTCCCCTCAGATGACTTTTGCTTGTGTCAAGTTGACAAAAAACTAACATTCTATCCCCCATTTGTGGTATATATGTATGCATGAATGTATATATATCCTATTGAAGATTTATTAGTGATGCCTGTCTGTGAGTGGGCAATGTACCAGGTACTACATCCCTAAAGAAGAATGGTTCCTCCTTCTCCACAGCCCACAATTGCCAATGGCTCCTTAGTTAGAGGTTTAGCCACCTGATTCTGGCTCCTATCCATACTGAAACTATTGACTGTCTTTATCTTGTGAAGTTCCTGTGAAAGTGATGGCAGCTACTGTGACATCATTAATGTCATGGCCAGGGGACAGCATTTCACAGCATTCCTGCTGATTTGGCTCTCATACTGTTTCTACTCCCTCTTCTTCAAGCTCCCGAGCCTTGGGAAGGTTAATGTTTGTGTCCAGTTTATGTTTGAAAATCTAGTGTCTACATATTCTCATCACCCTGACCAGTTATCCACCTCTTCATTGACTGCTGCCTACCACAAAAGAAGTTCATTTGACTCAGAGTGAGAGCAGCTCTAATCTATGAGCATGAACAGGTATATTTCGAAGACAGTTTGGCATGCCCATTGAGCAAAACAACAGTGTTAAGTTCCCCTCTCCTCCCCCTCCCCTCCCCTCTCCTCCCCCTCCCCTCCTTTCCCGTCTCCTCCCCCTCCCCTCCCCTCCCCTCCCCCCTTCCCTCCCCTCTCCTCCCCTCCCCTCCTCTTTCTTCCTTTCTTCCTATTTTTTTGTTTTTGTTTTTGTTTTTTGAGACAGGGTTTTTTTTGTAGCTCTTGTTGTACTGGAACTCACCAGGCTGTCATCAAACTCAGAGGTCCAACAAGGTGTGCACCACTACCACCAGGCAATTGTTCTCCTTCTAGTTCTAAAAGTAAACAAAATGAAGGCAATAGCCTGTGTTATTATGAGAACCTGTGGAGTCTCCACAACTAATAACTGTAGGAAGATATACCATTCCTGGCACTAAGATTCTCATTTAATAACCCAAGTCCTCATGGGGAAGCATCATTCACCCAGGATACATTGGTTCAAACTCCTTCATTTTCATCTTTAAGTTCATATTTTCAATTAGATTACAAGTAGTGAGATTTCGTGAGGCTTTTCCAAATACTTCCTTAGTTTATGTTGATCCACACATGTCTCCACAACTCCTCAAGCTCCTCACATGCTTCCCAACTTATAATCCCCACCCTAGCATTCCCATTCTCTCCTTTAATTTATCAACACTCTTCTATCTCCCCCACTTAATATATACCCAATGACTGCTTTATAGCTTCCTAGCTTTCACACAAGTTCCAAGCCTAACTCACAAAACAAAATATTTGAAACTGAGATCCCAGTATTAGTCAGAATATATGTCGTTTCACCTTGGGGCCTTGGGTAGTATCTCACTCGACGCTCTTTTTCTAGTTTGTTTCACTTACCTGCAAGTTTCATGATTACATTTTATTTAGAGTTAAATAACTTTCATTGTACAAACAAATCTGTTCATCCATGTATAGACATCTAGGTTGATTCCACTTCATATTTATTGTGACTAGAGCAGCAATAGACGTGGGTATGCAAGTATCTCTGGGTAGGATAGGAAATCCTTTAGATCTGTGTGCCACTCTTATACGTAGACCTAAAGGTATATTTATTTCTAGGTATTTGAGAAGCCTACTGGATGATTTCCATAGCGCCTGAAATTTGCTTCCAGGGCCACCAACATTCTATAAGGGTGGTTCCTTCCCACATCTTCCTTAGCATTTGTTCTCACTTGTACCCCTGGTACCCGTCAAGCTTACTATAGTGAGATGGGATGCTGAAGTAGTTTAAATCTGTATATCTCTGATAGCCAAGAATGTTGAAATTCTCCTCGTGTTTCCTAGCCATTTGGATCTCCACTTTTGAGAACATTCTGCTCAGTTCCATAGCCCACAGACCAGTTTTAATTAGGTTGTTTGTTTTCTGGATGTTTAGTTTTTTTGGTTTTGTTCTGAGTTCCCTGTATGTTCTAATCTTCTGTCTTAATCCTCTGTCTTATATAGATCTGGGAACAATTTTCTACCATTTTGTGTGGTGCCTTTTCACTTGATTAAAAGTTTTCTTTGCTATACAGAACCATTTTAGTTTCACTTAGTATTCCAATTTGCCAATTGTTGGTCTTATTTCCTGGCTTATTAGAGGAAAGTCATTACTTAAGGATAATTCTTAGTTGAAGAATAATCCTTAATTTTTCCTCGAGCAGTTTTAGGGTATCAGATCTTATATCAAAGTCCTTGAATCATTTGGAGTTGAGTTTATGCAGCAGTGATAGATAAAAATCTAGGTTTATTTTTCTCCATTTTGAATCCAGGTTCTTCAGAACTATTTATTGAAGATGCTGCCTTTTCTTCAATGTGTATGTGTGTGTGTGTGTGTGTGTATGTATGTGTGTCTGAATCAAAAATTATATAGTTGTGGTAACATGGACTTCTAGCCCAATGCTCTATTCTATTCTGTTTATCTATATGTATGTTTTTGTACCAGCATCATCCTGTTTTATTATTATCTGTGTGTAGTATAATTTGAAGTCAGGTGTGGTGATATCTCCAGTTATATTCTTGTTGCTCAGGAGTGCTTTAGCTACCAAAGGTCTTTGTAATTTCCTGTGAATTTTGAGGTGATTTCTTTTCTGTTTATAAAGAATGTCCTTGAATTTTTATTAAAACTGTGTTGAATATATAGATTTCTTTTGGTAGCATGGTTATTTTCACAATATTAATTCTTCCAGTCACTGAACATGGAAAGCCTTTCAATCCTCTACGATCTTTCTCAATTATCTGCTGTCAGTGTCTTAATATTTTTTTACTGTAGAAGTCTTTTGTTTCCTTGGTTAGATTAATTCCAAATTTTTGTTTATTTGTTTGTTGTATATATTGTGAATGAAATTATGTCCTTGGTTTCTTTTTCAATATGATTGTCACTGATATGGAGGAAGACCACTAATATTTGTGTGAGTTTTTTAACCTGAATCTTGGATGGAAGTGTTTATCATCTCTAAGGGTATTTTGGTGGCACCTTTAGATTCTCTTATATACGAATATATAATTTACAAACAGGGGTGCTTTGAATTACTTTCCTGTTTGCATTCCTTTTATTTCTATCTCCTGTCTTAAGTAGTAGAATATTGTTATTTAAATTATTTCCTTTAAAAAATCTCACTGTTCATGATTTTTTCCCTTTCATTCTACTAATTTTGTGTTCCCCTAATTTTACTGATTTGGGTGTTTTCTTGTTTTTTTCCTGGTTAAGTTGATCATAGTATTTCAATGCAACATAAAAACTCTAACTTGAAGGATCTTGGGAGACCTTTATCTATATATGGTAGAGTGTTGACTAGCCTGATCTTGTGTGGCAACCATAGTTTTGAGAATTTATACATATGGCATTCTTCCCTTGACCAGAAGACAATATTTTTTTTAACAGTTTGCCCAGTTCTCTGGCTTTTACAGTCTTTCTGTCCCCTCTTTCATAGTTGTAGAGATTGTGTTATAAATATTCCGTTTTGGGATGAGTGCTCCAAAGTCATTTATTCTCTCCAGCTTGACCAGTTATGGTTCTCTGTAATAGCAGTTAATGTTTCTACTTTTAGTGGAGGCATTTGCAATGTTTACAAGAGGACTAAGTCATAGTAGGGTGAAACTGAGATTGGTATTCAAAGACAGTGGCTCCACGGTTCTTTGCAGTAAAAGTCACTATCCAAGGCTCAGCACCTCTCTCCAGACTAGTTCTTACTTGCCAGCATTTCATGGCAGACTGGAAGAGATTTCTTTTACAAAAAACATTTTGTGGGGCACTGAATTATTTTGACAATTGATAAGTAGCAATTGTGGGATGGGCAGGTGTAAGAATCCATAATCCATAATATGAAAAAAGTAAAAAAAAATTAAAAGATCTTTTCTCCTCAGATCTCTCAATTGAAGCACAAAAATTCTCAAACGTTATGGATTTTTATTCTAATTTGCTATGGTAAATACTGGAATAGGAAAAGCTTCATTTAGAAGGAGCCATGGATGAGTGGTGCTAGGAGGATCCAACCTTCTTGGTACAGCCAGGATTAGCTTCTGCTGATTTCCGGACCCTGCACAAAAAATTTATTCCTACGGTGTCAACCCCTCCAGGGTTACTGAAGAAATGTTTTAAATGGTTGTGACAAAATACCTAGAAGAAGCAATTTAAAGAGGAGGCAAGATACGTTTTGGCTTAAGGTTTTGAGGTATTAAATAACCCATTATGCTGGAGGACAGCCTGGTGACAGCAGTGGGTCTTTGTGTTATGGTGCTGGCCGTATCATGGCAGGGGATGCAGAACTAGAAAATGTTGGACTGTATCTTCAAATACCAGCTGTCCCCTGCCTTCTTCTCCTCAGACAACTGCTATCTCAAATACCTCTGTAGTTGCTCCCTCCTGAAGGGTCTATAACCCCTCCCAACATCACTATCAGCTGGGACCAAGGAGTCAAACACCTGAGCTCACAGGGGACATTTTAGGTTGAGATCCATAGCAAGAGCATTTCAGTTCGAGATATGCTTTTAAATCCCTTAGAAAATATCACTGAAAAATCGGTTCTCAGATATTAGTATAACTTTACTGGCCATAAAAAATGTTTCTCCAACCTCTCTACCCATTGCCTGATTTTCTCTTCATGTTAGGAAATGATTGTTTTCCTTTCATTTTCTATTTTGTTCCTATTTGTACAGGCCTGCACTGCTTTCACAAGTAGGAAGAGAGGAAACATATCTATATTTGTTTTCTTGATGCTGCTTAAATATTGATCTTTAAAAATTTGAGAAGGATTGCCCAAGGCCACCTAGGAAGTTTGGCTGGATTAGAATTGTGGCTTTTCTTTGGGTGTGAGCCATTGGGATGAACATCTTTGTTATTTTTGATGATTATTTTTAAACTAATAGTAAAGATTTTCCTGGGGGTTAATTCCCTGCTATGGAAGATGTCATCACGGCTTTAAGTAATCCCCAGAAGTCACATCTGTCTGCCTTTGATATTTCTGTGAAACCTGAGCCTTTCACCTTGGTCAGCACATGTTTATCGCTGTGATTTTGTTTCTATAACAAGTTTACAAACACTCAAGACAATAGAAAACTCTTCAGAAAGTATTTTCTATATTTGGTTTTACAAACCTGTGATAGGCTAGGTAACTTATGCAAACTACTCCTTTGAGATCATGTATTCCGGGACAGTCAACTCCTATACAGAGAAGTATATTTCCCAAGGAGCAAATTCTGGTTCTAAAAAAGTAGAGTAAGACCCTGCCTGCAATTTTGTCTTGTTTTTAATGTTTCATTTGGAGTTAAATGCTGATACCAACTTTTATTTTTGTTATGTACTCATAACTGGTGATGGTTATGGGGAAGAAAAGAATGGCTGAAAGCACTTGCAGGCGCATTGGTAATGAGATGCTGTAATGCTAAACACTGAAGTGTTGGCTAGCAAAATTAGCACAGCTAAAAGAATCTGTGTTCACAGTACCATGGACAGAAGCCTAGATTAGGCAGGGGAGCAGTGCACAAAGTGAATTTACAAATCTGTTTGATTGACAATCTGGAAAATTTGAATAGTGAACTTAAGTTTCCAAACAAGAAAGAACAGAGTACGTAAGAGACAAGTCTTTGAGTCATGAAAAAGAGGAGTCCTGTGTGAGGTGATGGAACTGATGCTGACGTGTCTGGTGCATAGGATCCTTTGATGGGAAATTCCTCATGCATATGCTGCAGCCAATTTTAATAGCTTTACAGAGAAACAAGTCCTTCTTTGCCTGTGATGTAAAACAATGGCTGATCTTGGAATTGGTTAAAGGTATTCTGGAGGAAGACACATTTGATGCTCAGCTGGTTATGAATGTTAGATATCCATTTGCATTCTACTTTGACTTGTTTCTGTACTTTGTAATGGGTAAAGTCGACTCCTGGATCTATCTTGAAAATGAGAGAAAACTGATAAATAAAAGGAATATTTTGATGTTTGTGAAGTATTAAAACAAACACAACTTTAAAACAAAAGAAGACAGAAGGACCTTAGTAGTTTAACATTTGTTCTAAGACATGATGTGTGGTTTGATTTCCTTTTCTGTAGAGAATATTCTTTCTATCTCTCCATGTCTTTGAACTATGTAAATACATTTTAAAAGTAAAAACATACTATATGATCCCGTAGATTGATAATGTCAGTCACAGTGATTTTCCATGTCTCCCAGAATTAAGATGGAAAAACATCCTATAGGCCAATGATTAAGGGCAATAATAAATCTAACATCTTTGGGGGAAGTACGGTAACAAGACAACTAGCCCCACACTTTCTACAACGTGGAATACAAATGCAGCTTTCGAAATCTATGCCTAGTGATCAGAAACTAGAGTCCAGGAAAGAGCCACATCAGATCTAGAAAGTTTACCTTTAAAAATGGTGCCTGACATCTTAACATTTTGACTTACATATGATTAACTTCTTCAAAAATGTTATCATTGATAGAAAAAAATGTTATTTTATTTATAATTCTTAGAATGAGACTGTTTTTAACCTAATATTAGAACAGTTGGGTTTTAATTTTATTTAATGAGAGGCATATTTGATCTGTATGTGTTCCAGTTTCTGTCACGGGGTGGAGATTGCTCTGTGCTTCCCAGGAAATGGACATCAAGAGGGTAAAACAAGAGTTAAGTGCTGAACTCTCTACACTCATCCCATTACAGCTGCTTAATACAAGTCTCTACCCTGGAGGCTGGCATCCTATACTGTTTGCCAGCTCCGCCTTAAAAATGTCAAGTATTCCAGAAAAGGAAACCTATAAATGAGAAAGTTGGCTGTGGTGGGTCTCAGGGGCTCTTCTCACACTGAGCTGTGGGGACTCATGGCTTAATCAGTTAAACCTGTGTGGGGAAAGCCAGCTCTCCTGCTCTGCTGGTGTCACCGAGGTCTTGGGCATCAAGACAACACCTCCTGCTGAGCAGTAAAACAGTTGTGGCACCTGCCATCCTGGGGAAAGAGCTGTGCTGCTGGCGACTGCTAATCAATGCTGAGGGAGCCGGGTCACTTTGTGGCTCACCCTCCTTCCACCTGGGAGTAGAAGCAACAACTATTGAGCCATCAGAAGGAAAATCTTTACCTGTCCTGCAGCGTTTCTGGAACACAGAGTGGCTTGCAACTGTAGGGTGGATGGTGATTGTGTTATTGCCCTAATAGAAAGATACGGGCATAGCTGATGCTTGAATTTAACCCTGTCTGGGGTTTGGAGCCTTTGTTCTCACATATTCACCAAGCATTTGCCAGCTGCAATGTGACTGGCGCTGCTCCAGCACACATGAAGAACTGAAATTAAACCAGAAGTAACTGATTGCTGTCAAGGTGTTTACTACACAACAAATGAAGAACAAGCACGTGTACTTGAAAGCAGTTCAAGGCAGGTGTGTCTAATTGAAAATAGATGACCAATAAAACTGATCTTAAAGCGTTCCAAAGTACTATAAGAAGTGAAAGATAAGCACTTGTGTACCAAAATCCACCTATGACTCAAATTAATACAGTTATAATTCTACTTTGTAAACAGTTTTTGGTTCTAGAGATAGAACTCAGAGTTAGTGTGTGCTATAAGAGGAAAGTGCTCTATCCCTGAGCCATGACTCCAACCCAAGACTCTTACATTAATGTAATAATATATAAGCACTGCTACATGATTGGGGAATAGCATGATGGCCAACACTGGGAAAGATGCATGTCCTCCCAGTGTTGTATGGGGCAGAGGCGGAGCAAGGATGATTGGCAACAAACAGCCAGATCTTAATCATCTTTCAGAAGAGAAAGGTCCTGATAGCTGTATCTCCAGCAAATATTCAGACATCCAACACACACACACACACACAGAGAGAGAGAGAGAGAGAGAGAGAGAGAGAGAGAGAGAGAGAGAGGGTGGGGGAATAAGATTTCTATATGAGACTGCTTGAGAAAAGTGGGAGAGATCTCGTGAAATGGTTCAGTAGGTAAAAGCATTTGCTACCAAGTCTGGCGACCTGAGTTCAATTTCTGGCTTCCACACCATGGAAGGAGAGAATTGTCTTCTGACCTCCACATGTGTGCTGTCATATGTACATTGCACCCCCACACCACTACACCAAAAGAAAATATAATTTAATTTTTTTCTAAAAAGGAGAAGCAGGAAGGCAAGGAGGGGTTGCTTTCAGAGGAGGAGAGAAGCCTGCCAATCTAAGCACACCCATAGCTGCAAAGTGAGGAACCAATGATATCAGTGGGGAGAAAAGCGAAATTAAACGATGATTTCTGCAGATGTTTCAGACGTTTGCTGAAGTGTTTCCAATGTAAATCCACTCTTCATCTCCCCTGTGACGTCATCAGAGAATTGTAAATCACTCGCTAATCCTTAAGAGACTCATTTATTTATGGTGAGTCACAAATGAGCTCAAGCAAGAGCATAGAGCAATATGAGGTATGGAGACATGATGCCGATGTTCCTTTGAGAGACCATATAAAACAGGAATGGGAGAGAGGAGAGACAGATAGAGTCTGAATTAGAGGGGAAAGGTAATACTAAAAGTTTAGATTTTCTCTCTTCCAGTATCTACAACAGAAAAAGATCCAGCCAGTCAAAGGAAAGTACCTTGTATTGAAGTGAAAGAGAATCATAGCACTGTCCTATTTTTCCATGAGTTTTGAGATGTTGATCAATGAGATGAGCAGTCACTAACGTATGCTCACTTGCTGGGGGATTTAGAAAACAGACACTGTGAAGCTCATATTGCCTTAGAGAGCTGAGCACAGACTCTCTGCTTCTCCATGTCAGAGGACTCTTATCTGGTGGCCTCACACAGGTTTTGGAGTCAGCCAAGCCTGGGACCAAATCTTAGAGCTGACAGATTTGTAGCTAGGAGGTCACTGGCTAAACCTGTGAGTTTTGAACGGTTCACTTAAAAGAGGCAGGTGATGGCATGATCCTTGCTCTTAATTAAAGACAGGCTTGGGGTAGAGCTTAGCCTACATCCTAGAATGTGTGCGGTCCTGGGTTCTATTATTAGCACAACAAATATAAATACATAAATAATAAACAAGCAAAGAAATAGTGATAATATTCAGTACTATTAAAACTTAGTATTATTGGTATTAGTATTAATAATTAGTAATAATATTCAGTACTCGAAGTGAATTGTTTGCTCAGCCCATGCACCTTATCTTCACTCTGAATAAATATATGGTGTGTCTGTGTCTGGTAAATAGTTCTCTCGGAGTTCCAGGCAGTAAAGCAGACTGATAATTTTGATTCTGCTCTTATTTTCTTCTAGGCATCAGGTTCTATATCTGTAAAATAAAAATAACTCCTCAAAATTCATCAGACTTCAATGTTATTTGATAATCAGTCTAACTTTTGAGTGTTTACCCACGACAGGTTACATCAGAGGTGATGACAAAATGATAAAGTTAAGACATAGCCTTTGTGGCAGGTAATGCAGTCACTACTCTTCTACAGATGAGGAAACTGAGGTACGGAAAGGCAGACCATTCTCTGGATCCTATGGGTAGTAAAGAACTGAAACTCAGCCCAGAAAGTTAGTTGGAGAATCCAGAACTTACCAAATCAGTGAAGGTTACTTCTGAGAAAGATGAATTATTCTGCTGTCTGTGTGAGTGGCTAGGATATTCTACATATACAAGGTGACCTCTGAGTGATCCGTGGCTCACTCATCTGACTGACCAACAGTGGATCATGTCCACAATGCCACTTCCAGCAGTACCAGGGTCTTCTGAGAAATGCAGGGTCCTGGTGCCCCTCCTGAATCAACCTATTCAAGTGATCATTTCAGAAAGGTTTCAAGACTTTATGAATATAAGTTTGGGAAGGATGTCTTTTGCTTCCTTGAGCGTCATCATCTTCATCTGTGAGTTTAGCATCTTGGACTTCTATCCTGGGGCTGTCGGAGTCCACACTCCTAAAGATGGGTCCTATTATCTGTCCCTGATAAATTCATGGGCTGTCATCTATTCACATCTATTTGTAAAATCACTTATTTGAAGACATAGGAAATCAAATCTAGGGTTTTTTGGGGAGCATAAAAATCCCCACAATGTTTGAAGCAAAACCTTTACCTCTTTCTAAACTGAGACATTCAGGCAATCTCTTTAACTGATTTGTTGTTTGCACTAATTTTGTAAGTATGCTAATAACTCATTTTTCAAATATTTTACTTTTCTATTTAAACATGTTTCTGTTAAGGTCAATGTGACTTTAGTTAGCATAATTTACCAAAGAGCTCCTTCCTTCAACACTGGATAAAAATGGTATTTTTTCCGTTTACATTTCTTACATAACCCAAGAAAATCCCCCCTTATTTCCTACTTTTTAGATGCTATTCTATTATTTTCCACCGATTTCCCATAGGCATCATTTTTCCCCCCAAAGAAAAGAAAAAAATGGAATGTATATGTGCAAAATGAAGATAACTTGTATGTCATCAATATCTTTGTGGCTTTTTGTGGCAGTTGGAAGGGCTTTGATTGGCAATTGCTCATAAGAAACATCTACGTCACAACATTAGCTGGTAAGTGACCTATGCTGAAGAATCTAGTTCCACATTGTGTGTCTGCGTGAGCACATGTGTGCACACATGCATGTGTGGGTGAAAGAGAGAGACAGAGGTAGACACAGAGAGAGACAGACAGACAGACATGCAAATACACAGGGAGATGTGACAAAATGAATCGATTACAGATGTTAGAGAGATAGATGATAGATATAGAGACAGATTGCATAGAGATAGAGACACATAGATGAAGATAGATGATAGATAGATAGATAGATAGATAGATAGATAGATAGATAGATAGATAAGATAGACCAACACCTCTGATAAAGATAACAGGTTGTGGTTTCCTGCATGTGTGTCTAAAGCTGGTCTACCAGTAAGCCACTGCTGATCCTGGTGTCAGCAGCCTGGCAGAGTCTGCAGAACAATGGATATTTCTGTTTATAGTCCCAGAACTGCTGCCCACAATAAGCCTGGATGACTGACAGCAGAGCTGTTATGACACACTGCTACTATTCTAGCTCCACAGAGGAGACAGCTTCTACAGTTGCATATCTTTATTTTTGTTGCTGTTGTTTCTATTATTTCAATGTACAATATTATTTTAAAAGTTATCACTATCCAATTCCATAGGTGTTGCAATTATCATAAGTAAATACACAACCAAGATTCTTTTATTCAATACTCAGGTTCCACTGCTTATGGCATTTTTATAAAGATGTTTTCAGAGTCTTACAGTTCCTCCATCACTGATGTGGTCCGTAAGCCAGGAACATGTTAATAACCATTTTTTTTTCAGGTGCATGTGTTGTCCCTATGTATGTACACATTTGTGTTGGTGCCCATGTGTGTGTACAGGTATGTGGGAATTACTAAATGTGTAGAGGACTAAACTATATGTCCAGTATCTTCCTCGATTGCTCTCCTTTTTATTGATAGAGGTGGCTTCTCTTGTTGAACCCAGAGCCTGCCAATTCCAGCTAATTCAGCTAACCAGTTTGTGCCTAGGATTCTCTCTCTTTGCTGGGCTGTTCCAGGTGGTTGGTCCAGCTTTAAATGGACTTTAGGAATCTAAACACTGATTCTCACATTTACTGAACTAGTGAGGGATTCTCTAAGCCATCTCTGCAGCCCAGGAAGCAAAGTTTTAATATTAATGTTTTTGACCTTGGCAGTCTTGTTGAGCAGAAATGATCCATAGAGCTTCTGTTTCCCCTCAACATTGGCAAATAGAGGATAAGGGAGTTTTGCTAAAATAGCCAGCAAATTACCCTTAGGGAATTGTGCTGCTGATCAGTTTAACTAAGGAAGCCTCAAAAAACCAGCTGTGATGCCGGCTAGATTATTCCTATAGCTCCTCTCACTATACAGAACATTCTTCAGTTGACTTGACTCTAAAATCATTTCTTATAACCTTGATGTTTTTGGCCAAAGTGATGGAATTTATGCCTCTAATTGTCTAATTCCACCATTTCTTTCCCAAATGTCTTATTGCATAATAAAAAAAAAAATCATAGGAATAAAGAGGACTTCTGCTTCAGGGATGGCATGATGATGGCCTGTTAGATAAAGCTGTCAGCCAGGTGATTTCAGTTTCATTCCTAGAACCTATACAAAGGTAGGTCGGAAGAACTGATTCCAGAAAGTTGTCCTCTGACTTCTGCTGACATCCAATGGGGAATGAACCATGTCCCCAACACACTTTATAAATTTTAAAATATTAAAATCAAAGGGACTTCAAAACTTCATACAGATACTGGAAACTTTCATATAAATTGGCAGGAAAAAAGGGGGGAAGGCATAAAACATTTAGGTTTTGATCATGCTAGGACAACAAATTCAATGCGTAGATGGGCTTTTTCCTGTTGCTCTTTTGTGTTTTGTGTTTATTTGTTTGTTTATGTCTTTTTCTATAGCGAAGTAGCAAAGGATAACAGAAGTCGTCTTCAGGTGCCATCTAAATGACTTGCATAATATAAATCTCTTCTGTTTATTATTCTAGAAGTTAGGGCTATGCTGTGTGTTATGTTAATTAAGCACCTTACGTCTGGAAAAGTCAGAAAGGTCAGCTATCTATTTATTTTGGAAATAACCTGCAAATACATGATTTAGATTCCTGATTTCTCAGAGACCCTGGATCTGGATGTAGAGCTCTGGATTCCCTGGGAATTGTTCTAGCTATGACACTGCTGTCTTTCTTGGACTGCCTTATCTGCTTCTTGTGAATTTTTGTGATTCCTTCCCATGGTTGCTCTCCCAGTGTGCAGTTGAGCCTATGCCTTGGTTTTGACAGAATGAGCACAGGAGGAGAGAGCTTTGGGAACTGAGGACCTTTGCATTTCCTTCTCCTTCCTGCGTGATGTGGAAGCTGGGGGACTTCATTTCTGGTGAGGCTAACAGCAACCTTTCCCCCATAATTAATTTCTGTAAGCAGCAATTCATTAATGAGAAAAATGACAGCCCAGAGACACAATGCTTGTGTGTGACTCCAAGTCTCTATCACCTTATTTAAAGGTGGACTTGACGATTATTGGAGACAATAATTTGAACATCCTTTCTTACAAAGAGCAGTGCAACCACCTTAAAATATTTCTGGTTGTGAGGAAATGACACAATTTAAAGGCAGCTCATGTTCTCTCTAAGTTTTTCATGCCTGCTCCTGGGAATACGTGATAATTTAGGAAGGCTTATACCATCAAATTAATTACATTTTCCGGATGCCACATGTCTTTTTCTTTTTTAAACCAGCTAGCTCTGAATTATAAGTAAGAGTGGAATAGCTATTCATTCCTTGGGTTTACTGAAAATAATAGTAGAAACATCACAGAAATGCCATTATTCCACCTACTGTAAAAATATGTCAGCATTTTTTCTTTTATGTGTTTTTTTCCTTGTTAAATATTAGAAGACGGTGTCCAAGCTGTAAAACAGGGTTTTTTTTTTTTTTCAACTAAGTGTGAAAACAGAATCATTGTTAGTCTTTTGTAACTAATTTGAGAAAACTGATGAGCTTGATTCTAGGGTATTTTGAAGTGCACCGAATAGGAATATAAAGACGACTGAATAGGACCTGGAATGGTCAAATACATCCTTGTAGAGTCAGAACCTGAAAGAATGATACTGAAGTTGGTGAGACCACCCCAGATAAGAGTCCAAACTGTCAAAAGTACAGCCCTTAGTCCCAGCTCGATTTCTTTTCATCAACAGCTGGTCTCTTCCTTTCAATAAAATTCACTAAATAAGTAGATGGAGCTCTGGTAACAATATTCCAAATGGATTACGTTTTATTATACTAAAACTCAATATATATTGAGATTTAAAATTTCTGAATTGTGGACTTCATGAAATCTGACTCAATTTTTTTTTTGCAGGAAAATGAATATAATAGGACTTTTTTTTTTTTTTTTTTTTTTAAGTTTCTGTCACAAAATTGCATTGCAGTATAAAAGAGTAGGCAGGAAATGAAGTTTTAAAACCGACAAACCAGGATCTGGGGTTTACAATCTTGTGCTGCATCTTAGCAAGCATGTGAGCTAAAGCAAAGTATTAATGTATAATCAAAAACAGAGATTAGTGAGCAACAATGTGTGAACCAAAATCCAATTGGCTGTCTGGGAGCACACCCCCTTTCATGTGTATCGCATCTCTGACTGGTTTTGCACTGTAAGAGTAAAGGCTCCATGGTCTCATCAGACATACTATGGGCCACAAAGTTCAAATTATTTATTTAGCAGCCTTCCAGAAAAGGTTTTCTAATACTTGATCTAGCCAACTGAAATAATAGTAGTATTTCGTACATGAAGGAGTTGTGAAGTTAAATAGGGTAATGAGTGCATATGGCTTAAGACACAGTCTGATTCATGGTAAATCTCATTAATTTCTATCATTATCATTACCTATTCGACAGATTTAAGACTTGTACTAGAGGCACAATGACAGGTGAGACACAGTTCCATTCTCACAGATTTCAGATGCTCAGTGGGAACATATCAGGTCCATTTGCAATACTATCTCTTCTTACAAATTAGAATATTTGCTATGTAAAGTGATAATGATTTCATGTCCAAGCCTGTATGGTGCATAAACTAACTTCTTGGTAATTACTATTGTAGTAGTTTTTCTTCCACCTTATAGAGCTGACAGATAGTCTCATTGTCAGAGGAAGAATGGAGAAATTAAAGCCAGAGTTTGAGCAAGACTATTTATTCCTTTTTTTTTGGGGGGGGGGATATATAAACAATGTAAGCTGTTCCATTTATTTAAGTTAGTGTGATATAAGACCTAAAAGAAAGGTTCAGTGTCATGTAATAACTCATTATCTGGTTAAAAAAAAAAAAATAGGTAGGAGCAGAACTGGCCTTAGCCAATCAAGCTCATTAGTAAATGTACCAGATGTTCTTACTGTTTGTACCTGAGTCACAAGATTTAGTTTCTTGTAGACTTAGAATTATTTTTATTCAGATGAACTCATTCCTCTTTCCAGGGAGCTGGGAAAACTCCTTTGTCTTGATACTACCAAGTCTACCTTCCCCACCTCTAAACACTCATTCAGTACAAAATACAGTCTCTGAAGAGTTGTCCATGATGCACGCCATCTTCCTTCTCTATAGAATGGTACATGATATGTACAATCTGTGGCCAGGTGCCAGTTGTTAGGTGTCATGTATGTAGCTATCCCCTTAAACTGTAAGGGTCCATGATTCTCTGAAGAATGACATCCCAGATTCACATAGTTTGTAAACACAAAGAGTGTTTTATTCTGCAGAAGTACACCATGCTGGGATCTTCCATTACCAAGATAGAGAGACAACCAAGTGAGCTTGCAGGCCTGATTTAAAGCATGTTAGGGAATTCCGTGGTAGGTGACCTCTATGTTAATCTGTTGGGTCCATCTCTATGGACATTCCATTACCAGGGTATGGGAGCTGGAAACTTGCTGGGGTGGTCTGGAAACTGTTACTGAGGAAGTAGCTGAGGCAGTCTGGAAACTGCTGCTGACCCATTGTCCTTGCCTCAAGCCAGGTGACAGGGCAGCTTCTGAGGCCTGGACTTGCCTGGAATTGCCTAGTTCTTGGAAACAGAGATTTAGGCCTAGTCTCATTAACTGCCAATTTGAAGCCTATCATGGAATCAGCCTAGCCTTCTCAAAACCTAGCACCTAATATAGGAATCTCTGCCTTACAAAAATGCTAAAAATGTAACTGAAACTCTTGCTTCAAGATGTTCCGAGACACAGTGGAGATTCCTAAAGGCTGGGACAATTCAAAACTTAGTTAGAATTTGCACCTTTGCACTTATCCCAAGAAAAATGGAAAGAATGGGAGTCTCTTGGCAATGATAAAAGTATATGGCAAGAAGTATCAATGCTTCCACTGCGACACAAATAATATTGTGGAAAATGAATTCACATAGAGCAAGCATCCAACTGACTTTGGCAGAAAAGCACAGGGTTCAAATTGTTGGTTTATCCAGTCAACATTTTTATAATTATGACTATTATTTTGGTCTAATTTGAGAGCTAATATCCCTTTTAATTAATATGCTAACCAAAAGTATGGTGAAGTGTTGAAATAATAATTTTTTAAAAAGTCAAAATTGTACCTGCTGTCTGATGTGAAGCCATGTTAATGATCATGGTCTGTACTTCCTCAAGGGCCTTGTTGGGCCTCCAGTTCTGCTGCAGCCAGGGCCTGTGTTGATACCCACGCCCTGTGTTACTAGTTACATCCACGCAAATGTCTGACATCTACGCTGTCACCTGAAATCATGTTGGACTGCTGCTAGCATTATATTGGCATCCATGGACCTTGCCAGAGGCCATGTTAAGATCAGTGTTCTGGACTGCCACCAGAGACGATGCCAATGTCTATGGCAAGTGCTGAGATGTGAGGCCGTGTGGAGGTCCATGGTCCACCTGACGATAGAGAGGAAGGAGCTAGTTTTGCAGGGGTATCAATGACCGCAGACTCACAGTTGAGAAAGGCAGAGAAGGCTTCTGTAGCAACCCTTAAACCCCAATCACCTGTCCTCCCAACCCCAAAAGTAACAGCCTAGACAGGAATCCATTGCAAAAACTCTTAAAAATTTCAAGAAGGATGCTGAAGTGTAGCTCTCCATAGCTGATTGTTTCTGGCAGGGATATGGTTGGGGAAGGGCTCAGTTTTCTTTAAGGGGCTGGCCACGCTCCAGTGAGTATTTTGGTGACACAAATTAAAGTTGTGGGTGATTTGTTGAAGTTGTTCTTTTTTTTTTTTCTTTCCGAATATGGGGTAGAAATCAGGTCAGGGGAAAGACCTGAAAGGACTGGGAAGTGAGTGTGATTGGGGTGTATTATGTGAAATTTCCAAATAATCAATAAAAATGTTCTATTGGACAAAAGAAACAGAGAAACAAAAAAATCCCAACATTTTATTCTTAACCCCTGAAGATTTTCCCCAATTCATATTTTCAGTAAATTAGTTATGTGACATCACCGTAATCCACTTGCCTAACTTTGCCATAACCTTCTAAAGTCCTCTTGTGCCCATTTACAATTTACTCTTGTCCCACCACTAGCCCTAGGCAACCACTGATCTAATTTCAATCTTTATAAATTTGTTTTTCTAAACACTTGATATAAGCCAAGGCACAGAGTGTATTGTATGCCATGTCTGAATTCTTTTAATTGGAATAGTATTTTTAAGCTACACAGTAGCAGTAGAATATTATTCCATTTTGTGAGTTTTGCTTATTCCTTAACCATTTGATAGATATTTGTACTTGTTTCAGTTTGGGACATTCTTAGTACATTATATATGTGTCTACATTTTAACTGTTCATTTGTTTCTATCTCCAATATCCTCTCTGTTTCTCCCCTTCCCACTGAAATTTTTCTTCCTGACAAAGCCCCTCCTCCTTTCATATCTATTTGGTGCGTGATTTGCTGAGTTCATTGAGACTTGTTGCATGAATATGAGTGTGGATTATTTCCTGGAGCATGAGTTACTTATGACTGGTTACGACACCTCTTTTACCGAGCACCCATTAACTGCTCTTCATCTTTGAAGAGTGGTGGGGCTTTGTGTACCTCTCTCCCTTGCACTGTGAAATGCTGGCTACCAAATCTCATCAGATCTTGTGTAGGAAAGCACAACAGCAATGAGTTCACGAGTGCAATGGCTATCTCATCTCACAAAGAATTCATTTTATGGTATGTCTTCTATCGTCTGCCTCTCACAGTCTTCCACCTTCATTTGTTTGGAATTCCTTGAGACTTGGAATGGGTTATGTAGGGGTTTCCTTTAGGGTGAGCACTCTTTAATCCATTATTCTTGGTATGTTGACCAGTTATGAGTCTTTGCATTGACCACAGGCTACTGCAATAAGAAGCCTTTTTGACCAACATGGAGAGCAGCACTAATCAATATGTACGTAGAAGGTAGTTTAACAACATGTCCCTTTAGCAAAACAATAGTAATAGGCTTCCCTGTGTGGCCTCTGATCTTTTGGCCACCATCACTTGAGCAGATTTAGAGTAAGGTATGAATTCCCTCCTTTGTAAGCCACCATTACACCAGTTGGCACATCTTGCCTGATAAATCATTGTTGTTGTTTACAGGGGGTCACTCAGATTGTTAATGACTTTCCTTTGCTGACAGTCTGTGTAGCTCATTCTGGCATGACAAAAGTTAACCAGTAGAGAGGAAGCTTTCAGTTCAGGTCCAACTTGGTGCTTGTTTGTTTTTTGGTGTTCTCTAATGAGTTTCTATTATTTTAAGCAATAGGGTCTTTCCTATACATGGCTTTGTGTGAACAGAAGGGTTAATGTTGCTTAATGCTGTTTGAGCACACATGGAGTACATTCTTATTTTATCTTATCATATAGATATACAATTTGCTAAGATACTGTTGAACTGCACTGACATTTTCATTGAAAATCAATTGTCCGTAAATGTAAGACTTTACTTATGAACTCTTAATTCTTTTATTTATCTGTATGATATTCCTGTGTGCAGGCTACACTGTTCGTATTAGTTCTTGACCTTAGCAGTTTAAGTCCTCCAATCTTGTTATTTTAAAAGTTACAATGAAAATTATTCAGGTCTGCATGCCCATAGAGTTTTAAAATCAGCTTGAGATTTTTCATTCAAAGTTAGGTAGTGGTAGTGGCGTGCCTTTAATCCCAACACTCAAGTGGATTTCCGTGATTTCTAGACTAGTTTAATTTACAGAACAAGTTCCAGGACAGCCAAGGCTCCACAGAGGAGCTTTGCCTTGAGGGGGAAAAAAAGACAGGGCTAGGGATATAGCTTAGTTGGTAGAGTTGCTAAAGTGCTTGCCTAAGATTAACAAGACCCTGGGCTCAATCTTCAGCACTTTCGTAAGCTGATCATAATGGTACATACCTGTGATTTCAGAAATTCAGGAGGCAGAGGCAAAAAAAAAAAAAAAAAAAAAAGATTTCAAAGAAGCCTCAGCTACATGGTGTATTTGATGTTAGCCTAGGCTATATGAGACTGTCTCAAACAAATAAAAATAAGGAAATATTTTTAAGCTATGTAAGATTTTGATGTATTTGCAGATAAATTTGGGAACATGGCCATTTTAACTGTAATGAGTCTTTTTATTCCTGACATTATCTGTCCATTTACTTTTGTCATCTGTAATTTGTTATCAACAATAAATTATAGTCTCTGTATACATATCTTATCCTTTGTTAAGTTGTTTATGCTTTTGATTTGAAGAACCTAAGCATATTTATAACACTCTCTTTCAGGCCAACCTCAACTTAACTCAAATTTAAAAAGAAAAAAACTTGAGGGGAAGGAAGATGACTCAGCATAGAAAGGAGCTTGCCACCAAACCTGACAACCTGATTTTGATGCCCCAAACCCACATGATAGAAGGGGAGACACAGTTCCCTGTGATCTCCACTTGTACCCAAGGACATATGTGCACACGTATATGGAATTAATCTTTTAGTGTAAATATATTTAAAGAAACATGTTTTTATTTAACATACAGCATGTTTTACTATTTCTGATGTCCCAGTTAAACTTAATTTTCTTTACTTATATTATCTATACTTACAAATTTGTGTAGCTGTATTCTTACTATTGATACTATAGTTAAAAATAATTTATAATAGTTAGAGCATTGCTTAGTATTCACTGTTAGGAGGGGACAGATTTAAGAACTCCAGCCTTTTTTTTTTTTTTCCAAATTATGCATTAACCATAAACACAGAGCTTGTTAGCAATACAGGAGCTAAGGAATCATTTTAGACACACTGAGTTAGGATCTGTTTTTTTGTACAGATCACTCATTTGTGCACCACGGATTCATAAGATCTGCACATGGTCCTCTCTAAGGTTTTTTTACTTTTTCAGTTTTAAAATATATACAATTTTAAACCTCTGTAATTGAAAAGTACTATACAAGCTCCTCTGTAGTGTCATTCTACATATAGATTTGATATAATTGTTTATATAATATACATTATATTACTGTTTATATGATATATCAACAATTATGAAAAACAGACCACAATTGAAGAGAAAGAGTAGGGAGGGTCACATAGGATGCTTTGGAGGGAGGAAAGAATAGGTAGATGATGTAATTACATTGTAGTGTCAAAAACTAAAAGAGAAAATAAACAAATAAATTTTATTCATTTTTTTCTTTTTTTTTAATTTTTTTTTTTGATACTTTATTTACATTTCCAGTGTTTCCCCTTTTCTGGGTCTCCTCTTTGGAAACCCCCTATCCCCTCCCCATCCCCGCCACTATGAGGGAATTCCACCTCCTACCCACCTGCCCACCCATCCCCAAATTCCCACCTTGACATTCCCCTTTACTGGGGCCTCTTACACCCTCAGGCCCAAGGGCCTCTCCTCTCTCCCTGATGGCCGTCTAGGTCATCCTCTGCCATATATGCCGTCTGAACCATGGGTCCTTAGATGTGTATTCTTTGCTTGGTGGTTCAAAATCCAGGACGACTGGGGGGGGGGTCAGGCCCATTGACCCTCTTGCTCCCTCCATAGGGCTGCAAATTCCCTCAGTTCCTTCAGACCTTTCTCCAACTCCTCCATCTGGGACCTCACTCTCAGTCCAGTGGTTACTCTTAAGTGAAACTTGGGCATTCTGAACTTTTGGGCTACTATCCGCTTATCAGTGAGTACATACCGTGTTTGTTCTTTTGTGACTGAGTTACCTCGCTCAGGATGATATTTTCAAGTTCCATCCATTTGCCTGCAAATTTCATTAAGTCATTGTTTTTAATAGCTGAGTAGTACTCCATTGTGTAA
>CM052702.1:15214546-15280230 GCA_028551405.1 Uromys caudimaculatus
CTTTCTTTGTTTTGTGTATTTGGTGTTTTCACTATAATGTGACGGGACAAATTTCCTTTCTGGTCCAATCTATTTGGGGTTCTGTAAGCTTCTTGTATATTTATGTTCATCTCTTTTTGAAGTTAGGGAAGTTTTCTTCTATGATTTTGTTGAAGATATTTACTGATCCTTTAAGTTGGGAATCTTCACTCTCTTCTATACCTATTATCCTTAGGTTCTGTCTTCTCATTGTGTCCTGGATTTCATAGATGTTTTGGGATAGGAGCTTTTTGCATTTTGTATGTTCTTTTACAGTTGTGTTGATGTTGTCAATGGTATCTTCTGCTCCTGAGATTCTCTCTTCTATCTCTTGTATTCTGTTGGTTATGCTTTTATCTATGATTCCTGATCTCTTTCCTAGGTTTCCTAACTCCAGGGTTGTCTCTTTTTGTGATTTCATTATTGTTTCTATTCCTATTTTTAGCTCCTGGATGGTTTTGTTCATTTCCTTTGTCTGTTTGTTCTTAAAGTCTTATATCATCATCATGAGAAATGATTTTAAATCTGAGTCTTGCTTTTCTGGCATATTGGAGAATCCAGGGCTTGCTGTGGTGGGAGAACTGGGTTCTGATGATGCCAAGTGGCCTTGCTTTCTGTTCCTTAGGTTCTTGCCCTTGCCTTTTGCCATCTTGTTAACTCTGATGTTAGCTGATCTTACTCTGTCTAGCTATGGCTTTTCCCACCTGCAGGCCTCTGTATCAATACGCCTTGAAGACCAGGTCTCTCTGAGAGGTGTTTTTCCCACACTCCTGGGAGAGTAACTTTCTCCCTTGCGCTGCTTGGCTATGGAACCCTGGTGGCCCAGGCGGAGATCTCCTGCCACCGCCGATGAAATCTAGGGGGTTTCTATGCCCGCCTACCTCAGTCCCTGTGTCTCGCAGGTTCGGGGTGGTTCCTGGTGAGCTGTCGAGCTTGTCTTGGCCCCACTCCCGGCTTTTCCAAGCTCCTGGGAGGGTAGCTTTCTCCTGGCTCTAATTGGCTATGGAGCCCTGTGGCCCAAGCTGACATCCCCAGCTGCCAATGGAGACCGAAAGTTCCTGTCCCTCAGTTTCTGTGGCCCGTGGTTTCCGGGCAGACTCCCTGCTTTTCCAAACTCCTGGGAGAGTAGCTTTCTCTTGGTGCTAATTGGCTATGGAGCCCTGTGGCCAAAGCTGAGGTCCCCAGCCACTGATGGAGACCGGAAGTTCCTGTCCCTCAGTCTCTGTGGCCCGCGGTTTCCAGGCAGAATCAATGAGCACTGGGGCTCGTTTCGTCCCCGCTCAGGGCTTTTCCACGCTCCTGGGAGAGTAACTTTCTCCCCAGTGCTGCTTGGCCATGGAACCCTGGTGGCCCAGGAGGAGGTCTCCTGCTGCTGATGGGATCTAGGGGGTTTCTATGCCTGCCTACCTCAGTCCCTGTGTCTCGCAGGTTCGGGGCAGTTCCTAGTGAGCTGTTGAGCTTGTCTTGGCCCCACTCCCGGCTTTTCCAAGCTCCTGGGAGGGTAGCTTTCTCCCGGCACTAATTGGCTATGGAGCCCTATGGCCCAAGCTGAGGTCCCCAGCCGCCGATGACAAATAAATTTTAAAATGATCCAATAAGACATGAGAGCCATTAATGACACTCTCCCCTATCATACTATAGGATTTTCCATTCCTATGTCTATTGAACAAAATGAGCAGAATTCATAGAATATTTTCAAAAGGAAACTTTCCTTGGCAGTTTCACTGTCCTAATGTTACTTACCAGTATTAAACTTCCAAAATTCCGAAAAACAATAGTTGACAGTTCCACGAGTCTTTGTTCAGGAACATTTTACTCTATCAAGCTATAAAAGACACTCTAAATTCAGAAATTAGAATATTCAGGTGATTCTTTCTAGAACAAACCATTTTTCCCATAACTATCTAGGCTCTGTTTGTGAGCAGCAAACAAGGATGGGCAACTCCTTCCCTCATTTGGGCTTCCCTCTTGGCTCTCCTGATAGTTACTGACTTGCAGAGTGATGGTTAGTGGGGAGAGGTAACCTCAGAGCAGGTAAGGAAGGTGGGATGGCTTTTGTTTCATCAGTGCTGCTGCAGATTAGCTTCCAGTCTTCTCAAGTTAATCAACTTTCTTTAGTCACTACAAAGACCTGCTTGTTCTTTTAGATGTCCCTTCTGGACAGAATATTTTTAGTTCATATGACCTTGGAAATTTGGTGTGGTGGTCTGAATACGGTTGGTCCATGAAAAGTGGCACTATTAGGAGGTGTGACCTTGTTGGAAGAAATATGTCCCTGTGAAGGCAGGCTTTGAGGTCCTACAGTCAAGCTCAGTCTAGTGTAGAACAGAGTTCCCTCATGGGTGCCTGTGGACAATTCTCTTTCTGGCTGACTTCAGATTAAGATTTAGAACTCTCAGCACTATTTCTGCTTGCGTGCTGCCATGTGTCCCACAATGATGGTAATGGATTGAACCTCTGAAACTATAAGCCAGCACCAATTAGATGTTGTCTTTTGTATGAGTTGCATTGGTCATGGTGTCTCTTTACAGCAATGGAAACACTAAGACACTTGGACTCAACCAATTATAGAATTATAAGCTTTTTTGCATTAATAGCAAGCAAGGAAGCTGTAATGTGAATCTACTCTAAATGTTCCAGATATGAAGGCACAATTCAAGCTATTCTGGAGGTCCTTTCATGTAGGTGTTTGTGTTCTCTCATTTGCTGCCCATGATAAAACCCAAGACAACTGCTGTTCCCTAAAAAGACTGAAAGGGTATTTTCTCTTCAATAGCTAAGAGGAGTTGGGACTACTGAAAGGAAACTTGGAAAAACCAGATTCAGTCATCAAATACAAGGTTAGCAAAAAACTTCATGAAGAATAAATCCACAAATGTGTTCCTTTTACTCTTTAGCTACTCTTTTCCCACATACAGGAAGCACTGAGGTAGTTATTTTAGTCAGAAACCAGTGACATATGGCTAGCAGAACACACAGGCACTAACCTTGACCTTCTTATCCCCCAGAAAGCTACATATATTTCAGGGAATTAGCATCGACAAACACCCACTATAAAACTCCTGTTAACAACTACCCACGCCTTCCTTACTGTGACATCCCCTCTCTATCCATCAGTTGAATCTTCACATTTGGTTCTCCCAGTTTCCAAAAATTCTCCATACTCTTCTCTCTCTCTCTCTCTCTCTCTCTCTCTCTCTCTCTCTCTCTCTCTCTCTTTTCTCTCTCTCATTATATCTTCTTTCTCACCTTATTCACTTTATAAAATGAGAAAGAAGGAATATTTATTGGTCAGGAGGAGATCACACAATGCTCCCAAGTGCTTTCCAAAAAGAAACATAAACGGATCTTTTTTTCACCTTTGATGATAAGGGTAGTTTTGAGTTCTTGGTTGTGCAGAGTCATTATCTCATGTTAATACTTCACCATGTTCAGTTTCATGTCTTTGTGTCTGAATCTCAAGCTTGGAAGACAGCGAAGGTATCATCAAAGATGCCTGGGCTTGAGGCCAAGGAAGAGAACAAGAGCACATGAAATGCTTCACAAAACTGAGGATAGAGCTAAACTGTGAAACATATGTTGGAAACAACTCCCTTTCTTCTTTGTAGGTAGCAGTGCCTTTGATATATTCCTCCTTTCACATTCTTGACTAATAAAGCATATTTAAAAGAAGAAATCTTGTGAAAATTTTGATGTTCATCTCTCTACAATTTAAATTCATCAAGCTCAGCAGTCCCCTTTTCCAAACATTAGAGTTGATAGCCTTTAGCAGAGACTTGTACAGCATATATCTACTACAGTTAAATCCCAAGAAGCAGACTGAAGGGCATCTGGAGGACAGACAGATTGAGGGTTGAGTTAATTTCTGTCCTTGTGACTAACCGTGTGACCATGGAGCATGGCCAAAATAAATGGAGCACAAGAGACTGATCCTTAGTCAGGTGACATGATTCCATTTATTACCTAGGTGAGAGCAGAGTCAAGTCTCTGGCCACCATGCTGTGCGATTGCATTTTCTGCTACATTTGTGTTGCCCTGCTGAACTAAGGAACCCAGTCATTCTTGTATTATATTAGTTAAAGGATGCAAGTCGTTGAAGGCCTTTGGGTAACAACATCTGGGTGATACCTCATAGTACAGAAAAGGCCTCAAGGAGCTGTGCCTCAAGTAGTTGTACATCTGTTTCAATTTTGAAAATATGGTATTTTTTTTGTTAGGACGTCCTTGAAGAATATTTAGTTGCTAATTGCATATTTCGCCATTTTTCAAAACTATTGGTCTAACAGTGTGAACTCATATGGTGAGCAACATTCTAAGAATTGTGTGTGTCTTAGAGATAGTAAAATTTTAGATCTAAAAAAAGCAGGCCCTTGAAGAAATGTATTCTTTGTAAATGGAGTGTATGTTTTTTGTGATTGCTACATGATCAAGATCAATCATAACAGTTTTGGGCTTCTGATGTAAAAATATTGCCATGTCATTTCCCAATTCTATTCTGATATAACTTTTCCTGGGAATTTGTTGATCTTGGAAAGATAACAAAAAAGAAAGTGGTTATCTTGGAGATTCGTAAATGAAAAAACCCTACTGAATTTTCAAATAATAATGAAGGAATTAGGTGCTTCAACTGAGCTGAGTTAGATGAGGGCCTATAATTATACACCCAACTTATTGGAAGAATAGCTACATATATATGATATAAAATCAACCTCATAATGCTAGGCTTATGATTGCTCTCCAAATCAACTACCTCTGCTGATTGCTTAAAATTGCCCAGCAAGTAGTATCCAGACCTGCTTCTACAACTGTGGGGAAAAAAAATCCACAAAGAACTAAATATCCAAGTAACGGATAGGAAGTGTGAATATCCCAATATAACTACAAAACAAATCCCATAGGCTCTAGACACAACTGCGGGTCACCTTTCATTTTTCCACAGATCCATTCATGGAGTGCCTCCTACTACTGTAGGAGTTTTAATGGAGGCTGAGGAGGACCTTTCTGTACAACAGGACTCTCAGATACACAGTGGAAATCATATACTTTTCTCCTATTTTATTCATAATGCATTGATGCATTGTTAAATTAAAAGCTTCAGTTCAGAACATGGTCAGTACAAATGTCACCTGTAGATCTTCTAAGGTCTCCAGAGAAATGATTTTCAGATTAGTGGAATTCTAGTGTAAGTAGAATACTAGATAGGATGTCTTAGCCTTAGGCCCAAGTGGAGGCAGTGGGGTCAACAATTCTAACTCAGAAAGTATGCTGCAGCTTCCCCAGCCTTCCACTTGCTCATCAACAACCAGCTGGTGGCTTTCTCACAATTAACCTATTCTGTAGGCTTGTAATTCTTGGGACAAGAAGTTTTCCCAGTTTTTAACTTCAGAATATTTGCATGTACTTAATGCAATATTTTGGGTGGTATCCAAGGGAAACATAAAATTCATTTCATTTCGTATACATCTTAGAGATAATGTCATACGGTAATGTTGGTGTGTTTCCATTTAGACTGTGAGGTTAGAGATGACATTTTCCATAGTGGTATGATGTTGTTGTCCAAATGTTTTAGAACTAGGAGAATTTTCCATTTTAGAATTTTGAGGTTTGGATGCCAAATACAAAAACACCACTGTCCTTCACAGTGCACAGGTTAGAAAAGCAATAGGTCCAGAAGTTGTCTATATGATCCTGGTAACATGATCAGAGTGGACAAAAACAGAGCAGGAAACATACCGAAGGGGGCTATCATTCTGCCCATGTGCCTAACAGCACTCCCGCTACATTCAATGATGTTATTAATTAAAAGCACATCCAGCTGTGTAGATAACGCTAACGATGCAATGTCGAAATTCCAAGATGTGCTTCCAGTTTCCATCTGCACCCGGAGCAGATCCTGTGACACAGTGCTCCATACCCAAAGACCACCAGGAAAGAACTGGTCTCCCAGGAGTGCTGACACACCTGTGACCACCACTTCTGTTCAAATTCCTGGCCCAAGAGGGACCCTCCCAGAGCCATCAGGATACAGGAACCAAAGAATAGGCGGGGAAGGGATCCTTCTGGTTTTGTCTGCACCCCAGAGCTGACCCTGTGCCACAGCTCTCCATACCCAAATTTCTCCTGGACAGAACTGGTCTCCCAGGCATACTGTCACACAGGCTTGCAGGAGAGACAAGTAACAGTCAGAGACAGCAAGACCAGCTAATGCCAGAGATAACCAGATGGCAAAAGGCAAGGGCAAGAACATAAGCAACAGGAACCAAGGCTACTTGGCATCAACAAAACCCAGTTCTCCTACCACATCGAGCCCTAGATACCCCAACCCACCAGAAAAATAAGACTCTGATTTAAAATCTCATCTCATGATGATGATAGAGGATTTTAAGAAGGACATAAATAACTCCCTTAAAGAAATACAAAAGAACACAGGTAAATAGGTAGAAGCACTTAAAGAGGAAACACAAAAATCCCTTAAAGACTTATAGGAAAACACAATCAAACAGGTGAAGGAAATGAACAAAACCATCCAGGATCTAAGAATGGAAATAGAAACAGTAAAGAAATCACAAATGGAGACAACCCTAGAGAAAGTAAACCTAGGGAACAGATCAGGAGTCATTGATGCAAACATTACCAACAGAATACAAGAGATAGAAGAGAGAATCTCAGGTGCAGAAGATACAATAGAAAACATTGATACAACTGTCAAAGAAAATGCAAAATGCAAAAAGCTCCTAACCCCAAACATCCAGGAAATCCAGGACACAATGAGAAGGTCAAACCTAAGGATAATAGGTATAGAAGAGAGTGAAGATTCCCAACTTAAAGGGCCAGTAAATATCTTCAACAAAATTATAGAAGAAAACTTCCCTAACCTAAAGAAAGAGATGCACATAAACATACAAGAAGCCTACAGAACTCCAAATAGATTGGACCAGAGAAGAAATTCCTCCTGTCACATAACAGTCAAAACACCAAATGCACAAAACAAAGAAAGAATATAAAAAGCAGTAAGGGGAAAAGCTCAAATAACATATAAAGACAGATCTATCAGAATTACACCAGACTTCTCACCAGAGACTATGAAAGCTAAAAGATTCTGGGCAGATCTCATACAGACAGTAAGAGAACACAAATGCCAGCCCAGACTTCTATACCCAGGAAAACTCTCGATTATCATAGATGGAGAAACCAAGATATTCCATGATAAAACCAAATTTACACAATATCTTTCAACAAATCCAGCCCTACAAAGGATCATAGATGGAAAAACACCAACACAAGGAGGGAAACTACATCCTAAAAAAAGCAAGAAAGTAATCTTCTTTCAACAAACCCAAAAGAAGATAGCCACACAAGCATAAAAATAACATAAAAAATAACAGGAAGCAAAAATTACTATTGCTCAATATATCTTAACATCAATGGACTCAATTCCCCAATAAAAAGACATAGAAAAGACTGGAGATGTAAACAGGACCCAGCATTTTACTGCATGCAGGAAACATGCCTCAGAGTAAAGGGCTGGAAAACAATTTTCCAAGCCAATGGTCCCAGGAAACAGGCTGGAGTAACCATTCTAATATTGGATAAAATTGACTTTCAACCAAAAGTTATCAAACAGGATAAGGAATAACACTTCTTATTCATAAAAGGAAAAATCTACCAAGAAGAACTCTCAATGCTGAATATCTATGCTCCAAATACAAGGGCATGAGGGCCCAGCTATACCACTTCTGGGCATATACCAAAAAGATTCTCCAACATAGAACAAGGACACATTCTCCACTGTGTTTGTAGCAGCCATATTTATAATAGCCAGAAGCTGGAAACAACCCAGATGTCCCTCAGCAGAGGAATGGATACAGAAAATGTGGTCCATTTACACAATGGAGTACTACTCAGCTGTTAAAACAATGACTTCAGGAAATTCTCAGGCAAATGGATGGAACTTGAAAATATCATCCTGAGGGAGGTAACTCAGTCACAAAAGAACATACACAGCATGTACTCTCTGATAAGTGGATATTAGCCCAAAAACTCAGACTACCCAAGATTCAATTCACAGACCATATGAAGTCCAAGAAATAGAAAGACCAAAATGTGGATGCTTCAGTGCTTCTTAGAAGGGTAAACAAAATACTCACAGGAGAAAATGTGGAGACAAAGTTGGAGCAGAGATTGAAGGAAAGGCCATCCAGAGACTGCCCAACCTGGGGATCCATCCCAGATACAGCCACAAAACCGGGATGCTATTGTGGAGGCGGATAAGTGCTTGCTGATGGAAGCCTGATATGGTTGTCTCTTGAAAGGCTCTTCCAGAGCCTGACAAATACAGAGGCAGATGCTTACAGCCAACCATTGGATTGAGCCTGGGGGTCCCTGATAGAGGAGTTGGAGAAGGGACTGAAGGAGCTGAGGGCATTTGCAGTCCCATAGTGGGAGAAACAGTGTTAACAGGTCAGACCTTCTTGGAGTTCCCGGAGACTGGACCATCAACCAAAGAATACACATGGAGGGACCCAAGGTACTGGCCACATATGTGGCAGAGGAGGGCCTTGTTGGACATCTGTGGAAGGAGAGGCCTGTGGGCCTGAGGGTGTTCGATGCCCCAGTGTAGGGGAATGCCAGGGTGGGAAGACGACAGGAGGGGGTGGGTGGGTGGGGGAGTACCCTCATAGAGGCAGGGGAGGGGGAATGGGATAAGGGGTTTCCAAAGGGGAGACCTGGAAAGGGAAGGGGGAAACATTTGAAATATAAATAAAGAAAATATCCAATAACAAAAACGAAATTCCATGATGTATACCAACATCAAGTGGCGTCTTTGGATAATAGTCTTAATAATATAAATCCAGCTAAAAGTCAGCACAGGTTCTAAACCTTGTGGGTCGGACTCTCAGAAGGAAAGTGACTCACCTAGAAGTATAATTTTAATGTTTAGTGTCTTCTTTTTGTAATTAGTGATGTATTTTTATCAAAGTAATTAATACACAGTTTACAAATTTTAGTAAGTCAATAAATTATTTTGTAAAAGAGAAAACATTTACTTACATAATTCTAAGAACTACTTTTAAAAAGTCCTTTTTTATTGGATTTTGTAGGTTCATAAAAATGTACATGTGGGTGCAGGGATGTGTATATATAGATACTTGTCTATGCTCATACAAAGCCAAATGGTAAACTGGGATTCAAACTGAAGATGGCTGGAAGCAGATACTTAAGCTAAGGAGTGTGTTTATGTATTGACACATAGCGCTTATAACTTCAATGATGCTACCACCAATTTATATTTTCAGTCTTCATGCACCATTTTCACCTTTACTTTACGTTTACAAGTCTAGTATACTCTAACTGTCCCCCTCATCCCTGTGCCTTGAGTATTATAGACTTCATTTGAATATGAATTTGTAAGATTGCATCCTCAAACAACTGTTATCAAACACAGCTTCTGGGAAGGAGAAAATGGTGTGCTTTCCGACCCCCCTGAACATCTGAACTACTGACTGGCTCCGTACAGAAACTGGAAGCCTGTGTGTATGACCCCTGAAGCAAGCTGTACCTGCACTCCACGCCTCATTTTTCAATGAGTGCCCCTTTACCTCCCTCCTCTAAATCTTACCTTTCAATACTTAGTCTGCTTTACAAAGTTTATTTTCTGTTATCTTTGGTATGTACTAGTAGACACCATAACTTCAAATTTATCATAAAACCAAGAGTTTGATGTATAAATTTTTTCTATTCTGAAAGCCCCTGTCTCTGTATGATTTAAGAATTCATTTCATTCAATGTCATGTTTTTAAAATAACCTTAAATAGATATTTTAAAAAGTTTTCTTGGTATAATTTTATTTAAAAGAAAGATGTCCATGATAATCTGGGGATTGTCTCTTTCTTCTGAAATGTATTAGTTATAAAGTACACAGATTTCTTCATGCTCATCCTGACATAGAGCTACCTTCGTTTACCCAAGAGCGATTTTTAAAAGAATTTACCTTTAGATTGATGTGAGGCACTGCTCAATTTTTTTATTTTCAAGGGAAATAAATAAACTAGATTTATCGTGGTTCTATTAAACTAAATTTTGTATTTAGTTGCCTGCAGGCAATGGGAAGGGACTATGACTCAAAACACTGGAAGACCTTCGCACTAATCACAGCATTGGGCCAGAGTGTCACAGTGTCATAACGTGTTGATACAAGGAGCCCAGTGGAGACTTTGCAGATATTCTTTGCCCAGATGATGTTCTGAGAGCTCTATTTTCCCATCACTATGGTACTCAGGCTGCTCTTTTGTGTATCCTCTCATTCCAACATCAAATTCCCTAGGTCTTGCCTGTGTGCTTTTTGCTCCTTCAGAATAATGAATAAACTGTACTCTGCTTGATGTCTCGCTCAGCACTTCGGAATTGCATATACATTAACAATAATTGCGAAACGTAACCTGGGAATCAGACACTATGGTTATGCCCTGATTATCGCTTTACCTTTTTAGAAATCAAATCACTTTTTCTATCCCCATTTTCCCAACTTGTAATTTGAGAGAAATGGTGCTCTTCTCTGTAGGACTGCTGTGCTGCTTCTGAGAGATGCCAAGGTAGTGACAGTCCATGCCGACAGTGGCACGGTTTTTTAATGAGAGATTCTTCTAAAATCTCTTCTGTACATATGCCAGTGACCCTTAACTCCCAATCAGTACCCAAAAGGGTCCTCATGCATACTTTTGCATTTTGTCTGATTCTTTTGTATGTCACACAGATTTGTAGAGAATGATTCTATTCAATATGCTCTAATCAGCACTTAAAAGCTACGTAAGTGGATCCACTTTGGTGACTTCAAAGAGTCTGTGAATCATCTTCTGAGGTAGTTTCTTATGTCCTATTTTTAAATTAGCTTTCCCTCTCTATTTATGGGGGTTACTTTGATAGGGAAATAATAAAAGAAGATCATGGGGTTGAGAGCCTGGGGAAGAGCCCAATTAAGAAGACTAAAGACTTCACTGTGATTGGACAGTGCTGAAGATTCCAGATCTCCTCTGCTACATAGGTTCTAGACCTTGTGAGCTCAGTAGCTTAATATTCTGTTCTAAGCACGTCCATTAATCCCTACCCTAAACAGCCTTTCAAAAGCCAAATTAGAAAGGAGGATTTAATGAATTTCTTTGTGCTACCCACCACTGTTCCTCTGTCTTTGCACCATACCTCTGTTTGTGCTCCACTATCCGGTGGGGAAAAAAAACCCTCAAGAAAAAGTAATTTTGAAAAGGCCGTTTGTAGTTATAATGAGCAGTTGTGATCTTCTTCACAGCTAGAAATTAAGAAAAGTGGCTCCTATATCTCCAACTTCAAACAGCATTAGAACGGGCAGGAGAAAGGAATGAAGCCAATTGCTACTCCCATGGTTCTATAAATCACCGAGGGAACCTGTAATAGTTGAAGTCAGAAGGGAGCAATAGGGCATTCACTTCCACGAATTATTAGTCCATCAGACTCCTGAGCTGTGCTTTTATAGCTCTCCTCTTCCCTGCCTCCTTATTCCACCTTTAAAAGTGAGCCTCTGTGTCTAGACTTTAGGGCATCTTAACTTCCTTCCAACCACAAAACTCATCTACAGCCCCAAGTGGGGATTGGAGAGGCTCCCTCCGGTGGGCACTCCAACTCTGCCAATTAGGTAGGAAATAGCTTACCATAGCTGGAGCAGTTTGTGTTTGATTAACTGGTTGGCATTAGGTAAAAAGACATTAGGTGAAATGGCCCTAATTGGCTGGGTGATCTAGATGCTCACACATCTGGGGAGATATCTCCCTAATTCTATGGTAGCCATGAGCTGTCTCACCAGCTCGTGCCTATTGACTACAGTATAAGAGGACACATTATCTACTGTTTAGAAATTGCTAACAGATCTCTAGCTGTGTCTGTCCAATTCTTTTTCATAGAATCTGAGATACAAGGCTACCAGAGGGCAGTGTTCCCAAATTCTCATTGCTGCTGTCCCAAGTCACAGAGCTAGTTGACCTCAGATCCTTTATCTATAAACTGAAGAAAATGGACCAGATGCCCTTCAACAGCCTTTCTTGCTTTGCTATTTAATGAGCTGATACCAGGCATGTTTGCTGAAGCGTTGATTTGAATATATTGACATCCCTCCAGTGAGCAATACAGAGTTGGTAATCAGCTCTCCTTCTGAAGTGTCAATGGGTAGGATTTCTGGTCTTCTCACTGGTACTTCAGGAGAACATTTCAGATAAGGCTCATGCTCTTCCTCATCTTCTGGATACAGAGCAAAGATCTATACCCTTAGACCTGGATTTGGCTGGTACCCAAGCTTCTGCATTCAATCAACAGAAAAACAGTTCCCTCAAGCATTTGAACTGTTTTCCTCATTTGTAATGAGAGAGCCAGATTGTTATAAAGATTAGAATATGTGTGTGCAAAGTGCCTGGGCCAGAGCAGTTTCTCAGTAATCACCAGGGACAACTTTGCCCCCGACACTGGAAAGTGCCTCAGTCTCTTACCTCATTGTTGCCCCCTTTCCTCATGGAGGAAGAGACAGCTGAGATAAAGACCAGACCTGAGCTCCAAATTGTCGGGTCATTATAGAGTCCTAAAAACCTAAAAGGCTCCTGCTACAAAATCTATTCTGTTTATTAGATGCATTTCAGCCTCATTTCCCCAACTCAAGCTCTGCCACAGTTTTACTCTTTTCGATTTTTTTTTTTTTTAATGAAAAAGAATTTGCAAAAAGCACAGGGATAATTGCTAAAGTTTCTCTCTCTTTGGACAGTAATTCAATGCCTTTAACAAAATTTATAATCCTTTTGTACCTAAATGTTTATATGTGTTGTAAAACCATAATGTAAAAGTATATAAACATTTTCACGTGTTCTACCAGATCACATGTGGTACATGTGATAATAATTAGAACCACCAACCTAACATATTGTGGAAAATCCCACATATGCCTTCAATTATGGTTTCTGACTTTTCAGGCATGCATTCAGGGAAGAAGGAAGTGGCTTTGTATTTAACTTCTTCACTGCTAACAGAATATGCATGTGTTCTGGCAAGAGTCTTAGGAAACATCTGTCTTAAAGGAACATTGGGGAGTTAATCAACATCTACCAAGCCCAGGCAACTGCTGTACGGCCATGCTGTCTCCATTAATGTTCTTAACTGTGTCTGCTTTAAACAGAGTCACAAAACATACTATTGATTCAACCCTTGAATAAAAAGGCAGAGCACAAGCAAAACACAAACGGGTTTATTTACAGGAGAGCTTTATTAAGATGGTAAACAATTTGGCCTCTTTTTTCCAGGAGAATTCTTTGTAGAGGATGCCAAGGCTGGAGTAAGGGGCAAAATTATGAGGGGGATGTGGCGTAAATGTTTTGCAAACATGTTTCCAATGGCTCAGACTGAAGGAATGGATAGGGGCAAAACTGCTCCTCAGAACTGTGTGGGAGAAGGATAGGTGGACGACAAATAAGGCAGCTGTCATTTTGACATGGCTTCAGTCCTGGTGGGAGGAAACAGGATGAAGAATTTCAAGTACGATGAAGAACCAAATGTGTTAGAGGGTTTTGCTGGAGATGTGTCACTAGAATGGGATTGTGTGTCCTCAAGCTTCCAAGGCAGAGCTTGTGTCACTGTACACTAGAAGTTGCCAGATCAGGAAAGACGATCAGTTGTACAATAATTAGTTCTATTATATAAAAAGTTCATGGGAAAAACACAACATGAATATAACGTCTTGCTTTAAATCCTAATATTCTTTTTTAAGCATCATGTTGAATATGCCCTCTATTTCTTAGCTATCTTACCTCCATAACAGATTCTGACAACTTTAATGATAAGTAAAGAAACAGACACTGGGCTACCAGGTCACTTGCAAAATACCAGGGAAAACTTGAATTTCAAGTAAACAATGAATATATCATATGCTGCTAAGCTTGTCAATCCTAGTCAAACAAAAGTCTTTCGGAAATGCTTTCATTTTTATCTTTTTTAGTTTTTATTTTTACTTGTGTGTGTGTGTGTGTGTGTGTGTGTGTGTGTGTGTGTGAAGATGCCTGCAGATGACATTGTAATCCCTAGAACTGGGGTTACAGGTTGGAACTCTTTTACATGGTTACTGGGGTGTGAACTCTGATTCTTTACAAGAGCAGAGAGCTTTCTTAAGGACTGAGCCATCTCTCTAAACCTAGTTATTTTGTGTGTATGTGTGTAAGATGTATACAAATATGCATATACATGCACACACTCACGCACACACATGTGTATATGTGTGTAAGCATAAGTGTGCTAAGGTTTGTCAGAGGATAATTTTCAGGAGTCAATTCCTTCCTTTATTATGTGGTTTCTGGGAATCTAGTCATCAGGTTTGGTGGTGAAAAATTTTATCCACTTACCCATGTGGGTGGTCCCCAGACAACCATCTTAAACAAAACAAAACTCACAAGGCAAAGCTAGTTTATCTGAGTATGTGGCAGCACATCTCTATAATTCCAGCAGGAATAGACAGAGGCAGGCAGAGCTCTGTGAGTTTGAGACCAGCCTGGTCTACAAAGTGAGCTCTGGAACAGCCAGAGTTATTACACAGAGAAACCCTGTCTTGAAAAACTAAACCACAAAATAACAACAAAATTGGTTTATCAAGTCTAAAATGGTGCTGATTAAAAAAAAAAAAGTAAAAGGTAAAACTGGACAAAGATCACTACAAAAGAGCTATAATGGGCTATATTGAGGGAAACAGAAATTGTAAATAAAGAATCAAATATAGCAGAGGTGAGGAGCAGTTGGTTACAAAGAGTAAGGAGAAGGTCATCATACACCCAGAAGGGCAAAGGAATTCAAAAAAAGAAAAAAAAAAAAAGAAAGTAACTCAGGCTAGGAACACACATAGCAGGGCAACAGAGCCACAGCAAGCACGCTTGTGTACAAGGGCTGTCAAGAGAAAATACCATAGGGCAGAAGCTTCCACATCCAAAATCTGTTTCCTCAGATCTCCAAAGGCTAGACATTTAAAATTGCAAGCAGGGGTGGTCTTGTGTAAAACCTCTTTTGTCTGTAAGTTGCCATCTTCTAAACATCTTCATGGGTCTTGCCTGCATCCATGTTTGTGTCCCAACCTCCTGTTCAAATACAAATGGGATCATAATAGCCAAGAGTCCACCCAAACACTTAGTTTTACCTTAATTGCCTCTAGAAAGGTTCTAGCTCCAGCATTGTCATATTCTGAGGCAGCAGAGGAAAAGACTGCACGACCCACATTTATGAGAGACAAAATTAAACCCATGTTATTGATTCCTGCCATGACATCAAATTGAAATTAATTCTGTTAAATTCTGTGAGCATTTATTACTACTTAGAGTAGGTAAATTTTTTTCAAGAATTCATTTAAATGTATTCTTATTGTGTGTACCTATGTGTAGAATGGGGGAGAGTAGAAACCACTGCATGCTGATAGAGTTCAGAAGACAAGGCTGGAGCGTTAGTGCTTTTCACCCACCTTCACATGGGCTCCAGAGACTGAACTCAGGTTGTCAGTTTAGGCCAGTAAGCCCCCTTACCCACTGAGTCAATGGAACAACCCAAACAGGTGATTATCGTGCTTGGTATGGAGACCAACATGAACAGGGCACATGCTCTCAAATACACCACGTAGTGAAAAGCAAGGCCTGTGCAAATACTTTTGATTTGAGATATCAGATCTAGGTCAGATCCTGTTCATGCACTCACTGGCTAGGTTTTTGCTTTTGTTTTTTGTTTTGTCTGATACAGAACCATAATCGTAGCTACTTGATTGATAGTCTTGAAGATTAGTGATATTAATATCAACCCTGTCTTCTGGTGTGTAAATATGGCTCTCACTATTAATAAAATAGCACATGGAGACATGATTGCTGTTACAACAGGGAATTTAGACAACTTTCTCCAAACTACTGTTATTAGAGATGAAACCTAAAACCCCATGGCAATTTTGCTATGTAGGAAGGGTGCCTAGATCATAATACAGGAGACGTGATAAGAATCTCAATAAAACCACAGCAGAAAGGGGCTTATATGAATGACAGAAAATGGGACCAGAAAAGAAAGTTATAAGGGACTTGAGCATCATGCTGAAGTTACTGATGCATATGGCATCTACGAAGGAAAACATTGCTAACTGAGACTGAATTTGTTGTTGGATATTTATTTTTATCCCTTTTCCCAGACTGCTTCTTGGGAGTGCCTGGCCGTATTGGGAATGAAGAGCAAGCTGATAAACAGAAGAGCCTTTGTCCATGGCTGAATCCGGCAAACCTCATAGCTGAAGACTGAATCCGTCCTGGAGTACTACCGATGGGTGAAGGAATTACTGAAATCGACAGAACAGCAGAATATACTGAAGATCTTCCGGCTGCTCTACTGCTCCCCATCTCTGTGTTTCCTATACAAAGGCTGCAGCAGCTCCTCAGCTTAAAAAGAAAAGTCTTCCTTTGATCTTCCATCTTCTACTTTCATTTTACTTCTTGTCTTCTTGATATGTCTTAAAAGAAGTTATTTTATGATAAAATTATGTCTGATATAGATGATTAGAAAATATAGGAGAGAGGAAGGAAGGAAGGAGGGAGGGAAGGAAAAGAGGGAGGGAGCAACAGAGGGAGGGTGGAAAAGAGGGAGAGAGGGAGAAGGAGAGGGGGAAAGGAGAAAGAATCTATCTGCTGGCATAGATATATGCGCATATGGTCACAAAGCACACTAGTATAGCCTACTATTTGATCTGCTTGCTTTCCCCCAAATAAACATTTACGGAAGAAAGTACACATGTGCAAATTTATACTGCTAAGTATCATCAATGTCTTTCAAGAAATAAGCTATTCTCTGCTCCCCAGAAACCTCCCTCTTTCCCTTGTAAGCATCCTCTTGAATTCTGAATCCCACAGATTTGCTTCCTCTCGCTTTGAATCCTGGAACCAGTCTGTCCAGTATCTTCTAACTCTCATCTTTCCCTTTGTTTCCGGCTCATGACGTTCACCAGTGCTGTTGCTCACAGCAATGTTGACTTATTCTTCGTTGTTTCATAGTAATGTCCTTATATGTCTGCTTCTGTTCAAGAGTGTCTCGCGTTTTTCTGCTGCAGCTATTAATGACTAGTGCTGCCGAGAATGTTATTGGGTAGTAATTCTGGAGCAAATTTGTGTACATTTCTATTAGATATACATCCGGGAAAGAAATTGTTGGGGCAGAAAGTATGCAAATGCATTTCAGAACTAATTATGCTAATTACCATTCCCTGAAACTTTACATACGTGGCTAATTGCTCCACATCTCACAAGTACCAGTCTCATCAGTCTTTGTAACTTTAGTCATCTGGTAAGAGAACAGTGGAAGGTAATGTTGCTTCTGTATTTTTCATGTGCGGAGTGCGCCTAAATCCTTCTTCTGAAGTCTGTTGGCTAACTTCCGTTTCGGGGGAGGGGGGAAGCGCTTGTTTAAGCCTTGTCATTTTTTTTTTAATTTCCTTGTGAGTTTTTGCATGAATGATTGTTGATTGTTCACATTCACATATTCTGCATAAAAGTGCTAAGTCAGTGACATACAAGCGTGTCTCAAACCCCTCACAGGCTAGGGCCCCAAGAATCCCCATAACATGCTCTTGATAAATGAAGTGTTTCCATCTGAATAGGCTTCAGCATATCATAATTTTGTTCATATCCAGTCAAATTTAGGTACTATTTGTAAAATCCTTTCCATAGTGACAAAATAGTCATCCTCAGTTACCTCATATAGATTTTCATGTTCCAGTTTTACTATCTAACTATACAACATCTACCATTTGGCTATATAGTGTGATAGGGACCAAGTTTAATTTTGCACCTTCAATTCTTAATATATTCTGTGTGTCTCTGTATGTGTGTGTCTCTGTATGTGTGTGTCTCTGTGTGTGTGTCTGTGTGTGTGTGCCTGTGTATGTGTGTGTGTGTGTATGTGTGTGTACAGGTATCTGCAACAGTATGCATGAGGACAGTCTTTAGGAGAGAGTTCTCTCCTTATACCACATAGGACACAGGGGAGCTGGATTGAAATTCAGGCGTCAACTGCAGAATCAGCGCTCTCTGTGACTAGCAATATGGCCCCCAGACAATCATCATGTACTCCAATTATTTTTTAACTTGTTCATCAACTACAAAAGCAATAGTTAGGAATGGGAACATGCCCCTTGTAATGTCACTAGTCGTGGTGGATGAGATTGGAGCAAAAGAACAGTTTGATGCTAGAGATACACAGTGAACTCAGCAAAAGATAAATTCTTCAATGCCACTGTCTTCATCTATTCTTGCACTCACTGCCTTCTTTTCCAAGTACAGACTGTGTTTTTTACTCATTTATAAGCTTGGTGCTCTTGTAGTTTATTACTTAATATCCCTACAAGCTTCACTTCCGTTCACAAGAGGCAGAACAGGAATTTGAATGCATCTTCTTAATGAATGATTACGAGGGAGTTGAAATGAAGCAGATGAAAGATTTAAGAAAGAATGTCACCCAGCCTGTGTTCAGTTATGACCTGATCAAACAGGAACCTGCGGAACGGGCAGCCCTTCATAGTCTGGTGCTGCCCAGTTATTGACAGCAGACGGCACTGGTGTGTGTGTGTATAACCTTCAGTAAGAACACTTCTGTTTAATTCAGCTTAAGAAAATTCTCTAGGGAAAAGAGAGCTGCAAGCTATTAGCTGCCTACTTTCAGAGATGCTGGGTAGATATAGGAATGAGAAAAGGGCACTTTGACCAGATCCTGACAACATCCAGTGTGCACGCTCTCCATTGGAATATTTCCACTGCATTCATGACTTAGGGATACTGTGAAATGGTGTGCATCACGTTCTTGTAGTCGACTGGTTTTGTGTGTCTTTCACAAAACACTTTCACAGCCCTGATTCCTGCTGCGGAGTCTCTGCTTCAAGAGTACACATGTTGCTGCTTAAAGACTTCCAAATGGAATGAGATCAGAATGAAATAAGAGAACCCTACAAGCTATTTTAAATAACAACTAGTAAATAAAAACATCTGGTTGAAGATTAAGATACACACACGGAACCCTGGGTGGAGAGCATGTGATGTACCTTTAAGGCAGAGTGCACACATTAGCAGCTCTTTCAGTGACTTTTGGTGCCTAACAGGAAGCTCAGAAAATGTAGGCAGGAGGCTGTGGAGTCATTCAGAGAGCTCAGTGGGATGAGAGGGCACAGAGCACACCTCCCCCTGTTTTATTGATCTTTATACTGTGTTCTGTTTGTGCTCTTTAACTGAGTGGTTATGAAAACCCAGATATTACACTCATTGGCTGTGAATGTGACACCAGCAGCTGCTTGCCTTGGCTTGACGCCTCCAGTAGGAAACCAACAGGAATGTTTGAGCCCATATCATCTCTCTGGGAAGCTTCAAAGACAGAAAACACCTGTGTAACCTCTTCGGTGCCGCAGAACTGATTCTGAAAATCTAGCCTTCTGTTCTGTCTCCTTTGAAGACTGAAAATGGCGACTATATAAGGTTCTGGCAATGTGAGGTTCTCAGCTTCTGCCTGGTTTTGTGGAGATTTTGGGAGCAAGGATCTCTGCAGTGTGTCTAAAAGCAAGGGTGAGGAACAGGACTAGTGAGGGATATTTTCCCACTTTCCCACTTCGGTAACCGCCTCACATATAAAGGTCAAAGCAAATACAAGTTTTCAGAGTTGCTTTAGTAATGGGTATCTCAGTGCAAGCCCCACTGGGCCCGAGTAACTGTATTCTCAGTTTTCGAAAATAGGATGTAACTTGTTTCGATTGTTTAAAACGAAGCAAAACCAGCTCTGAGGAGTGCATTCTGCTTGAAATCAATTCCCTTCATCATTTTATTCGATTGAGTGCTTTGAGTTGGGGAGGATGATTCTTCCTTTGTGATTTCAAAACTGCCCACACTCTTGGACCTCTGTGGTTGCTGTGAGGTCCTGATTAGTCTCATTGTGTTTTTTCTTCTACGTCCAGTACTTCAAGGACTTAACACTTTCCTCACCTTTGAGTACCAGGGCATCACCTCAAGGAAGGCAGCATAAACAGAATCATTAACCAGCCAGTATGCAGCAAGGGGGCAATATTTTAATAGCAAATATTGCTACCCATATACCTCCACAGAATATGCTAAAGCAAACAAAATGATGTGTAATTATAGTTGTTCCAATTATGTTAATTAGACTGCATACACGCTTCATTGACAAGCAACTGTGCTGCAAAGCAAGGCTGTTAAGCCTGGTACTACAGCCTTTAGCAACTTTGTGATGTATGTGCTATTATTTTGAGAGGAACATTTAGCCTCTCATCATGTTTTTGTTTCTTTTCTAATATTTCTTCTAAAAAAAAAAAAAAACAAAAAAAATAAATAAATAAAATGAAAGGCGCGCCACCCCTTGGTTCCAGAAGTTAGATCCCCTATAGAATCCTTTGCCTGTTAAACGACTATGTATTTTTATTCTCTCCTTGAACCTTCAATGATAACCATTAACATGTCCTATTTACTGATTAAAATCCAGCTGAAGAAAATGAATTTGCTTTCACTTTACTCCAAATTATTTCTTCTACTTTGATATCATTCATATATATATATATATATATATATATATATATATATATATACACATATCCCAAAAAAGAAGGCTACCAGGAGCTGAAATTTTCATAGCAGATTTCACTGGATGGGGGCAAAAATTAGGGGAATCTAGACTATTGTTATACTTTATCAAAAGAAGTTCATGAATTACAGAGAAATCAAAGTTATAAAATGACACATCATTAATTACAGTATAATCGCTCAAAGGGAAACATCCCAATGGTGAGCTGACTGGAGCCCTGTGCGTGTTAGACTGTGAGCAACAACACAATGATTCAAACGTGGAACACTTCAAAACGCAGCACATGCTCTGAGGTAGTGAGGAAAGGAACCCTCAGCTATTGTGGGTGGGGAGTGGGAATAGAGAGTCTTACGGTCAATATGGAAGTGAGCAAGAAACAAAACAAAGCAAGAACAACAAAACCAATCTACCAACTATCCAACCCAATGCAGAGCACTACTGTATGATGCAGGTACATGACTCCTGACTATGCAGCCAAGAGGATCTTAGTTAACATACAATAAACATACCTGTGTGTCTTGAAGAATTACTCACAGTAGCTAAGTTTTGGAATCAGCCTGGGCTCCTATCTACATATGAATAAAGAAAACATCTCTCTCTCTTTCTCTCTTTCTCTCTCTCTCTCTCTCTCTCTCTCTCTCTCTCTCTCTCTCTCTCTCTCTCCACTCTTGTATGTTAAGAGAAACACACAATAATTAATATTCAATGATTAAGAAGAAGAAAGTCAGCTGGGTGTGGCATTACATTCTTGAAGCTGAGGTAGCCTATGCTTCATACCAAATTGTAGGCTAACCTGGCCTACTGTGTGAGACCTTATTTCAAGAGAATGAAGAAGAAAATAAGAAGAGGAGGAGGAGGAGGACAAGGAAGAGGAACAAGAAGAACTCAATCATTTTGCAGAGGAAAAAAGAACCGAGGAATGCAACTGGACATCATTTAAAACTTAATAAAGCGTACTTGAAAGACAAATAGATAAGCAGTGCATACATTCTTTTCTATGTGGAATCTTTCTTTAAAAAGCATTATGGTTGTTATTTTAAATTATGTATATGTACCTGTATCTGAATTTGGATGTGTAGATATAGGTGTGGGTATCTACGGATGTGCAGCAAATAATTACTTCAATTTGAAAAACATGGCATTGGGGGTTTTCCTACTAAAATAGTGCCAGGAAATTAGCAACCTAAATGAATGGCTTGTACAATCAGAGACTGAGGAGAAGTTAAATCACATCGTGTAGTCATAACAACACAGTAGGGCTTTGCTACTGGAACATTCCAGGCCCATTTAACTGCAACTTGGTGCCTTAGCTCAGTCTTTGTCTCAAAGCTTTCTCTTAAGTTTACTTTTGTGTGTGTCTGTATATGTGTATGTGGAAGCATAGTCACACATGTACGTTCCGGGCACAAGCAAGTGCGTATTTAGGCATGCCCGTAGAGGTCAGAAGTGAACTGTAGAAGCTATCCACCGTATTCATTTTCACTGTTTAGTTTTCATTGTTGTTTGTTTGGTTGGTTTTTGTTTTTCAGGAAGGTTTTTCTGGGTAGCCTTGGTTGTCCTAGAACTAGCTCTGTAGACCAGAGAACTCAGAGATCTGTCTGTCTCTGCCTTCCGAGTGCTGGGATTAACAGTGTGCACCACCACCACTGGCTATCCACCTGACTCTTTGAGTCAATGTCTGACTGGGTCCAGTCACTGCTTCACTGGTCGCTGGCCAGGGAGCCCCAGGGGTCCTCCTGTCTCTGCCTGTGGAGTTCTGGGTTTGTAATTCTGTGTGGCTTTTTATTTTAATATGAGTGTTGGGAAGTGGACTTAGGCCCTCAAGTTCATCCTCATGGCTGAGCAAGGCCAGAGTGTCCCCAGCGAGCTGACACTGCCAGTCTCTCTGCTCTTTTCTTAGGGGATTATTTCAGTAATGCTTACCTTCATTTCTTGTTTTCACTTCGGTAGCTTGTTTTCCTCTAAAGTGTAGTCAAGAATGCACTCTGTTCTTTCTACTTTGTATGTCTCCTCCTCTCTCTATAGTGACCTATCTCTTGCTGGACTTTGTGAAAGAATCAGTCACAACCACTTCTTTACATTTTCACCTTTACATTTAATGACCAGCTGGTTAAACATTAAGCAAACCTTGGCTCTGTCAGAGGGAGGCTAACTGCAGCGGTGGTTTGTCTTTAGTTTCAATGACATTAGGTTGCCTTCTAAAGTCAATATATAGCCCTAAATTAACATCTTTACATGTACTACCTGACACTCGAAAAGTTCCCTCTATCTTATCCAGCGTGTGTGCCTCTGCAGGGAGAAGGGCATTTTCCTCAGACTGCATATGGAGCAAGAAAAAGAAACCCGGAGAAGAACAAAATGCCACCAAGTGTCCTTAACAAGCACATGGAATCTGCACAAATGCACAAACACCAAAGAACCAATGTTCCCTAGGGAGAAGTCTAAAGCTGAGCTGGCCTCATAGAGAAGAGCTAAGGGCTGGCCAGTTGTCTGTAATCACAGAAAAGGTTATTAGGAGGCAGAAAGTCCCCAGCTGCTTTCCTCTCTGTGGTGCGTGGAAAGATGGGATTAAATACAACCAGAGATTATGCTCAGGAGAGCAAGAATGTTTGGCTTCGTGGGATGTTATACTCAAAGAGGAATTATCAAGGACGGAATTAAACCCTTAATACAAAATCATAAAAGGTTTGAAAATGAGGCAGATGAAGATGTTGGTTTAGGTAATTTTTCTGGATGGAATGGATTTTTCCTTAAAATTGTTACCAAGAAATAGTCTGCTCATGACCTTCATCTGCGGATATAGTCACTAGAAAGATGTGGTTTAGCTTTACAGCTGCACACACCACTTGCCCAGAGCATGGCTTCATGTTGTCTGGCTTAGGACTGATGGGCTTCTATGTACATCCTCTGCTGCCTTATTTGCATCTCACGATTAGAAGGCTCTGGACACAGGTATGTGTGTAGGGCTTCTCTCTTCCATGACAGAATGGAAAGACATGAGACATCTAACCTACATTTCCTTTCGGTTCAACAAAGCAGAAAGTGATCTCTGGCATTATATGAAAGCAACACCCTATAACCATTGGGGATGCGTATTATCCAAACACAGAGAGAGAACACCAGGGAACCTGAGAGTAAAAATGCTCTGCATCTCATCTCCCAACCTGCAATGTTGATGAATTTACCCATGGAAGCACCTCATGTAAACATTGCTTCCATATGAAATATTTTCAGACTTAGAGCCTAGGGCAGGGGGTGTATTCTGAGGTAAATATTAAGCATTTTTTTCTTAATGTGGTGAGCAGTAGAAGGAGTCTATGGAGGTTTAAATATTTTTTAGCCCATTTTGAAACTTGAAAGATGTATATAAATGGTTCCTAGTAGCTTAGAATATAAGGATTAAGGAAAGCATAAAAATATTTCATACAGTTGATGTGCAAAAGCCCTGGCAATGGAAGAATCAGAGGAAATAAAAAGTGACTCAGTATGAGCAGTGTAATAGCATGAGATATACAGTAGACTAGGGCAAAACTATACATACAATTATGAGATCAGTTGAGACAGCATAAAGAAGAATAAGATTCTGTTTGTATCCTAACAAACAAGAGCTACTGCAGAGTCATCATCTAGAGTTGAGGTAAGAACACTGTATTTTAAAACATCCCATTGGCCACCACTTGAGGGATGGCTTTGCAGGAAGCAGGAAAGGCTGAGCCAAAACTAAGCATAGGTAAGGGCAAAGCCAGTTGACTATAACTATAGTACCGGTTATGAAATTAGAGAGAATCGCAAATGTACTCAGAAGCATTGGGGGAGGAGGGAAAGTGTAGCAAAACTCAGCAGCTTTCCTCTAAATATCCACACACTAAATACTCTGTCGTTCTGGAGAACACATAACATTTTCTGTTACAGCCTTTCCAAGTCACATTCCAGCAGCTCTCTACACATGTACTTGTATGGGTGTGGCGGTAATCAGTGAAACTCTACTTACAAAGCAGTAAGCCAGCCAAGCCTGGCCACAGCACAGTTTGTCATATATCATATAGAATGATCGCTCCAATTACACACTGAATGCAGGTCAGGGAAAACAGGTAGGCTGACTGAAGATCTTCATTCCCTTTTGTCTTCTCCAAATGCATCCTCCAAGTCTCATCCTCAGCTCTGTAGCAGACCATGTGGTGCAGCCTCTCCTCGCCCCTTCTCCCTCCATCTTTAATGGATCATACAGATTTTCCTCTCCAAACCATCCCATTATCCTAGTCCCTAACTCCAGCAGGTTTTTCCTGGGAACCCTTAGTCTACTCCTGGTAGGAAGCAGGTAGGTCTTCCTGCCTGTCTTCACTTCTCCCTCCTCTCCTCCAAATCCCGTTCCCCAGTCTCATCCCCAGCTCAGTAGCAGACCTCCTGCTGCAGCCTCCTGGTTTAACTATCTCCATGTTTTACATAGATCTACTCCTCCATCCGCCCCGTTCCCATATACACTTCTTTCTCCCAGGCTCCAACGTCAGCAGGCGTTCTCTGGGAACCCTTAGGCTACCCCAGCCAGGGATGCAGGCAGGTTAACGGTGGCTCTTTCCATCTCCCTCCTCACCTCCGTGTCTAGTCCCACAGTCTCACCCTCATTTCTGTCGCAGATCACCTGCTATGGCAGCCCTTTTCTCTCCGTCTCTGTCTACTACAGCTGTTCACACAGAAATCCTCCAAACTCCCCCCAACTCCCACTTATTCTGCTTTGCCTGCCCTGAACTACACTAGGCTTTTTCTGGGCACAGTCTAGTCAAGGGTAAAAGAGAAGCAAGTTGGCCACACATCCAAAAGATAACCCACCATGATTCAGGGTGGTTTAACATACTACTAATTGATAAATGTAATCTACCAAATAAATAATCTGAAAAGATACAAAGCACACGATCATCTCATTAGATGCACACAAGGCCTTTGACAAAAATGCAATACCTACAGATGATAAGAGTCACGGATACAAGGAACATCTTCAACATAATGTTTACGTCATAGCCAATATTAATTTAAATATAGATTAGATGTTCCTCACTACCCTCAAGTCTCCATCTCTGAATTTCTTCATTGTGCACACATCCTTCTGTTTCTCTTTCTTTTCTGTTTCTCCACCACTTACTTGCTCCTCTAAGTGGCACCTAGTATCTCTGAGGGTCTGGGGTCATCTCAGGAGTGGTCTCAGGAGTACTCTTTCCTGCCCTTGCATTATGGCACCAGGTAAGGGTCAACTTAGGCATAGTCTGCCCCTACAAGTCTGTGCAACACTGGACATTAATCTTCTCAGTCTAGGTCCCTGTCCACGCCTCATGGTGCTGGTCTGATAGTTGTTTAGGGCTCACTTTTTACCCAGCCTGCCCGTGTGTCCCTTTGTGAATGTGTTTGTCTTGGGCTCATGCCAGCCCAGAGGGGATGATATCCCAGGCACTGTTCTAGCCTCCAGCTTGGTCCCCATCCTGGGAGTCCATCCAGGCCTGCTTGACACTGAATTAGTGGTTGTCTCAGGCTAGGTTCTTGTCCGGGGTCCCTGGTGCCAGACTGGTGGACATCTTATACTTTTTTTTCAGGGAGTGTTAGGCACTAAGCAGTCAGATGTTCATAGGACAGACCACTGAGTGTAGCATCTCTCCCCCTTGCACCTACTGGCTCACGTGTGACACAGCAGCCACTCCTGCAACACTTGCAGGGCAGATGATCGCTTTATTTAATTTTAGCTTAGCATTACTGGTTTTCTTTTTCCTTGTGTTTTACTTTTACTATAATATTTATCTTATAAGTATGATAGATTTATTTACACCGTTAGTCTCCCTAAACATACAAAATAAATAATATCAAACTCTACTTCTTGTACTAAAAAGACAATGAAATTAATTGGAATAAAAATATTCAGGCTCTATTGTCAACTAGGTTCTCAGAACTGATGATAAATGCTTTCAACATAGTCTTTGTTGGATAGATGGGACTCTGTTCACTTTACAGCTCTTCTCAGGCATCTGATACCACACGAGCATTTAATTCTTCTTATATCAACTTACCTATTTCATTATGAATATAAAGAACATTAAAACGAAAGTCCTCAATCTTTCAGGTTACTAATGCTAGCCTCATTTTTGTCCCTCGTAGTCACTGTACGTCTCTTCCTAGTAGGTGAAGTCAGTCCTTCCATACGACTACATTTCTGAGTTCGTTTTTTATCTTTCATGAGAATAGGCTATACTTTTTCATTGTATCAATGTAACTTCTTTACGATCATTAAACACCTTTCTATTTTAGGAAAGTTCCAGATTGCTTATTCTCATTGAGCTGTCATTCATTCGTTTCTTTCTGAGATTTTATAAAAATGAACTCTCTACTGCTCCCTCCACATCACCCCTCTATGTAGAGTTAAACTGCAATCTGGACTCCACACTACTCTGCTGAATTGACTCTTACTGAAATCCAAATCTTAGTCTATACGATATGTTCCTATTAACATCACCCATCTTGGCTACATCTGAGTCTATTAGGCACTTGGTTGACAATGTTAGCCAATTTCTTCTATAGTTATTTTCTGCTGATGTGGACAATCTGGTGCTCATCAACGTTTCGTCTTTGTCTCTCTTACTTATTTTTTTTCTTTTTATTTTTTAAAGTCACATAAAATTGCCCACAGTACAGCCACTTTTTTTATTTTTATTTTTTTGGTCAAAACTAAAATCCACCTTCTTTTCTCCTTAAAATACAACTCATCCTTCCAATCACCTTCGCTGATGGTGATATTATTTATCTATCCAGCAAATTAAAAAATGTGAATCATCCTCGAATATGTCTCCTACATTGATTCAATCACTAAATCTGGCATATTTTTCCCTGGGTTTATTTCAGACTTATGCTCTCCTCTCCACTCCAGTTAGTCTAGTTTATTTCAGATACTTCACATTGATTTTAGGCCATTGCCTAAAGTATTCAAGTTATCTCAGTCTTCAGTCTAAAGTCTTCCCTCTTCTATCTGCCAAGTTGGAGAATGAGCAGTGATTACATAGAAAGACCTAATAGAAACACATGTTCTCAGGGGAAAAGCTGTTTTTGAACAAGTGAAGCTTTAGAGCTGTGCTACAACTGTGGATTCAAGAGTGTGGGGTCTGTGACCTAGTTGACTAGGCAGCACAAGGTCATAACATAAAGTTTATTAGCTCTATGGTTTCAAACATCCTCATACTTCTTCATTATTAGCCTCCCTATCAATTGTGCAAGGAGTGATCAATAATTCCAAAATTGGCATTAGGTTTAACAGGTGCTCATTACATTAAAATAAATTCTTAAATCAAAATAAATTCTATACGGAAATATTTTTAAGTAAAAATAAGTATAGCCTGTTAAATTGCTAATCCAATCAGAAAGCAGTCAGTTACCTCTATAACATTCATGCTACTGTATTCATATTCATGTGTCTATCTTGCCATGTAAGTCATTATTATAATTCATGGGTTTCACAACTGGGTAAGATTGTTGACATTTTTCTACTAGTAGCCAACATTGACCCTTCTAGTACTATGAAAGCTAGCCATCAGGAAGAAACATTTCTGGTCAGCACCAACTTGATTTTTCCATGTCCCATGACTAAAGTATCTTCTTTCTTCAACAGTAGTGTCAGACCATCAATTTATGGTGGAAATTTAAGAGCTATAGCAATAGCTCACTTTACTTCATGGGTTTCCAAGGCATCATAACAACTCCAGGAGAGATAGATATCTCACATTTAGATCTGGCTTTTTTATTTGGTAACCCATAGCTTCTAGCTTAAGCACTTAAAACTTATTCCACAGAGGGCAATTCACACCTGGTAAATTTGGTCAGGAACTCATGGTTGGAGAACTCATAGGTACCCATAGTGAATCTACTAGTCTTATTTTGCTAAACCAACACAGCATCAAATCACCCTCTAAATTATATCTCTACACAGAGATTAGGGCAGCTCTCTGACTTCAGCAGAGTTTTTTTTTGTTGATGTTCTTTGTTTGTTTGTTTTGTGCAACAGATAGTGTTAATATAGAATTAATATAGAAACTTACACCTGGTCAAAATGCAGAAAATACCTGCAATGCTCAGCTACAAATGGGGTATCTAAATCACTCCCCACCTCCAAGGCTCAGGAACCAGTATAGAAGAGAGTGAGTAGAAGCATTGTAAGAGCCATAGGTTGGGGACACTGGAGTGAAATAGTGTCCCCAATACCTGATGTGAAAGGACCACAGCACTCAGAACACACAGAGGCAGTGGCTGCCTTAACAAGCTCTGTCTATCTTCCTGTCTCTGAAATGATATTATATGTATTAGATACTATATCTGGTTTTAAATGTGGGTTCTGGAGATCAAAGTCAAAAAAGCACAAAACCAAGCTGCTCAACCTTCCAGTACTAGAGCTAGGGGTAGCTCATAAGTCCACACCCCTAGCTAAGTACCATTTGACAATTGGTGGTTGCTGAGAAGGAAGAGTCCATTTCCTTTTAAAGTATTGTCTCTGGTGGGTAGACCTTGCTCCAGTGAATGGTCCTGTACCCAGGCATCTATGGTCAGGACAAATTCAATTATGTGGATTATGAAAAAGGATAATAATGAAAAAACTTAGAGTTGGAAAGGAGTGGGAAATAGGGAGTTTAGGGTGAGTCAAAGAGGGTTATAAAGAATAATAAGTGTTGAATAGTATCAAAATACATAGCACAAAATTCCAAAGAATTGATAGGCATTGTTATATTAAAAAACATAAATGTCAGGCAGAACTCCCTGGCTCAGCCACAGGACATGCCTGCCCAAAGACAAGGTAGGCTGCTGGAGACCTTCTCTCCCAGTCTCTTTCGGACCCGAGACCCCTAGAACTGCAACAGAACATCAGCTGCAGTTTTCCCTCCCACTCATCCAGTCTCCGAAGGATCCTGCAGGCCATTGCCCACTGCCTATTGCTCCCAACACTGCCTCAATCTCCAACTGGGGTGGACACCTCTTGCTCAACCACAGGACCCCCTGTCCAAAGACCAGCCTCCAATACCAGAAACCATTCCCTTTGAACACATCAGCAGAGCAGGCCACTAAAATATCTAATACACATCCAACACACTCTCTAAAAATTCAGAGAAGAAATGAACACCAAGGAACAATACAGCCACCCAACAGAGGCAAATTTACAAATCATCACCTAAAACTCTAATCAACCCAAACTCGGATGCCTAGACACTAGCATAAGAACACAATCAACAGTAGTCAGAGCAATATTTCTCCAGCTCTCCTACCACGGCAGACCTTGAAAATTCCATCATAGCTGAGGCACAAACAAACAAAACAAAACAAAGCAATACAAAAATTAAAAACCAAAAATAAAAACGAACAAAAAACCTTAAAGCCAACTATATGGCAAGATAATAGAGGTCCTAAAAGGGGAAATGAATAAATCCCTTAAATTCTATAAAGAAAGCAAAGAACAAACAAATAATTGAAGGAAACAAGTGACACTGGTAAAGACGTGAAAGTGGATATAGAAGCAATAAAGAAAACACTCACTGAGGGAATCCTGAAAATGAAGTGGGTAGGTAGGCCTGCAGACAAGTGCCAGAAAGGCAAGCTTCATCAACAGAATACAAGAAATAGAAGAGAAAATCTCAGGAATTGAAGATACAATAAAAGAAATGGATAAATTGGTCAATGAAATTGTAAAATCTAAAAATGCCTGACACAAAGTATCCAGGAAATTTGGGACATTATAAAAAGACCAAGCCTACATATAATAGGAATAGAGGAAGGAGAAGAATACCAACTCAAAGGCCCAGAAAATATTTTCAACTGAATGATGGAAGAAAATTGCCCTAACCTAAAAATGAAGATGCCTACAAAAGTACAAGAACCTTATAGAACATAAAATAAATTGGACCAGAAAAGAAATTCCTCTCACCACATAATAATCAAATCACTAAAGATATAGAACAAAGAAAGAGTGTTAAAAGCTACATAGGAAAAAGAGTAACATACAAAGGCAGATCTATTAGAATTACATCCAAATTCTCAATGTAGACTCTAAAAGCCAGGAAAGCTTGGATAGATATGTTGCAGTCTAAGAGACCACAGATGCCAACTCAGACTACTATACCCATCAAAATCTTCAATTACCATAGATAAGGAAAATAAGATGTTCTATGATAAAGCCAAGCTTAAATGATATCTATCTACATACCCAGCCATACAGAAGGTGATAGAAGGAAAATTCCAAACTGAAGAGATTAAATACACAAATGCACAGAAAATAAATTTAACAACGCATCAGGAAAACCAAAATAAGGGAAGTGTGTATGCACACACACACACTCACACCCCATTACTACCACCACTACTACCACCACCAACAACGAAAACAAAATAACAAGAATTAATAATTATTGGTCATTGATAATTCTCAATATCAATGGCCTCAATTCCCCAATAAAAAGACACAGATTAATAGAATGGATATAGAAGCAGGATTCATCCTTCTGTTACATATAAGAAATACCCCTGAACATCAAAGATAGACATTACCTCAGGATAAGGAGTTGGAAAAATATATGCCAAGAAAATGGCCCTAAAAAGCAAGCTGAAGTAGCCCTTTTAGTAGTCAACAAAACAGACTTCAAACCAAAATAATCAAAAGAGATGGGGAAGGATACTATATATTCATTAAAGAAAAAAATCCACAAAAATAACACTTCAATGTTTAACATTTATGCCCCAAACACAAGGGTACCCACCTTTGTAAAATAAACACTATTGAAGTTTAAATTACACATTGACCCTCACACACTGATAGTAGTAGATTTCAATACCCCACTCTTCCCAGTGGACATGTCATCCAGATGAAAATTAAACAGAGAAATGTTGGAGTTAACTGATGTTATAAACCAATGAACCTGTAAGGCTCTGCCGAGCCTTAATTACCAGGGACAACGTGAAGCCAGGATTGATGCAAACGCAAGAGGAATTTATTGTTCCAGTGCACTGTGGTCATCCCAGACCCGAAGGAAAGGCTGCGATCCTAGGCGGACTGTTCTGTGAGTTTTAATACAGTTTCCAAAGGTAGAATAGAGCATCAGCAACTAGGCACAATATGATTGGTGGAACAGTGCACCCTTTAAACTGATTGGTCTTTAGGGAATGAGGTAATAGGGGCTTAATCAGCCTCTCCATGACCTGTCTCTTCCAGGAGGGGAAAGGTGCCTACGTGCTCGGGAGTCTGGTGGAATTTTCCAAGGGCTCTGAGCTGACCTCTTCAAATCTAGCAGGTATTTATGGAACATTCCATCCAAAACTAAAGAATATACCTTCTTCCCAGGACCTCATAGAACTTTCTCTAAATTTGGCAACTTACTTGACACAAAACAAGTCTCAATAAATTCAAGAAATAACTTCCTGCATCCTCTCATGGATTAAAGCTGGCTATCAACAACAGAAGCAACACAATATTACCAACTCATGGGAACTGAACAACTCTCTACTCAATGAAAAATGAGTCAAGACAGAATAAAGGAAGAAATTAAAGACTTTCTAGAATTCAATGAAAATGAAGGCACAATATATTCAAACTTAAAGAACACAATGAAAATAGTGCTAAGAGGAATGAAGGTTCATAGCACTAAGTGCCTTCATAAAAAAGTTTCATACTAGCTACTTAATAGCACACCTAAATCTTTAGAACAAAAAGAAGTAAGCATACCAAAGAGTAAGTAGACAAGAAATTAAGAAATTATCAAACTGAGGGCTAAAATCAATAAAACAAAAACAAAGGGAACAATATAAAGATCAGTGCAACAAAGATTTGGTTATTTAAGAAAACCAACAAGATAGACAAACCCTTATCACAACTAAACAAAAGACACAGAGAATATCCAAACTAATTAAATCAGAAAATAAAAGGGAGAAGTGACAACAGACACCAAGTGAATCTAGAGAATCATGAGGACACCTTTAAAAACCTGTGCTCTACCAAACTAGAAAATCTAAAAGAAATAGGTCATTTTCTCAATAGGTACCACTCACCAACATTAAATCAAGACAAGATAAACAATTAAAACCCATCTACAATCTCTAGTGAAATAGAAGCAGTCATTAAATGAGATATTCATCAGCTGACTGTGCCCTGTGTTGAGCACCATCTGTGGTATGTATGTTGGGGTCTAGTTGTGGTTTCCTATTTTCTGCTTCCTCCCTCTCATGGTGTCCAGACACCACTGCACACCAGGTTGGAAGGGTGAAGGGTAGTCTGGAACAGGAATGAGTGCAGGGCCTGTGGGGAAAGAGAGGCTAGGCTTCCCTGAGGATTTTAGTATTACAGCTCTTTTAGATAAAGGCCTTCTCTGATGGTCTTCCATGAAACAGCTCTCTCAGATAATCTTAACTGGTGCAAATACCTTTATTCAGGGTGAGTTTTATGCATACACTTTATTCAGAGAGAACCAGAGGCATATATGGACCTTTGTGGGTGATAAGGAGTTTTCAGGGCAAATGAATATCTTTGTCCTCTAGACAAGGATATTCTAGAATGCCTCATTTGTATGGAGCAGCATTCCAGGAATTCCAGATACTTGCTGGGTGAGTTCTTATGGGGGAAGGGGGTAGAGAAGTTTATAGGTCTGGCTAGGCCTACTCAGCCTTCCCTAGATGGCACATATGGAGGTTGAGGACCCTCAGGCAAAGCCAGAGAAGGGGAAGCCTTGCTGTTAAAGGGAGTCCTCCATTTTGTGCCAAGTTCAGAGGAGCTATCTCGTCATGGTAGACTATGACCTTAATTAACATGGTTTCCCCACAATTAAAAATCTCTGAACAACAACATCATCATCATCCCAGGGCCAGATGCTTTTAGTACAGAATTCTACCAGACTTGCAAAGAGCTAACACTAATACACTTCAAATTATTCCACAAAATAGAAACACAAGGAATATTGCCCAATTCATTTATGAGTTCACAGTTACTTTGATACCCAAAATACAGAAAGTTTCAACAAGGAAAGATAATTACAAACCAGTTACTTTTACGAACCTAGATACAAATATACTTAGTAAAACATTTGCAAACCAAATCCAAGAACACATCAAAATCCACGATAATACAGGCTTCATCCCAGACATGCAGAGATAGTTTAATATGTAAAAATTAGTAAATGTAATCCATCATATAAATAAACTGAAGAAAAAACCATATGATGCAGAAAAAAACTTTAACAAAATCCAACACCCTTTCATGATAAAAGTACTGCAGAGATTATTGATACAAGGGATATAACTAAATATAATGAAGAAAGCCTATAGCCAGCATCAAATAAAATGAAGAGAAACTCAGAGCAATTCCACTAAAATCAGGAACAGGAAAGTATTATCCACTCTCTCAATATCTGTTCAATATAGTACTCAAAGTTTTAGCTAGAGCAATGAGACAACTGAAGGAGATCAGAAGGATACAAATTGAAATGGTAGGCATCAATGTGTGGGTTTTTTGCAGATCACATGATACTGTACACAAATGACCCTCAAATTCTACGAGAAAATCCTACAGCTGATGAACACTTTCAGCGTAATGGCTAGTTACAACATTAACAACAACAACAACAACAAATCAGTAGCCCACCTATGTACAAATGATGGACTTAGGAAGAAATAAACGAAACAGAAAACCTCAAATAATATAAAATATCTTGGAGTGACTCTAACCAAGCAAGGGAAAGACTTATAGGACAAGAACTTCAAATCTCTGAAGAAAGAAATGATAGAAGATCTCAGAAGATAGAAAGATCTCCCATGCTCATGGATTGGCAGGATTAATATAGTCAAAATGACCATCTTACCAAAAGCAATCTACAGATTCAATGCAATCCCCATCAAAATTCCAACTCAATTCTTCATAGAGTTAGAAAGAACAATTCTCAAATTAATTTGGAATAACAAAAAACTAGGATAGGGAAAACTATTCTCAACAATAAAAAAAACTTCTGGGGGAATCACCATTCCTGACCTCAAGCTATACTATAGAGCAATAGTGATAAAAATCTGCATTGTATTGGTAGAGAAATAGGCAGGTAGATCAATGGAAGAGAATTGAAGACCTAGAAATAAATACACACACCTCTGGTCCCTTGATCTTTGACAAAGAAGCTAAAACCATTCAGTGGGAAAAAGACAGCATTTTCAACAAATGGCGCTGGTTCAACTGGTAGTCTACATGTAGATGAATGCAAATTGATCCATACCTATCTTCTTGCACAAAGCTTAAGTCCAAGTAGATCAAGGATCTCCACATAAAACCAGATATTCTTCTATTAGATTCAGCATAAGTGGGGAAAAGCCTTGAATACTTGGGCACAGGGGAAAACTTCCTGAACAGAACACCAATGGTTTATGCTTTAAGAGCAACAATCGACAAATGGGACCTCATAAAAATGAAAAGTTTCTGTAAAGCAAAGGACACTATCAATAGGACAAAATGGCAACCCACAAATTGGGAAAAGATATTTACCAACCCTACATCCGATAGAGGGCTAATATTCAAAATATACAAAGAATTCAATAAGGTAGACTCCAGAGAACCAATTAACCCGATTAAAAAGTAGAGTAGAGAGCTAAACAGAATTCTCAACTGAGGAATCTCGAAGGACTGAGAAACACTTAAAAAAAAAAATGTTCAACATCCTTAATCATCAGGAAAATTCAAATCAAAACGACCTTGAGATTCTACCTCACACCAGTCAGAATAGCTAAGATCAAAAATGCAGGTGACAGCAGATGTTGGCGAGGATGTGGAGAAAGAGGAACACTCCTCCATTGCCGGTGGGACTACAAACTAGTATAACCCCTTTGCAAATCAGTCTGGTGATTTCTGAGAAAATTGGAAATAGTTCTACCTGAAGACCCAGCTATACTGATCTTGGGCATATACCCAAAAGATGACCCATCATATAACAAGGACACATGCTCCACTATGTTCATAGCATCCTTATTTATAATAACCAGAAGCTGAAAACAACTCAGATGTCACTCAACAAAAGAATGGATACAGAAAATGTGGTACATTTACACAATGGAGCACTATGCAGTGATTAAAAACAATGACTTCATGAAATTCTCAGGCAAATGAATGGAACTTGAAAATATCATCCTGAGTGAGGTAACCCAGACACAAAAGAATATACATGATACGTACTCACTAATAAATGGATACTACCCCTAAAGCTCACAGCACCTATCATACAACCTACAGACCATATGGAGCATAGAAGGAAGGAAGACCAGGGGTTGGATGCTTTGAGTGGGGAACAGGACGATTGTGGGTGGTGGACGGAGAGGAGAACAAGGGAGGGAGAAAGGAGGAGGAGGAGGAAACAAGGGTGGCAGTATCAGAAACTGGAGATGTGAATACAGAGGGCCAAGAAATCGAATAAAAATAGGTAGCAGGGAGGATGAGGAACTGGGGATAGCCACTGGAGGATCCCAGACACCAGAGAAACATGAGGCTCCCAGAACCCAACAGGATTGACTTTAGCCATAATGTGAGAGAAGAGGGAGATAGAACCTGTAGAGACCACCTCCAGTAGATAAGCATGGCCCCTGGTCAAGTGATGGGGCCACTCATCTCAAAGTTTTTTAATCCAGAAATGCTCCTGTCCAAAGGAAGAACAGGAACAAAAAAATGGAACAGAGACTGAAGGAAGTGCCAATGGGGAACAGCCCCACCTGGAGATACATCATGTCTGCAGACACCAAACTCAACACTGTTGCCATGGTCAAGAGGCATTGAGGGACAGGAACCAAGTGTGGCAAGTTCCTGGGGAGTTCCGGCCAGCAACTGTCCAATGCAGATCCGAATGCTTGTAGCCAACTATCAGACTAATCTCAGGGAACATGGTGCAGGTGCTGGCAGAAGGAGCGGAGGGGGTTTGCAACCCCATTAGAAGAACAACATAGGCTGGCCTGACTACCCAGTTCTCCCAAAGTCTATACCACCAACCAAGGAGTGTAACTGGAGGGATCCATGGCTCCAGATACATATGTAGCAGAGGATAACCTTGCCTGACAGCAACAGGAGGGGAGATCCTTGGTCCCAGGGATTTTGGATGCCCCAGAGTAGGGGGATGCTGGAATGGTAGGGTTGGAGAGTGTGGGTGGGTGGGGGAGCACTTTCATACAGGCAAAAGGGAGGAGGGAGGGCAGATATGAGATGGGGGTTAGTGGAGGGGTAACTGGGAAGTGGAATATCATTTGAGATGTAATTTCATTTTACTAAAATGTCATTAATTAAATGTGCTTAACATCTTTAAATATATTATTTTCAAAGATAAAGTCAAAACAATGTATATATACTTTATGTAGAAAGAAATAGAAGGAATGCTTGTCCATGAATTAATTGAGGGATATTTAAGAACTGACATGTGTCTAAGCTGTAATTTTATTTTCAGTGATGCCTCTTCTCCTCGAAATATTGTGTGCCTATGTAGGGAGAGGGGACTCTTGTGTATATGTGCATATGGAGGTCAAATAACAAAATCAGGTATCATTGTCAATGACTGGTCTGCCTTTTGGGACAGATTCCTTCATTGGCCTGATACTCAACCAATTAGCGTAGACTAAATGGCCCGTAAGACACAGGGAGTCATTGATTTGTCTCTGCATTTTATAAGCACAGGATACCACACCTGATTTTTCAATATGAGTTGTGGGATTGAGCTCAAGCAAACACTTTACCAAGTGAGTGCAGCTGTTTATGTCTTCAACCATCTCCGGATTTTGTCTTGAAGATTTATATTTTAGTTTTCATTATGTATGTAGGTGATATGCACTTGTGAGTTTTGGTACCTGTTAAGAGCCGGAAGAGTGACAGATACCCTGGAGGTGGAATCATAGTTGACAGTGCCACAAGGCTTGGGTGTTCAGCACTGTGCCCATGTATACTGCCAAAGCAGTCCACACTGTTACCGGCTGCATAGTCTTTCCAGCCCTTAGAATGTTATAACCAACATAAGCACTTCACCATCCCAAACTAAATCTCATTTTAGTTCACCTTCAATAGAATAATAAACAGGTTACAAATATAAGAAAGAGGACAAAAAGGGAAAGAGGAAAGAAGAAAAAGTGGGAGGAAGAAAAAAGACTGGGGGAGAGGTTCTTACTCCTTGGCTCCGAATTTTATAGTAATTGGTTTTCTTTTACCATTTGTTTTCAAAAATTATTTCATTTTTCTACTAGAATATCAGCGAGTCAGGACAAAATGTGTAACAGTTTTCTCGACTTTCTGTTTTGAGGCAAGTGTTGAATAAACAGGGGTATAAATACATAGACTTAATATGAGCAAACAAGAGAATGATTCTCTGATGGCCTATATCATGTGTGGCCTTTTTGCTTTTTAAATCGTGCCTCTTGCTACTTTCTGTTCTTTCTTTCTTTTGCACATATTTTTCCAGACTTTTGGAAAGTAAGACATGAACATCGGATGGTAGTTAGTATTGTTTTTCCCAAAGGGGATCTTTACATGACTAGCATTTGAATTGGAAAAGTCTGATTGCCCTCGTGATTTTCGCCCTGAAGACAACAGTATAAAAGAACAGGACATCTGTAGATTCATGTATCCTCAAGACTGTACGGAGCTAGGTAACCTTCCAACAAAACTGTCAAGATTACATATTTTTAGCAAGTTTGCTGGAATCAATTGGTATGTAGTGCATATAATTTGCAGCACGACACTCCATATAACTTAGATGCAATTGATTGTGTAGTAATTCTGGGTTACTTTATAATCAAGCTTCTTTAGCCCAGTGCTACATGCTACAAGTACACAAGTAAAAAGACAACCTATGGGAAAGAAGTGTATGAAACTAAACTTGGGTCCAGTTTGTAACAAATCCGGCATTCTCCTAAGCCCCTTCAGAGGATGGATGGAATCTGGTCATTATATAACTGAGAATCCTGATTCATTTGCTGCCTCACCACGTCTGAGAACAGAAGTCTGTTTACTTGCTAGTCTTTATGATTTCTCCAGATGTGTTTTGATCAAAGGTCCATCTCCAAGCTAATTCCATCCTTTTTTTGGCAAAAAGAAAAAAAAAAGGCAGGCTTCATCTCATCTCTAAAGCAGGGACATGTCAGTAAGCAACATGTTTAGTCAGAAAGCTGGGACAGCACTGAAGATTAGCTCACAGAATGAGCTTCCACAGTAATGTCACAATTACAGAGTGATATATTTCTTGTGTATCTATGTATCTATGATGTAAAGAATCATTTTAGAGAAAACCCCACATTGTCTGCATAGATACAGAAGTGTCCATCTTCAGTTCTTATGTGTTTCTGAAGTAATTTTCCTGTGAGTAGGAAAAGAGGCATAGTTCAGACTGTCACCCTCCTGATAATTGGAATGTACAAGAGCCTGCCTTTTTAAGGTTCTGAATGAATTTCTTTATCAATACTCAAGAATGCACACATATAATTATCTCTTTCCTGGCCCCCTTCCATGGACTTGTATGTTGGCAGTTTCAGTCCAAGAACAAATGTGGAATTGAAGGAGGCACACTTCATGTCTGTGTGCTCCTACTGAATGGTGGATCTAGGTAGAAGTGTTTGGAAGACTGTCCAGTTGTCTTGATTTGCCTGGGAATGAGGATATGCATGTTGCAACGTTGCAGGCGTTTCAGTATTCAAACCTGTAGGCTTGGACTGGCATAGAGTGCTTCCTTAGTAAGATTTTAGGCTTGCTCCTCTAGTATTGCAAAGCAAACAGCAAAGGAATACTGGGAGAGTCAACACAGACGGGAATCCTAGTAGATGGCCGGTCTTTCTACCACATAGCCGTGCCTAGCCTACACAGCTCTAGCTGTGAATACAATTATTTTGCTTGCTGCTGTTAGAAATCCTAACTTGCCAAAGTTCCTAGCATGGTATAATGTAGAATAAACTGGGAAGAGATGGACACTATCCACTAACATATTTTGTGTAATAGTTACGACTGTGAGAGTTTCCCCTAGAAAAGGGTTGTCCTCCAGTTCTTCCACTGCGGAACTCATAATATCCCCATGCCAAAGAGCACCTACCATTGTATTCATAGCTATGCAAACTTAAGTAAGAGGATGCTTTCCATACTCTGAGCCTTTTAAAATGAATGCATTAGCTGTTCTGTTTACTTATGTTTATTATAGTTCGCTCAATGTCTTTGGAAACATTCATTGTTTGAATAGGTGCAACTATTTCAAAAGATTCTCACATCCTAAGGAAAAAATGAAACTTACAGAATTAAAAGTGCCTTACACTAAACTGCTTGTTATTATTGTATTATCAGATACATAGCAGTAACATTCTGAAAGTGAATGATGACAGTCCTATGTGTTTGATCTGGTAGACAATGAATAAACTTTGATTTGATAGTATAACTTGTACTTAGAAATGAGAAAACATAAACATTGACTACAACTTGGTTACTTAGAAAGCCTGTGCTTTCCTGAGAAGAGTCAGAGCCTGCATTTCTTAAACCTTTCCTTAGTATTCATCACGTAACATTTTCCTAGGGTTACCCCTTCCTCCTCATAGCATCCTTTTCAAATAATCAACACTTACATTTACAAGTAAAGACAATTAATTAATTCAAAAGTGTTAAATCATTTGCTTAAAACCACATGAATAAGAGAAAAGTGCCCCCTTTCTGGAATCCTCCTTTCGCCTTGTTCCAGTCGCCCATAATGAATGAGCTGTGAAAATATCAAATAGAAAATTCCAGAATTACATAATTAATACATTGTCAATACTATGCTGTTATGCATAGAGTCACCATCTTTCATGCTATTTTCTCCACATGAACATCAAGCCCAGGGAGTCATTCTATTGCCCAACCACATGCCTCCTGCCCATTAGTCGCTCAGTAATCTTGTGCCTTGATTATCAGGTTGACTCTCACGCAATATTGTAGTACTTGTGTGCAAGTAACCCCCATGAAGTAGCCTAACACATCACAGTGTCAATGCCATGTACTTCAATTAATCTTTTTACATGGCATCGCATCATTTTATGTCATTGCAAGAGGATGGTGGTACAGTACAAAAATAGAACTTAGAAAGAAACAGATGAGTGTGTAGGGGGACAAAACTGTGTGTACTTGGTGTACACAGTTTCAGGCATCTACTGGGAATCTTAGGATGATCCCTGCGGATATGCAAGAACTACTATAACGATTTCAGCCAAATTCCTAAGTGAGTGTTTAAGGGACTCGGTGAGACTGTCACTTTGCTGAGTTAAAATGCACTGTTCACTCAACAAGCACTTTTGGTTTCCAAGGGTTAGGTCTGTGCTAGGTAGAGAAGATACAGTATGAATCAAGAATGATTTCTTGCCTCTTAGTGTTTCAAATCTATATGTGTATTCCACACTTTGTTTTCATTGGATACAATTTCACGATATTTTAAAATGACAAACTTAAACCTTGGGACAGAAATTATTTTCCAGAGAAATAATAATATCCTCTAAAGAGAGCATTGTCACACCTTTAACAATATATGATATAGCTAGCTTTTAATAAATAACAGAGAAAACCAAGTTTGATACCCATGATATTTGGATCAAAAATTTTAAGTGAATTAATGTCCAGCAGATCAGTGGAAAATTTTAATGACAAATGTTAACCTGTATAATAGGAAAGAAAATTGCATGTTTCTTAAAATTTGGAGGACTTGATAACTATTTCTTGCACATTTACCTTATTGTATATAAGGTATTACTTAATATAATTCATTTAGTCTTCTTGTAAGTCTCTCTACATGAAAATGGCTATGGTACAGCTCTATTAAGTATAAGAGTTGATAGTGTTTTCCTTCTGTTATCTATAAGACCTTAACTCAAGGTTGCAATGAAATGTTGACTTGTATACTTACATTCTTTCTTCATTCTTCAAAGAACTGTACAAGTATAAGCAACAATAAGATAAATAAATTCTTCATGGGAAACAAATAAATCATTGTAGTCTTAAAAGGATAATTCAATAATCTAATCTGATCAAACAACAGTGTTATAAAACCAATTACATTTTTCTTCAAACAAAAAGACATTTTAAAAGTTCATAAATGAAATATGCTTTCCATAGGGACTCAAGTACAGATTGATTTATGAAAATAGTCCCTAAGAGAAAGACTAACTTCATTCTCAAAGAATTTTTACTAAGAAACAGGGACAATTTCTTTCCTCTTCTTTTTTTTATTTTCTAGTTAAGCAGCTGGTTGTGGACTTATAGACCTTGCTGAAGCAGAGTTCCTTTCTTTATTCTTTGTCCTTCATTCAGATATGGAAAATGACAGCAAACCATCTCATTCAGAAAGCCTGGAGAGCTCTTTATATAACCTTCACTCCGAAGTCCAGTCACCGTAAGAACAGTGCTGACTGATTTGCATTTTTAAAATAATGTGAGAAAGGATATTTGAAATGCATACTCATCTCAGACTTGCAATGGTGACGTTCTGGCTACATTAATTGCCTTGCTGTGCCACCTACGTTCTATCTGACTGAACAAGCAAACATCCAGAATGTCTTTCATGAACATTTGTTTTCCATCTGGGAAAGATACTGAAGATAAGGACTTTTAAATGTTTTCTAGTACTCCCACACACTGAATGCATCAAGAGAAGAGTAAGAAACACTCTATTTGGGGTTTTGTTTTGTTTTGTCTTTCTGTGCTTTTGAGACTTTTAAAAATGAGCCTTGTTCTTGGATGGTTTCACATTTGCATGTCATACATTCTAATTGCTTTCACACACCCCCTTTGCTCATCTAGTCCAAGCCCTTCCTCCTCTCTATGCATCCTTTTCCTACATCCCTGCATCTTCTTGCTTTGTAACCCACAGAGTTTAATCGAGGCCATCTGTATGGTCATTGGTTTGTAACTGTCCATTGGAGCCTTGTGGGCTCACCAGTAAGTACACAACTGAAGATGATGACTTCCCATTTCTGAGAATCCCCCACTAGCTGGTAGTTCAGAAGAGAGCAATAGAACCCCAAAAGCCACTCCCCCGTCATTGCTAGTTACATGGTCAGTTTCACCCAGGCCCAGTACACATATCTGCACCTTATGTTCATGATTGCAATTGCTGTGTTATGCTTAGAAAATGACATTTTGAAGTTTTCCTCCTATCTTCCTGCTCTGACATTCTGCTCTCCCTTCTATCCTGTTCCCTGAGCCTTAGAAGGGAAGTATAAATATCCTATTGTGGCTGAGCACAGAAACATCACTTATTGTCAGAACAGTAAAGCACCCATGATTCTCTGTATTCACCGCCAGCACTCAATGCAGAGACAGGCATCTTTAGATAAGACTGGAAGAAGAACTATGAATGACAAGCAAATACTTAAAACATGCTCAACATCCTTAGCCATTAGAAGACTATTTTAAGATTCCATCCCTCTCCACTCACTCCAGCCAGAAGAGATCCCAGAAACAAAAGAAAAGAAAACAACAAACAACAACAAATGCTGGTGTGGGATGGGTAAGAAGAACTCTTATTTATTCCTGGAGGGAGTCCTAACTAGTAGAGCCATTTTGAAAGCAGTGTGGAGTTTACTCACAATTCAGAGATAGAAAGAACACTATGTTATTCAGGAACCCCACTCCTGGGCATCCCAAAGAACTCTATCCTACTGCAGAGAAACACCCTCATCCATCTTTATTGGTGCTCTATTCAAAGTGGTTAATATTTGTTTTTTTTTTTTAAACTTGGATTTCATAGAATAAATTATGTAAAAATCATAGACTAAATTAATTCTGTAAAATCATCACACACAATCCCCATTATAATTAGCCCCATGGCCTGCAAAATGTATTAGGAGTCAAAAACTTTATTTTAAAGGCAGCCTAAAGAGAGCTCCTTCTAGTTGAAATGGGCATTTAATATGTATTTTTCCATGTTCTAAGTAGAACATATACATATTAATTATTTCCTTCAATTTGATAAAATATGAACACATAATTAAAATATCACTTGTATCTGCATGCCAATCTATTACAGTTTATCAAATTTATTTTCAAAAGAGATGGTCAAGCCATGTATGGTGGTGCATGCTTTCAGTCTTAACACTCTGGACACAGAGGTTCAGATCTGGTGAGTCAGAGCTCAGTCTGGCCTACATAGGAGTTCTAGGCCAACACATTGAGACATTATCTCGAAAACAAGTCAAAAGCAGAAGACAATTTATTCTTGGCATAAAATTTGTATGGGATACAACAGTTCCACAGAGTAAGGTTTGAAAAGTATTTTAAATTCATTTTTGAGACTTTCATATATGTTACTATATTTACATCACTTACTCCATCTTTACTTCTCAACTCCTCTCATTTTTCTACCCCAGCTCCCTCAGATTTGCGAACTTTTAATCAACAGATACCATCAATTTTTTTTTTTTTTTGTCCATGAGGAAAGTCAGCCCAAAACGCAACTGAAAACTCAAGCCCAATCCACCTGAATTGCAATAAATCATATACATTTGCATATACAGAGCACTCACTCTGCTCTACAAACTTAATTCAGCTAGAGTTTATATTAATACCAAATTCACAGTTCATAGTAGCTGAAAAAGAAAGATGTTGAAACTGACGACGCTATAAGATGACCCCCAAGATTTTGTTGACCTTTGTATGGCTTAATCTTTCATACCCAAGTTCATGCCAGCAGATTGTGTTCTATCTCTACTTTAATATATAATCTAACTGGATCAAATTTAGGGTGTAGTGAGTCTGGAGTGAGAAACCTTCAGTCCCTTACCACTGGGTCCACTTTGGTGTGTTTTCGGCTAACTTAGATGCAGAAAGGGCCAACTACAGATTATACTTCCTCTTTAAATTCTATGTGGCTCAGCATTTGAACTCCCTAAACTGTTAGAACTCCTATCTGGGAGCCAACCCTGCCGTGGTTGTACCTAGAAACGTTGCCAAATTGGAGAAGGCAGTTTTTTGAGATTGTCAATTTGGACATAACTAGGTCAATTCCTACAGCAGCAGCATTGACAGTAATAAGGGGAACATATTTTCTAGCTAAAACAACATAATTACTAAAAAAAAAAAAAAAAAAAAAAGAGAGAGAGAGAGAGAGAGAGAGAGCTCTGCAGTTTTCTTTTCATGTTCAGATCTTCAGAGTACATTTAAACCCTTTAAATACACTGGGTTTTATTCTTGCTCTTACTTAATATCCATCATAAATCAAAATGCTCTCAATTTTATCAGAGCATTGACTACATGTAGTAATTAGCATTTAAAGTCATTATCTAGAAGCCCTTAGGGAAATTTCATAGGTGAGATGATCCAACTTGAGTCTCTAGCTGCCTGTAGGTCAAAAGCACCAAATGATCATGTATAATTGTATTCAGTCGGTAATCTCATCTCAGCCCAGGAGAGGCTCAAGCCAAATTAGGTCAAATTACCTATTACTTCTCAGGAATACATTGCTGCCTGGCACAGGTCACATTGCACAGGCTGACCTGTGATTACCCAGATGCTGGCACTTTGAGAAACACAGTCAGAGCAGAGGAGCACAGCAAGAGGGTCCCAGAGCACAGAGACATAGCAAGAGGGGCCCAGAGACAGTGACAGTTCAAAGCCAAGCAGTTATTTTAAGCACATGAAGTTTAGGTCTGGAATTTATTGTATAATAAACATTGCTTATTTATATATTTATACAGTGCCTACACTTAGAAGGAATCCTATCTCCATCTTTTCTTACAGCGAACATGGCTGAGACGAATGTAGGAAGCTGTGTCTTCCTTGTGCCCATAATATGTGGAAAGCAAAGGGGATACATTCTCATCTTCCTGCGAGGTGCCTTCCTCAGGTATGGAGAAGCCAGTTGTATCCCATGGCTACTGGAATAAGCCCTAAAATAGACGCCAAAACCTCAGTGATATGTGTAATTTAACAGCATTGCCTTGTGACTCTTTCATACACTCCAATGTCTACATGGAGTTTTCTATTCAGAGAAGTAGACCCTCCCTTTCCCCTGGACCTCCTTTTCTCACTATAAGACAATTAGCTTGGCCAATACAACTTTTTATGTCATGGACTCTCTAAAAATCTATTACCTCAAGTGATACTCATCATGCCCTAGGAGATACATGGGATTCTTAATGTCTTCTTTTTAAATAAGGAAGTCAATGACATTAAGAAGGGCGGTTTAAGTTTCATACTTGAAAATATCATAATATAAAGCCTCACTTTCTCTGTTCTGTTCACACTACTTCATTCAGCGTTAGATATAAAGAGTCTAATGAGATCTTTCAAACACTTGCAATGAATGCTATGATTATACCATGTAGATTATATATATATATATATGATTATATGATTATACCATGTACAGTTATATATATATGATTATACCATGTAGAGTTTTATATATATATATATACGATTATATAATTATACCATGTAGAGTTATATATATATATATGATTATACCATGTAGAGTTTTAGATATATATATATGATTATATAATTATACCATGTAGAGTTACAGCCCAAAGCTCTGAGTCCTATCATACTATTTAGACATGCGTCATTTGTACAAAATATTAATATGATGTTGTTATTAAAATTATGATGATATGAATATTCTGAAATTATTTTGATTTTAGGCATAAAGTCAAGCACAGTATTAGTATGAAATTTGAACTCAGACATAGATCAATTAATCTAATAATACATTCAGATATAGTAGTTTTAGGTCTACAGACTTGAATTTCATGCAGTATGAATTTTCACAGTTTACATAGAATAAGATATTCAGTTTCAAAGACTCAGACTTAGCTCTCACTACCACTGAAGAATGTTGCCACAGGACACAGAAAAGACGAGTCAGTGTAGCTTTGCCACCAATACCTGTGATTGTGTGTGTGTGTGTGTGTGTGTGTGTGTGTGTGTGTGTATATATATATATATATATATATATATATATGCCTTCTAAAGACCTAGACCCTTTGAAACTTTATACAAATGAGATCAGTTTCCTTCAGATGCACCGTGTTGTACAGTCACAGTAATAGAAATCCAGGATCTAGTATTATTTTAATCCCAGACAAGTCACCTTAGCTAAAAAAAGAAATAAAATAAAATCTTGCAAGTAATAGTTTCCTGATTGCTACCAGGAAAAGTTTGACTCTGTTTTTGGAAAAGAGTTTATTGTACAAATTACAGAAAGTTCATTTCCATGCAAGGCATATATATATAGTAGAGCTATGATTTCTGAAAATGCATTAAGTGGATACATACTTCATGTGTAGTTAGTATTATAAACTGATCTTTTGGCATCTGGCCAGCCTTTTGTAATCTGTGTGATAAGTATTATGATACTTTGCCTGTGTACCCTGCCATTATTTATTCACATATTCAGTAAAATCTACTTTCCTAAGGCAGAAATTAGAGCATGCTTCTATTCCATGCAACTTCCCACTAACTTCCAGTATCTGCAGAAAAACCTAAGTCCTTTACATGCATGTAAGCCTCTGCACGGTCTGCTCATGCTGTTCTTTCTACCACGTTATTTAGAGGCCTTAGACCACGCCTTCTGCTTCATGCCCAAGCATCTTGTGACTGTTTCTTCCTTCTGGCATATAACCAATTTTGTGCCCAGTTAAGCCACTTGTCCCCTGCCTCGATATCCCCTGCCCATGTACCTGTCTGTCTTCTTGTACCTACACTCTTTGGGGACATTCCACCTTTCACCAAGTAGACTAGGTGAGTGAAGAATAGGAATTATGCTCTTTCTATACTTATATCTTCATCAACTCATTCAGTGTGTGATACACGAAGGTATGACATCAGTGCCTCCTCAGGAGCAGGTCGATGAAGGGGTGAGCACCTAGGCAGAGGACCCTGTCAGGAATCAGGCCTCTTCTTACACATTAGTTCTGTTCTGTTTCACAGTCTTGTCTTCATTTGGCTATAGTGTTTACTTTCAGAATAGGACAACTAGCTGCCATTGACCCTCCTTCCTGAGAATTAAGCTGTCACGGCAGGTATTGACTGCTGTGTGCTACTTTGCATGCACAAAGGCACCATTACATGTTACAAAGGTAACACTAGCCTTGCTGCTTGCCTTTGCTCAAAACCCTTCTATAAAAGAGAAGAATCTTGTCTCTCCATTAACTCTCAAATGGTGGCTAGCTTTGAGTTTGAGTGGCAGGAAATGCAAACCATTGAGTACTCATAGAGTCCTTAATAAACATTAGCTACTATCATCTCTTATGTAGAAGACAATGTAATGTTTTATTAACTAGTTAAGATTACTTCCTATTTACATTACAAATATTTCATGAATAAAAATGTAAGACCCAATTCATTGTATTACTGCCTTAGTCAGGGTTTCCATTCCTGCACAAACATCATGACCAAGATGCAAGTTGGGGAGGAAAGAGTTTATTCGGCTTACACTTCCATGCTGCTGTTCATCACAAAAGGAAGTCAGGACTGGAACTCAAGCAGGTCAAGGAGCAGGAGCTGATGCAGAGGCCATGGAGGGATGCTGCTTACTGGCTTGCTTTGCTTCTCCTGGCTTGCACAGCCTGCTTTCTTATAGACCCCAAGACTACCAGCCCACAGATGGTACCACTCATAAGGGGCCCTCTCCCCTTGATCACTAATTGAGAAAATGCCTTACAGCTGGATCTCATGGAGGCATTTTCTCAACTGAAACTCCTTTCTCTGTGATAACTTCAGCTTGTGTCAAGTTGACACACAAAACTAGTTAGTACAATTACTTTTACTCCTTAAAATACATACTGTTTCCTGTAGTCAATAAGATGGTTCCACATGCAGAAACACTTGTCCCATATCTCCAGGACACGTATGTGATGGTTAATCTTAGTTGTCAAGTTGACTACATCTGGTGTCAACTAAAACCCACAGTGCTAGGCACTGTGAGGGATTTTCTTAATCTGATCATTTGAAGTAAGATGCCCCACCCTAAGTGTGTACCACATCATCTGGTGGCAGCCCACACTAAAGGACATGGAATAAGGAAACTCCCTTTTCTGTGCTTGCCCTCACTCTCACTGGCAGCTTTGTCTATCTGTTTTGCACCCGGTGTTAAATACAACATTTCAGGATTTCAATGCAGACCTAGAAACCAGCAGCTTTATATGAACTGTCAAAACTCAATCATTGTATTGAGACTTCAGACATATTCAACCTGTGGACTGAACAACTACTGTACTATCAACCATTCTGCCATAATATTTATTGTTGAACACCCAGATCACAGCCTGTAATCCAGTTTAATCTTTTTAGAAGGTGTATGTGTGTGTATGTGTGTGTGTGTGTTTATTCTATCAGTTCTGATCGTTTAGAGAACCCTAGTTAACACAACATACAAAGGTGAAAACAGAGAATCTACTACACAAAGTTGTCCACTGACCTCTAAACATGATATGGCATGTTAGCCTACATATACAACACACTCTATTAATAAGCAAAATTATAAAAGAATATGTAAACTGGTTCTGAGAGAGAAAATTGGCAACCAAAAACATGAAATATGAAAGAGTAAATGAAACTAACAAGTTTCATTTTCTGTTTTTCGGACAATATATTTTTCGATACAATATGTTTGGATCATATTCTTTTCCTTCTCCTTACTGCTCCCAGATCTTCTCCATCTCCCTAAAGTCTATCTACAGACTTTGTCTCATCCTGGTTGACAGCTTATTAATTTCTCATAGAATCACATTTTAAGCATCTTATCAAATGGATATTTGCATATAGCCTTTCTATTAATCAGATTTGAGAGTCAATTTCTCTGCCTTCATCCTCCCTGTGAATACACAATCTAATTGATAAGACATTTCTTTTCATTTCTAGGCATGGGATCTGCTCATCTCAGCCTCTTGCGACATTCCTTGGTTTGTAGAAAAGATGATGAATACTTTTCTTGTTTTGGCCTCCGGGGAGACAGCTCTGGCCATGGATATAAAACAGAAAAGTAATTCTGCACTTTCCCTCTGTCCTTTATTTACACTTTCATAGTTTCTATTCCCTTGGGTTACTTCCATTTGCCTGTAGTTTATTGTTGATCTGTTCCCAACTCAGATCTTTACTGTTGATAACTAAAGTTTAATTGTAAGAACTTTAACATTTGTAAAATCCAGTTAAACAAAGTACACTTGTAAAATATATCTTTGACTCTTGCTTGACTATACAAGCAGTAAATTGCAGAATGGATTCTTTTTAAGTGCATGTTTATATGTACATAGTACATGTGCGTGTATGAATCTGCATGCATGTGTATGCAAGTGTGGTGTGCATGTAATATGATGTGTGTGTGTGTGTGTGTTCGTGTGAGAGAGAGAGATGGAGGTCCAAGATTGACATCAGAAGCCTTCTTTAATCTCTCTCCATCTTATTATTTATTGAGACAGGATCTCTTTGTTGAAGAGCTTGAAAATATGGCTAATCTGGCTAGCCAGCTTGTTCTACAGATTCCTTATTTCTTCCTTCCAATAATTGGAATTATAGTTGGGCTATCATGACATCCAGAATTAACTTGGATACTGGGGATTTTAAACTCTAGTTCTCAAACTTGCATGACAAGCATTAGTCACAGACCTACCTCCCTAGCCCATGGATTACTTTCTTTACAGTTATAAGTGCATCTATATCAGAGTCAGCTTTCCAATAAAAATATTTTATATTTTTATATTCTTTGAGAAATTATATATGTATATAATAAAATGTGACTATATCAACCCAAATTTGTTTCCTCTAATTTGGTCAGATCCTCCCCCCAATATATTCTTTCCCAATTTTATGTCCTCTCCTTTTGTATATACACCCCAACAATTCTCATTAGCATTTCTCATATGTTCATGGGTATGAGAACATCTGTTGGAGCATTGGCCTTCAAGAAGGCTGATTCTTCTTCCCTAGCAGCTATGAATTTCCAATAGCTCCTCAGTGAGGTCTGGAGTTCTGAGGGCACCTTCCTCAAGTGTGGCAGAATTTGGCTGAACTGATCTTGTGCAGGTCTTATGCAGATAGCTAACACTGTTTTGAGTCCAGAGAACAGTAGCCATTCCAGATCCATAGCATTTCTCATCACTATTCTATCTCTTTTACATGCTTTCGTTTTCCTCTTCATGTGATGTTCCATGAGCTTTGATAGGGGTAGGGCTAAATAAAGATGTTCCATTTGTGACTGAACACTCACATGTCCAATATTTTAAATTAAAATTAAGATTAATCAACATACATGAAAAGCACCAAGTGATCATACTCAGCTCACAGTTTACTAGTGGGGAGAAGCTTCATCGATATCAGAATGAAAGTTGTTTGTGTTTTCAATGAAGTAACATGGAACTACTGAGATAGAGTAAGCCTCAGTTGATATCACCCTGTGCTGTGTGATCTTTGGCAAGTAATTGAGTTTCTCTGGTCTTCTATTTAGAAAAAATGAACAGTGGGACATAATTCATAAAGTTATCTCACTATAACATAATATAAAATAGAACACCAACAATATAAAATATAGAGGGCACTGATCATGTCACAGAGAGTCAAATAGTAGTTAGCATGTTCTCAATCTGGTACTCTCTTTTAATTTTGTCTTCTGCACCAAACAACCACACAGTTGCTCACATTTTTCCATATGATGCATAGCTGAATAAAAAGTGTCCAAAATATAACCGCCGGATCAAATTATACAATGACATTTATTTTGTGACTTTTATTGGCTTGGGGGCAACCATATCAATTATTTGTTTTGTTTCTATTACAAATACATGACAAGGGTAACTAATGGAGAGAACATATATTCTTTTGGTCAAGCTGGGACTCCTTACTTGTGGGCAAAGAAGAAAACAGAGGGTAGGGAATGTTGGCTTTCTCTTTTCTGTTTTAATTCAGCCAGGAACCCTAGCCCATCAGACGGTCCGCCTACACTCAGGATGAGTGTCCTGGAAGTCTATCTACTAGGTGATCTCGACGACCTAGATAATGGTGACAGATTAATCACCATAACAATACTAATCATGTCATAATCATGAAGACAAAGAATGAATGGAATTCCTTATGATGATCATGAGGACAGCGTGATGGCATGAGTTAAATACTGTGTCTTATCTCCCGTTGAAGTAACAGTAAGACCTTCTAATATCAATAGTTACTGCATCAGAGTTTTGTTACTTCCCAATAGCTGGGAATATTGAGAGGCATTGATTTACCTCCTGGGACATCGCAGGGGCTCTCCTGTAATTTATATGAGCCACTAGTGCACAAAGTAAATAAGCAACACAATTATGGCTTTGCCAGCCCTGAGCAGGTATTAAGGATTTCTTTTGATCCACTCCGCTTAGGTAACTGGCTCTTTGCCATCTCTAGCTGTATTCCCTTCTGAATTCTACATTTTTGTAATTTTTTTTCTAGGTTGTATAGTTATCATTTGATGCTCTGTGAGTCGGCGAGTGGATAAGAAAATATCTGCAGAGGGAAACAAATCTGTAGCAATATGAGGAAGGAAAAGGCTGCCTGTGATCACAGTGGGGGATGAGGCTGCAAGGCAGCATGCATACTGATAAGGCTAATGGAAATTAGAAGCGCCATCTCAACCACAAACCCACCTTGCTTTCTCTCTGGGGAATTAAAGGAGAAAAGATCGGAAGAGTAGGTCAACACAATCCAGACTGCTTGTAAAATGAACAGTTGCAAGTAAAGGACTTCCAGTTGGCAAGGCACAGAAGGGACAGTGCATTCAGATCTCATTTGTGGCTTATAGCAGATCTCTTTTCCTTTCTGGCTACATATGTCCTCATGCAGAGAGAAGAGTCAGTAAGTTTTCCTCCAGCATAGACACTTCATGAGATAGCACATGTAACGCACATGTTTGTTTCCTGGCACCTATTAAATAGTCTATAAATGTTGTTATGATTATGTTTCTATTGATGGGTAGTTTCGAATAGGACGTTTATCTTCTTTTGGTTGATTAACTTCTCAGGGAAGTAGATGAGTTCAATGATAAAGTGGTAAACAGTAGAAGGAAAGGATGGGAAAATAACTCTCCACGGTGATCGTCTGGGGAAAGTCATTCTTCTCAGTCTATTAAGTCAGCTCCAGCCTAAGACTGGCCTCCTTTATCCAACCACACAACTCATTCTGTCCCATTTGATCTAGCAACTGTTTTTAAATGTGGCACGACTAGATGGCTGGCCACTGAGCCCTAGAAAGTTGAGTTAGGCATAGCAGAACATTGTTTGTACAATGATAATGTGGACATTTTTGACTATTGTGTTCACCTCCTCACCTAACGGGCACACATATACCCTCTCAGCATCCTCCAGACATCACCATTGGCATACAAAAGTCGATCTACAGCAGTTCTTGACACTAAACAATTCTATGTCTTCCTACTGCATTAGAGAGAATGAATATGTGGGCTGAGTTTTGGAAGACCTGAAGAACAACATACTGTCGTCACCTGAAAGAAAAATGTCCTAAGACTTTGACAGAGTCCTTGAATAGTTCCATCCTAATACTGCCTCAGTTCAAAAAGGACCAGGGCAGATTATGGTTACCAGGCAGGAGTTCCAGATAAAACATAGGATGTCAATTAAAATTAGAACTTCGGATAAACAATAGTTTTAGAAGGAGGGTTAAGAAGTTTGTATCCATGTGATATTGTCCCTAAGGACTGGTGATGTAGGTCAGAGCGCTTACTTGGCATTTACAAGGGCCTTTATTCAATTCCCAACACTGAACAGACAAAAATCATCATTTTTTTTAAAAAAAGCTAGTATAAAGTCTGCTAGAAATAGAAAAGTCAGTCTCTGCGACTCATGCTAAAGAGAACATATGTAGAATAGCCATAGAAACACATAAAGCCCTGCTCACAGACCCCTGAAAGCAAAGCTGAAGGCAGAGCTACAGACTGCTCTGGCCTGGATAGCTCTGACAGACAGAAAGAGAGCAATGCTGTTTCATGGACCTGAGCAGTGGTCACAGCCAACATATGGGAACAAAGAAGGAATGGTTCTGCACACAGTCAGGCTACCCAGCAGAGAAAAGGTTACCCAGTCCAGAAGCAGGTTATCCAAGACAAAAGTGGGCTACCCAGCACACGGGCAGGCTAGGCAGCGCACAGTAGTCTGTTCACCATAGCTGTAGATGGCCTTGGCTCCTTTCTCTCACAACCACAAGCTTCCTGAGCAGTTATTATAACTTCACGGGAGGATGATGTCCCTTTGTTTGAGATTCAGTCACCTGCTTCAAAAGTTGACAAAAATCTCTTATCAGAGGTGTATGCTAATCTGTCACTGAATCCACACGACCCTTTCCCCTACGAGAATAAAGATAAATTGGAATAACAAGGCAAAAATAAAAGGCTTAAAAATAATTTCTAAATATCATGATGAAAACAGTAAATACCAGAATTAAATCTGGCATTGTTCCAGAAAATCAAATTATCGAAGTGTAACGTGAATATAATTATTTCTAAAAATTAAAGGCAATGGGATGAAACAAATAGGATCTAATGTGCAGCTTCAGGAGATTCAACCTCCACTAAACAACTTTATATACAAACAGTAGTTGGCAGGAGGAGAAGGTTAGGGTCAGACAAACACATGGAGGGACGCTTCAGTGACAAAGAAGCTTTAGCATCTCTGAGAATACAACTAGTTTTGGAAGAAAAACTTATGAAATGTTACATGGATTCAAGGAGAGAAGCATGACCATTGTGGTGAAAACACCAGAAAGCAGATGCCGTCAGTCCCATTAATGCCCTGTAGAGAGCCCAGAACAACGAGGGCTTGTTCCAAGACTCCTTTCTCTGGTGACGCCTGTGATAAGGACAGCAGATGGTGTGAACCGGGCAAAGACTTGGGATGTACCCCACTCACCTACCTCTCCCCAGTGTACACCAGAACAAGAGAGCAAAGCATATGGGACCATTGCTGCATGAGATAAGAAGCAGGAGACTAGAGTGATGCAATAGTAAACATAGTGAAACTTAAGGGTGGTTTCCAATAAGCTACCCCAACTGCACAGCCATTACTCCGGGAAACACAATGAACAGTAGCGGATCGTTAATTTTATAATCATTCTCTGGATGTAAATTCTGCATTTCATTAAAACAAAAGAACTAGCAGGTGTGAAGAAAAGCTATGGGGATGGAATGTCTCATCTCACAGAAGAGAAATATAACTCATTTTAATTATAAAAGTGACTTAAATATTGTACATTACAGCTATACCCAATAATAGTAAAATTGTAACACATATTCCATTTTCATAAAATGAACTTTGAAAACTGGGGAAAGACTTGGGGATGTAGTTTAATGGGTAGAGCACTTACCCAGCATTCATGAAGCCTTGAGTTTCATCCATAGCAGCACGTATATCCTGGGTGTGATGGTACGCACTTATAACCCAGAGCTCAGGTGGCAAGAGGGTCACAAGTGCAGAGTTGTCCTCAACTACATGAAAAGTTTGAGAAAAGGGCATCCTGAAAAAAAATTAGTACATATATGCTTCTAACACATGAAAAGGATAACATGGATACATGGAAAATTAAATAAATGAATAGAACATATATTTACATACAAACAGTAATTATTAAAATATTGTCATAAAGTTTATTTTAGCTGTTCAGCTAATAAAATATTACTAGCTTATTACTAAGAATATTTCTGAAATCTGAACACAGCATCCATTCATTTTACATAAACTAACAAGCCGTAGGTTAGAAGATCAATGCACCATCTCTGTTCCCGTCTGGATAGCATTGTGAATCCCACACCCTGACCACTGATACAGAGGTGTTCTACAGAATACCAAGATGTCCCCCCCACACAAGTATCAGTGACTACAAACCTAGATTACTCTACCTGGGTAGACTACTGTTCCATCCACTTTCCAAATGAATAGCATCATGGTGACATCTGGCACTGTACAGGAAGTCTCTCCTCTCCAGGTGCCCAGTCATTCAGTGTGAGGGTTAAATATCAGTAAGCACACCAGTATTGGGCCATGACTCCTCCATGTTTGCCTCTTAGGAGCATCAACATTATGCAATGTACCCCTACCTTGCCCTTGACAATAGATGTTTGTCAGAGAGGGCTGTAACAATTCATCTCAAATAATCCATTTTATATTAAACAAGCGCTAAGTTCTATAGTAGTTCCTAACCGCAAGAGCCTCTCGGAGGTTAAAAGGTAGAAGAAACTTAAACCTTGGGAAACAGCAATCCCTTCTTGTGACAATCAATAGCTGCTTACTATGGAGAGTAACAAAACCTTTTTGGCTCCCTGGCTGTAAGTCAAATCTCTGGTACCCTTTCTAACTATCATTCACTTTCAGGGCACTTTGATTCTGTGTCTCTCACGTGGAGGCAGCAAGGTGCTGGCCTCTATTTGAACTCAAGTCCCCATGGAGAAAAAGATTTCCCAACCGAGAAAATAAATACTTCCCAACTTCTTTGTTTGTCTTCCAGGCTCCCAGTGGGCACAGCACTCCTGCCCCCTCTGGGCAGTACTCTTCAACTCTCCCTGCTAATTAACCTCTCCTACCGGGTTGCCAAATGAGCTGCTGACAGCCAGCCCTGAGCAACTAGAAAACACCAGGGTAGCAGACTGGATTGTTAAACTGTTCTATCAAGTCTAAGCATAGAGAGCATTTGGAACTGTGTGTGGATGCAGTGGGGGAAAGGTTGACATCACATTTAGAAAAGGGAAAGTATTTGTGTCTCCCTCTCCAGTTATAGTCTGGAGAGAGCATTCAGACACTTTCTCTTAGAAGAGTGCAGGCAATAAACAGAAAAAGTGAATGTGAGGGTCATAGAGTCTAGTCATTAGGAAATGAGAAGCCTTAAAAAACAAATAGTGCCTTCTGGAATTTTCCAACTCCTTAGCTACCCTTCTACAACATAAATAGACCATAAGCCAAAACATGATTTTATTGATTCACTGATTTGTACTGGGTAAAAGAAGAGGGGGTCGAATATGCCTGGTAAGTGAGGATCCTTGACAAGCAGTTGCCCAGAACTGTTCCTGTCTAAAAGAAACTCAGGGACAAATAATGGAGCAGAGACTGAAGGAAAGGCCATCTAGAGACCGCCCTACCTTGGGATCCATCCCATCTGCAGACACCAAACCCCAACACTATTACTGATGCCAAGATGTGCTTTCTGACAGGAGCCTGGTATAGCTGTCCTCTGAGAGGCTCTGTCAGCACCTGACTAATACAGATGCAGATACTCACAGTCAACCATTGGACTGAGCCCAGGGACCCTAATGGAAGAGTTAGGGGGAGGATTGAAGGAGCTGAAGGGGATCACAACCCCATAAGAACAACAATATCAACTAACTGGATCCCCCAGAGCTTCCAGGGTCTAAACTACCATCCAAAGAGTATACATGGCTGGGTCCATGGCTCCAGCTACATATATAGCAGAGAATTGCCTTATCTGGGATCAATGGGAACAGAATCAGGACAACATTTGAAATGCAAATAAATAAAATAACCAACAAAAAGAAGTGACAACTACAACTTGTAAAAGCACCAATGTGGTGGGAATATCATAATTTATAAAGGGATCAAAATGGAGTCAGTTACTTAAAAACTATTGAAAATGGAAGATATTAAATCCGATTTACCTAGCATTTCCTGTGGATTGAAACTCAGAGTGGCCACGACAAGGCCATGAGTAAAAGAGAAACTCAGCAGCTTATATTTGTTTTTCTTATTAAGATAAGAATTAGCTTCTTCCGTCTTCCCCACTTCTTTGTGCTCCATGCTCTTTCATCTGGATTTTTCCTGCTTTTCTTCCTTTTCTTTCTCTCCCTGCTCTCAGGATTTCTTATTTTTCTGCCCCAAAGCAATTTAACTTTCAATTTTTTAACTCTTAACGTTAGTTTTGCCTTGAGCAAGACTGTTGGCCTAACAGTGTTTTCTGTTCAATTCCTCCTTCTGTCCCTGCTGTGCATGTACCCATGCAGACTGTCTCATCTGAAAGCCAGCAATCAGTAAGAGCATGTCTCTATTTCTTGAAAGTATTCTCCAACACATTCTTATTAGGAGATATTTAAAGCACAATCTGAAATTAGTATTTCTGCCGGTGTGCTCCCTGTTTTGTATGCAGTCCTTGGCATCATAAGACCATCAATGCTAACTTTTCCACCTATTTACCCATTTGCTGGTATTGATGGCCAGGAACACAACATTGGGAAGGATTCTGAGAAATAATTAAGCAAGACTACTCAGTACTACTGATTAGTGGTATCTGTCTGGAATCAGACTGTGTCTTCAGAATCCTTTTGATGAGTGCATTATTCCATCTCCTTTCCCTGCTGAATGTCAGGCAAGGTTTCTAAGAACATGGGTGAGGAGTTTGTCAAGAAAAGAAATTGCAAAATGAGGCTCTACATACAGTTTTCATATCTCTATACTCTGCTCTTAGAGACCTGATCTAGTCCTCGATGTCTACTTCATAGCACTCATTAAAAACACAATCGTTTTGTGCCTTCTTGAATTTTCAACCTTCTTAGATATTCTTCTAGAACATAAATAGACCTTAAACCTAATAGTGATTTTATTGATTTAAAAGTGTCAATACGGATGTAGGTAGGACTTGTTTCTCATAGTGTGTCAGTTATAAGAAGACGTTTTCAAAAATTACGGAGGTAAGTAATCTTCAGATCTTTTTGTTCATTGCTTAAAATGACCACTTCATGAAAACTATGAAATCTTTAATCAGTAACTGATTAGGTAGGTAGACAATGGGACATAACTAACACTTTCTTTGCAGCAGGGACATGGGTAAAAACACTGCACTCCTGTGAGCCTTTTGAAGGCTGTTCCTCTCTAACTCCCTAACAAACTGACATCTTATCATTCAACCTCCTCCTCCTCCTCCTTGTTTTAGAAAGTCTCAACACCATCTCACTCTTAAATCTTCCATCTTTGTCCACCATTTCCATCCCAAAATGTCAAGTCTTGCTCCTTTGAAGTCATGCTACAACATCTAGAAGAATGGTAAAATCTGGATTCTGGAATGTTTTACCCAAATGATCCGAATGCAAAATATTCATTTATAAACAAAAGTTACTTCTTTCTGGCTAATATTTTCTACTAATGTAATTACAACAGACCACACAATAGATTTGTTGATTTTGCCACGGATTTTCATGTCTTCTTGTCTTTAAGGCTCAGATCCCCTTCCAGGTGCTCGTTTCATGTCTTTGTTTCATTTCATTGACTTAAAAATTTGATTTCTGTTTTGAGGTACCTTTTCCAACCATAGGTAATGCAACTATCAGATATTTTGTTTTAAAGCATGTCCTGGTGTATTATTTTCCTGTTCAGAAATCTATAGAGAGCCCGCTTCATTATATAATAAAACTCCCAACCTGCTATACACAGTTCTCAGTAACCTAGTGCTAATCCTACTAATGGTCCATTCAGCTAGCTCATCCATCCTTCTCTGTACCCTTTCTTTATGAGCTCTCTCCTTTCTGTCTTCCACAAGAACACACTGAGTCATTCTAGTACATAGCACTATGCTAGGACTTGGAAATACTAAAATAAATAAGAGTTTGTTGATTGTTTACCAACGCTAAACAAGGATACATAAAGGCGCAATAAATTGTGTGTTTCGTGTGGTGTGAGTTTATAGTGAGTGCCATAACACAGACAAAGACCAAGACTACAGGAACATAAAGAAATATGTAATTAGCTTCTCTGGAAATAGAAAAAAAAAAAAGGATTGTTTAAATGAGTATTTAAAAAGATATAACAATAACTTAGAGTGAAAGGAGTTTTTATAGCCAAATTTCTCTCCCTCTTCCTATATTTTCTACGTTCTTCATACAAGCCAGCAGACATCTCAATAGCTTTGAATACCCTTGACTCTCACACAGAGGATCTCCATTCCACGTGAGGTATTTTAAACAGTGTCCTATACCACAATGCATGTGCACTTAAAGCCTCAGAATGAGACCTTATTTGGAAAGGTTCTTTGTTGCTTGGTTGGTTGGTTGGTTTTTTGTTTGTTTGGTGTTTGCAGATGGACTTAGTAGAAAATACGTATAAGCCCTATAGCCCAGAGTATGGGTGTTCATATAAAAATGGCAAAGAAGACTGAGACGCTACAGAATATGTCGTACAGGTGTCAACAAAAAGTAAAATAATACACACAAAAGACAAAGAATCACAAGGATGACGATTAATTACTGGAGACTGAAAAACATGCAGAGTCTCCCAGAGACCCCAGGACCAAACAAGGTTTATTTACCCTCTTATCAGACTTTTCTCCTGAACAGTGAAAATGGCTTCTCATTGTTTAAGACCACTCATCTACCCATCTGGTGGTCATTTATTCACTGACCAGGAGAAATTGATGTACTCTCTTAGTTCCTTGCCATTTTACTCAGTTATAAATATCCCCAATACCACTTTTTCCACTGAGCTTCTGATTTGCCAGGGTAACATTTTGGATTGCACACGTGATATCTTCTTTCTTTGACCTTTATATAAGACTTCTAGAAAAATCCAGAATGTGCCATTTTTGTGAGTAATTTAACAGATTACAAGATTTGAATGTTAACATAATTTATGCATCCTAAGCCTTTTAAAATTAGTAAAATTATGATTATTCCTTAGTAGCCAATTTGTTTTCTAATGAGAGACAGAAAGGAGGTGGGGAATTCTAATGCAGAGTGGGTGGGAAGGACTTGGGAGGAGTAGAGAAAGGGAAAAAAGCATAATTAAGATATGTTATATGAGGAGAAAACCGTGTGTGTGTGTGTGTGTGTGTGTGTGTGTGTGTGTGTGTGTGTGTGTGTGTGTGTGTGTATGTGTATGCCAAGTGGGTGAGGTGCCTGCAGAGGCCTGTTTACAGCACTGGATCCTATGGAGTTAGAATTACCAGCAATTTTGAGTCCCCTAATGGGGGTACTTGGAACTAAACTTGGGTCCTCCAGGATAGCAGGAAGCTCTTTTACCCTCTAAGCCATCTCTCCAGCTGCTGTTTCATGTCCCCCTTTTGCATAGTTTCTCCTCCTTCCTTCACCCAAATTACAGCAAACACAAGACCTGAGAAAGTCAAAGCATGTCATGAGTGCTTTTAGGACGGAATAGATATTTCATAAAAGATATCAAGTAATACTACATAGAAAAGACCCCCAAAATCTGTTGAAGAGCTACACAAATAAAAACAAGTCTCTGAAGGACAGTCTCCCCGTCTATTCATTGTAAGCCCAATGTCCTAGCACAGTGTCTAGTGTAAGGAGGCCCTCAGTGGTAGTCTGTTGAATAAATGCATGAATGAATGAATGATGAACAGGATCAAGTCAGTGGACTCTATCCCATCAGAATGATGGTCTTTACCTCACTGAACCGTTTCCCTCTTTGATGTGAAAGGAAAAATAAATTCATGAATATATGAAGCTCTTTAAATTGTGATTCTATTTATGGAATCACAATATACAAAATCAAATTAAGAAATGTGATCAATTTACCCTCTCTGCTTGAATAGCTTGAGAAGAGAACAGAACATTTAGGGCTGGAGAGGTGGCTCAGTGGTTTAGAGCACTTGCTGTACCTGTAGAGGATAAGAATTTGATTCCCAGCATCTCCTTGCCTGCTCACATCTGCAACTACAGTTCCAGGAGATCTGATGCCCTCTCCTGGCTTTCTCAGGCACTACATGCACATGGTACACACACATAGCATGTAGATGACATAAAAATTAAACCTGATTGTTCAGTCCTTGCTGATTTTTTTTTCTAATAAGTCTCACTCAAAATTCTAAAATAACAGTTTACATAAAATTGAGATTCTGAGTGATTTACCCAAGGTCAGGGGCTTAGAAAACAACGGAGTGCAAATTTCAAATTAGACTCACCTGATTGCAAAGCTCATCCCGTTTTCACTGTTCTACTTTCACTTAGCTTCACGTCACTTGACTTCTCCTGACTTCCAGCACTACCCCCCATCAGCAACACACACACTTACTAGGTCAAGTTTATTCCTTTATTTTAAACCATCCAGATAGCTTTGATTTGTTCCTAGGCCTCCTGTCATCTTGTGATAGGAATGCCACCCACTTGTGCTGCATCTGACCTCCACCTGGTCCTCGTCAATGTGATGTTGCCTTCATCATCTCTTCAGGGTACTTGCCCTTTCTCTGCCACCTTCCTATACCATCTGGCACATTCTTCTGCCACATGGCTTCCATACATCCTGCCTCCTTATGCTCTCCATTCTGTGAGTTCTCTTTATATAACCCTTTGACAATTTTTCTCTGCTCTTGAATTTCTGATCTCTACTTTCATCCCGAGGTTCACTGCCATGCCCTGTTCTTTCTCATCCCATGGCAGCCTATAGAGTTATGATTGCAACATATGTCTATAATTCCTTCATTGTATTGAGAACATCCATCACGCTGCCGACAGCACATTGATTCTGTTCATACGTTTCAAATTTTAGAGGGAGGGAGGGCAACGTCCATGCAAAATGAGCCTACTTTGCTTCACAAAGTAGGGTTTACCATGCCAAAGAGAAAGTAGCATCCTATGAACACACAAGGAATTCTGAGCAAATATTTTTGTTGAATTTCTGCAGATTAAGTTACATATACACAAAAATCAAACAAAGAAAGCACATATGCCATGTTTCTCTGTTCCAGATTTATATTGAATATTTTAAAATACCGAATGTTTAAATGAACAATGGATATACATATGGCCAAAATCTAAATTCAATAATTTTTAACTTCTATCACAGTTAGTAAATGTGTGTGTGTGTGTGTGTGTGTGTGTGTGTGTGTGTGTGTTTAGAGGGTGCTATGCAAGTGAGTGAAGATCAAGATACTTTAGCACATATCGCCTAAAGAAGAGGACATTTTCCCTTACAGCCTGCAATACCACTGCCACTTAAAAATCAGAATTTAGTTTCATTTTCATAGTATTATCTAAATAGTGGCCTTTAGTCAGATTCACTCTGCTCATTCCTACGATGTATTTTATTGTTTAAAAAATCCAGGATAAATAACATTTCATATAGTATACTGGGATATTTTTGCCTTTTTGTTAGTGTCCTTTATTGAAATAATCCCCCTGCTACTCACCTCTCACCCTTCACACACACACACACACACACACACACACACACACACACACACACACACACACACTATGGCTATACATGGCTAAAGCAGGCTGGCTGGCTTGTAAAATAAGTCACACTTTAGATTCAGCGATTATTTCTGATTGACACTGAATTTATCTCCACTTCTTTTCTATAAGTTGTAGGTGATCTATAGTAATGATTACAATTTGGTTAAAATGTTTGGGATGATTTTAAATGCATTGTGATGTGTAATTTCCACAATGTGTACAAGCACTGTATTGGGGTAGCATCAGGTCTGGCCCAGCATTCCATCTCTTGGTCAGGGTGGGGAGGGCCAGGATTCTCATTGCATGTGTAAAGTTTATCTCATTGAAGCTGGCAAGTAACCTATGTCTTCTGCAGGGATGAGTTACTCACTGTCCTAACTGGATTTCTGGAATGACTTTAGCATTCACTGGTGATCTTTCTGAATACTTTGTGATATTTGAGGCTATAAATTGTTAGGTTTTACTAACTGCACCATTCTTTGCAGATCGAACTGCTATGTGACCTATAAAGAAGAATTTTCTCATCAACTGTAACAAACTATATGCCCTTTGGGAAAGATCATGGTAGAAGGCTATTTTTTCTTTTATTACCAATTTTTAAAATGTTCCAATTAAGTAAATAAGTTTTTCTTCTTCTTTAGACTCATAATTTACATGTTTTGTTATTTTTAATTATTTGAGTCATGACTCTCATCCATTCTCAATGGCCCCGATGTGGGCTGGTGAACATATCTTCAGGCTGATTTCTGTCACCTTTTGACACTTCTCCCATTAGGTTGTGAGTGCTTCATTGCTTTCTCCCATGAGGTGGCTCAGGCTTCCTTTGTACTTCTTCTCATGGGACTTTTACAAATAACATTATGCCTAGAATTTGTGTCAGGTCATTCTAAATGTAGGGCACATGTATCACAAATTTATTGGCCCCACGGGTATCTCTTATACACAGAAAAAAAGATATTTAGATTTGTAGCCTGTTTAATTCATTGATAAGAAATACGAGGAACGGGCAGGATTTTCAGAGCACGCTCCAGGTATACTGATGTGCACAAATAGCCACTGAGAACACCAACGTATTTACGAGTGAATATTTCAAATTACATGAGCATTATATGTCATTCCATACTGTTTGTAAGGTGCCTTACAATTTTTTGAGAGAAACAAAAGTTGTTTGACTTATTAGCATTCTATTTTTTAATATATAAGAGAAATAGTAATGTTGACAAAATGTTGCCTTATCAGAAGTCAAAAATCATATGAAAACTAAGGGAAAAACAGTATATAAATGTGGTATAAAAACTTGAACCAAAATAAAATATTCAATATTATATATAATATCAGACCAGTGCTCTTAAGGTACGTTTCTCAACATTGATCTTTCAGCATTAGAATTTCAGAATGTGTTATGTGTCAGAAATTAGAATGGACCTCACATGATTATCACAGAGTTTGTATAGGAACATTCTTTTAAAGGCTGTAATATAGAATCAATGAGGATTCGCACAACATTTGCATCTGTTTATCATATTGGGGCTACCACATGAAAAAAAGGATTTAAAAAGCTCTAAATAGTAAGCATACTGCAAAGGTTAAGCAAACTGTGGGAAATTATAATGAAAACAAGTAGACATTTCTGGAACAAAATGAAGTTAACGAGTCACTCATGGAGCTGGAATTCTGAGCAGCAGAGATCAAATCCCAACCAGATGTATGTAAGGATAGTGTAAAAGAGGAAGTGTGCCATCTTGGTTTTCAAGAACAAAACCAGATAATCTGGATACCCCAGTCTATGCTGGAATGTGCTAATGCTTTCAAACTGTGTTTCTTGTTTTCTTTCCTCTCAAAAGCGCTAAGATGGACAATGTTTACCATATGCTCACATGTTTATTTTAATACACATACATTTTGCTTCACATCACCTTATACATATAACACGGAAACATAATTTTTAGTTGCCATCTTTCCTGAAATAATAGCTCATTTTGCCTGAGGTGATTACTGGGGAATTTAGAATCATCCATTCCACAGCTGGAGGGAAAGACTTAGAGCTGCTAAGCTGAATGCAGGCTCCTTCCACAGCATCTTGGTTTTTCCACTAAGTTAAAGGCTATTTTTTTCACATGTGATTTTTATGCTGTATAGCCAAACAAAAGCCTACTTTCCACTGTGTCTAAAACAAGAAAGAGCAAGGCCAAAACCTCTTCCCTCTTGTTAATGGTAATTAAGTTTTGATAAATCAAGACCTCTTTGAAAACCTAATACTAACTGGAGACTCTTTCCCTGGAAAAATTCACAATACTTTGCATGCATTTTTGAGATTATATGTTGCCCCCTGAATTTGTTGATCATTCCTAGACACCTTTGGCCTAGATGGATTAGAAGACAATCTGCAGCCATGGAGCCAAGCCTGTCATGTAGAGAAAGAGAGCGGGACCCAGGAATCTAACCCAGCACCTCACTGAGTGAACAAATATATGCACAGTTGTCAAGTATCATCAACAAAATTCTTTTCTTGATTCTTTGAAAAATCACATGAAGAGAGAATAATAAGACAATTGGGGCAACCTTTGGCATTCCCATACAGATTTCAAAGTAGTACGATTTTAGAGTTAGAAAGAGAAAAGAAAACAAAATACCAGTTATTAAGAAATGACCTGGAAGAGATTGTGACTTAAAGCACAATTCTTTTTTTTTTTTTTTTTTTTGGTTTTTCAAGACAGGGTTTCTCTGTGTAGCCCTGGCTGTCCTGGAACTCACGCTGTAGACCAGGCTGGCCTCGAACTCAGAAATCTGCATGTCTCTGCCTCCCAAGTGCTGGGATTAAAGGTGTGTGCCACCACTGCCCGGCTTAAAGCACAATTCCTTTTT
>CM052702.1:15280730-15296216 GCA_028551405.1 Uromys caudimaculatus
TTAATTAATTTATTTATTTTTGATACTTTATTTACATTTCCAATGTTTCCCCTTTTCTGGGTCTCCTCTTTGGAAACCCCCTATACCCTCCCCCTCCCCGCCTCTGTGAGGGAATTCCTCCTCCCACCTACCCGCCCACCCATCCCCATATTCCCACCTTGACATTCCCCTTTACTGGGGCCTCTAGCACCCTCAGGCCAAAGGGCTTCTCCTTTCTCCCTGATGGCCATGGAAGCCTGGGTCAGTTTCCTTTTCTACTGAGAGACCTTTTAGTATTCATCCACACAGTAACAGGTCCTTCTGTTGGTCGATGCTGTGGCTCTTTATTGGAAATCAGGAAGGGAAGAAACAGATGCATGCTGTGAGGGCCACAGGAACAAAAATGATGCCAGCGCTGTCCCTTGTGTATCTGTGCACTTGAGATGCTTACCATAGGGTCCGGTGTTTGATAAGGAGGGAGCAGGGGAGGCAAGGAGGCAGCGAGTGGAAAGGGAAGAGGAGGGAGGATGGGAAGGGAAAAGAGAAGAGGGTAAAGCGATCCAAAGGCTTTTTCTTCTTTTTCCCATCATTGTTGTGAAGCAGCCTCACATAGCACTGGCTGCCTTTAAATTTGCTATGTAACTGAGCATTACACTGATGTACGTGGTGCTAGAGATCAACATCACCCAAGCTGTCATGAAGTCTAGGCTAGTACTTATCATACTTTATAACTGGGTATATAACTGGGTATATATTTTCTTTAATTTCAGAATTTACCATACATTTCTCTCAATAAAGTGTAAACGCATTGAAGGCATATCTCTTTAAAAACATATTTAACATTTTTATTTGACCACAACTGATATGAAAAAATGCATATTTTACTGTATACATATTTGATAAGCTTCAATACATACAAACACTCATGAGCCCATCACCATATTCAGGATAATACATCTAACACATTCCAGAATTTCCTTGCATATTTTTAGTTTCTTAGAACAACTCTTAACACAAGGTCTAGTCTCTTAAATCTTGGAAAGTGCACTGCTAGATTATTAACTGTAGGTACTGCCTTGAGCAGCAGACCCCTAAAACAGGTCACTTCAGGTAACTGAAGCATTAGAACCACTGAACAACTTCTGTTTTCCACCTAGGTCTTGGTAACCACTGTGCTGTGAAGATATACCGTGATCATGACAACTCTTATTGAGGCTGGCTTATAGTTTAGAGGTTTAGTCCTCTCCTCTGTCATCAAGTCAGGAAGCACAGTGGAATGCAGGCAGACATGGTACTAAAGAAGGAGACGAGAATTCTACATCTGGATAGGCAGGCAGCAGGAGTACAGAGACACTGGGTCTGACTTGAACTTCTGAAACCTCAAAGCTCACCCCAGTGACATACTTCCTCCAACAAGACTACACCTATTCCAACAAGGCCACCTCTTCTAATAGTGCCAATCCCTATGAGTCTATGGGGGGCTGGGGCATTTCCATACAAACCACCACAACCACTAATGGATTGTTGGTTTCTAAGAAACTGACAAAGATCTCTTTTAAAAATGAAGTCATGAGGACTGTAGAGATGGTTCAGTTGGTAAGAGCACTTACACTATATATGTATATGTATACATATTAAACACAATTAAAGCAGAAATAAAAACATGCAATAATTTCTCTTCTTTAACTTAATTATTTCCCAATAATGTTCCAAATTATTTCCCAAAATATCTTTGAGTTCATCTATGTTGTTTTTAATGGCAGAAATTCCTTCTTATGATAAATAGTATTCTTTGTAAACATGTAGCAAATTTTTGTCTATTCATCTGTTTATAAGCAAAATGTAGTGTTATTCTATATAATTTCACCATTGAGAAGAGGAGCATTATGAACACAGCTGAGCAGCCATTTCTTTGATATACTAATTTTGATTCTTTTGAATATATATCCAAGAAGCTAGTTTCTATATAACATGGCAGTTGTACTTCTAAAGTACTATTGCAAGATAATACAGTCATTGTGTTTATAATTCTTTGAGAAAGCTGTATCCATGATTCTCTACTAGCTGCACCATTTTACATCTCTACCACGAAGGGACACAACTTTCAGCCTTTCCACATCTCTCCTAACACTTACTGTATACATTTTTGGTAACAGCCATTGTGGTAGTTTGAATAAGAATGGCCCCCATAGGCTCATATATTTGAATACTCGGTCATTAGAGAATAGTGCTACTTGACAGGGATTAGGAGGTATGGCTTTGTTGGAGTAGGTGTGGCCTTGTTGGAGGAGGTATGTCACTGGAGGTGGGCTTTGGGGGTTTCAGATACTCAAGTCAGGACCAGTATCTCTCTCTTCCTTCTGCCTTCCGATACAGATGTAGAACTCTCAGCTTTTTCTCTAGCACCATGTCTGCTTGCATACTGCCATGATAATAATGGACTAAACCTCTAAACCATAAGCTAACCCCAGATAAATGATTTCTTTTGTAAGAGTTGCTTACAAAATGTTATCTCTTTATAGCAATAGAACATTGACTAACAGTTATAATCTTTAATTTCATTTCCACGGTAATGCAAAATATTTTATAATGTTATTTCCTTTCTTCAAACAGAATTTGGGTTTTGACATTTAAGTACAGAATGCAGATAAGTGTAAGATTTCTTTCAAAAATGTAATTTTCTAGTTTTTTTAAATGATTGGATTAGTGATCAAGATTTAGAATCCTGTGTCATTGTCAAAAAATTAATCTAGCTAGAGTTGCTTTAACACTCCGCATTAACCCACAGCAGAAGAACAAGCTTTGTAAGGTTTATGGTTTCAATAAAGTAAAGCACATACATCACACATAGCATAATTTCTGCTGCACGGTAAGGAGTTAATGAAAATGTAGAAGTGATTGCAGGTGGTGGTAGAGGTGATAACGGTCATATTTATTTAAAAGACTTACTGTAGTTTGGAAAGAACAGTATGGAAAGACAGGGAAAAAGAAATCTGTTGTACCTGGAAGCTGAGGAAGTCCTTCTGATATTCCCCTGGTATAGTTTTTAACAAGAAGAGGGGAGAGTCTAAAAGAAAATAAAGAAGAGAGTAAGGAACCTAAAGAGGGCTCGGAAAGAAATGGCAATGATTATAATTGTTAAGGGACACAGCAGAGCTAACAAAAAGTCAAGATTTATAACAGGCACACAGAAACTTCTAACTGTAAAATACATAACTAGGATGAGAATTATGGAGACCATATTAGAGATGGATTATAACACAAGTTGCATCTTGACCTCACACGTTGAAACCTTAACCTACTAGTTAACTGTCCCCAGTCAAATTATTAATAGTGATAGAACAATATAATTATGGTTGAAGTCAGTGCTTACTATAAAAGAAAATGAGCACATTCCATTGGCATTTCACGAATAATGAGTATCTCGCTCACAGCAGGCAAGAGGGTTCAACAGATCTGCTGGACTGATCTGGTGTGAAATAATTGCATTGATGACTTTCTTCAGGTTGTCATCACCAAATATCACTTGGCAATTATTCTGAGCAGCTGCTTGCTGTTATTGGGCAACTATTTATAAAGCTGTCCTCTTCAACAAAGCCAGGGTCTCACAAGCATCTGTCCGCAGCCAGTTTTTGTCTCTCATGAAAAGATGATTTTCTGCAGACCTTAGTTCTTGTCAGTTTCAATCCCCTGCCTGGTATTCAACATCCTTTTCGGGACCTTCTTTATTTATACTTTGTTTCTATTAACAGATCTGTCCCATGCAGCCCAAATGAAAACAACCCTGAATTAATTAAACCATGACTGGCTTCTGTCATATCATAAACCATATGAGATTACATCTTATCTCCTTGCTTACACAGTCTATGTTCAAACATGTCTGGGATGACAGTGGCAGTCCTTCAACTTCTTGTTTCTTGTAGAGCTTTATGAATTCATGTTTTATAGATGTAATTAAAAAGGAACAGGAGTCATCAAAAAATGCTTCAAATTAAAGAGTAACATTTCTGGAAAGATTTTTGCTGTAGACAATTTCAGCTTGAAGTTACCCTTAGGTGCATATCCTGAGAAAAATTAGCACATGCTCAGAAGAGATGACAGCTCAGTGTGGCCTGTTTTCTTAGGGTACACTCCAGCATATGCTTCAGGTTTGACTGGAGATAATATCTGAAAGATCAATCAACTTGGTAAAGAAATAGCTAATAAAAAAGCTTTGTGAATATACACACCTATATATTCACGTTCATATAGGAATTCATGTGCATATTCATGTATATTCATATGTGAATGTATAAACAATAATATAATATATATGCCTAATATACAAGAGACCTTAGGTTTGATTCCTAGCATTAACAAAAATTGTAAGAATAATAGTGTCACATTCATGCAACTTAGGTTTAAATAGTGCACAAGAGATAGGCATGTCAGGAATATGCTTTGTCATGAGTAAAAAAATTCATTCCCAATAATATATGTGTATATACATATATGTATACTTATATGTATACGTATACATATTCTGTGAGAGATAGCCTGTTTCAGTGTCAGCCAGTTCATTAGCTACATAAGAGCTTTAAATACTCGAAATAAAGTCAGTATAACTGAGAAGTTGAACTTCTTTTTGTTTGTTTGTTTTTGTTTTTCAAGACAAGAGGTTTTCTGTGTAACCGTGGCCATCCTGAAACTCACTCTGTAGACCAGGCTAGCTTTGATTTCAGAGATATTCCTGCCTCGGCTGGAATTAAAATCATGCACTGCCACCACCAAGTTGGATTTCTTTTTAGTTTAAGCTTTTTCAATTTAACTTTAAAGTTTATATGGACCCAGTGGCTACTGTATTCTCAGCTCTTCATGACAGATATTATTCCATGAACAATTACAAATGATAATTTTATTTGTGAGATCAGTAAGAAAAATTAGCACAAATGTTTATATCTAGTTTATATGAAAATAATTGGGAATAACTTTTTGTACTCATGACAAAGACTATTCCTGGTGTGACTATCTTTTGTGCACCATTTAAACCATACCTAAGTTGCATAAATATCACACTATTATTTCTTAGGCCTTTTGTATGCTGTTTTCTGTAGTGCTAGACTCAACCCTAAGGCCTCATGCATGTTAGGAAAGCACTTTACTCCCAAGCTGTGCTTCCAGATTTTTGTGTCTGCTGTACTTACAGAGCTTGAAAGTGTATTCAAATAAAAGTAAATAGCAGTTCAACTTTTCATATGAATAGGATGACTTCCAAACATCTGTAAAGTCACAGGACATCATCAGAAGCCAGGTTAAAACTGATGACAGCTTGAGAGGAATCCCACAATCACAAGGATGAACCTAGTAAGCATTATACGCAATGAAATAATGCCAGACAGAGAGAGACACATGAGTACATGATGGAATGAAACCAGTCATAATCCTAGGAACTCACATGAGGGGAAAAGGGCAAGGTACAGAATTCCAATCCCATAGACATATAATACAAGCCCTTAGTAAATAATGCTCTAATATGTCCATGACATTTCCTAAAGAGAGTAGAACTTGTTAAATGGTCTTATAACGGGAGTGATAGTAGTACACAAGACTACTAGTAGTACACTAAAACTACATATATATATATATATAACATATATAAACTATATATATAACAAAATTATATATATATATATATAACATAAAGTTAATATTTTATCCATGTAAGTGAACAATTTAGTAGAATTAAGTACATTTACACTGGTTTGATGCTATCATCACTACCTGTTTCCAAGACTTTAGCTTCTATGTGTCGTAAAAGATTGTGCTGGGGAATGAACAGTGGCTCAGTGGTTGAATGCTTGCTGCTCTTACATAGAACCCCAGCTTGCCAACTCACAGTCATGTCAGGCAATCTTCAACCACAGATAACTCCAGCACTGTGCCCTCTTCACTCCTCCAAGAGTGTCCAAACACAACTGGCATGTGCACAAACACAAACACATAAAAACAAATCTTCCTTTAAAACATTAGTAGCAGAGATAACCCAAAATAATTTCCATCTACTTTAAATTTCACCTAGGAGCAGAGGCATTTTTTTAGGCAAAAGTAGACCTTATTAGCGTGTAAGAAGAATGGAAATCAGAACATTATGATCTTTGCATATTTTGAATTTCTCTTTCCAGTGCTAAATTGCCTACTGGCTATAATGTGAAACAACAATATTTTGATTATTTTATTGCACACAGTTAATAAAATAATACAACTCTTATAGTTTCATTTATTACATTATACAATGTGGGAGTGGATAATACTATATTGGTGATAATACAGTTCTATTTCTTGAACATCTAATAAATATAGATTAACCAAAGCACTTTGACTATTCTGTGTCACAACACGTCCCTAAGGAAGAGCTGGTATTCCTATTTTGTAGATGCAAAAACAAGTGCACAAGGTAGTTGAATAATTTGCCCACAGTTCCAATCCCATGAAGCCACAGAAAAGTTACCTGTAATTAATTCTCCAGACTATGTGGTCCTTATCACAGTTACACTAATTCTTCAGCTATGTAGTCATAGTCTCTGGCAATCTGTCTACTTATTGCCTATTCAGTCTGTTGCCTGCTACTGAACACATCCATAGACTTGAACATGTAGAGGCTGCCTTTCCATGTTCAGGGATATCTCCTGTGCATTTGGTCATTGTACTCGTTCCTTCTTTGGTTTCCCTGTACTTGTACAGAATTTCCTACATGGTTTTACTGACTATGCTTTTATAAAGTGATGAAATCCGTATTAATAATCCAATGTACACTTTTTTATCTGCTTCTTCTAAAGATCACTGAATCACTCACTGCTGTTGATCGCTCTCTTCTAGGTCAAACATTTGATTCTATTCTTTGAGATAAGTGATAACATTTATTTCTTTACGGCTCTTCTTGACTTCTTCTCCTTGATGAGTCATTTACTATCTCACCCAGCTCTTTCTGAATCTTAAATATTGCTGTTTCTTAGCATCCTTTCTCACTCTTTCTACACCCCTGAAGTATTCTCAATTAATCCCGCTTTTATGTTCCTGATTTCCCAATTTTCTGGTCAAGATCATCTTTTTAAGATTAATTTTATTTTATATGTATGAGTGTTCTGCCTGCACTGCGTGTTGTATGTATACCACGCATGTACCCAGTGCCTGTGGAGGTCAGAAGAAGGGGATCAGACTCCCTGAAACTGGAATAAGGAATGTTTGTGAGCCACCACATGGATGCTGGGAACTGAATCATGGCACTATGTAAGAGCTATAAGTGCTCTTAACTGCTGAGCCATCTTTCCAGTCCCTGCCCCAACCAGTCTTCTTTAGTCTTGTGTAGCCAAGTCCGCAACTGTTACTTCTATCTGTGAGATTATTATGACACTTGTAGAAATTAGAAAATAATTTGAGGGGGTCCTCTCAAACAATCCCCATCTTTTCCATGCTAGTGTTTGATTCCACTTAAAAGAACTCAGACACAAATATTTGTTAGAGTTGGTCTTTCTCTCCCCTATTCATGTCAATTTGTGCTAGTTACACTAAGCCCTACACCATAGTCATATTTATCTTCCAATTCCAGGTCCAAGTCACAGTCAAACTCTTGGGACTGAATTCAGTAACGTCTCAAAGAGTTACCCTCCTTCATTCCTCTGCATAGAACCTCTACATAGGCACCATTTGAGGAGTTTTTAAATTGAGTCTTAAATGTTTTAAATGACATCATAATTAAATTTAAAATGAATGCAGAACTTACTAATTATGTCTGGATTTCACCCTACCATGGCCTATGGCTTCCCTTTTCCACAGAGTCCCAATCATGCCAACATTATTTCTGTCCCTCAAACCTTATATGGGCTTCTTATGTAGGAACATATGCATATGCCTTTCTTAGTATCTGCATCTTTCCAGAGCTAGATCTTTATCATTTAGATCTCAGATTAAAAGTTACCATAAGAGAGTTCTTCCCTAAACAATCTACCTGGAAGAGCTGGGTTTACGGTTGCTATGGTAACACACTATTTGATTGGCAGCATTTGATTTTAACTGTGAGTTGTCCTCTTTTAAACCCCAGCATCAGAAGCAGCAGAGGCCCACTCATAAAGACTCACTTTGCTTTCCTGCTACACAACCAGGACTGTACATTACATAGAACAGTGGCTCAGAACACATTCACGAAATAGACAATGGGTAGTAGAAAATCAATCCTGTTTTTAAAAAAGGCTAAAGATGTGGAAGCATTGGGGTTTAAACACTCTTGCACTGTTCACCAGCTGTGAGTTCTATGTTGAGGAGTAAGAAGTGTGGGAGCAACAGTCTCCAACCTTGTGATTTTATTTTGCCTCTTGTATCCTCTGGAGTACTTCCACAATAAATGCACACTGGGCATTTAATTAACTAAACTAGTCTAATATCTTTGGGAAAAAAGTTTTATGCTTAATTTCAGTGTATTCTCAAACTATCTCTGTGCATGGCTGAGGCATCATCTGTTTAAACTTCTCAGTCTTTTGATGTTTATACCAAAATTCAAAGTCTTCCCTCCAGTGGATGATGCTCAAAGCGCAAGGACCTGCCTTTCATCAATTTTTCAGTGTGCTTGCACTCTAGATCCTTGCCAAAGTTCACTACTTTAAATTCTAGGGTGTATTTCTCTCCAACTCCTGTCTCTACAAAAGGGGCTGCTCAAAGGTGGTTTATCCCCTCCCGGTCTCGTTCCCTGCATCTTGCATAGAGCTTTTGACAGAGCTGATCCTCATGCTAGTAACTAAGTAAAGGCTTTCTGTTATATTCTTTGAAAGATCTACCTGTTGAGAAAATATGCAGAGGAAATTGCTCTGAACTCTGTGTGTAATTTGTTTCTGTAGAGTCTGTCATCTTGATATCTTAGGTATTTCTACATGCACTACAACTATAAGTTATATCCTTAAGCCATGCCATCAAAGAACTGCGAAAATATATTGTATTTATGTCCTAATATATATATATATATATATATATATATATATATATATATATATATATATCTTTAATATATTGTGTTTAAATGGTATTTCGAATTTATGTAGTATAGCTTGGTAATATTATTTACTGACATTTAGTTGAATTGAGCAGTGATTTTATATTTTGATGGGATCATCTCTATTTCTCTTTAAAAGAAATATGTTGATCTTTTTCATATATAATTTTATTTTAGATGTACATAAAATATCTAGCACTGTAAAAACATAATTTAATGCATGTAAGTTGGTATTAAAACATATTCTAAATTCTTTTTCTAGAATTTTGTACCTTATTTATAAGCAAGCATCAGAAAGGATAGCTTTCTACTATAAATTCAAAGCTGATATATTCAAGGTTATTTCAGAAGGTATGTGAAACCATGCATACATTGGTATGTCTTCTTGTATAAATTTATTCACTAGTAAGTAATTTAAAACAGTATTTTAATATTAAAACTAGCACACATTTCACATAGTAGAGTAAAAAAATTTACATGAATTTTTAAGATAAAATGCAGAGACTTCAAAGAAATTCTGAGCATAGCAAAAGTAGCTCTGAGCTGTCATTTGGGGAACCTCAGGAGTATACGCTTCCACTCACAAGTCAGTAATTCTTTTGTGGGAAGTATGAGGTACAATGGACCAGGTTTGAATAAAGTCGCCCTAGAACTTAAAGGGCGGGAGAGTGGAGGAACGTACAAGCTAAGGCAACAGACTAAAGAAGGGTTGAGAAGGGGGAAAAGATCAGAATCCTTCAGGGAAGTAATAACGGAGGAAAGCATAAGTAATGATGAAATTCTGATAATGCTTAGAAAATCATTAGAAAATCAAGTGTCATCCCGAGAGTCCCTGCAAGTGCACAAACAGAACTCATTATAGAAAGAGCTCATCTTCTTTAGACTCAAAGCCAGCATGAGGCATATTTAAAACTAGGACCCAGAATGTAGAGTCTTTCAGTGATTACAATGTGAACGGGGAATGGGGTGACACACAAAGGGAAAAACCCCACTCCTGAATCCTTTGGGTAACAACAGCAGGAAAGCGACATTGTGGACACAGAGGTGAGCCACCCTGATGACTTTCTTGGAAGCTGTGCTGCCTAGACACAGAGAATAGTCAGGACAGCTCCTCCAGCGGCAACTCCCATAAGTGACAGGCCTCCTCAACTGTTTAAAGCTGCATCACCCAAATGGCGCTTTCAGAAAGAAACTTTCACAGGCCAACTGAGCCCTGCAGAAGACAGGAAGCATACTGTGACAGAGTAACAACCGTGATGGACTATTGCCCCCAGAGGTCGGAGTGCTGGGCTTTACTTTTATATACAGTTTAATTTTTCCCTCAGCCCAGTTCAGTTTCCTCCCACCCCTCTGCAGGTGTTCATCCACCATAAACCCTGTTTCAGCATATGCTGCTTCGTAAGCAGCTCTGTGTCTGGTTTGAGGCAGTACCTGGTGTTGGCATACACATCTGTAAAGGCACACGAGAGTGGGGAGGGACTGGGAACAAATAAATGACAGGAAGAAACAAGGGGGTTCCTGAGGAATTGCTTGGGATTTTAGCTAAGTTTTAGGGCTACGTTTAGAGGGTGAGTAAAATTTTAACAGATGGTGCCGAGGTTTATACAGAGTAGAAAAACATAATCTCATTGTGTTTTTATTATGCCTCTGGTCCTACACATCCATGATTCAGGATCTATGTTTATTTTGAGGAGGAAGGGGCTTCCTTTGCTAATCTTCAGCCACAGATTTCCAATTTTATATGCTACTTGATCAGCTTTCTTACAAATGGGGAAGCCAAATTCCTCCACCACAATTTTGGGGCATCTATCTAATTGTCAAAGCTAGGTGCAGGTCTGTGCAGTGGAATATGGGGCTTTGGTGAGCCAGGCATAACAGACAGCAGAATGGGCAAGGTGGAGGCTAGGATAGACACAGTTGAAGAGTTGATGAATCCTCTGACCTTAAATGACCCCAAGTAGCAGTCATGCAGTATTTTGAGAAATAGCAGATGGTCCACGTAGATAGGAGTAGAAACAGATGGTATCTCGCTGTCAGATTTTGTCTCCTGGGACCTGGTGCTTGTCGCTGTATGCTTTATCCTGCTCTTTGGCATGCCAACAGGAACTTTTAAGAACTTGAATAGCCGGCGACTCTCAGGATCTTGCTGGCCATCTTTTACGGTGGAACGAGTAGGTTTGCACAAGGAATATAAGTAAAATCCACAATTAAAATGCAAAGATGGCTCATACAGACAGAAGCAGAGTAAGCAGCAAGCAAATTCCCATGTGGTGAATTAGATAAAGCCGTGCTGCTATCCCTGTGACGTGCAGCCCAGACACAATCACAGGAAAGCAAAGAAGCTTCTTTCCCAGAAACATTGCTTCTATGCTGCACCCTTGGACAATTTACTTGACCCCGTTGTGTCTCCGTTCTTCATTTGAAAGGTGCATGTAACAATACTTCTGTCCTATATTTTTGTTATTAACTAATAAGTGCAAATGCTTTCCTCAATATAATAGTAACTATTAATCATTATTGATTGGTTGTCTATGACTATTGGTAAAGGAAATCAGTAGCAGACGGGCTGAAGAAGAGGGAGATGAATCTAGTATTGGACTCTACAATCATGTTGTGACCCAGGGATTTCTTCAGAGATAGTGTTTCTGGGCAATACCAATTCTGAGTGCATCCTTAGTCAGTGGAATGTTGAGGTTTAGTGATGGGGCCAGAAAGGGGACAGAGTTTGCTTTGAGAGGCAGTACTACCATCGCAATGGACTGTGTTCACAGTAATAGATGAACTTCTGGGAAAGTTTACACATTGGGAACGAGTATGACTCTTTAAGACTTCATATGTCTTTGACATGAAAATGTTTGGCAAGTGCTAATGTCAGGAAGCATCAGGCACGACTCCAGAAGTCAGCTGATAAGAATATGGGTTTTCCCCACAGGGAGGAAAAGCAGCCTATTTCAGCAAAAATGTCTTCTTCCTCCCTCTTTCCCCGATCCCTGCCAACTTTATCCTTGCTTTCTCTTCTTCCGCTGTACAGCTCCCAGTCTGTGTCCTGAACACACAAAGTACATCATGTTTCTTAGAACTTCTGCCTCTGTCTCTTGCCCTAAGTACTACTAATACAGAATAATGCATCAGGTAGCAAGGAGAGAGAGTTCTTGAAATGATGACTGCTTTCATCCGTTGGTGTCTTTTGGGTGTGGGGAAAGGAGGGAGGGAGGGAGGGAAAAATTCAGAGATTCTCTCATTCATCTACCTACATCCTATGATGAAGTAGGAACAATAATTTGTTTCGCAGTTTTTCTTTTTTAAAAGCTACTTTCATTTTTAGACACATGAAGTAAAATCTTGGTAAGTTGCTAGGTTGACCTAGACCTGTAGCCCAGGCTACCTTTGAACTTGTGATTCTTCCAGCTCAACTTCTCACATAGCTCTGGTCCCAAGCATGTGCCACAAGTTCTGCTATGGTGCTTTTATTTACTTAAGCTATATTCAATTTGCGATAGAGTTTCATGATTAAAGACACCATAGTAATTTTCTAACTGAGGCTTCGATTCTTTAAAAGACACCAGTCTGCCCCCATCTCCTTCTTGAATGTGTGAAGACTAGGAACTCACTTTCTCACAGAGCATCTATCCTATTTCACAATAGCTGTTGGTTTCAAGAACTGTTTTGTCACACTGAGCTAAAGCTCACCCCTCTGCCAGAGAACAGGAAGAGCTGAAACCTTGCAGGGAAGTGAGCAAAGAGGCATAGAGACTGTACTGACTCTTTACTGCCTCATCTCTGAACCCAGATCATGCTTGATACACAATACACCTTTTCACTGTCTGGACAATTTGAATGAACACTGTTACATGATAAAGATATCAGGAATAAAAAAGAAGTAGTCCAAAATGAAAAAGTTAAGGGGATAGTAAACCAAGACTGAATTTCATAGTGTACATTGCTTGTCCACTAAACAGTGCACAGGACTACTAAGTCAGCCTAAACAGTGCTTACAAGTTCAAGGGCACATTCTGATGATGAGAAGCTTTTGGTTTGTAATTCATCATTAGTGATACCAATGGAAATGAACTGGAGGGAAGCCGACATTCTGATAGTTTCTGATAGTGACCCAGAAGCCAGCACTCACCATAAGCAAGGAAAGTAATAATTGATCATGGAAGGCACCTGAGCTATTCTGATTTAGAGCATCATAAATCTCATTAAGACATTAATTGGAGATGGTGGCAGACTGGTGATTCTGTGCACAAGATATTTTTTCATTAGGAAACAGAATGAAAAATTCTCAACAAACAACATTTTAGAAGCCATCCTTTTCAATGATATACTGTTTCTTATGATTTTTTTCCCTGAGTATAGGCAGAGGGCATAACACCAAAACCTAATGTTGTTTTTCATGTATATTTTAATGTATTCACTAAGGTTTTAAAGCAATGGGATCTAAATTCATAGCCCCTAGGTTTCAAGCCAGCATATATCTTTAAATAACTTCTTTATTTTACTGACCATAAAAGTACTTCATAACCAATGGAAAAAATATAGAAATGTTGGAGACAAAATAACTTGTGTATTAGTTGACACTTTTTAAATTCAAAGTAACAATAGTCAACTTAACCTTATTTTTTTTTGTTTTTTGTTTGTTTGTTTGTTTTTCAAGACAGGGTTTCTCTGTGTAGCCCTGGCTGTCCTGGAACTCAGTCTGTAGACCAGGTTGGCCTCGAACTCAGAAATCCACCTGCCTCTGCCTCCCGAGTGCTGGGATTAAAGGCGTGCGCCACCACTGCCCGGCTCAACTTAACCTTATGCAAAAACAATCATATTAAAAGAATGTCAAGAACTGCACTGTAGGAGCTCCTTGAAGGCTGACACTCATGCATATCATCTGCAGAGCTGGTTCAACCCCAAGCTGTCACTCAGTGGGGTTTAAATACAGCCTGCAGATCATATTTTGGTAAGTTTAGAAGATGGTAATGATTCAGATCTGAGTAGCCCATTGTAGTCATCACAGACTTTTATTTTTTATTTTTTTCAAGACAGGGTTTCTCTGTGTAACCCTGGCTGTCCTGGAACTCACTCTGTAGATCAGGCTGGCCTCGAACTCAGAAATCCACCTACCTCTGTCTCCCAAGGGCTGGGATTAAAGGCACGCACCACCACTGCCTGGTTCATCACAGACTTTTAATAGTGAGCCATTGTATTGAAATAAAACTGTCTGAATTTCACCTAACAACAGATCTGAAATCGTATGTGTATCTGAATAAACACCACATTGGTGCTGGAACTTATCTGCAAGAACTCTTACTCAGCGTGTGCAAAGTCCTGGCGTCCTTCTCCAAACTGCAAACAATGCAAGTCAAACAGCATCAGACCAAAATGCTTCAAAGAACCCTGGAGAAAAGAGCAGGGCTTTCCTGAGAAAGGATTCCAGATTTTCTGAAACTACCTCCCAAAGAAAGGACCACAGAGGCCCCATAGTTTTATATTTTGGAAATACAAAATATAACTATGGTCATTTTAGCTGGACAGTATACAAGCCAGTTATCACAAACTACATTTCTTTTTCCAGAAGATATCCAATTTTAAGCAATGTTACTTCTTGGGGTTGTCTCTGGGAAGAAATAGTTGTAAATGGAACATAGACTGACCGTAGTTTAGGGTTGCTTGGCGTACATCAAGTAAATTAGTAAAATGGCTGCCAAAAATTATGATTGGAATCTTGGAATACTGCCGTTCAAGTCACTCACTCTGATATAACTAGATAGCGGGGTCACTGATCTGTTGAGGCGCCTCCTGTTTCATGCCAAGACAAGCAAAATGTGGTAATGGCCTAAAACAAAATGTTTATGTGAGACGTGGATTCTGTGTTTCCAAGAGTGTTTCAGGGCTCATATAATGGGTCACTGGGTAAGCCTTATGCTATGAGTTTGATTCCCAGGACCCACACGGTAAAAGGGGAAAACTAATTCCTCTGACATCCTCAGGTACCTGAACTTACAAACATATGCACACAAATAAATGTAATTTTAACCACTATGGTGAGTAGGGAGGGACTGTGGTTCTGGGAGGAGTTTGGAGCATAAACATGATCAAAATATACTGTATAGAATTCTCAACTAATACCAATATATTACATGATATTAGTATTTAAAATATTATTTAAAAATTTAAAGAGTAGTTTCAAATCATTAAGATAGATACTTTTTGTTTTGTTTTGTTTTGTTTTGTTTCAAGATAAAGTTAAGATAGATACTTTTAGAAAATTTAACTACAGTTCCTATATGCTTTTTCATTTTGTCAAGTTATATACAGAAATCATATTCATTGACAGTTCTGTATTGTAGATTCATAATACATGTGTGACACATTGAGAAATTGGTCATCATACCAAGTTCATATGGTTGAACTTCCTCCTTGTTGATACGCATGTAAGGAATTTCAATATTGTCTTTGCACGACACTTTTATAAAATAAGCGATGTTTAAAGGTAA
>CM052702.1:15296716-15321432 GCA_028551405.1 Uromys caudimaculatus
TTTTGTCAAGTTATATACAGAAATCATATTCATTGACAGTTCTGTATTGTAGATTCATAATACATGTGTGACACATTGAGAAATTGGTCATCATACCAAGTTCATATGGTTGAACTTCCTCCTTGTTGATACGCATGTAAGGAATTTCAATATTGTCTTTGCACGACACTTTTATAAAATAAGCGATGTTTAAAGGTAATGATAAAATGCCCACTGTTTCTCATGAAGGATATTGGACTGTGAAGACAGGTTTAAATTTTTCAAGAAAAAAAATATGGAAAACTTTTGAAATAGAATGTCCAGGAAACAAAATAAGCAGAACTAATATTTGTGAGATAATAGTGTTCTTATTGTGGGTCGGGACATGAAATGCAGGCACTCCATAGCTCCAGAATAAATCCTTGTCTCCTGTGTTGTCTTGGAGCTACATTTGAACTTATCAGTCAGTTACATGGTATAAAAAGGATTGAAAAGTAGAAGCTCTTGTGAGTTTATAAAGATGCAACTGTTTCACATTTTATTTCTATGTCCAGATCATAAGCGATTATATCTCAGCATCAGTCCAAAATTCTAACCCTAAGAACCACACATGTACTCTCTGGAAGGGACAAGAAGATTGTGCAGTACTTGGTAAGATCCGTGATACTCAATCATACTTTGGAGGAAGATTCTTCGGTCTTTCTCCTGCCTGATAAATCTACCTGGTAGAATGGCATCACATGGTTCCCTATCAAAGAACACTGAATGACAATGCTGAGACAGCTAATTTTCTAGAAGAAATAACTGTGCAGCTGCTATAGACACATTCTTTCCTCAGGTTACATGTATATTATCATAATGTGGTTTTTTTTTAAACCAGGACCCCATAGAGGGAAGATCAGCAATATACATTTTGGCATATCATACTTATAGCTTATATGATAGGAGAACAAGTATCTTTAAAATAGCTATTTTCATGCTAGAAGGGCAGCAAACATGATGACCATTCAGTCCAAGAATCTAGACACCTCAGCCTTCTTAATCAAGTGATGATGGCCTAGCATCTCCCTGGAGAGCTATAGTCTTTGTCTATGCATGATGGCAGCTACCATAAACACATTTAGCAAGAGAAGCAACTTGACAATGTACATTGGCTTTCTGCTCTCTGTTTTCCTTCTTTTTTTGTTTTTTTGGGTTTTTTGTTTTGTTTTGTTTTTGTTTGTTTGTTTGTTTTTTGTTTTTTTGAGACAGGGTTTCTCTGTGTAGCCCTGACTGTCCTGGAACTCACTCTGTAGACCAGGCTGGCCGCGAACTCAGAAATCCACCTACTTCTGCCTGCCAAGTGCTGGGATTAAAGGCATGTGCCACCACTGCCCGGCTCTGTCTTCCTTCTCTCTGGGCACTTTTGTATGGTACTGCTCTCTTAGCGTCTCCCACAGGCAATGTACTTCATGTCTGTTGTTTCTAGAAACACACCCACAGACATGCTCAGAGTTGTTTGAGCACTTTTAGAGAATTCTTATGCTAAGATAAGTTGCCAAATAAGACTAACCATACAATATCCAAATATCTGTGATATTTAAAAGCTTAGAAAAGAAATCAAGATGTTATTTCAGCAATTTCAGCAAAGTGGGAATATAGGCTAAAAGAATTGGTAGGAAGTAACTCTAAACAGCCTAAGATTGAGAAGCTGAGCCACAAACCAGAGATAAGGCCAGCCATCATTCTGAGTGTCAAGAGACAATGTTTTGCATGTCTGTTGCTCTCTCTCTCTCTCTCTCTCTCTCTCTCTCTCTCTCTCTCTCTCTCAGCAGAGAACTGAAATGAGCAACACATCAGTGCCATATTATCCAATAGCTCAGTCACCAGAACATATGGGTGAAAATTGTTTAATGACTTTTTGAGAGTAAGAAATAAATACATCATGCTCAGGTCAACTAACTACCAACACTAAGCAACTAACTACCAGCAAAAGCAAAGGGGCCTGGTGATAGCATTTAATAAAACACGTAAGCCGGGCAGTGGTGGCGCACACCTTTAATCCCAGCACTTGGGAGGCAGAGACAGGTGGAATTCTGAGTTCGAGGCCAGCCTGGTCTACAGAGTGAGTTCCAGGACAGTCAGGGCTACACAGAAAAACCCTGTTTCGAAAAACCAAAAAAAAAAAAAAAAAAACCAACCATGATATTGGGAATTAACATGAGGGTGTCAGGTAAAATCCCATAATTCTAGGTAAAAAGAAACAACTTTCTTTTCCTTACTACCAGGGGATTTGCAAAGACCTCACCATGTTCAAGTGTCTCGTACTTTGATGCTTTGTCCTCTGTGGTTTGTCATTGCCATCTTAAGAATGACAATCAGGTGTCTCAAATAAGTAAAGTATCAATACTGATTCTGAGGGCAAATATTACAGTTTACGTGCTAAAAACTTGTAGGACCCAGTTAACATGTACAAATAGAAATATGTACCACACAGGTTGGAATAGGCCTGGGGACGGCTGTGGGTAAAACACAAAGTTAGAGAGAGAGAACCTTAATAACATGTGGCCACTTCTTTATTAAATATTGAATATCCTGCAATTTTTCCATGATTCCCAAAGATACTCCTGGTCCTCTAGGGACAGGCTTTTAAGAGATGGGATTCAGTGCTGACTTACTGCTAAGAAAATAAAGCCGAAAGTGACTGTAGAACACTGAAAATACAGACTAAAATGTCTGGAGGGCAAAATAAATTCAAATGGACTGACAAAGAAGCGTGCTGCAAACTGGCTAATTATATTATAACCAATAAAATCTGGCAAGGAAGGGTTGGCTTTGGCAAATATTGTCTGTTTACAACTTCTTATTTTAGAAGTGTGTTGGTCCAGTAAATGTGTGTGTGTGTGTGTGTGTGTGTGTGTGTGTGTGTGTTGTGTGTTGTGTGTTGTGTGTATGTGTGGTGTATATGCATGTATGTGTTCGTGTGTATGAACATATACTAAATATGTATACACATATGTTGACAATCAGAGGTTGATTATATTTGTAATCATTCTTGACCTTAACTTTTAAGATAGAAAATCTCTCACTGAACCTGGAACTCCTTGATTCACTGGAGTGCCTAGTCAAAGAATTCTCTCTTGTCTCCAACTCTAGGCACATTCTGGTGTTTTCTGTACCTTTTATAAGCACTAACATTTATAAAACAAGCATTTTACCAACTGAGACATCTTCCCAGTCTCACAGGTTTTTTTTTTTTGTTTGTTTGTTTTTAATTTAGGTGAGGCGGCAAAGAATCGCTGGTAGTGAATGCCTTCTTGTATCTGTTCTTTCAGGAGGAGTTTTGTTGAGACGCAGGAATTCAGAAGTAAGTGTATTCAAGACTATGTTATGTAAGAGAGGGAAACAAATAGGGGAAGACTCTATCCAAAGAACATCATAAAATGTTAACCTTTAATTGGAAGGCTCTGGTGAACAGGATCACAGCGAAAAGAACAATACAAAGAGACTGAACATCAATCACACACCCTGCTTTGTCTTCTCACCCTAGACCAAAAAAACAAAACAAAAAACAAACAAACAAAAACCTCCCAAAAACCATCAACTGCTTTATTAAAAAGCATCTCCAATAAAAGTGGGACTCAATAAGTGAGCAATAGCATCTAGTGGACTGCATATGGACCAGAATAAGCTTAAATTTTAACAGGAATTCAGTGACACAAATTACCACCACCATCATCATAAAACACAAAACAAGTTAATTACAATAGCTGTATTGCTAGGAAGAAAACTGTCAAGTTTCTGATTTTGAAAGTCATTTAGTGTCTTTACCTTGCCCTTTAGAGGAAGTTCAAATTTGTCTCACAAGCCCCTTCGGAATCTAGCCCCTTCAAAACTTTTCAAGATCATTTCTTAATGGAGCTACAATTTCTCTTCATCTTACTCTCTGTTTTAACCACGATGGGCTAACCCTGAACGGACCACCCTCTCTCGCCTTTTCATAGTCTGTCTTTATGATCAGAGTGCTTTTCTTTCTGTAATTCTTTGAATTTGTTCATGTCTGACAGCAAGGGACTGGGCCTTGCCTCACATCTTCCCTGACCTCTCCCTCTTTATGTAGGCGACACCAACACATACTTTAATCTTCTCCCATTGAGTCTCCCTCTTTACTCACAATGACATTAAATACTGTAAGCACTTACTTCATAATCTGTATGCTACACATACGACAAGCTATAGAAACTGGTACTATGTTCAAATTCTTTCATGAGATCTTTTAAAAACACATTTTTATTTTTCATCCTTTGAGAATTTTATACATGTATTTTAATAATATCGATCTTCTACTCTCCTCCTCAATAAACCTCCCAGAATTCCTCCTGCCACCTCTGTGTCTTCTTACCTTGCAAAGTCTAATCATTGCTGTCTACATGTGCATGAAACATAGTGCCATCCTGTGTCATAGGTAATGTAACAGGGGCCACTACTTTGAAGAAAATGGACACTCTCTAACCCTGTAGTCTTCCACGGTCAAGTTCCTCAGCAAGTAGTGAGGCTTAGTGAGTCACCCTGACTTATGCTAAATATTTGGCTGCTTTTATCTTATGTAGGTTTTCTGTGGGCAGTCTAAGATGCTGAGAGTTCATAAGGGTGGTGGCACTATTGGATCCAATGACACTATTTTGAACCAGTTTTTCCCAATTTCTGGCTTTTAGCCTTTCTACCCTTTCATTCAAAATGTTCCCTGAGCCATGTGGGGAGTGGTATGATGTAGATGTCTCATTTGGGACTGAGGATGCCATAGATACTCATTCTCTGAAGTCTGGCTAGCTTTGGTCCCTGTATTAATCTCTATTATTTGGTGGTCAGGGAGAAGAATCTTCACTGGTGGGAACAGAAGGCTATACTAATCTGAGGATATAGAGAAAAGTGCTTAAAAGACAGTTTAATACTATGTCCATTTAGTAGAGAATAGTACTAGGTTCTCCCCTAGAATCTATGCCCTCAGCATTCATAGGTTCTTGACCAGGATTACAGTATTAGGCATGAACTCCTTCCTGTAGAATAGACGTTTTCAGTCAGAATGTGTCAGTTACCCTCATAACATCTCAATCATATATAATCACTGAGCATCTCCTACTCTATCAATAAGCCTTCTAGGTCTTACGAACAAAAGAAAGCAAAAAACTTCAATATTTTTTGTGTTTACATTGTAAAATAGCAAAAAGATTCAGAAACAAGATTTTATAGGTTCACAATATATAAAAGGATAAAAATTTAAAAGCATAGTATTCAAGCTTAAGGGTGCCGTTTATGCCATGGGAATTTTTAAACAATATTTTGTTAGTTCTTTGAGCCTTTCACACAGTATATTTTGAATATATTCACCCTTCCCTCCCACCCCTTGCACATGTCTCCCCTAAACATCCTCTCCCTCCTTCCATTCCTTCTCAACCAACTTTGATACGTTTTCCCAAAACCACAGCTTCTCATTTATTTCAATGACTCAGTAAAACATATATACACACAGATATACATGTACATATGTGTCATATATACATTCGTAGAGATTAAGACACAAAGAAAATATAGTAAAAATTAGCATTGGGAATCTAACTAAAGAGTGTGGAAAAGTTCATTATACTACCTGGCCACTTTTCTGTAGCTTTGTGTTTCTAAACACAAGGGCACAGATTTCAGTAATCACATGACGCTAACTTACACTGTCTAAGTGATAATTCAGGATTATGGAATTCTGGGAAGGATAAGCTTATGAAGGAGAACTTCACGGGAGCTTCTGATACTGCGAGTATTTGCTGTATTTTACATGCCATTCAAGAACTTCTTTACAGCACTAACATACTCCATCATGAAGTTTTGCATTCATTTTCTTGGTCTGAACACTCTTATCAAACTTGGCATTCTTGAACACGAATGTATTCTGGGGCTTCTGAGGCCAGGACCGAGTCACGTTGCCTTTCTGGGAACTCATCACCAAATCACAAGCACCATCATTCTGAGTAGCCTTTAAGTTACAGGACCAGCTTTGATATTTAAAGGCGGTGGATACTCACAAGCAGCTTCCAACCTATTGGTTTAGAATAAATTAAATTCTAGGAAATCATGCACCCCTCTAAACATGCAATAAATTTTGTAAGCAAAGGAACTGTAGTTGACTGATTCAAAGATGGCCCTTTTTGAAAGCATTGAAACACATGTCAAATCCTGGAGTGTAGTTAGCACTTAGCTTCACAAGGAGGAAGGAAGCAAGGATGTCTTTACTAGAAAAACAGCTGGAGAAAAGCCGCAGGGAACTGAAATTGAATATTACTTCAGGCAGGAAGAAACTCTTCCAACCCCCACTGTTGCAAAGACCAGGGGAGGAAGCTTCATCTTTGTGCAGCTCTCTGCTTTGATTTATTTATTCCTTTAGTAAACATTGAGTATGACTTTGTACAGGCACAGAGCAAGGTGCTGAGGGAAATGTTGTCAAGGTGAGCCAATACAGGTGAGCAAGTAGCCCCTGCAGAATTTCCTACCCCATATAATTGGTAGGGGAGGGGTTTTGATCATCATACCAGAAATGTATCTAATGGTGAAGAGAGTAGACAGAATATTCTTGCTACTCTAATATTTTCTTGATATACATGGCAGGGAATTAGCCTTATGAGTTCCTTTACCACGTCTCCATCTTGGCCTTTCTAGTTCATGAAAGAACATAGAGTAAATTTGATTTACTTTGGATGAGTGTCAATTTCCAATCTTCCTGTTTTAAAAGTAGGACAAAGGGCAAACACGTCTTTTTTTCTGAGCTGTGTGTTACGTGGGTGGTGCATTTTGTCACTTTTTCTTTCTGAAGCCCACTGATGCTGACTGTGGACACTCTGGGTCCAGTGCTCTCTGTCCAGAAACCACAGCTCTGAGGGTGAATCTGCTCTTAAACCCCACTTTTCAAAACAAGAAGTTTGCTGAATGGTGAAGCAAGTATTGTGTGTAAAATTAGTTTGCATAAGTCTAAATTAAGCCTAATTTCATTACTAATTAAGTGAATTCATAAAATATCAGAATACATTTACTCTTAATTTGAATAAAAATGTTTTCAGATGTGTTTGATTAATTAATCATCTGCTTCTAGCGTCACTATAGGGAAGGAAAAAGAGGTGGCTGATCAATTTAAACTTATTCTCACAGCTTTTTCTGTGCAACATGAAGTAGCCAAAGGAATTGTCTGCATTCTCATGGGTTTCTATTATGCCTGTGTCACCAAGAAGTGTCTACTGAGATACAAGCATATCAAAGTTATTTTGAATTTAAAAAATCATAGGCTTGTGTCCATTGTGTTAATAATGTTTCTATAATCTCTGGCCATTATCCAAGCAGTTTTTACAATTATGTTTCACACTGAAGATGAATACTATTTGACTTAAGGAAGAGAAAGCTGTTTTTTTTTAATATTGAAAAAACACACTGAGCTTTAATAATAGATTTCAGTAGTACATCAAGGTAGATGGCCTCAAATTTTATCTGAAAAAGAGTTAAATTTTATCCAACATTACCACCTCCCACAATAAAACAATGTAAAATGTGCTACTCAGTACTATAGAACTAGAGTTAAGGTTGTCATTATTGATGCCATAGCTAGATCATTAGTTTACTCTATCAAAAATAATTCTGGGCCACTGAGCACATTAAGAAGACTACAGGTCACCTGGCTCGATCCTTCCATGGCGCTTCTCCAGGCTATATGTTCACAATGAAGCAAGGAGAACCAGGGCCCTGAACGCGAGTGGTCTGATTTCCTTTCATGTGTTTCTGTAGAGTGTGGTTGCATTGCTAGTAAGAAGCAATGGGGGAGGGGGAAGGGATAGGTGGTCTCCAAAGAGGAGACCTAGAAAGGGGGAAACATTGGAAATGTAAATAAAGTATCAAAAAATTAAAAAAAAAAAAAAGAAGAAGAAGCAATGTTGTTGAAAGTCAATTATGAATTAAAAAGCCTTCCAGCTGACTGTGAGTCCAGAAACATTGTTCGGGTAAACTGAACCAAGTCAAATGTCTCCTCCCTTTGCAGGGAGCAGTTGAAGAATTCAGCATGATAGAAGAGACTGCTTGAAGATTAAATGTCTTCCGAAGGAGTGGTGAGTCACTATTAATGACATGGCATGTAGATATGTGTTTGTGGTTTTTAGAATGTGTTTATAGAGATGTGTGTGCATGTGTGTGTGCATGTGTATATGTCTTTGTGTGAAAAAGAGACAGAGACAGAAACAGAGACAGACAGAAATAATAGATAGATGATAGATAGATAGATAGATAGATAGATAGATAGATAGATAAGATGATGAACTAGCAAAGAAAAATGTTTTATTAAATAGAAGCTTTGCATGAATTTGAGTGGCATAACTGAACTAAGTAGAGATCATGATGACATTGAAAATGTCTTAAGTGGTTTTCCTATACTTCTCTTCTACACGTTAAAGCCCCTAAATAAAACAGTCATTCTCATGTGCGGACTTCCTCGGTGAACAAGGATGATCCTGAGAATGAAGGAAAAAAACAGAGAAGAGCAACACTGGTTAATTACTATGTGAAATAAAACCACAACTTTGACATTACAAGATTGATATCAATTTGTACATTTTCAATATTCTCTTATGTAAAATTGTCTTATTTGCTGCTCTGACCTTTTTAAAATCAGGCCAATGTCTGGCACTGGGAAGAAGAAATCTCCCTCATATACAAACACCCCATCTATTCTTAAAGATATGGTAGTTAGTACCATTTTTGTTTCCCAGATGTAGAAATTGAGACTTGAGTGTGCAGCATTTGCATGAGGTCATAACACTAACATGAAATAGAAGAATACTTATATACTAGGTCTTTTCTCTCCAATGCCTGTGTTTTCCACCACTGAAATGTAGTACATCTTAAATGTCAGGGAGGCATAACTCGTTCATTCGTTCTTCATTTAGTATGTAAACAACTTTTCCTTAGTGCCTAATATATACTGATCAATGTAAGAATAGCCACAAAGCTCAGAGCATTGCAAGGTTCAGGGAAATTGCCTGGAGTCTAGAAATCCAAGGAATGCTCACTTAGTCAATGTATCTCACATAAAACTAAACATCATATAATAGAAAAACGAGCCTACATGAGCTCACTGCGCCCAAGACGTAATCTCTTCCACTATGTTAGAGGTGGTGTCTGCACCACACTCAGAACAAGAGGTCTAGGGGGAATTCTGTGCTATACAGGTGGAGCTCTCACTGCCTCTTCCCAGCTCTGTCACCTGGCATCCGAATCCCAGAAGCAACAAGTTCAGAAAAGATAAATTGAAGAGGGATGTTTCTTCTCTCCATGTCCAGGTGTAGAACAGCTGGTAACGGCCAGGGGACCCTAAAGCTGTAAGCAATAAATTCTGCTGAAACTCCGGACACTTCACATCACTCCGGATTTCGCACATTAGTAATCACTGCCCTGAGCGAAATGGAAGCTCAGGTATGTTCTGTCGTTTTACTTTTTATCCACACTGTCACCTGGTTTGCATTCACAGTGGGCCTTTGAAAAATGACAGGCAGAAAGCTGTGATTTATACAAGTAGGTAATTAAGGTGAAGTGCCTGGAAGGGGAATCTCATTTAAAGTTGTTTCGTAGTCTTGACTAGAAGATACCACGTGAGAATTTCCTGAATATGTATATATTCACGCATGCGCACGTAGACACACACACATACACACACTCACACACACACACACACACACACACACACACACACACACACACGATGAGAGACAGAGAGAGAGAGAGAGACAGACAGACAGACAGACAGACACAGACACAGAGAGACAGAGAGGCAGAGAAATGTTTATCAGTTGTGAAATTTAGGTTACTGGAATTGAATCAGTATATGAAGGTACAAAAGCTGGTATTGTGTTATAAGCTTCCTGTGAAAGTTTTAAAGGCAAAAGACTTTATGCAATAAAATAATTGGCAATTCAGCCAAAACACATTAAACTGGCTTTTGTGTGAAACTGTCTCTCTAGGTTTGTTACATTATAATCATCTTAAATACTTGTCTGTGGATTAAGAACAGGACCATGCTTTTGATCTATAGAATGTGGATTTTGGGTTTGCTTTTTACTTGGTTTGTGGTTGAGAGCTTATGTCCTCCTTAAGAATATACTCCCTAGATATGGTTTCCACCTTCGATGGTGCAGCTGATGTCTGTCCAGAGTGCTCGAATGGCAATCAAACTGAGCTGATCCTCTGAACTTCTCTCACATTATATGTTCCATTAAGAAGAGGAACACACAGAGGCAACTGTTGTCACAACTGGATTATAAATGTCCAAGTGTGCCATTGGACATTTAATGAATTGTCTTTACCTCTAACTACGTCATTATTGAGGCAAGTAAGAGGGAAATGAGGTACAATGATAGCTCTATGGCCTTGTGATAGTAATCACTATACTTACATTAAAAAATCTATCCTCAGAAACGAAATAATAATAATGATGATAGTTATTAACTAACATTAGGTTGGACAGATGGTTCAGCAGTTAAAAGTGCTTCCTGCTCGTCCAGAGAACCAGAGTTTGGTTCCTAGCACCTAACTGAGTGGTCATCACTGCCTGTAATTCCAAGGGAATCTCATACGATCTTCTGGGTTCCCTGAGTACTGCACTTGTGCAAACACACCACACACACACACACACACACACACACACACACACACACACACACACACACACACACACACACACACTCAGTGACAAACAGAACCCTAAGGTAGTATAATCAAAGTTTCAGAGTACCGGGATTGTATTTCATTTACTGTCATGACTACTCTACTGTCATCTGCATGGAACTTGAGGTTCAGAATAATTTATTCACTCACATAGAATTTGAATGGTATGTGCAAAACCCAGGGTCTGACTTTAGGTGACATGACTGAAAATATAACACTGTTAGTTTCTTTGCAATTCTGCTTCGAAAAACACCCAGGAACAATGACACCTTCAGATAACTAGGAGCCCATGTGAATATGTCAGCAGTATTTCTCTTCTAGTTCAAATCTTTCCCTTCAAAAAAATCTGTTGCTGCTGTGAAGCCAGATCCAGGTCTGCCTTGCAGGTCCTGTGATCTCCAGCATATCCCTCAGCATTTCTGAATTTATAGTCTCCCCTCCCAAAAGAATAACTGTGAAGAATAAAGGCGTTGATGTGTGCAGTGTTCTCTTCACAACAGGTACATAGTAGGTGATTAGTGACTGCAGATCCTGTCTGTCACCCACGCCAGAGACTCCTTTCATTTTCAGAACTACAGCTGCTGATGTGCTCTGAAGTCTCATGTTGTTTTTTTCCTTCCTTGTGAGGACATCATGGAGTTTGGTGTTATTTCAGTTCCCTGTGCATAACTTGTAAAGTCAGGATTTTTCTTGGATAATCTTCCTTGATTACATGTTCCAGAAGAGGGAAGAATGCATGCTTGTCACTGAAACTCTCATGTAGAAATTCAAGCAGGACAATGCAAACGATCCCTTGAATATTTAAAAAAAACCTATTGAGTAGCAGATTGCTATGAAAACTAAATGTTGAATAAAAAGGAGTTAAAATTGATAAAATACACATACAGAGTTTAAAAATAGTCCTTAGTTACACAGTGTTCCATAGTATACGTGACACTGTGGTGAAAGCTATCCTCCTCAGAAATAGTGCTGAGCAAGTGAGCTAATCAGGTCACTGTTTCATCATGCTGGCTTGTGTGTGGCAAAGCTGACCAGCTGCTGCCTGATTGTAATATAGAACTGTATTATGACTTAAAGTGTCATGAAGGCTCACATCACACAAAACCATGGACTGTAGACTAAGATAGAAATATTTAAGGAAAATATCATGGACAAATGGATATGAAATTTTTTTTCTTGATAAATAGAACATAGATTTGTCCTGTTTTACTGTTTTAATCATATAGGTAATTAATAAATCAACCTAGGAGCAAATGTTAAAATTGAATCTCATTTTTAAAAATAACAATTAGCATGTCAAAAGACCAATTTTTTTTAGTTTTATGTTTTTTAGTTCTTAAGGGTCAGAAACACAGAAGTTATTTTATACAAGATGATGTTATTTTATTAATATATGTACTATTTCCTGGAATGAGTCTGAACTAAATGAACATAGTACCTCAAATTATGACTGGGAAAATAAACCATGTGAAATAACTAAATCAGAGATGAGCAAAGAAATTAAAATCTCTCATTTACTAACTTTCCTGAGAAAGTATCAATAAATTGATGACTACTTTGTAGGAATAGAGGTAAAGTTAGCACAATGCCATCTTACTTTTTAGAAATTAGAAACCTTCAACAATCCAGGAGATTTAATAACTTGTACTAAGTGACTTTTAATAGGTTGATTCACTTATTACATTAATGCATTCATCCATTAATGAATGCTCTCATTCTTTGCATTCATACATCTATTTATGTGTATATAAGGTTAAACACGCCTTCAGCAGATGTGTGTCCCAGGCTAGATGGTGGAGACGAAATGCATCCAGCTAGGTCACTGCCCTAAGGTAGAGCAGAGTTTAGTGGGGTTATAGGTATATACCCAGACGATGATAACATACAGTTACTGCTGCTTTAATTTGAAAGTGAATAACTTTGCAATCAGAACAAGCTTCTCAGAAAACTGACATCTCAGCTGGTCCCTGACAGGTAAGAAGCTGCTGATGTCAAAGGAGGAGAATTTTCACCAGATGGAGAAGGTTAGGAAGAGGGCTATCTCTGATAAAGGATCCAACAGCCTGTAATGACTGTGAAATAACAGCCTGGCTGTATTGGAAACGCCATAATAGGAGTGGCAGGAGAGAAGGCTAAAGACTTAAAAGACTGAGATGTTCTGAGTGAGAAAGGCTTTTACTTATAAAGAAAATAGATAATTATTTTTAGGAGAATGTTATAAGAAGATCTTTATTTTACAACATTTTTGCTGACTTTTTTGATGATTGAATTATAGTTAAAAACGACTGGGGACAGATAAAACTACTAAATCTAATAGCACTATAAAGGATATCTGTATTTGCAAGCTAATCCATACATATTGTAATAATTATTTCTTCAAGAATTTTCTGGACTGTTTGGCTAGTTTAAATGAAATATATACCATTTGAAAAATTATTTTACAAAAAAATTAAAATTAACACAGGAAATCAATTAATTGAAACTCATTAAAGTATGGTCGGGCAGTGGTGGCGCACGCCTTTAATCCCAGCACTTGGGAGGCAGAAGCAGGTGGATTTCTGAGTTTGAGGCCTGCCTGGTCTACAGAAGTGAGTTCCAGGACAGCCAGGGCTACACAGAGAAACCCTGTCTCAAAAAACAAACAAAACAAAAACAAAAAAAGAGAAAAGCCTTCTAATTAAAAACATTAAACTGATATATATGTGTTGTTAGACCTGTTGGAAGATGGCAGAGGGGACAGCCAGGTACATCCATATGAGTTTCTAGCGAATGAATGAGTCAGGGAGAGTATAAGAACTGTGGTCCCAGGAGTTAATGGCAGAAAAGCAGTGGCTTCAATAGCAAAGAAATAAACTTTTCAAGAAAGCAAAATCGAAGGAGAAAGGGTCTATAGTCCTTTCTGGAAGGTTCAGCTCACATTGGGAAGTGGTTGAACCATGACTTAAGACAAAGAAATAGAATTGGAGCGTTCACATTTATTTCTATACTGTATAACCTGAAGGAGCAAGGGAAGCACAGATAGAAAGGGGGAGGGGTCTAGGTAGGAGAAGAAGAAGAAATCAGAAAAAGAGTAGAGAATCAAAAACACAAACAGGGATGGTTAAGAAGAGAAAGGAACCCAGAGAAAAGAAAAAGTATCCCCCAAAACCCATGACATCTGCATGTCAATTATGAATCTTCAGTTATGTGAGATTGATTTGTAATATGCACAGTACTAAGGGGTCATGATGAATAATTGTTAAGTGGGAGCTATGTGTAATACACTGGTATGAAGAGTTAAAAGTGAATGACAGAACAGGAAGGGTTAAATTTGATGGAGAACAAGGTCAGGGTTGAAGAATACGGAAAGAAATAAACAATACTAAAGAGAGCTCTTTTTGAAAAGCTTATATAGAAGCCTACTAATGTAGAAGCTTCACATATAGAACTGAAGTGGACTGTGGTATGGACTGGACTGTGCTAATTTCATGTCAACTTGACATAGTTACAGTTGTTAGGGAGTAAGAAGCCTCAGTAGAAAAACATGCTTCCATAAGATCATATTATATGTAAACTTGTAAGACATTGTCTTAATTAGTGATTGATGTGGGACCGCCCAGCCTTTTGTGGATGGGGCCACCTATGGGCTGGTGGTCCCGGGTTCCATGAGAAAGCAGGATGAGGAAGCCACAAGGAACAAGTCAGTAAGCAGCACTTTTTTATGACCTCTGCATTAGTTCCTGCCCTTTTCGAGTTCCTGTTCTGACTTCCTCCAATGATAAACAGCAATGTGGAAGTGTAAGCCAAATAATCCCTTTCCTCCACAATTTGCCTTTAGTTGTAGTGTTTCATCATAGCAATAGAAACCCTAAGACACAAACAGTTATGCCCCCACTAGATATCACAGGGTAACATACAAAAAGCCTAGTGTCAAAAAGAGATTACTTTTCTCGGAGTCATTGACCAATGAGATTTGAAGAACCCCCCAAACATTACAAGCTGTTTCTATTGTTCCTGTTTATCCTCCAGAAATTGATAGTTAGACCCCATTCTGAAGATACTTAGGTACTTCAAATGTAGAACACAGAAGAATAAATTTAATACTGGCCTGGAAGCTGCATGCCTTCTGGTTAGCTTTAGTGATGTTTGGGTGAAAGTTGCTATGCACACTAGAAAGTGTAATCCTCAGGCATACTCTGCTGTGAAATACCTGGGAGATACAATAATGACTGGCCTGGTAAGGCATGACCACTACTGCATTAGTGGCACAAATATCATGGGAAGAACTACCCACTTTCTGATTGGACTTAAGTCCTACTCCAAAATAAATGTTACCCATACCTGGCATCATTTTCAGACAAATAACCTGTGACTTCACAGGTTCTTATAGGCCTCATGAGAGAATCTATTACTGTTATTCTGGTACATGGGCAAAATATTAAACTTACTTCTAGTGGCTTATCATTATACCCACAGGTCAAAGCATCTCTCAACCTTCATCCGAGAAGCTTCTATTTGCAGCAGATGATGATAGGCACTGAGACTCACAGATGTCCAGCCAGGGTGAATAGAGTGAGAGACTGAAAATTTGTGAGCTAAAAATGTAACAACTTCTCTTTCCACCACGGCTCAGAGAGGTGGTGGAAGAGAGGATAGAAAGAGTGTAAAAACATGAAGTAGAGGATACCTACAAAGAAACAATGTGTTCTGCATACAGAAGTACTACTAAACATGGTATAGCCCAATGACAGAGGACTCTGACACTACAGGTACCAAAACATCCCCTTCTTGCCATTCAACCAGACCAATGGCAAGAAACCTTTTTCTGGTCCTAAATATATTTATTGGTTTACTTAAACTATTTCATTATAACTTATTTGTTTATTTATGTTTATGTGTGTAAGACACACACAGAGCATATACACACCCACACAGTGAGAGAGAGAGAAAGACAGAGAGAGAGAGAGAGAGAGAGACAGAGACAGAGACAGAGAGACAGAGAGAGAGATGAAAGACCTGACCCCCTTATGAGGAAAGTTAGACCCCTAGCACACTTGGAGCCAGAAACAGAAATAGGACTGAAATTCCATGCTTGGCCAAACCTCACCTGGCTGCATTTTTTCCCCCTAAGAAACCGGTGACCTTGGCCTGGCCCCAGGGCCAGAGGCACAATGTTCCAGAAACTAGCTAACCACAAAAATGTTTGTGCAACTGCCTTGTGACTAACTTAGAACATTCTGTACTTCCCCATAAGGCAAATTCTTTCCATTCCCCACCCCTTGCTTTGTGTTTTTTTCCCTTAAATACCCCTGACTTCAGCTGCTCAGGGTAGAACTCCTCTGCCCCTGCGTGGGGCACGAACTCAGCCCCAGTGCACTGGTTCCCTGAATAAACCTCGTGTGATTACAGCAAGGACGGTCTTTCATGGGTTCTTTGGGGGTCGCACTGTCCCGAGACTTGAGTGAGGGTCTCCCCAGCTCGGGGGTCTTTCAAGAACATGTCATGACATGAATGTGAAGGTTAAAGAATAACCTACACGAGACAATTCTCTCCATCTATCATGTGGAACCCAGGCATCAAACTCAGATTATTGAGCTTGGTGGCAAGCTCCTTAAACTGCAGAGCCATTTCACCATCCCTATTTACTGTATTTAAATAATATTTATGTAGTTTGTTTTTAAAATTAGCTGCTGTTTTTGTGTTTGCTTTAATATAGTCATTGTCCAATGTATTAGGTTCATATTGGTTGCAAAATTCTCACTATATATATATATGTACATATATATATATGTACATATATATATCATTTTATATAAAATCTACGATTCACAAAAAAAGCGAAAATATGTAACATTTATCCTTCTGAGTCTGCAAATTCATTCACAATAGTCTTCTTCAGTTGCATCCATTTCTATACTGTACTAGAAAGGCATCTTCTCAGTTGTCTAATTGGCTACCATTTAAGCACAGATCTCTTTCTACACGGTCTATTTTAGAAACTCAGAAAAAGTTGCCTAAAACTAGGTTGAGAGCTCTGGCCTGCAGAATACCAACAGATAAGGGCAGAAAGTTTTAAGTCAGAACAGCAGATTTTTTTCACATGGCAAAAATCTGGTACAAAAAAATATCAGGGTGAGAGTCACTAAGTCCGAGGAAGAGATGCAAAGAGAGGAAGTGCTATAAGATGCCATGGTCTGAAGAATGCCATGAGAGAGCTTCCCAAATCTCTAGAGACAGAAAGACAGCTGAAACTGTAATGCTCACTCCTCAGTCAAATTTTTGTTGTAGGGCAAATGACAGAAAGATCAGCATAAAAGGTATGCTATCACAAAGCCTTTGCTCTCATGGAAGGCAATAACTTAGGGAAGCAAAACAAGAAAACATAGAGGTGGATTCTGTTCAAGCATCTATATAACTGATGTTATGGATTCTGCACCAGTTCCCTTACAAGGGACCTTATGTGATGACAATGTAGACAGATTCAGCAGCTGTGTCCACAGGAAGAACTATATACAGACAGACTCTCTACACTGGTGATCAGAGAGTGAGCATGGAGAGGCCTACTCTGATTACCTGTTTCCTTCAGCTTTTAAGTTCCTTATTTAGTATCTAAGTGTAATTATGTGGAGCAGCGTCTTTTAAAAAGATATTTAATTTATTTAGATTTCAAATGTTGTCCCCCTTCCTGGTCTCCCCTCCACATGCCCCATACCCCATCCCTCCTCCCCTTTGCCTTTAAGAGGGTGCTCCCAACCCACCAATGCACTCTCACATCTCTAGCATCCCCTGTTGGGGATTGATCTTATTTCAACTTCCAGAACTGAGGGTCCCTGCCCCCAGATGGCTTCATTTGATAATAAAGAATTGCCATACAGCCAATGGCTGGGCAGAACGACAAAGGCAGGACTTTTAGATATCGAGAGTCAGGGGCCAAGAGAGAGAGGAGAAAAGAGAACCTCCATGATGGGGAAGCAAAAAGATGAAAAGGCCCAGTGGCATTTAAGAATCCAAAAAAGTGGCCCGAGTGGCCACGTCCCCAATTGGGTCTGGGGTAGCAGAGATGAAATGTTGATTTAGCAAGTTGACTCTGGAAAGTTAGAGGGGAGATGTATGCTAGCCATGGGGAGATTTATAAGTGGCCAGTCAGTGAGCTAGCTAGTCAGTCAAGGCATATCAAAATTACGCTGCGTGTGCGTGTGTGTGTGTGTGTGTGTGTGTGTGTGTGTGTGCATGTGCGTGTTTCATTCAAGAATCCAGAGGGCTCTAGTGGGTTGTTGGAAGTGTGACCCACCAGGAGCCAAAGTGGTTTAACTTATTCACTGCTATAAACCCCCTTCTCTGGGACATCAAGCCTCCACAGGACCAAGCTTATCCCTTCCCACTGATGCCAGATAAAGCAGTCCTCTGCTACATATGGACCAACCCATGTATATTCTTTGGTTAGTGGCTTAGTCCCTGAGAGCTATGAGGAGTCTGGTTAGTTGATATTGTTGTTTTGCCCATGGGGTTGCAAACTCCTTCAGTTCCTTCAGTCCTTCCTCTAACTCTTCCATTGGGGTCCCCAGGCTCAGTCCAATGATTAGCTGTGACTATCTGCATCTGTCTTAGATGCTGGCAGAGCCTCTCAAAAGACAGCCAATCCTGGGACCTGTCTTGGCATCAGCAATAGTGCTGGAGTTTGGTGTCTGCAGATGGGATGGATCCCAAGGTGGGACAGGTGGACCAGCGTTTATATTCTCTCTTGGTCTCTCTGTCTCTCTCCCCCCTGCCTTTTCATTGATTCTATTTGTTTGCTTATATTCTTTTGTTAATCTTTTCTATTTACCTCCCCTTCTATTTCTTCCAGAGTCCCACTGTAATTGTTAGTCTTGCTCTGCTTATTTCCTTTCCTTTAGTTCCCTAGCCCCACTTAAAGATCACAAACACTTCAACTGAAAAAAAAAATGATGATTAAAACCAATTATCTATAACCCAATCCAATATGTCCAAGTATCAACACAGAAGCGCAGGAATATATAAATTTAAGGCAACATGAGTCCTTCAAAAAACACAACTGTGTATTGATACACTCCAATTAAAGCAGATTAAATGAAATTCAAGACAAAGAGTGGAATCAAATAGAACAGGAATGAACTCCTACATGGATTCAAAGATCAGATAAACAAATAAATGAAATAATTAAGTACATTCGAGATGAGAAAAGAATTCAGTAAAGAGAAACACTAGAAAATTTTAAATATAAATCTCAATATGTGAAATTTAGAACTCAGTCGAAAGCTTCACAGAAATAAAATGATAGATCAATTGTTATGGATTGATAACAAGGAAGATAAATTAGAACATTTAGACAATTATAAAGATAAACTATTAAGAAAACACATACAGAATTCTAGAGCTCTGGGTTAATAGTCAAAACAATGCTATGCAAGAATGAGATCTGTTCAGATCTTCAGCACCCACAGAAAAAGCCAGATTCAGTGATAGATGACTGTACTCCTTAGCACCCAGAGGCAAAGAAAGGGGGGATCCCAGGGCATTTCTGGCCAGCCCATCTAGCCAAACCACTGAACTCTAGTTTCAATAAAAGGCCATGACTCAAAAGATGCATGGTGAAGAATGATTTTGAGTTGGTGTATATATGTTGAGGATAGCAACGGGTTTTTGGTTAACTTTTCCTTAATTAGAATTAAATGTCCTCCTTTCTGTCTTTTGATAGTTTAGTTTAAAGTCTATTTTGTCAGAATCTGGAGTAGTGATGCCTGCTTGTTTTCTGGTCTCATTTAATTGAAGTATTTTTGTGCACCCCTTTACTTGAAAGTGGCGCATATCTTTATGTAAAAGACTAGCCTCAGATTGGAGAAGACTTCTGAGAGAAAGGGTGTCCGGGAGTGGTGAAAACAAACTACTAGGAGTCAAATCATGGGTCCAACTGGTGGTCTATATTCTGCTTGGGACAGCTTTCCAGACTGCTTTCTCTGGAGAAAGCTCTCTTTCTAGCCAGCTTTCTCTTGCTATGGTCTGCTTGAGACAGTTCTTTGAGCAGTTCTTTCTTGCATTTTAAAAATTTCTCAGGATAGCTTTTCTCTTGCAGACCATAGCCCAGTCTTTTACTTTACATATCAATCTAGTCATTTACTCCAGGTCTCCTTTTGATTATCCTAGGTGCAGCCTCCCATTACCTCAGACTCTTAATTCTTAGGAGATAGCAAGCATTTATCTTAAGAGATAGCAATTCTTTTAACATTGCAAAAGAATTCAGAGATATGCCTGCCTCTGTTAAGCACAGCTGATAAGATAGCTGGGTGGGACCCCACCCTGAAATTGCCATTTCTATCATGCTTCAGCCAGGACCGGCTGTGTCCCAGGCTAACCTTGAACTCAGGAATCTATCTGCCTTTGTATCTGCCTGCCTCTGTACCTTTATTACAAGCTGGTTCTTTAATGTAGCTTCCTTTATTCCTTTAGATTCATGAAGCCTCTCATGTAATTCATATTGCATCCTTAGTTTTTGAGAATTTTTTTTGTTTTTGAACCCATGAGTTTTTTTCCATGGCCTTAAGGACTGTCCTAAAGGTCCCAGCATTTACCATTTTGCTGAGACTTTAGCCACATCTTCACCTCCTGGACTCATGCTGTCTCAGATTGTCATGGAGTCATTAACATTAACAGGGAGGATGCTCTTGAAGAAGGAAAGGAAAATATGTACATTATTATACAAACAAGCCCTATGCCTACTGAAGCCCTCCCACTTGTAGAGGCCCATGCCTGCTGGCCCCTTTTCAAGGGCAGGAACCATGTCATTCTTTTCTTATGGAGGTCATAGTGAACCCAGCACCATTAAAGCAAAGATGTGTTTCTTGTAGGTTAACAGATAGATGAATTTTGTGTCTTGTTCTATTCAGCTATCCTGTGTCTTTTGATTGGAAAATTGAGTCATTAATATTTAAAATTATTAGTGAAATATATGTTTATTGTGGTCTTGTCGCTCATGTTCTCAGTGGTACTTTGTGTTTTAGCACTTATGGTTTTGTGTTTCTTTCTGCAGGCTCTTGGCAATGTTAATTCTTCTCTTCAGCCAGAAATATTGGTTTCTGTATTTTCTTTAAGTTTGATTGGTTGGACGTAACTTCTTTTTAGAGTGTTCAGATCATAAAAAAGTTTGCTTTCTCCTTTTACTTCAGGGTGTAGTTTTGCTGGGTATATTATATAATGAAATTGCATACAATTCATGTGTATACAATACACATACACATGAAATTGCAAAAGTGAATATCCAGGAATGGAGAAAGGACTAATGGGAGGGAAGAGAGAAGAAAGGGGTAGGTATGGTGTGTGAATATGATCAAAATATATTATGTAATGGAGTATACAATAAATAATCTTTTCATTTTAAAATGGAAAAATATTTTACTATATGCAACTGATATACAGAATATTTAAAAATAAATAATATCAATTATAACTTCAAATATTCACAAAGCAAGTAATAGTTGATTGCTTTACTTTAGCAAGGAAAAACTACTTAAAGTAATAAACTACCATTGAATCTTAGTAAATGTTCATTATTTTTCATGTTTAATCTTTTTTACTTTGAACTTAGACTTCAGATTATAATTTGTATATGTCCCAAAAGGGAAAATACCAACATGAAACTAACTGAACTTTAAGGGAAGTAATCCAAAGAAAGTAACACAGCTTTAGTGATTTGGGGTTATTCTGCTGAGAAACAAGTACAGGCTATAATGACTGAGGATAATGATACACCTCAGAACATTAGTGACATGGTAGTGTTTTGCTGAGAAAGGTCTATCAGTTGTCTCTGCTATCATCCACATTCTGCAGACAGGGAAAATGAAATTAGCTAGAGAGGCAGATCATCAGAAATGCCAGGGCTGGAGGACAAGTTAAAGGGTGGGATTGTTCTGTGTATTTTAAGTACACGGCAAAGGAGCAAAAGACAGTCCAGAGAGAAAGAAAGTAAAGATAATATTTGGAAAGAGAAAAGAAGAATTCTATAAAATCCCATTTTCAATTTTTGTCAACCACGTTTCGGTATCTTTATTTTAGAATTCCCCAAGATCCTTGAAGTATACATTTTTCCTCTATTAAAAACAATAAATCATATTCATGGACTACAAACTATTTTGAGATTAAATATATGAATAAGTATTAAGTATTACAAATGTGCAGTCAGGCTGGGTATACAACGTTAGTAGAGTGCTTTCAGAGTAAGCACAAAATCCCAGTTTTATCCGCAAGACCCCCATAAAACAGATTTAAAATTATTCCATGCTTATAATCTCAGCATTTGGAGATGGAGGCAGGAGGATCAGAAGTTCAGAATTATACTTGGCTATACAATGAGTTTGAGACCAGCCTGAGCTACATGAGAATTTTTCTTTAATAAAGAAAACTTTCAATCTCATCATTCTTGCTTGAGCTCTAAAATTCATCAATATTATAATGCATTTATAAATTCATCTACTAGAGCACAGGATGTCTCATGTTTAGAGACTTTTGCCTTTATATGGCATCTTGTTACACTCTATGACTGTTATTAATCTCCTAGAGCCTCTGCTAAGTATAAAAACTTTCTGTCCTGGGTGGAAATATTGTTGCACATCTGGCTTGTATCAGGTCCTTCTTTTCAAAGCAGAAATAGTACCCATTATTTCAATACAAACTTCCTGATATCATCATGTACTCTTTAAATCTGTGTTCAAGATTTTTGGGAGTTTCATTTTCAAAGACAGTGATAGAATACAGACATGTAAATGGATTATTTTGCTGCTGTCAGTATGCATAATACAATTGTCATAAACACTTGCTCACCCAGAATAATTTTCTTTAATCTTGGGCTATTTTTACAAACGCCTGCATGATTTCATCATAGTTACTGTTAGTGACTTAGAAAGGGGTGATTGACCAATACATTTAATTATAAGTGAAAGGGAAAGATTGGAAAAATAAAGGATATTGCTTTTCATAATAAAAAGCTATATTTTTACCTCAAAGCTTATATGATTGTTTTGTGATCCAGAAAGTATTTTACAACAAATTGATAAATACAACAAAAATTGATAAATAATTTTTAAACAGTTTTTCTATTCAATTAGAAATACCAGCCATCAGAGTCCTGGAATGAATAGTGGATCAGTTATGAAAATAATGCTAGTAAACTCTTTTGGAAAAAGCAAAACTTATCTTCTAGAGTATCTGGAAAAGCCTAACCTAACTTCTTTAAGACTAAACTCTAAATGATAGATCCAAATTGTTTTCATTCACTTTTACTACCAAGCATCATATTATTTTAATTAAAAGCTATGGTTCTGTGAGGGGTAGTAAACACAAACCAGAAGTATGTGGCTTCACTTCCCAATGGAATACGAGATCTACTTTGCACTGATCATATCTCCTATACTTAAGTAAAAATTCTCCTTGTACAGAGTAGAATCTCTTTCATTATTAATGAAATGGATGGTTGGAAGACCGAGTACAAGAATGAATGGACCAATCTGAAAATAACAATGAACTTTCTGTAATGTTTATCTATGTAATCTCCATTCTAAACATTTTTCTTGATATTCTAGATACCTAATATTAGGAATGGATAGATACATGGCTTAAAAGGCCTTGAGATCTTAAGGGGCAAGATCTGTTACTTTTACCTGAAGTCATAGACTTAATGTAGCTTACTATATAAGTAAAAAGTATGATGAGTGCTTACAAAGTCTTTTTTTTTTTTTTTTTTTTTTTTTGACATCTTTATTCAGCACACAGCCCTGTTTGTACTGCAATGATAGTTATCTCATCACCGGGGCCCCACCCCTTCTCATTGCCCTGACTCAAATCATCCCGAGCCCTCCCCTGTGTTGTTCCCCATGTGAGCCAAATCTTGTCAATCCCTCATGCACAGTACCTCTCATATCTGTCCCCACCTTCTTGTTATTGCTGTCACTGTGTACTCCACGTAGAGTTTTAATAAGCCTGCCCCTTGTCAGAATTCACTCAGTCACTGCCTCCTAACACATAGCTTGTGGCTCAGCTTCCCTCCCAATTACTCTGACCACCTTGCATGGCTACTCAAAAACTGTTGTCACAAATGGAATTTAGACAGCTCAGTTTAACACTTTATGCTTTCTTTTTTTATTTTATTTTTTTTTTATTTTTGATACTTTATTTACATTTCCAATGTTTCCCCTTTTCTAGGTCTCCTCTTTGGAAACCCCCTATCCCCTCCCCCTCCCGGCCTCTATGAGGGAATTCCACCTCCCACCCACCCGCCAACCCATTCCCATATTCCCACCTTGACATTCTCCTTTACGGGGGGCCTCTAACACCCTCAGGCCCAAGGGTCTCTCCTCTTTCCCTGATGGCCTACGAGGCCATCCTCTGCCACATATGTGGTCCGAACCATGGGTCCATAGATGTGAATACTTTGGTTGGTGGTCCAAACTCCAGGATGACGGGGGGGGGGGGGTTTCAGGCCCGTTGACACTGTTGCTCCCTCCATGGGGCTGTAAACTCCCTCAGCTCCTTCAGACCTTTCTCCAACTCCTCCATCTAGGACCTCACACTCAGTCCAGCAGTTACTGTAAAGTAAAACTTGGGCATTCTGAACTTTTGGGCTAATATCCGATTATCAATGAGTACATACCCTGTCCGTTCTTTTGTGACTGAGTTACCTCACTTCGGATGATATTTTCAAGTTCCATCCATTTGCCTGCAAATTTCATTAAGTCATTCTTTTTAATAGCTGAGTAGTACTCCATTGTGTAGATGTACCACATTTACTGTATCCATTCCTCTGATGAGGGACATCTGGGTTGTTTCCAGCTTCTGGCTATTATAAATATGGCTGCTATGAACATAGTGGAGCATGTGTCCTTATTGCATGTTGGAGCATCTTCTGGGTATATGCCCAGGAGAGGTATAGCTGGGTCCTCAAGTAGTACTATGTCCATTTTTCTGAGGGTCTGCCAAAATGATTTCCAGAGTGATTGTACCAGCTTGCAATCCCACCAACAATGGAGGAG